>JBBGZY010001175.1:1200000-1791189 GCA_037952925.1 Lithobates clamitans | reverse complement strand
GTGTCTGTGTCCTAAATAGGACAGCTGATTGGACGTCAGCCAATCAGTGTCCACTCCACATAAATCAGCTGCAAAACAAGCAGCCATGTGGAGATCAGCATCCCCCAGACGACGAGGCGCGCGGCGTAGCCACCGACCATAGGGGCGTGATGACGTCACGCGTCTTGACGTCACCGGCGGGTATGCGGTCTCCCCGGCGCGATTAACGAAATCCACACCGGAACCGTACGAGAGCTCGTCCACATGCCAAAGGCCTGAGGGGCGCGCAACCAAGTGCTGCCCCATGGCCATGCATGTGTAGAGCTTACCCGCCGGGTGTCCGTGCGCACGCCCACATCCACACCAAGGAGAAGTGCACCATCTTGTGGATGGATATAGGAAGGTGAACAGAAATGAATCAACAAAAAGCCAGCCTGCTGTACATGATTTACAAGAAAAATGAGGAAGCATAAGGGAGCAAAACAAGAAAAAAGAAAAAAAGAAAAAGAATGTTATAAATGACCAAAGGCTTCATATGGGCAGTTTGTGAGATAACAATCAATTTCAAACGATATTGATAAAATAAACAAAATCTTTACCAATCTTTGAAGATAACACAAAATGTTCATTTTTGTAATTGAGCAATTTGTATTATAGCGGTATATAGACCCAGATATACATAATTGTTCAGACCTTATCGAGTAACGATGATTTAGGTCAAAGACAGTCTAAATATATATGGGCACATGTCTTGTAGCCATACCTGTATCTATCTGGAAATATTTTACCACAATGATGAATACTATTTAATGCATGAGATCTGGAAGCTGACAAAAAAAGAAACATAATAAAAAATAAGACATTTATATTAAAATGTAAAAGTAGACGATGGGATATATTAGGAGGTCCCTATAAATCTAGTTCGCATACCCCTGATGTAAACCAGGCAGAAATGGTTTGAAATTGAAGGCCCCGTTTAGGCCAGGTGGATGGTTGGCCCGTAGGTTGTGTATCCATCTTAGTTCACATTGGAGGAGACGCTGTTGGAATCTCCTCCCTTGGACTAAAGTGGATGCCTCAAGGGCCAAAAAGTATACTTTGGGGGTCGATGAGGGATGGACCATTGCCATGTGGCGACCAATAGGGAAGTCTGGATCGCGTTTGCGTATGGTGCCAAGATGTTGGTAGAGTGCTTTTCCAGAAGACTCATTTATGGTCTTACCAACGTAGTAGCACACGCATTCGCAAGTCAGTAAATATACTATTGCTGGGGTTTTGCAATTAACGTAGTGCTTGGGGGTAAACCTTTGGCCATTAGGCAGAATAATATTTTTCGTTTGTCCATATATTGGCAATAGTGGCAGCCCCCACACATGTATGTTCCCAATACTTTGCATGGATCGCCTTTGCGAGTTTTGTATTCACTGTTAACTATTTTGTCTCCTATAGATGGTGGCCTCCTATAGGTGACTGTTGGGGCACTGGGGACAAAGGGGGCCAGAGTCTGGTCCATAGTTAATAAGTGCCAGTATTTATTTAGAATGCGCTTTATCATCTGCCTATGTTCTGAAGAATATGTAGTGATGATTCTAGTTGTTTTCATCTTTGCTGGGTTGTTTTGTGCATTAAGTAAGTCACGACGAGATTGGTTGAGCGCTCGTTTATACGCTTTTTTAAACAGGTGTTTGAGTATCCTCTTTCGAGAGTCTCTTTTTAGGATATTAGCTTCCATTTTAAATCTAGTATCATCGGAGCAATTGCGGCGTGCTCTTAGATATTGGCTATATGGTATAGAGGTTAGAAGGGGCTTAGGGTGGAAACTACTTGCGTGCAACAATGATTACCGGCTGTGGGGTTTTCGGTATAATTCACTGGAGGATTGCCATCTGGTGATCTTTGGACCAATACATCCAGAAATGTAATTTCCTTTGGACTGTGGGTCATTGTAAATTTTTGATTAAAATCGTTCTTGTTGATACAATTAAGAAATTCACGTAGTAGTTCAGTTGGCCCGTCCCATATCATGAAGATATCGTCTATGTAACGTCGCCATGTAATAACATGGCGCATATACACAGACAACGACTCCTGGACAAGCAGTGAATGTTCCCACTCCCCCAGGTACAGGTTGGCGTACGATGGGGCACAACAAGTCCCCATCGCCACGCCCTGTACCTGGAGGTAGTGGGAACCATCAAAGCAAAAGAAGTTATGGTTGAGTATAAACTCAAGAGAGGCCAGGATGAATTCAATGTATTTGGGTTCAGAATCGCTATATTGTTGCAAAATGTGTTGTATGGCCGATAACCCTTTAGCGTGGGGGATGGTGCAGTACAAGGATTCCACATCGATGGCTACCAATTGGGTGCCTTCTTCTATGTGTATGTCCTGAATAATCTGTAAGAAATGAATTGTATCGCGTACATACGATGATAGGCAAGTAACTAAAGGCTTTAGATGATTATCAACTACACGGCTGAGATTTTCTGTTAGGCTTCCACAGCCTGAGATGATAGGTCTGCCCGGTGGTTTTTTCTTTTGTTTGTGCAACTTTGGTAACGCATAGAAAGTTGCCTCTTTGGGGTGGCTAGTCCTAATGAATTCCCAGAGTTGCTTGGATATTGCATTATATTGAAATGCAGTGTCAACAAGTGTATAAAAGTCGTGAGTGAATTTGTCCAATAGAGATTTGGGAATGGGGCGATACCACTCATGATTTTGTAATATGTCCATGCACATCTCAGTATATTGTGCACTGTCCATAACCACGACGTTGCCACCCTTGTCAGAGGGTTTGATGACAACGTCGTGGTTACGTGACAGCGCCTCCAGAGCCAACCGTTCATCACGGCTGAAATTGGAATGTGGATGTGGGAAGTTTTTCATTCTATTGATATCTGTTGATACCAATTTGAGAAACGCTGCAGCGTTGGGGTTGGAACTAGGTGAGGGATATAGGGTGGATTTATTTTTCAATGTACATACTTGCGTATATGAAGTAGGAATAACATCCATGTTCCTGTCGGGGTCATGGGTGCTTTCCTGGGTCAGAGGGTTTTCAAATTCGTTTTCGTCCAGCAGGGCAACAAGATTATCTAATGCTTGAATCTCTTGATTTGTGAGCTTCTGTTCCGTCATGGGTTTTTTTGCGTATAGACTTTTTAGTAAAACCTTGCGGATGAATAGATGTATGTCTTTAATGGCTCCAAATCTGTCCAGACGGGTGTCTGGGCAGAAAGTGAGGCCACGTCCTAGAACAGCCAATTCGTGTTCATTAAGTGGATATGATGATAAGTTGACTACATTTAGCGTGGTTGATGTTGATTGAGTTTGTGGGCCTTGGATGACTGTGTTTTTGTTTGTTTTTGATGCGTTTGCATGCGGTCTCGCATTTGATCTAAAAAAGTTCCAGGGAGCATAGATTGTGATTGTGGTGTGGTGGGCATAGTGGATGATGTATTTAGAGACGATCCGGAACAGCTGGCCGGAGTCTGTACATCTGATGTATCGCTGTTAGGATGGCGGTTTGAATGGGAGCCATTACTTGCCTGTGAGGGGGAGCTCTCCATGTGTAAAGACTCATCATATGATTCGTTGCCCTGGCGACGCCTTTTAAATTGTCGACGACTTTTGGTATAGCTAGAGGGCTGTAGGGAAGAAGAGACAGATGAGTGCACAGAGGATTCAGATGCATTTTTTTGTTGTTTATTTTGTGGTTTTTTGGAAAATTTGTTGTTTGTATTGGTTTGCCATTTGTAAGCTCTACCGTCTTCAAAGGCCTTCCTATCACGTTGTAATTTTTTGTCCTTTTTAATTAATATGTTTTTATTAAACTCTTCTAGATGTCGTTTTAGTCTTTCTTCTGACTCTGAGAAGGACGCATGAGTTTTTAATGGTGACATTTGGTTTTGTAATTTTTCCAATTTACCATCTATATCAGTTATACGTTTGGTATACTCATCAATAAGAAATAGCATCATTTTCCTTGAGCATTCCTTTAGGTTCTCCTCCCACACTGCCTTAAAGCTAGGGTCTATATGCTCAAATGTAGGGAAAATCTGTACCCTAAGTCCAAAGGGGTTTAAATTAGCCGAAATGTAATCTTTAAAGGATTTAATGTGCCAGTGCAAGAGAGATTTTTTCTCTAACAATTGGCTTAGGGTGGAGAAAGTTGTAGACAGTTCGAAATCAAGAGATTCTTTCTTTTCAAATTCATTGTGTACTTTGGACATGAAGTCCGTCCAGTGACTTCCTTGGTATAGGGCCATATTGACAGAAAACGAAAAAAATAGAAAGTGAAAAACACAAAATCAGACAATGTAGTTTAAACTAGTCCGTTGTATGTACATACGTTGCTTCTCATGAAATAGGGACTTACACCGGTATTTGCTACCTATCATAAATGATACAAGAAAAATGAGAGCAAGGTGTGTACAAAAGGGGAGGAGGGGGGCCAATATCCTGAAAATTGAAACTGAGAAGAAAATTATGCACTAAGTGTGCATCTGGGGTCGCCCTTAATGGATATTGTTGGCCACAAATGAGTATTAAATCTCATAGATAGTTATATATAAAAAATGCACTGGAGTGCCATCTTTATTAAACACATTCAATATATAAAAAGTGTAACAATAGGATTTACAATTGTATAAAGTGCAAAATACAAACACTGTACATTCGCTTGCATATAGAGGATATAGCACCCATGTGCCTACAGCCCGCAGCCTGTATATGAAGAATCAGGCGGATGAGGTGTATGGCGTGTACCCGACATGTTTCGGAGATAGGTATGTGTTACTCCTTCATCAAGGGATTTATGATTGGGTGCTCAAATCTATCTGTAAATATCAAAGAACAAAATAATATAATAGTAAAGAATATCTGTGTCGTCATAAATTATGTGCGACTGCGTTTTTGCAATATATGCGATTTTAGTAGTTATTGAAATAATGTAGGAAAGGTCTGGTATGGACTAATTATACTTACATCAATTTGATTCATAAAGACAAAAAACGGCAGTAAAAACAGTATAACTGGGAGCAGGCTGGCTTCTGGTTCACATGACACAAGATGGGCAACCAAGAGTGTGATGCAGAGCGTTGCAGCACTTTCACAAGGGATGACCGATGGAGATCTGTGTATTTAAAGAGTGATGTTTGTAAGTGTACAAGGCATATAATTAAGCCAATGCTTTGCTGAAGGATAGAATAGTCATTCAGCTGTGGTTAAAAGGGGGAGAGTAGATGTGTAAAGTAAGTATTCAAACAATCTGGAACAAAGTATCTATTCAAATTACCTTGTGGCTGTTTAGTAATCTCTTGAGACCAGGCCTCCAGGCAGCAGTTCAAAGGACTGACAGATGCCAAAGGAGTGTCTGTGTCCTAAATAGGACAGCTGATTGGACGTCAGCCAATCAGTGTCCACTCCACATAATCAGCTGCAAAACAAGCAGCCATGTGTGGAGATCAGGCATCCCCCAGACGACGAGGCGCGCGGCGTAGCCACGCCCATAGGGGCGTGATGACGTCACGCGTCTTGACGTCACCGGCGGGTATGCGGTCCCGGCGCGATTAACGAAATCCACACCGGGAACCGTACGAGAGCTTGTCCACATGCCGAAGGCCTGAGGGGCGCGCAACCAAGTGCTGCCCCATGGCCATGCATGTGTAGAGCTTACCCGCCGGGTGTCCGTGCGCACGCGCACATCCACACCAAGGAGAAGTGCACCATCTTGTGGATGGATATAGGAAGGTGAACAGAAATGAATCAACAAAAAGCCAGCCTGCTGTACATGATTTACAAGAAAAATGAGGAAGCATAAGGGGGATGCCTCGTCGTCTGGGGGATGCCTGATCTCCACACATGGCTGCTTGTTTTGCAGCTGATTATGTGGAGTGGACACTGATTGGCTGACGTCCAATCAGCTGTCCTATTTAGGACACAGACACTCCTTTGGCATCTGTCAGTCCTTTGAACTGCTGCCTGGAGGCCTGGTCTCAAGAGATTACTAAACAGCCACAAGGTAATTTGAATAGATACTTTGTTCCAGATTGTTTGAATACTTACTTTACACATCTACTCTCCCCCTTTTAACCACAGCTGAATGACTATTCTATCCTTCAGCAAAGCATTGGCTTAATTATATGCCTTGTACACTTACAAACATCACTCTTTAAATACACAGATCTCCATCGGTCATCCCTTGTGAAAGTGCTGCAACGCTCTGCATCACACTCTTGGTTGCCCATCTTGTGTCATGTGAACCAGAAGCCAGCCTGCTCCCAGTTATACTGTTTTTACTGCCGTTTTTTGTCTTTATGAATCAAATTGATGTAAGTATAATTAGTCCATACCAGACCTTTCCTACATTATTTCAATAACTACTAAAATCGCATATATTGCAAAAACGCAGTCGCACATAATTTATGACGACACAGATATTCTTTACTATTATATTATTTTGTTCTTTGATATTTACAGATAGATTTGAGCACCCAATCATAAATCCCTTGATGAAGGAGTAACACATACCTATCTCCGAAACATGTCGGGTACACGCCATACACCTCATCCGCCTGATTCTTCATATACAGGCTGCGGGCTGTAGGCACATGGGTGCTATATCCTCTATATGCAAGCGAATGTACAGTGTTTGTATTTTGCACTTTATACAATTGTAAATCCTATTGTTACACTTTTTATATATTGAATGTGTTTAATAAAGATGGCACTCCAGTGCATTTTTTATATATAACTATCTATGAGATTTAATACTCATTTGTGGCCAACAATATCCATTAAGGGCGACCCCAGATGCACACTTAGTGCATAATTTTCTTCTCAGTTTCAATTTTCAGGATATTGGCCCCCCTCCTCCCCTTTTGTACACACCTTGCTCTCATTTTTCTTGTATCATTTATGATAGGTAGCAAATACCGGTGTAAGTCCCTATTTCATGAGAAGCAACGTATGTACATACAACGGACTAGTTTAAACTACATTGTCTGATTTTGTGTTTTTCACTTTCTATTTTTTTCGTTTTCTGTCAATATGGCCCTATACCAAGGAAGTCACTGGACGGACTTCATGTCCAAAGTACACAATGAATTTGAAAAGAAAGAATCTCTTGATTTCGAACTGTCTACAACTTTCTCCACCCTAAGCCAATTGTTAGAGAAAAAATCTCTCTTGCACTGGCACATTAAATCCTTTAAAGATTACATTTCGGCTAATTTAAACCCCTTTGGACTTAGGGTACAGATTTTCCCTACATTTGAGCATATAGACCCTAGCTTTAAGGCAGTGTGGGAGGAGAACCTAAAGGAATGCTCAAGGAAAATGATGCTATTTCTTATTGATGAGTATACCAAACGTATAACTGATATAGATGGTAAATTGGAAAAATTACAAAACCAAATGTCACCATTAAAAACTCATGCGTCCTTCTCAGAGTCAGAAGAAAGACTAAAACGACATCTAGAAGAGTTTAATAAAAACATATTAATTAAAAAGGACAAAAAATTACAACGTGATAGGAAGGCCTTTGAAGACGGTAGAGCTTACAAATGGCAAACCAATACAAACAACAAATTTTCCAAAAAACCACAAAATAAACAACAAAAAAATGCATCTGAATCCTCTGTGCACTCATCTGTCTCTTCTTCCCTACAGCCCTCTAGCTATACCAAAAGTCGTCGACAATTTAAAAGGCGTCGCCAGGGCAACGAATCATATGATGAGTCTTTACACATGGAGAGCTCCCCCTCACAGGCAAGTAATGGCTCCCATTCAAACCGCCATCCTAACAGCGATACATCAGATGTACAGACTCCGGCCAGCTGTTCCGGATCGTCTCTAAATACATCATCCACTATGCCCACCACACCACAATCACAATCTATGCTCCCTGGAACTTTTTTAGATCAAATGCGAGACCGCATGCAAACGCATCAAAAACAAACAAAAACACAGTCATCCAAGGCCCACAAACTCAATCAACATCAACCACGCTAAATGTAGTCAACTTATCATCATATCCACTTAATGAACACGAATTGGCTGTTCTAGGACGTGGCCTCACTTTCTGCCCAGACACCCGTCTGGACAGATTTGGAGCCATTAAAGACATACATCTATTCATCCGCAAGGTTTTACTAAAAAGTCTATACGCAAAAAAACCCATGACGGAACAGAAGCTCACAAATCAAGAGATTCAAGCATTAGATAATCTTGTTGCCCTGCTGGACGAAAACGAATTTGAAAACCCTCTGACCCAGGAAAGCACCCATGACCCCGACAGGAACATGGATGTTATTCCTACTTCATATACGCAAGTATGTACATTGAAAAATAAATCCACCCTATATCCCTCACCTAGTTCCAACCCCAACGCTGCAGCGTTTCTCAAATTGGTATCAACAGATATCAATAGAATGAAAAACTTCCCACATCCACATTCCAATTTCAGCCGTGATGAACGGTTGGCTCTGGAGGCGCTGTCACGTAACCACGACGTTGTCATCAAACCCTCTGACAAGGGTGGCAACGTCGTGGTTATGGACAGTGCACAATATACTGAGATGTGCATGGACATATTACAAAATCATGAGTGGTATCGCCCCATTCCCAAATCTCTATTGGACAAATTCACTCACGACTTTTATACACTTGTTGACACTGCATTTCAATATAATGCAATATCCAAGCAACTCTGGGAATTCATTAGGACTAGCCACCCCAAAGAGGCAACTTTCTATGCGTTACCAAAGTTGCACAAACAAAAGAAAAAACCACCGTGCAGACCTATCATCTCAGGCTGTGGAAGCCTAACAGAAAATCTCAGCCGTGTAGTTGATAATCATCTAAAGCCTTTAGTTACTTGCCTATCATCGTATGTACGCGATACAATTCATTTCTTACAGATTATTCAGGACATACACATAGAAGAAGGCACCCAATTGGTAGCCATCGATGTGGAATCCTTGTACTGCACCATCCCCCACGCTAAAGGGTTATCGGCCATACAACACATTTTGCAACAATATAGCGATTCTGAACCCAAATACATTGAATTCATCCTGGCCTCTCTTGAGTTTATACTCAACCATAACTTCTTTTGCTTTGATGGTTCCCACTACCTCCAGGTACAGGGCGTGGCGATGGGGACTTGTTGTGCCCCATCGTACGCCAACCTGTACCTGGGGGAGTGGGAACATTCACTGCTTGTCCAGGAGTCGTTGTCTGTGTATATGCGCCATGTTATTACATGGCGACGTTACATAGACGATATCTTCATGATATGGGACGGGCCAACTGAACTACTACGTGAATTTCTTAATTGTATCAACAAGAACGATTTTAATCTAAAATTTACAATGACCCACAGTCCAAAGGAAATTACATTTCTGGATGTATTGGTCCAAAGATCACCAGATGGCAATCTCTCCAGTGAATTATACCGAAAACCCACAGCCGGTAATTCATTGTTGCACGCAAGTAGTTTCCACCCTAAGCCCCTTCTAACCTCTATACCATATAGCCAATATCTAAGAGCACGCCGCAATTGCTCCGATGATACTAGATTTAAAATGGAAGCTAATATCCTAAAAAAGAGACTCCTCGAAAGAGGATACTCAAACACCTGTTTAAAAAAAGCGTATAAACGAGCGCTCAACCAATCTCGTCGTGACTTACTTAATGCACAAAAACAACCCAGCAAAGATGAAACAACTAGAATCATCACGACATATTCTTCAGAACATAGGCAGATAAAGCGCATTCTAAATAAATACTGGCACTTATTAACTATGGACCAGACTCTGGCCCCCTTTGTCCCCAGTGCCCCAACAGTCACCTATAGGAGGCCACCATCTATAGGAGACAAAATAGTTAACAGTGAATACAAAACTCGCAAAGGCGATCCATGCAAAGTATTGGGAACATACATGTGTGGGGGCTGCCACTATTGCCAATATATGGACAAACGAAAAAATATTATTCTGCCTAATGGCCAAAGGTTTACCCCCAAGCACTACGTTAATTGCAAAACCCCAGCAATAGTATATTTACTGACTTGCGAATGCGGGTGCTACTACGTTGGTAAGACTATAAATGAGTTCTGGAAACGCATCTACCAACATCTTGGCACCATACGCAAACGCGATCCAGACTTCCCTATTGGTCGCCACATGGCAATGGTCCATCCCTCATCGACCCCCAAAGTATACTTTTTGGCCCTTGAGCGCATCCACTTTAGTCCAAGAGGAGGAGATTCCAACAAGCGTCTCCTCCAATGTGAACTAAGATGGATACACAACCTACGGGCCAACCATCCACCTGGCCTAAACGGGGCCTTCAATTTCAAACCATTTCTGCCTGGGTTTACATCAGGGGTATGCGAACTAGATTTATAGGGACCTCCTAATATATCCCATCGTCTACTTTTACATTTTAATATAAATGTCTTATTTTTTATTATGTTTCTTTTTTTGTCAGCTTCCAGATCTCATGCATTAAATAGTATTCATCGTTGTGGTAAAATATTTCCAGATAGATACAGGTATGGATACAAGACATTGTGCCCATATATATTTAGACTGTCTTTGACCTAAATCATCGTTACACGATAGGTCTGAACAATATGTATATCTGGGTTCTATATACCGCTATAATACAAATTGCTCAATTACAAAAATGAACATTTTGTGTTTACTTCAAAGATTGTAAAGATTTTGTTTATTTTATCAATATCGTTTGAAATTGATTGTTATCTCACAAACTGCCCATATGAAGCCTTTGGTCATTTATAACATTCTTTTTCTTTTTTTCTTTTTTCTTGTTTTGCTCCCTTATGCTTCCTCATTTTTCTTGTAAATCATGTACAGCAGGCTGGCTTTTTGTTGATTCATTTCTGTTCACCTTCCTATATCCATCCACAAGATGGTGCACTTCTCCTTGGTGTGGATGTGCGCGTGCGCACGGACACCCGGCGGGTAAGCTCTACACATGCATGGCCATGGGGCAGCACTTGGTTGCGCGCCCCTCAGGCCTTCGGCATGTGGACGAGCTCTCGTACGGTTCCCGGTGTGGATTTCGTTAATCGCGCCGGGACCGCATACCCGCTGGTGACGTCAAGACGCGTGACGTCATCACGCCCCTATGGGCGTGGCTACGCCGCGCGCCTCGTCGTCTGGGGGATGCCTGATCTCCACACATGGCTGCTTGTTTTGCAGCTGATTATGTGGAGTGGACACTGATTGGCTGACGTCCAATCAGCTGTCCTATTTAGGACACAGACACTCCTTTGGCATCTGTCAGTCCTTTGAACTGCTGCCTGGAGGCCTGGTCTCAAGAGATTACTAAACAGCCACAAGGTAATTTGAATAGATACTTTGTTCCAGATTGTTTGAATACTTACTTTACACATCTACTCTCCCCCTTTTAACCACAGCTGAATGACTATTCTATCCTTCAGCAAAGCATTGGCTTAATTATATGCCTTGTACACTTACAAACATCACTCTTTAAATACACAGATCTCCATCGGTCATCCCTTGTGAAAGTGCTGCAACGCTCTGCATCACACTCTTGGTTGCCCATCTTGTGTCATGTGAACCAGAAGCCAGCCTGCTCCCAGTTATACTGTTTTTACTGCCGTTTTTTGTCTTTATGAATCAAATTGATGTAAGTATAATTAGTCCATACCAGACCTTTCCTACATTATTTCAATAACTACTAAAATCGCATATATTGCAAAAACGCAGTCGCACATAATTTATGACGACACAGATATTCTTTACTATTATATTATTTTGTTCTTTGATATTTACAGATAGATTTGAGCACCCAATCATAAATCCCTTGATGAAGGAGTAACACATACCTATCTCCGAAACATGTCGGGTACACGCCATACACCTCATCCGCCTGATTCTTCATATACAGGCTGCGGGCTGTAGGCACATGGGTGCTATATCCTCTATATGCAAGCGAATGTACAGTGTTTGTATTTTGCACTTTATACAATTGTAAATCCTATTGTTACACTTTTTATATATTGAATGTGTTTAATAAAGATGGCACTCCAGTGCATTTTTTATATATAACTATCTATGAGATTTAATACTCATTTGTGGCCAACAATATCCATTAAGGGCGACCCCAGATGCACACTTAGTGCATAATTTTCTTCTCAGTTTCAACTACCAACAATGACAGACATGGAAAGGATGTTTGCAGCGTTGGAAAACTCACTAAAATCAGAAATGACAAAACTCCATAAGGATATGGGACATATGCTCGCTAGAGTGGAGGAGGTGGAAAAAAAATCGGACATACATTCAATAAGAATTAAAGAGTTAAAAAGGGAAATAAAAATTGTAAAACAAGAACAACAGGAACAGGCGTATAGATTTGAGGACCAGGAAAACAAGGAAAAGAGGAAGAACCTGAGAATCCACGGACTCCCAGAATCGTCTCAAACAGAAAACTTAATAGAGGTAATCGGGCAAGTTCTCAATCCAACAAGTACTAACGAAGCAACAAATGAATTACAAATTGAAGAAGCCCATAGAACAAGAAGGCCACTGGGTCTCTCTATTGAGACACCAAGAGACATCGTGATCCATTTTGGTACCTTAGAAGGAAAGAACCAAGTCTGGAAAAACTTAAAAGGGAAATCACCAATAGTATTCGAGGGTAAGGAAATCCAGATCTTCCAAGATCTATCTCAAGATACTCTAAGAAGAAGGAGGATGTTAAAACCGCTACTAAAAATACTGCAAGAAAATGGACTCCAATATAACTGGGGTTTCCCAGCGTGCCTATTGGTTAAGAGAAATGGAAGAACCACAAAACTGAGATTCCCGGAAGAAATTCCAGACTTCTGTAAGACCTTGGGAATTCCCTTACCAAAAAACTCTGAAGAATCAGCTAAAAAATTAGATAGGCAGACTGGGGATGAAGCACACTGGCAGATAGTTCATAGGAAATAGATGTGGAGATAAAGGAAGAGGGGGTGAGGGCCTGGGGGAAATAAACAAAGGGTTAAAATGGGAGAAAAAAGGAAGGAGGCATCGGGGGGGAGGGGACCTGGAGAAAGGAGCGCTCTCTGCTGATACCACCCTAGCCTTTGGGAAGAAGGTTGTTAAAGGGACCAAACATATTTCCACCTCAGGTGAGGGAGTAGGGATAAGCAACCTTTAAAATCATATGGTACCTACTCATGACCTTCTGGTCAAGCGCACAAGGGTTCGGGGTTTTGGGGGAGGAGGGAGGGAGATGGGAGGGCTAGATGGGGTGAAGGGAGTGAGGGAGCTGAATGGGAGGGAGGATAGGGGAGGGCTTAGGACTGTCTCACCAAAAAAGAAAAGGGAAAGGGAAAGGAAAAAAAGAGGAGAAAAAAGAAAAAAAACAAGTTTATGCTGCCTAGCCGACCGTTTGGACGGAGGGGCTCGCCCGGGTGCTGGCCCCTGGGGAGGGGTCCTTCCCCCCGTGCCCCTTTTCGGGGCATGGGGGGGCTCTCCTACAGGGGGGACAAGGTGGGAAACTAGAGCCATAAATGGAAGAAACAAATAAAGTCAAAATTCTGACATACAATGTCCGAGGGCTGAACTCACCTCAAAAAAGGCGTATAATTCTGCAGGGAAATGGAACGACTCAAGGCCGATATAATTTTCCTGCAGGAGACGCATATAACACAGGACTCAAATGTTAAAATATACTAAAAAAAATCCCAATCTGGTACTATGGAGACTCACCCACAAGAAGATCAAAAGGTGTCGTAATCGGGTTCGGAAAAAACAGTGGCTTTGGTATTGAAAAGATAAAGGCAGACCCAGAGGGACATTTTCTCTTTCTCACAGGGACAATACAAGATACAAAGTATACATTTGCAAATATTTACTGACCTAATAAAAACCCTAAAAAAATTTTAGCGTGGAAAATGACAGACCTACTTGAATTTAAACAGGGCAAATTAATAGTAGGGGGTGATTTTAACTTTGTCTTGGATCACAACCTAGACTCTACGTCCACTGCACTAGATAGAGAAAGAAAACAACTAAGGAGGATTAAAAAGAAATTACATGAATTGCAATTGGTGGATGCTTGGCGAATTCAGCACCCAGGCATAAAAGATTATACTTATTTTTCAACAGTACATAAAATTTACACCAGACTGGACTATATTATGCTGGAACACAGATTATTGGAGGAAGTATTGGAGACAGAAATTGAAACATCAGTTTTCTCAGACCACTCTCCAGTCTCTATGCAGATAAACCTTCGGGGAGAATCTATGGGAAGAGGAACATGGCGAATTAATGAAGAACTATTGGAAGACAAAGGTATTGAAAAAACTATAAAAGACGAGATTGAAAAATATTTCCGGGAAAACGACACCCCTGACCTCTCAAGAGCAACCCTATGGAAGGCGCATCAAGTTGTAATTAGGGGGAAACTAATATCTATAGGAGCAACAAAGAAGAAGGAAAAGCGAAGGAATATGTTGAAACTCCAAAACGAAATGTATAATCTGGAACAAAGGCACAAAAAGGAAGGCAAAAAGGAAATATATCGGTCCTTGATCCTAAAAAGAGAACAATTAAAAGAATTGACGGAGGAAGAAGACAGAAAGGAAATCAACAGGGTAATAAGTCAGAGATTTATGATGGGTAATAAAGTAGGAAAGTATCTCGCAAACGTTCTAAGAAAGAAGAAGACCTTAAATTATATAGAGGAGATAAAAAATTAAAGAGGAGAAATAAAAAATAAAACTACGGACATAGCACAAGCCTTTGCACAATATTACAGCTCTTTATACGCAATAAAAAGGCAAGAAACAAGACAACAAGCAGAAAGAAAGAAGAAGATGATCCAAATTTATCTGGAAAAAGCTAATCTACCAAAAATTAAACCTGAGCTACTATTGGACCTAGAAAAGGAGATAACACAAGAAGAGATCAAGGCCGAACTAAAAGAAACCTCCACTGGTAAAAGTCCCGGGCCAGATGGATTTACGATCAGATATTATAAACAATTTCAAGACCAATTCATTTCAAAGCTATGGGAATATCTAAATAAAATAGGAGAAGAAGAAGACATCAGAAAAGAGTCACTCCTAGCACATATCACTATAATACCCAAAGAAGGAAAGGATAAAGTTAACTGCTCAAGCTATAGGCCCATTGCTTTATTGAACACGGATACAAAACTTTATGCCAAAATTTTAGCCACTAGAATAAAAAGTTTGATGCCACTATGGATAAACCCGGATCAGACCGGATTTGTCCCGGATAGAGAAGGAAGGGACAACAGCATAAAAGCACTCTTGATGCTGAAAAGAAAGAGCATCAACATCTCCCCAGATCTACTCCTGTCAATCGATGCAGAAAAAGCATTTGACAGGGTAGACTGGGGATTCATGATGACTACACTTCAACATCTTGGATTGGGGCCTAAAATAATGAAGTGGATAAACAATCTATATAAGGGACCTACGGCAAGAGTAAGAGTAAACGGTAAGATGTCGCCAGTGTTTGAAATGTACAGTGGAACGCGGCAAGGATACCCGCTCTCTCCTCTTCTATATGTACTGTCATTGGAGCCTTTCCTGGCGACCTTGTGAAATAACCGTGGGATAGAGGGGGTTCGAGTAGAGGGAAAAGAACATAAAATTGCGGCTTATACCGATGACATCCTTGTGTATGTGACCAAGCCTAGAGAGACCCTGCTAAATATCCTGACAGAAGTGGACAAGTACGGTGAACTTTCAAATTTCGAAATAAACCCCATAAAAACAGAAATACTGAACCTTGAAGTAGGAAAAAAAGACATCCTGGCCCTTCAAGAAGAATTCCCATTTACGTGGGTAAAAGGAGAGCTACCCTACCTTGGGATTAAATTAACATCATCCCTCGAAAAAATTTACCCTGCAAACTACATCCCATTATTAAATGAGATCAAGGCAGAAGTCAAGAAGATAAATACACAATCAATAACCTGGATTGGAAGAGTCAATACGCTCAAAATGGTAATTCTACCAAAAATACTGTACAAATTCCAAATGTTGCCAATAGGGGTCCCACAGAGTTTTTTCAAAACTATACAAAAAATACTGACAAAATTTATTTGGCGAAACAAAAAAACAAGATTAAAATTTGCACTAATTTCCAGAAAATGACAGCACGGGGGGTTAGCAGCACCTGATATCTTTAGGTACTACAAAGCAGTAATCTTAGCACGTATGCACGAGTGGACAAAGGAAAACAGAGAAAAAAATGGATAGAGATAGAAAACACTTTAAGTAAAACCATGCTGCACAAGAATATTTGGATACCAAATAAGTACAGAACAATAGACCTGAATACACATGAACTGACAAAAAACATTTTCAGAATTTGGGACGCCCTATACCGGAAGCAAAAGTGGGTACATAACTCACCGTTAATTGCCCTCACTGGAACAAAGTTCTTTACACCGGGTGAAGATATATTTCGAAGACTTAAAATAAAGAATCCACAAATCAAAGATACCATTAGGAAAGGGAAGATGGAATCTGCACAAGAATTAGAGTTTAAATTTGGTGGGAAACTATGTGAATGGGAATATTTTCAATTAAAGCACTTTGTCACTACATCACCGTATACGTTTAGAGATGGAGAAGAATTAAATTGGTTGGAAAAACTCTGTGTGACACCAACGCCATTAAAGAGAGGCATTTCAAAAGTCTATATGTTCCTGTCGGACCTTGAAGGACAAAAAAGGCTTTCCTTCATAGAAAAATGGGAAAAAGAATTAGAAACAAATTTGGAAGACCAACAAATTGAGAAAATGATTGCAGGAGAATATAATCAAGCATGGGATGTAAACACCATCGAGATGAATTATAAATTTCTAGTTAGGTGGTACATGACTCCGGAGAGGCTTCATAGAATTAACCAGGAAAGGTCACCATTATGTTGGAGAAATTGTGGAAAAAAGCCACAATAATACACATATGGTGGGACTGTCCAAAAATCAGTGTATTCTGGCAAGAAGTAATCACATGTGTAAAGGAGATAACGGGAGAGAAGATAGAAAATAATAGACTGGCTTGTCTGTTTCATGATACCAACTCTCCCAAAAAGCAATACATGAAAAAATTAACGTCAAAACTACTAAATGCTGCAAAGGGATTGGTCCCAAAAAAGTGGTTAAAGAGTGAAAGTCCAGACATAAGAGAATGGTATAACCAAGTGGAGCACTATCACAAAATGGAATTATTTTGGTACAAAGATAAAGGGCAACTAGATAAATATACTTTTGTTTGGAATAATTGGGTAAAATACAAAACATCGGACAGCTATAGGCAGAAGATGGCAGAAGGTATAAGATCATAAGAGGAAAAAACACCTGGGAAAGAAAGGAAGGAAAATACAGCGGTGAGGCAGGGTGGGTTATGGGGAAATTAGAGAGGGGGGTTGTTGGGGGGGTGGCGTAGATTGGGAAAATTCTTCTTTTAAAGCTGTTTGCATAAATAAAAGAAAGGGACTTTCCTTTTGTTTTTTTTATTTTGATTTGTTTTCTTTCTTCTCTCTTTGTTTAATGCTAGCAAAATGATGTGAACTTGAGAAGGGACAGGTTTTGAACGTCAATTGAAGGAAGATGGTTGGACTATGTCAGGGGATACCTCAGATAAATTTTCCAATCCCTGGTCAATATATATCATAAAAAGAAGGAGAAAGGGGGGATACCTTTCCCCAAATAAATGGGATTTTAGAGGAAAGTACTGAGTCTAGTAGGTGAAGATCAAACAAGTTTGATAAAAAAATTAGCAATATTTATTGAAACATATTAAAAATAGAAATAACACATATACAGACATATGACCATCCAGTAGTAAATTTCAGAATTCATACGTGACTACCAGCCAACATGTTTCGCAAAAGGATTTTCGCTTCATCAGGGCTAGACACGATATCATTGATTCATTTAAACTGTATAAACAATAAACAGTCTCAAATTACATAATGGTCATACATGAAATCAAATCATAACAATAGAAAAAACATTAATTACATAGAATTTTTGATCACCTACTATTAAAATTTCAAAAGGATAAGGCAATTACCACCATTCACCGGACATCAACAAAATCAACAAGGTTTTGAACGTCAAGTTGAAATAAGTCTCTCAAAGGTAAACACTGAAGTGGAAAGGAAAAAAGAAAAAAAAAACAGTTATCAAGGCACCGCTTCATGACCTATACCAACATCTGAAATCACTGAGACCCAAGCGTCTATCCATCCTGACCAGATTTTATCAAATTTGTTAGGGCAATTCCAGTTAAGATAAGTGATTCTATACAGTGGCAAAACAGAGTTCAAAACAGAGCATACCATGGTATGTAGATACCATGGGTGGTGTAGCATCTTTCCAATGGAAAAATATCTCCCTACGTGCATAAAAGGTGGCATAACATAAGAATAACTTAGTATATCGGTCCCTAACGTTAGTGCCAAAAACAATGAGCAACATAAACCTGGGTTCTGACTTGAGGGTTAGAGAGGTAATCCGATTGAGATCAGTAGGAATTTCTGACCAATAGGCATCAAGGCGTGAACAGGACCAGAGCATATGGAGAAAAGAAGCAGCCTGCGTACCACATCTAGGACAGGATACCGGGGCCACAGGGTTCATAATTGTTATTTTTTTTTGGGGTGAAGTATTCTCTGTGTAAGAATTTACCTTGTAGGAAACGGTCCCTGGCTGAGACCATATTAGTAACAAAAGAGGACAAACAAGACTCCCAATCCTCCTCAGTTAAACCAGGGATGTCTACTTTCCACTTGTCAAAGGTATTTTCTAATTTATTAGTAGGGGGTATGGATAGGAAGAAATACAGGAAAGATAGAGGCTTATCTATTACCCTAGCAATAAGTAATCCTTCAACAGGGTCTGATTCTAGGGTGAGAGAGGGTGGAAACTGCTTATGAAATGCGTGGTGAAGTTGGTAGTAGCAGAACAACATCCACCGTGGTAATGTATACGCAGCTTTAAGGTCGGGGAAGGAGCGCAACTTGCTGCCTGAAACAACTTGTTTAAGATTCACTACCCCTCTTGTTGCCCAAACCTGTGGGTTACCCCAAAGGGGAGTATGTGGGGGAGAACGTCTCTGGATCGCTATAAGGGGCCCTCGTTCTGTGCCACACCGAAATAGTGGTACGCATCAAATCTGTAATTCTGGGGTGGGATTTTGCTCCCCTGAACACCAAGTTACTAAGGGTGGAGTAGGACCCCATTATGACCGCCTCCAGAGTAACCGCTGTGTTATCTTTAGGTTGGTAGAACCACCATCTTACCATTACCAGGCCCGCCGCCCAGAAATAAGCCCGAAAGTTAGGTAGGGACAGGCCCCCCTGGGTGAGAGGGAGCTGTAAAGTAGAGATGGCCAGACGTGGATACCTCCCATTCCACACAAAGGATGATATAATTCCTCATAGTTTGTTAAAAAAGGAAGCTGGAGGCACCAGAGGGGAACTACAGAAGAGATAAAGGAACTTAGGTAAATATACCATCTTAACAAGGTTCACTCTACCCACTGGAGTAAGAGGGAGAGACCTCCAGGCCATACATATCTGAGAGAAGGTCCTAAGCAACGGCAAGAGGTTCAGCTCAAAATATGAGGACAAAGAGGCCCTTATCACTATACCCAAATATTTAAATTCAGTAGTCCAGGTTAACGGAGTACTAATCTGGGCGCGGGGATCCAAGGTGTGTAACAGGAATAGGAGTGACTTTCCCCAGTTAACCTTGATGCCCGAAAAGGATCCAAAAACATCTATGATTTGAAGGGCCAGAGGGAGAGAGGAGATGTCTTTCAGGAACAGGAGAGTGCCATCTGCATACAGGGATATTTTGTCTACAATCACCCCCACCTGGATGCCCTCAACCAAGGGAGCAGACCTAATGCGCACTGCCAGGGGTTCCATTGCCAATGCAAACAGGCCCGGGAAGAGTGGGCAGCCTTGTCTAGTACCCCGAGTCAGGGGGAAAGGAGAGGACAAAGAGTTATTAGTACGTATTCGGGCCGTAGGGTTGTGATAAAGCAATTGGACCCACTTAATAAACCGAGGGCCGAGCCCAAATTTACATAGGACGGCCCAGAGGTAACGCCACTCCACTGAATCAAAGACCTTTTCGGCATCGAAGGAGGCCACCACCCCTGAACCATCTCCGTCTGCCCTAGAGAGATGTGTACGCAGGCGTTCATATATTAATATCGGTTCCCCTACCTGGCATAAACCTGGACTGATCCGCATGTACCAAAGCAGTGATCACAGTGTTCAATCAACTGGCCAGGAACTTAGCCAAATTTTTTGTATCCACATTAGGGAGGTTATATTGGCCGGTATGAGAAACACTGCTCCAGAACCTTACCAGGTTTGAGAAGGACCACAACAATGGCTTCAGACATGGAAAGAGGAAGAGTCCCCTCCTTCATTGCCTTTTGAAGCATAAGTCTAAATGTAGGGAGCAGTTTATCTACATATGTCTTAAATAATTCAGCAGGGAGGCCATCAGGGCCCGGTGTTTTACCATTTTGCAGAGAGGCCACCACCTGCTGGAGCTCTTCTACCGTAATGGGGCCATGCAATGCATCCCTGAAAGTAGATATTAAGCATGGCAGCTCAATTTCCTCCAGATAAACATATAGTTCCTCATCCATGCCCACCATCTGAGAGCTATATAGCTCTTGATAAAATTATGCAAAACAAGCATTAATAGGAGGTAGGATCAGTCAGCAGCAACCCCCTAGAATCTTGAATGCCGGAGATAGACACAGGTGAGGAACTTTCCCTAGCCAACCATGCCAGCATACTCCCAGTTTTATCCCTGTGTTTAAATATGAGCTGAGTTTTAGTAGCAGAAGTTTGGAGCAGAAGAACATCTCTCAGTGCTGCCTGAAAGTCAGAATACACTCGGGGAGCTCTTGATAGGGTGGCTGCCCTTGAGGTGGAATACTCTCTATCCTCAGCCCTCAGCAAATCCTCCCTCAAGCCCCGGCAAACCTGACGGATGTGTGACTGCAGACTGCGTCTGGAGAATGCTTTAAAAGCATCCCAAGAGGTAAACAGAGATATAGAACGGTCCTGGTGTTTCCAGTAGTGTATCATGTCAGATCTATACGGCTCAGAAACTTGCGAATCGGACAACCAGAACCTGGATAAACGCCACAAACTATCCAGTGGAGCAGGAGATACCGTCAGTTTCAAGGCAAGAGGAGCATGGTTCCAAATGCCACAAGGCAGGATGGAGATGTCCCGAATTCTAGACAGCACAGACTCCCCAACATAGACTAGGTCTATGCGGGAAAAAGTTTTCTGCGAGACGGAATGACAGGTGTAGGCACGTTGATGGGGATGACTCCATCTCCACACATCTGTCAAATTGGAAGCTTCCGCCCAAGAGGAAGTAAACGCCCCGGTGGAAAGTCTGTCCATCCCAGTATCCGGGACCATAATTAAATATCCAAGAATCATCACATTATCCGTAGAGTAGGTAACAATTCTGGCAATCAATCAGTTAAGCAGTCTCATGGAGGCAGGAGGTGGTAAGTACAGCCCCACCACCACCAGTTGCAATTAAAATGCTGGCACGCTGGGAATAATTGGTATATGAGGAATGGTAATGGTGTCCTACCCAGGGTCTCTTAAGACTCAAGAGTTTACTTTCCACTAGATGGGTTTCTTACAAAATACAAATCTGGGGACGGTATGAATTCAAAAATTAAAATACCAGGGACTTCTTCACATATGAGTTCAGACCCCTGGTGTTCCAAGACACTATATTACAGTCAGCCATAGGCACTAGGCACTACAGAACTAGGCAAAAATATCCAAAAAGAGCCTAGGAGCAGAACCCGGACCACCGTATAAAACAGTTTATGCAAAACATGGCACTGTAAGATATGAAGGGGCACATCGCATGTAAAGTTAAAATAAAAGAGAGAAATACAACAATACAGTCCCAACCAACCCCCCCACCCCCCACTCCACCAACCCCAACCCTGGGGAGGCTTGATAATCAAACCCAAAACAGAGGCAGGAATGCCTTCAAGGGGGAAACGTGTACAGAGCGGCATCCACAGTCCGGCAATCAATTAGCACACATTTAGCACACAGTTCGGGACCGGATCAGAAGTGTGGGTAGAGTCTTCCAGCAGCCGCTGGGAGTACAAACTTGAGCTGCATAGATGCATAGGACAGTAGGCACAAGGAGAAAGGGGGACAGTGGATAGTTTGATATCCAGGCAGGAGTAACAAAGGATATGTCAGGGGATGACAAAACAAAATCCCCCCCATGGAGAACCATGGGACATGCCGAGAGCTGGCGACGGGAAGTGTAGTAATAAAGGAGCCAGTTAGTAGCCAGTGTAGCAGAAGCATAGGCCTAGGAGGCACTAGATATCCTCATCCTATGTAGAAGATCGGCTGTCAGCAATAGGGATGAGCCGAACACCCCCCAGTTTGGTTCGCAGGAGAACATGCGAGCATGTAAAAAGTTTGTTCGAACACGCTAACACCATTAAAGTCTATGGGACACGAACATGAAAAATCAAAAGTGCTAATTTTAAAGGCTTATATGCAAGTTATTGCCATAAAAAGTGTTTGGGGACCCGGGTCCTGACCCAGGGGACATGCATCAATGCAAAAAAAAGTTTTAAAAACGGCCGATTTTTCGGCAGCAGTGATTTTAATAATGCTTAAAGTGAAACAATAAAAATGAAATATTCCTTTAAATATTGTGCCTTGGGGGTGTCTATGGTATGCCTGTAAAGTGGCACAGTTTTTCCATGTTTAGAACAATACCACAGCAAAATGACATTTCTAAAGGAAAAAAATGTAATTCAACACTGCTTGTGGCTGTAATGTATTTTATAGATGAAAATCATTGAGAAAAATGGAATGGGTTCCCCCCCCCAGCCCATTACCAGGCTCTTTGGGTCTGGTGTGGATCTTAAGGGGAACCCCACACCCAAGTTAAAAAAAGATGGCGTGAGGGGCCCCATGCACTATATACTCTGAACAGAAGTATATATACTATACAGCCTGCCTTATATACTCTGCAGAAAATTGGACCTTAGATATTGGAGGTACCAGAACACTGTAAGCCCTCACAGTTACTCTTGATGAGTGCAGGAACGGGCCCTGCTGTAAAATATTAGACCAAGAATTGTAATTACATGCCCCTGTTAAACGGGGGCAGAAAAATTGGGCCTTTGGTGGTGGTGGTGCCACAACACTGTAAGCCCTCACAATTACTCTTGGTGGGTGCAGGCACGAGCCCTGCTGTGAAATATTAGATCAAGAATTGTAATTGCATGCCCCTGTTAAACAGGGGCAGAAAAATTGGGCCTTGGGTTTTGGTGGTGCCATAACACTGTAACCCCTCACAGGTACTCTTGTTTGGTGCAGGAATGGGCTCTGCTGTGAAATATTAGATCAAAAATTCTATTGACATGCCCCTATTAAACAGGGGCAGAAAAATTGGGCCTTAGGCAATGGTGGTGGTGTCCTAAATCAAAAATATTGTTGGAAGCTAACATCATCAAGATTGAGGAGGAATAGGATAGTCACTCAGCACAGGCAGTCTTCAAGGGATCCCACATCCATAGAAAAATCAGTCAGTTACATCAGCATCAGGTGCTTGATAGCTGATGATCAAAGACTGATTCATTTTTATGAATGTGAGCCTATCAACAGAGTCTGTGGACAGGCGCACTCTATGATCCGTTACAAACCCTCCAGCAGCACTGAATGTGCGTTCAGAAAGAACGCTGGTTGCAGAACAGGCCAGTAGCTCAATTGCATATTGAGCAAGTTCTGGCCAGTGGTCCATCCTCAAGACCCAGTAACCCAGTGGATGGTCTGTTGGAAAGGTATGCTCTTGCCCCTAGATATTTCTGCACCATGTAATTCAGACGCTGCCGATGGTTGCTTGAACTGATCGGACTTTGGTGCTGAGGACTGAAAAATTGTCTAAAGGCATCGGTCAACTGGCCACCTTCTCCACCGCTCTTCCTCTGAGTGAACGAAGCCTCAGTAACACATTGTCCAGCACCAAGAAATTGTAACCTCCCAGGGTCTGGAAACGCATTGCACAAACCTTTCTTCAAGGCCTCCTGAAGATGTTTCATCCTCTGCTCCCTCTGTGAAGGCAGGATGAGTTCTGCAACCTTACCCTTGTAACGTAAATCAAGAAGGGTTGCCAGCCAGTAATGATCCCTCTCCTTGATACCACTAATCCTAGGGTCCTTTCGCAGGCTTTGCAGAATCAGGGAGGCCATGCAGCATAAGTTTGCAGAGGCATTCGATTCAGAGTCTACTGGGTCACTAAGGATCACATGATCCATTACAGCCTCCTCCCAGCCACGTACAACTCCTTGGGTTTCTGGGGACTGAAAACCATCCCTTGAACAGTGCTGCTGAGTGTTATCCTAAACATCCATGCTGACACAATCTTCCTCCTCCTCTTCTTCCTGTGTGTTTGGTGGGCCCGCAGGAATACTATCTGGATAAAGGGGGCCTCCCGCTGTTCTGCCTCAAGTGCCCTGTCCATGATTCCACAAAGCGTGTGCTCCAACAGGAAGACAAGAGGGACAGTATAACTGATGCATGCATTGTCGCTGCTCACCATCCTCATGGCCTCCTCAAATGGTGACAGGACAGTGCATGCATCCTTGATCGGTAGCCACTGGGGTGCCAAAAATAAGCCAAGCTCCCCTGACCCTGTCCTGGTGCCATACTCACACAGGTACTCATTGATGGCCCTCTGCTGCATGTGCAGCCGCTGCAGCATTGCCAACGTTGAGCTCCAACTGGTGGGCATGTCACAAATGAGGCGGTTGGTGGGCAGGTTTCATTCCCTTTTGAATGTCAGCCAGATGAGCACTGGCATTGTATGACCGGCAGAAATGACCACAGACTTTTCTGGCCTGCCTCAGGAGATTCTGTAAGCCTGGGTAGCTGCTCAAGAATCACTGCACCACCAAATTCAGGACATGTGCCAAATATGGAAAATGGGTCAAGTGTCCCTGTCGGAGGGTGGAGAGAAGGTTGGTGCCATTGTTTCATACAACCATTCCTGGCTTAAGCTGGCATGGCATCAACCACCTCTGAGCCTGCCCCTGCAGAGCTGACAGAATCTCTGCCCCAGTGTGGCTCCTGTCCCCTAAGCAGACCAACTCAAGCACTGCATTGCATCTTTTTGCCTGAGTGCTTGCGTAGCCCCTTGAATGCTTATGGAGCACCGCTGGTTCAGAGGACAAATCTACAGAAGAGGCCATAGAGGAAAAAGAAGAGGAGGGGGTGGAGAAGAGAGCTGTGGCAGAATCACCACTAGCATTTTGGAGGCATGGTGGCAGAACAAGCTCCAACAACACTGAACCCTGTCCTGCATCCTTCCCAGCTGCCAGCAGAGTTACCTAGTGCACCGTGAAACAAAGGTAACGTCCCTGCCCATGCCTGCTAGACCATGAGTCAGTGGTAATATGCACCTTACTGCTGACCGCACTGTCCAAAACATTGCCTTCCACATGCCGGTAGAGAGCCGGAATGGCCTTCCGTGAAAAGAAATGGCGTTTTGGAACCTGCCACTGAGTTACAGCACATTCCACAAAGTCACGAAATGGGGCAGAGTCTACCAGCTGAAAAAGCAGCAGTTGCAGTGCTAGCAATTTGGCCAAGCTAGCATTCAGATGCTGAGCATTTGGATGGCTGGGACTGAATTTATTTTTACGCTTTAGCAACTGGGGTTAGGAAATTTGTCTTCTAAAATCAGATGGTGGTGTACTGATAGCATATTGGCTGCAAGTACTTGGACATCTATTGCTATACCTTCATTCCTCGCAGTGCAGGTTTTGAGAGAGCTGGAGGTATAGTGGGGTTGGAGATTCCAGATGAGGAGCAAGAAGAAGTCAGCCTTTTTCTTTGAAGTGCTGTTGCCAATGGACTGCATGGTAGGTCATCATATGTCTGGTCAAGCATGTGGCGCCAAAGTGGCTGCTGTTCTGGCCATGCTTGACTCGCTTCAGACATAGGTAGCAAACAGCAATAGTGCGATCCTCTTAACACGTGTCAAAAAAGGCCCACATCAAGGAACTTTTCAAAATCAGTGGGGAGACAGCAGCGCCCTGCACCTGCAGAGCTTTGCAGTGTGATGCAATAGGGTAGCTGTCCTTAAGCTGCCCCCTAGAGCACATCCTGCCTCAATGGAGTTGTGCCGCCACCTCCTCCTCTCTTCTATCAGGCACCCAAGTAGAGTCAGTGACCCCATCATCCCCTCCATCCTCGTCACTGGAGAAAACTTGGCAGTATGCTGCAGCTGGTGGAATATGACTTCCAGTTTCTAGTCCTTCTTGGGCACCCTCTCTCTAGGCTCACGATACTCCCTTCCTCAACCTGGGAACCAACATTGGAGCCCTCAAATCGCTGCGCGTCCTCCAGCAGCATGTACCCGACACTGTGGTCGAATAGTTCGGGGGACTCCTCCGTGTATGATGGTGGAGCTACGGAAGGAGTGACTGTGGAAAGGAGCCGGTGGAATAGGCCACTTTGGCAGCTGCATTGGAAGGCAAACTACTGCTTGGGTGACAGAGGATGAGGAGGATGAGGACAGATTTGTTATCAACTCCCCCAACTCTTCTGCATGTTCTGGCTCAATAACACGGCCAGCAGCAGAAAAAAAGGACAAGCATGCCCCGCAGGCACCTGCAGAGGATGCACCATGTCCATGACCAGTACTGTTGACTGTAGACACAGAGCCTGCTTGCCCTCTTTTAGTAGCCTGTGAGCATCTGCCTCTCCTTGGTGGTCTTCCGGACATGATGTATATTTTGTTTTGCAACACCACACTACACTGTATTGTGTACTGTGTACACCACCAGAAGTGTAGTAGCAACTGCACTACGGCTGCACAGTATTGTGTAGTGTGTACACCACCAGAAAAGTAGTAGCAACTGCACTATGGCTGCACTGTATTGTGTACTGTGTACACCACCAGAAGTGTAGTAGCAACTGCACTATGGCTGCACTGTATTGTGTACTGTGTACACCACCAGAAGTGTAGTAGCAACTGCACTATGGCTGCACTGTATTGTGTACTGTGTACACCACCAGAAGTGTAGTAGCAACTGCACTATGGCTGCACTGTATTGTGTACTGTGTACACCACCAGAAAAGTAGTAGCAACTGTACTACGGTTGCACTGTATTGTGTACTGTGTACATCACCAGCAAAGTAGTAGCAACGGCACTATGACCACACTGTATTGTGTACTGTGTACACCACCAGAAAAGTAGTAGCAACTGTACTACGGCTGCACTGTATTGTGTACTGTGTACACCACCAGAAAAGTAGTAGAAACTGCACTACACTTGCACTGTATTGTGTACTATGTACACCACCAGAAAAGTAGTAGCAACTGCACTACGGTTGCACTGTATTGTGTACTGTGTACACCACCGGAAAAGTAGTAGCAACTGTACTATGGCTGCACTGTATTGTGTACTGTGTACACCACCAGAAAAGTAGTAGCAGCTGCATTACAGTTGCACTGAATTGTGTACAGCAACAGAAAAGTAGTAGCAATTGCACTATGACTTCACTGTATTGTGTACTGTGTACACCACCAGAAAAGTAGTAGCAACTGCACTACGGTTGCACTGTATTGTGTACTTTGTACACCACCAGAAAAGTAGTAGCAACTGTACTATGGCTGCACTGTATTGTGTACTGTGTACACCACCAGAAAAGTAGTAGCAACTGCACTACGACTGCACTGCATTGTGTACTGTGTACACCACCAGGAAAGTAGTAGCAACTGCACTACGGCTGCACTGCATTGTGTACTGTGCACACCACCAGAAAAGTAGTAACAACTGCACTACGGCTGCACTATACTGTGTACACCACCAGAAGTGTAGTAGAAACAGTACACCATGGAATGTACTGTAGATATAGGCTACACTGGATGCAGAGTATATGTATATATACACTAGACTGACTGTATATATATTTCAAATACACTGCCACTAATTTAATAACCTGCCTACCTAATCTAAATCAAGCTATATCTCCGTCCACACCAACAACACTACACAGGGCCGCCGTGTAGGCAGCCTTATATAGTGTGGGGCGTGGACTTAGTCTCCCTGAGCCATGATGGCCAAATGCACCCTGCTTTTGGCCAATTATGGCTCTCTTAGCAGAGGGCGATCTTCTGCACACGTGTCAAAATGGCCCACACCAAGGAACTTTTCAAAATCAGCAGGGAGTCAGCAGCGCCCTGCACCTGCGGAGCTCTGCGGTCTGATGCAATAGGGTGGCTGTCCTTAAGCTGCCCCCTAGAGGACATCCTGCCTCATTGGAGTTGTGCCGCCACCTCCTCCTCTCTTCTATCAGGCACCCAAGTTTTTAGGGAAACAAGGATTGGTGATAATAAAGCATCTCCCTCCATTTGTAAGTAGGATTCATTTCTAAGTCGGATGTTTGAAAGTAGTAGACCGCCTGTATATACTATACGGCCTGCCCTATATACTCTGCAGAAATTTGGGCCTTAGGTGTTGGTAGTACCAGAACACTGTAAGCCCTCACAGTTACTCTTGGTGGGTGCTGGAATGGGCCCTGCTGTGAAGTATTATATCAAGAATTATAATTACACTCCCCTGTTAAACAGGGGCAGAAAAATTGGGCCTTAGGCACTGGTGCTGGTGCCACAACACTACAACCCCTCACAGATACTCTAGTTGGGTGCAGGAACGAGCCCTGCTGCAAAATATTACAGCAAAAATTGTAATTACATGCCCCTGTTTGACCCGAACATCGTCTGTTCGCCCCGTTCGCCGAATTGCGAATGATATGGACCGTTCGCGCCAAATTCGTGTGGCGCGTCACGGCCCATAATTCACTGCGGCATCGAGAGAGAGCCGTAATTGGAGGCCAAGGAGGCTTTGGCCAATTATGGCTCAGGGGATTTAGTACACGCCCCACACTATATAAGGCCGCCTGCACGGCGGCCCTGTGTAGTGTGTGTTCCGGCGTTGAAAGAGATAGACAGAGAGACAGTGTCATTTGATTTGAGTTAGATAGATTAGGCAGAACAATCAGTCAGTTTAGCTGCACTTACAGTGTATTGTGTATATATATATGCATCCCAGGTGTTGCATATATATATATACACTGTATTCAGTTTAGCTAGATCCGTTCCTGTTATCTTCCTACTGACAGGCAGACTTGTCTTGTTACAGTATTTACAGCTACCTGAAGAAAATTGCTGGTGTTCTTTTGATCCTATTAGTACCACAGTCAGGCAGCTAGACTATTTACAGTTAGTGCAGTGCGTCCTGCTCATAGTGTTCAGCTAGATCCGTTCCTGTTATCTTCTTACTGACAGGCAGGCTTGTCTTGTTACAGTATATACAGCTACCTGAAGAAAATTACTGGTGTTCTTTTGATCCTATTAGTACCACAGTCAGGCAGCTAGACTATTTACAGTTAGTGCAGTGCATCCTGCTGACAGTGTTCAGCTAAACCTACAAGTTAGTGTGGTGCGTCCACCTCACAGTGTTCAGCTAAACCTACAAGTTAGTGCGGTGCATCCTGCTCACAGTGTTCAGCTGAAACTACAAGTTAGTGGGGTGCGTCCTGCTCACAGTGTTCAGCTAAACCTACAAGTTAGTGGGGTGCATCCTGCTCACAGTGTTCAGCTAAACCAAAAGTTAGTGTGGTGCGTCCATTTCACAGTGTTCAGCTAAACCTACAAGTTAGTGCGGTGCGTCCTGCTTACAGTGTTCAGCTAAAACTACAAGTTAGTGGGGTGCGTCCTGCTCACAGTGTTCAGCTAATCCTAGAAGTTAGTGGGGTGCGTCCTGCTCACAGTGTTCAGCTAAACCTACAAGTTAGTGGGGTGCGTCCTGCTCACAGTGTTCAGCTAAACCTACAAGTTGGTGTAGTGAGACCTCTGCACAGTGTTCATCTAAAGCTACAAGTTAGTGCAGTGCGTCCTGCTCACAGTGTTCAGCTAGATCCGTTCCTGTTATCTTCGTACTGACAGGCAGGTTTGTCTTGTTACAGTATTTACAGCAACCTGAATAAAATTGCTGGTGTTCTTTTGATCCTATTAGTACCACAGTCAGGCAACTAGACTATTTACAGTTAGTGCAGTGCGTCCTGCTCACAGTGTTCAGCTAAATCTACAAGTTGGTGTAGTGAGACCTCTACACAGTGTTCATCTAAGGCTACAAGTTAGTGCAGTGCGTCCTGCTCACAGTGTTTAGCTAAACCTACAAGTTAGTGGGGTGCGTCCTGCTCACAGTGTTCAGCTAAAACTACAAGTTAGTGTGGTGCGTGCTGCTCACAGTGTTCAGCTGAAACTACAAGTTAGTGGGGTGCGTCCTGCTCACAGTGTTCAGCTAAACCTACAAGTTATTGGGGTGCATCCGGCTCACAGTGTTCAGCTAAACCTACAAGTTAGTGTGGTGCGTCCATTTCACAGTGTTCAGCTAAACCTACAAGTTAGTGCGGTGCGTCCTGCTTACAGTGTTCAGCTAAAACTACAAGTTAGTGGGGTGCGTCCTGCTCACAGTGTTCAGCTAATCCTAGAAGTTAGTGGGGTGCGTCCTGCTCACAGTGTTCAGCTAAACCTACAAGTTAGTGGGGTGCGTCCTGCTCACAGTGTTCAGCTAAACCTACAAGTTGGTGTAGTGAGACCTCTGCACAGTGTTCATCTAAAGCTACAAGTTAGTGCAGTGCGTCCTGCTCACAGTGTTCAGCTAGATCCGTTCCTGTTATCTTCTTACTGACAGGCAGGTTTGTCTTGTTACAGTATTTACAGCTACCTGAATAAAATTGCTGGTGTTCTTTTGATCCTATTAGTACCACAGTCAGGCAACTAGACTATTTACAGTTAGTGCAGTGCGTCCTGCTCACAGTGTTCAGCTAAATCTACAAGTTGGTGTAGTGAGACCTCTACACAGTGTTCATCTAAGGCTACTAGTTAGTGCAGTGCGTCCTGCTCACAGTGTTTAGCTAAACCTACAAGTTAGTGGGGTGCGTCCTGCTCACAGTGTTCAGCTAAAACTTCAAGTTAGTGTGGTGCGTGCTGCTCACAGTGTTCAGCTAAACCTACAAGTTAGTGCGGTGCGTCCTGCTCACAGTGTTCAGCTAGATCCGTTCCTGTTATCTTATCTATATATATCCCAGCTTGGTGCAGCTACAGGCCATTGGTATGTCTGGAAGGCCAAGAAGGAGAGGCAGACAGTCACAAGCCAATAAGAGAGGGCAAGCAGGCTCTGTGTCTAGTGCTGGTCGTGGAGACGGTGCATCCTCATCAGCACGTGGCCGTGAGACACGCTTGGCCTTTTTTTCGGCAGCTGGCCGCGTTGAGCTGCAACATGCGGAAGACTTGGTCGAGTGGATGACCAAGCCGTCCTCATCCTCCTCATCCTCTCTCACCCATGCCCAGGGTACTTTGTCTGGCAAAGCAGCGGCCTCTTCCCTCGGCTCAATGACATCAGTGACTCCTTCCCTAGCCCCACCATGTCCTCCTGAGGAGTCCCTCGAACTGTTTGACCACAGTGTTGGGTACATGCTCCAGGAGGATGCCCAGCGTTTGGAAGGCTCTGATGATGATACTGAGCTCGATGAAGGCAGTAACATGAGCATGGACAGAGGGGGTGCCCAAGAAGGACAGCAATCTGGCAGTCATGCTCCCCCAGCTGCAGCATACTGCCAGGTTTGCTCCAGTGATGAGGAGGGAGGGGATGATGAGGTCACTGACTCAACGTGGGTGCCTGATAGGAGAGAGGAAGAGGAGGAGGAGGTGGCACATCACCAACGAGGCAGGATGCCCTCCAGGGGCCAGCCTAAGGGCAGCACATTGACTGGATCACACCCCAAAGCTGCACATGTGCAGGGCGCTGCAATCTCTGTGCCTTATTCAAAAAGTCCTTTGGTGTGGGCCTTTTTTGAGATGAGTGCATCAGATCGCACCGCTGCTATTTGCAACATATGTCTCAAGCGTATCTCGCATGGCCAAAACATCTCCCGCTTGGGTACCACATGCTTGACCAGACATATGTTGACCTGCCATGCAGTTCGTTGGCAAGCGTATCTAAAAGACCCACACCAAAGAACAACGAGGACCTCTCCTTGCTCCTCATCAGCTGAGATCTCCAACCCCACTATACCTTCAGTCCTCTCTGAGACCTGCACTGAGAGGAATGAAGGTGTAGAATTAGGTGTGTCACAGCCAAGTACTTATGGGCAATCTGCTTTTGGTACACCAACGTCAGATTGTACCAGGCAAATTTCCCTGCCCCAGCTGCTGCACCGCCGAAAGAAGTTTGCTCCCAGCCATCCACATGCCCAGCGGTTGAATGCTAGCTTGGCAAAATTTCTAGCACTTCAACTGCTGCCTTTTCAGTTGGTAGACTCTGCCCCCTTCCGTGAGTTTGTGGAATGTGCGGTTCCTCAGTGGCAGGTACCCAAACGCCACTTTTTCTCACGGAAGGCGATTCCGGCTCTCTACCGCCATGTGGAAGGCAATGTCCATGCCTCACTGGATAGGGCGGTCAGCGGTAAGGTGCATATTACCGCTGACTCATGGTCCAGCAGACATGGACAGGGACGTTACCTAAGTTTCACGGTGCATTGGGTGACTCTGCTGGCAGCTGGGAAGGATGCAGGACAAGGTGCAGTAGTGTTGGAGGTTGTTCCGCCACCATGCCTCCAAAATGCTAATGATTGTGACACACCTCTCTCCTCCACCCCCTCCTCTTCTTCTTCCTCCATGGCCTCTTCTTGTGCTTTGTCCTCGGAACCAGTGGTGCTCCGTAGCCGTTCAAGGGGCTACGCAAGTACGCAGGCCAAAAGATGCCATGCGGTGCTTGAGCTGGTGTGCTTGGGGGACAGGAGTCACACTGGGGCAGATGTTCTGTCAGCTCTGCATGGGCAGGTTCAGAGGTGGTTGACGCCATGCCAACTTAAGGCAGGAATGGTGGTTTGCGACAATGGCACCAACCTCCTCTCTGCCCTCTGACAGGGACAAATGACCCATGTGCCCTGTTTGGCTCACTTCCTTAACTTGGTGGTGCAGCGGTTCTTGGGCAGGTACCCGGGCTTACAGGATGTCCTGAGGCAGGCCAGGAAAGTCTGTGTGCATTTCCGCCGGTCATATAATGCCAGTGCTCGGCTGTCGGACCTCCAAAAGGAGTTTAACCTGCCCAAGAACCGCCTAATCTGTGACATGCCCACCAGGTGGAACTCAACGTCGGCCATGCTGCAGCGGCTGCACACGCAGCAGAGGGCCATCAATGAGTACCTGTGCGACTATGGCACCGGGACAGGGTCAGGGGAGCTTGGTTTTTTTTCCCCACGCCAGTGGGCCATGATCAGGGATGCATGCACTGTCCTGTCACCATTTGAGGAGGCCACGAGGATGGTGAGCAGTGACAGTGCATGCATCAGTGACACTGTCCCCCTTATCCACCTGTTGGAGCACACACTGCGTGGAATAATGGACAGGGCACTTGAGGCAGAACAGAGGCAGGAAGAGGAGGACTTCCTTAGCTCTCAAGGCCCCCTTTATCCAGACAGTGTTCCTGCGTGCCCGCCGATCACACAGGAAGAGGACGAGGAAGAGGAAGAGGAGGAGGAGGAGGAAGATTGTGTCAGTATGGAGGTGGAGCCTGGCACTCAGCATCAGCAGCAGTCTTTAAGGGATCAGTCCCAAGAAACACATGGACTTGTACGTGGCTGGGAGGAGGTGGCTGCGGACCATGTCGTCTTTAGTGACCCAGAGGACTCCGAACCGAATGCCTCAGCAAACCTATGCTGTATGGCCTCCCTGATCCTGCAAAGCCTGCATAAGGATCCTCAGATTCGTGGTATCAAGGAGAAGGACCAATACTGGCTGGCAACCCTCCTTGATCCATGTTACAAGGGTAAGGTTGCAGACCTTATCTTGCCATCGCAGAGGGAGCAGAGGATGAAACATCTTCGGGAGGCCTTGCAGAAAGGTCTGTGCAATGCGTTCCCAGAGACTGCGAGGTTACAAACTCCTGTTTCTGGACAACGTGTTGCTGAGGCTTCGGGCAGTCAAAGAAGGAGCGGTGGAGAAGGTGGCCGTCTGACCAATGCGTTCAGCCAATTTTTTGGTCCGCAGCCCCAAGGTATGATCGGTTCCAGCAACCATCGCCAGTGTCTGTTTTACATGGTGCAGGAATACCTAGGGGCAAGATCTGACTTGGACACCTTTCCCACCAAAAATCCTCTGGGTTACTGGGTCTTGAGGATGGATCACTGGCCAGAGCTTGCACAGTATGCAATTGAGCTACTGGCCTGTCCTGCATCCAGCGTTCTTTCGGAACGCACATTCAGTGCTGCTGGAGGCTTTGTAACCGATCACAGGGTGCGTCTGTCCGCCGACTCGGTCGATCGACTGACCTTCATAAAAATAAATCAGTCTTGGATCACCACCAGCTACCAAGCACCTGATGCTGATGTAACCGAATAATTTTTTTCGAAATCTCAGATCCCTTCAAAGACTGCCTATACTGATGCTGAGTGACTATCCCTGAGAAATTATCCTCTTCCTCCTCAATCATCACGCTGATAGCTTGTAAGAACATTTTTGGTTCTGGGCGCCACCACCAGTGCCTAAGGCACAATTTTTCAGCCCCTATTTAACAGGGGCGTGTAATTACAATTTTTGATGCAATACTTTGCAGCAGGGCTCATTTCAGCATTCCAACTAGAGTATCTGTGAGGGGTTGCAGTGTTGTGGCACCAGCACCAGTGCCTAAGGCCCAATTTTTCTGCCCCTGATTAACAGGGGCGTGTAATTACAATTTTTGATGCAATACTTTGCAGCAGGGCTCATTTCAGCATTCCAACTAGAGTATCTGTGAGGGGTTGCAGTGTTGTGGCACCAGCACCAGTGCCTAAGGCCCAATTATTCTGCCCCTGATTAACAGGGGCGTGTAATTACAATTTTTGATGCAATACTTTGCAGCAGGGCTCATTTCAGCATTCCAACTAGAGTATCTGTGAGGGGTTGCAGTGTTGTGGCACCAGCACCAGTGCCTAAGGCCCAATTTTTCAGCCCTTGTTTAACAGGGGCGTGTAATTACAATTTTTGATGCAATACTTTGCAGCAGGGCTCATTTCAGCATTCCAACTAGAGTATCTGTGAGGGGTTGCAGTGTTGTGGCACCAGCACCAGTGCCTAAGGCCCAATTTTTCTGCCCATTTAACAGGGGCGTGTAATTACAATTTTTGATGCAATACTTTGCAGCAGGGCTCATTTCAGCATTCCAACTAGAGTATCTGTGAGGGGTTGCAGTGTTGTGGCACCAGCACCAGTGCCTAAGGCCCAATTTTTCTGCCCCAGTTTAAACAGGGGCATGTAATTACAATTTTTGTTGCAATACTTTGCAGTAGGGCTCGTTCCTGCGTTCCAACTAGAGTGTCTGTGAGGGGTTGCAGTGTTGTGGCACCAGTGCCTAAGGCCTAATTTTTCAGCCCCCATTCAACAAGGGCATGTAATTACAATTCTTGATCTAATATTTCACAGCAGGGCCCATTTCTGCACCCACCAAGAGCGAGTGAGGACTTACAGTGTTGTGGCACCAGCACCACCACCACCAAAGGCCCAATTTTTCTGCCCCTGTTCAACAGGGGCATGTAATTACAATTCTTGATCTAATATTTCACAGCAGGGCCCCGTGAGGGCTTACAGTGTTGTGGCCACAACAACATCTAAGGCCCAAATTTCTGCTGATTATAAAGGGCAGGCCCCTACTTTCAAACCTCTAACTTACAAACGACTCCTACTTGTAAACAGAAGGAGACAACAGGAAGTGAGATGAAATCTACCCCTAGGAAGGGAAATTCTCTCCTGTAAGAGTTAATATGGGAAAAACATTTCTCCTTTCCACTGATGCTTTCCAATCCTTGTTCCACAAAAAAACCCAAATTTTCAAAAAACATTTGTCATTGGGACAAAAAGTGAGGTGAAATCTTCTGAAGAGGAGGAAAGACAGCAAAACAAATGTCACAGGGGTGATAACCCTTCCCTATGTTTTCCAAAAAGCTTAAAAAAGATTTTTTGGCTGGAGCTAAACACGTTAAAAATGTACCCATTCAAAATTACAAACAGATTCTACTTAACAACAAACCTGCAGTCCCTGTCTTGTTTGCACCGCCTGTATACTGCTGTTCAGAGTATATAGGGCCTGGTGGCCCCACACCTTTCCTTATTTTAATTTGGGTGCGGGGTTTAAGACCCAAAGGGCCTAGTAATGGACTGGGGGGTACCCATGCCGTTTGTCTCACTGATTTTCATCCATATTGCCAGGACCGGACATTACATTAAACCCGCAAGCAGTTTTAAATGAGATTTTTTCCTTTAAAAATGACATTTGGTGCAGGGACTGTTCTAAACACGGGAAACACGCGCCACTTTACAGGCATACTATAGACACCCCCCAGGTACGATATTTAAAGGAATATTTCACTTTTTTTTTACTTTAAGCATCATTAAAATCACTGCTTCCGAAAAACAGCCGTTTTTAAAAGTTTTTTTTGCATTGATACATGTCCCCTGGGGTAGGACCCAGGTCCCCAAACCCTTTTTAGGACAATACCATGCAAATTAGCCTTTAAAATGAGCACTTTTGATTTCGAACGTTCGAGTCCCATAGACGTCAATGGGGTTCTAACGTTCGTGCAAATTTTCGGTCCGTTCGCAGGTTCTGGTGCGAACCGAACCAGGGGGTGTTCGGCGCATCCCTAGTTACGAAGAATATCCCTGCTCCTACCGGGGAGGTGGATGGGCGGATAAACCCCTTCTTGAGGTTCTCATCGACATATTCTTTTAATGCCTCTTGTTCTCGTTCTGACAATGGGAACACATGTCCAAATGGAATTGCAGCTCCAGGCAAAAGATCAATCGGACAGTCATATGGTCGGTGGAACGGCAAGGTATCTGCTCCTTGTTTGCTGAAAACATCAAGGCACTGGTGATAGGATTTAGGTACAGACTGAAGAACATCTTGATCAGAGTCCATACAGAGTAGGGTTTCCGGCATACTCATAGGTTCTGGCAGGCAATGTCTTTGACAATATGGTGATGAAAACTTGATCTCCCCGGACAACCAGTTGATCTGAGGATTATGGGCCTAGAGCCAAGGTAGACCCAGGATGACAGGAAACAAGAGGGCAGTGATAGAGTCAAGGCCACAATACCGTTAACAGGGATTGTCTTTCCTGGAAGCTGGACTAACAGAGGAAGTAAGGTGGGTTATCTGGGCAGGTAGCATTGTGAGGTGAGTAGGAGAAAACTTACTCATCTTTGCAGGACACCCATGAACATAATGGTCTGCTTTTCCAGGCAAAGATTCTTCTGCCAGTGGCGTGATCGCTCCTCTGGAGATAACGTGTGGCGCATCACTCCTGAGTTGCATGGGCCTCGAAGTGGCAGATGCGGGGTTGATAGGACTTGAACTGGCAAGGGGCCAAAATGGAGCTTTTGGTGTCATCCATACAGAGTGGTTCTGCTGGGTGCATTTCTCTGATTGGCGCTCACGGAGCCGCCGGTCAATCTGAATTACCAGACTGATAAGTCCTTCCAAGGTATCAGGTATTTCCACTCGGGCAGGTTCATCGTTCAAGTTCTCAGATAAACCCATGCGGAACTGGTGCCGTAGAGCTGCGTTGTTCCACTGGGTGTCTGCGCTCCAGCATCTGAAGTCCGTAATATAGTCCTCGGCCACTCTGCGGCCTTGCTGGAGCACGTGGAGAGAAGCTTCTGCTGTGGAAGTGCGTAATGGATCATCGTAAAGTTGTGACATAGCATCGAGAAAAGATGACATGGTATGTGTCTGTATGTCGTCTCCTTCCAGCAACTGGTGAGCCCAGGCTTGAGGATCCCCTTGCAGTAGTGAAATTATAAACCCCACTTTGGTGGATTCCAGCATGAAAGTCCGGGGTTGCAAAGCAAAATACAGTTGACATGCGTTGCGGAAGGCCTGAAACTTGATGCGTTCCCCAGAGAACGTCTCAGGAACGGGAACTCTGGGCTCAGGTGGAGATTTAGTGAAGGATACTGGAATTGAGCTGACAGGAAGTGCCTGAATTTGTCCTTCCAACTTAAGGTACCCCTCATGTAGGGACTGTACAGCTTGCATGAGGGCTGCAAAGTGGTGACCCACCTCCTCCATCTGTGAGGCTCCTTCTGTAGGCTCAGTGATGGCTGTCTGATACTGTCAGGTACCTGGTATCAGAGCCCAGCCATAGAAAGAGACCTCTCTTACAGCCCTGGCTCGGGGACCACTGGGGTTGCTACAGTAGTACAAGCATGCAGTGAGGTAGGAGCGCCTGTATAATCCGTGGTAGCTGATACAGATGAGTATAGATGATCCACCGGACAGACTGGACTGTAGAAGCAGTTGGAAGCGGTGGTTACAGGTGTGGGTCAGCGACCCCTAGATCTAGGCAGAAACTGGATCAGGAACAGACTGAAGTAGAGTGCGACAAGCCGGGTCAACACGGGTAACGGGTAGTTAAATCAGCAGGCAAAGAGTAGTCAGCAGGCAGGCAGTGGTTTGGTAACAGAAGATCAACAGGTTCAGATATAGCAGGGTCAAGGCAGGCCAAGTCAGGAGCGGAGAAGGCAGCAGTGGTCAAATGAAACAGGGTCAGGTATTAACAGCAGGTACAGGATCAGGCTCAGGTAAAGCTGCAGATCAGACAGCACTGTACTAGAGCAGCTGCTGTTTTTTAAAGGTGAACTGGCGCCAAGCCGAGTTAGTGCGCGTGCACGTGCGCCTGTCACGTGTTCCCGTCTCTGCGCACGTTCAAGTGCCGCTGCCCGGTACGGCACATTCTTGTAGGAACATGTGTGCACACGCACGCATGCCCGAGTATCTGCCTTGTCACAGGGTATCCTCTTCCTCCCTCTGTTCTACCTCCAGTGCCCTGTCCATTATTCCATACAGCGTGTGCTCCAACAGAAAGACAAGAGGGACAGTATCACTGATGCATGCACTGTCACTGCTCACCATCCTCGTGGCCTCCTCAAATAGTGACAGGACAGTGCATGCATCCTTGATCATTAGCCACTGGCGTGGCAAAAAAAAGCCAAGCTCCCCTGACCCTGTCCTGGTGTCATACTCGCACAGGTACTCATTGATGGCCCTCTGCTGTGTGTGCAGCCGCTGCAGCATTGCCAACATTGAGTTCCACCTGGTGGGCATGTCACAGATGAGGCGGTTCTTGGGCAGGTTGTATTCCTTTTGAAGGTCAGCCAGCCGAGCACTAGAATTATATGACCGGCAGAATTGCCCACAGACTTTCCTTGCCTGCCTCAGGAGATCCTGTAAGCCCGGGTACCTGCACAAGACCGGCTGCACCACCAAATTAAGGACGTGAGCCAAACAGGGAACATGGGTCAATTGTCCCTGTCAGAGGGTGGAGAGGAGGTTGGTGCCATTGTCGCAAACCACCATTCCTGCCTGAGCTGGCATGGTGTCAACCACCTCTGAGCCTGCCCCTGCAGAGCTGCCAGAATCTCTGCCCCAGTGTGGCGGAGCACCGCTGGTTCTGAGGACAAATCTGCACAGGAAGAGGCCATAGAGGAAAAAGAAGAGGAGGGGGTGGAGGAGAGAGGTGTGGCAGAATCACCACTACCAGCATTTTGGAGGCGTGGTGGTGGAACAAGCTCCAACATTACTGCACCCTGTCCTCCATCCTTCCCAGCTGCCAGCAGGGTTACCTAGTGCGCAGTGAAAGAAAGGTAACGTCCCTGTCCATGCTTGCTGGACCATGAGTCAGCTGTAATATGCACCATACCGCTGACCGCCCTGTCCAAGGAGGCCAAGACATTGCCTTCCACATGCGGGTAGAGAGCCGGAATGGCCTTCCGAGAAAAAAAATGGTGTTTGGGGGGGCGTGGCGTGGCCTGGCACCGGAGCTTGATGGCAGCTTAGAGTGAGAGCTCCGCCATCCAGAAACCTAGAAAACCCCTTCATAAGCGAGTAAGCCTCTGCTAAAATCTAAGTAGATGGCTGGGAGAAGCCAGTCTGCTACCCGGTCCCAGCAGGAACCATCCACCCAGCTCAGTAGGAATATCCCTGCGATGTTCCATACACAGCACGCTGATTCACAGGCCGCATCTCGAGCCGCGGACCAGAGTGGGAGACACTCTGCAGGCATGGAGCGCTCGGACAGCGCGGAACCTCTTTACAAGGTATGGATCGCACATACCCCTCTCCTCTCTTATGCCTGGTGGACTTACAATAAGTTGCTGTGGATATTAAAAACTCTCTATTTACTGCAGTGTCAGACCTAAAAATCGAGATACGAGCAGTAGCCCAGAGGCTAGAACAGGTGGAAACATCCGCCATGACACACGGGGCGGCCATCCAGCAATTGCAACGGGCTTCCACAGTACAAACTCAGCATCTTATAGACATGCATAGGCATATGGAAGACCCGGGTAACAGGGGCCGCAGGCGCAACCTACGTGTCAGGGGGTTTCCGGAGACAGTAGAGGGGCCACAGCTACAAGCAACAGTTTGGGCAATCTATAACACACTGCTGGACAGACCACCAGATGCTCCAGTTGAAATGGTGAGATGCCACAGAGCGCTTAGACCCAGAGGCAAGGACACAGGCCCACCAAGAGATGCAGTTTGTTGCTTGGTCAATTTTGTCCAGAAGAAGGAAATAATGTGACTTGCACGCAACCATGCTTATTTGGAACATGATGGAGTGCGCATTCAGATCTTCCAGGATCTCTCCACCATCACCATCCAACATAGGAGAGACCTGCATCCACTCCTCCAGGTCCTCAGAGAACGTCGCATCCCGTACCGCTGGAAATTTCCGTTCTACCTCCAAGCGACATCTGGAAACCGCAGAGCATCGCTGAGAATGCCAGCAGATCTTCAACAATTCTATGACACCCTCAACATTCCAGTAATTGAGGTACCTGATTAGTATGGTGCTTTTTTGCAACCGGAACCCTGGATCCCTACCCAACCTGAAGATACCCCCAGAACCCAAAGAAGCAGGCAAAAGTGCAGCAGAACCTCAGCTGCCACTCCTCTGAGAAGACGCGGTGACATGGAGACAGATGAAAGTCCTCGAGTTTCGCCATCTTCAGTATGCCGGAGAACCAATCAACCTTAGCATGGTACGGGGTACGGTAAGCGTGTCCCTTGACTGTTGCACATGATCTTTCATTTTTTATAGATGCTTTTTTGTTCACTTAAAGCCCCTATTTACGGAAGCACAAAGAGTCCGTTCTCGGTCACTACTGACATTGAGCATCGGTTTCCCTAACTATTTTTGTCCTATCATACCCAAGCCCCCAGGGACTATTTTGCCAAGTCCAAGGTATAACACTTCACGGAGGGGAAGTTCATGGACAGGTTCAAGACTCTGGTTGTGTAACTGGACTGAAGGAGCTTAGATCGTTTGTCCCTGTTTCCACAAGGCTTGGAAGTAAGCTTATATTTGCCAGGACTTTATGTGTTACTGGTGTTACGGAAATATTTATACCTCACTTAAACGATTAACGATACAAATATAATTGATTAAACCTTTGTCTATATAAAAATAAAAAAGAGTGATAACAGGGAAAAAAGATAAAAATTACATTTATTTACACAGAAAAAGAAGGTTAGAATGATTAGAATTTATCATATATCTCTATAGTGTTGGCTCTAGGCTGCAAAGTTAATTCTAAGTTAATTCAGGCATAAACTCATAATTGTTTTCAATGGACATATACAAGATATACACAGTTATAAGATAAATCCTAGGATTGTAAAAAGGTTAGAAAGAAAGATAGACATAGATACTTTACACAGACAGCATGTCCCTCAGATGTTCTCGGGCTGGACTGCTTGTAACCATTTAATCCACTTCCTTTTATATGCATTCTCCACCAATCAGAAGATGCCACAAATGAAAGAGATGTCTCAAAATTCATGCTCGGACATTGCTGTTACAGTGCGACCCCCTCGGTGCCTACCAGTCTATGAATTAATGAACAATCTCCTTTGATCTCCCAGCCCAAACAGTCCCGACCGTAGTATGTTAATGGCCCCTGGTGAGTTGATTACCACCTAGAGGACCTTCCCTGATTCCCATCAGTGTATTGGAAGCATGTTAATGGCCCCCTGAAGAATGAATGCCTTAAGGTCTGCCAATAACCTTTGATCTAATCAACACCTCTAGGGCTTCTCGGGTTCACACCAAGGTAAATATATTTCTTAAGGTGAGCTTTGTTCTATCATGATATTAAGAAACATTCCCATATATGAAATATATATATACCCACACATAGATACCCACATATACACGTAGATATATATATACACATACACCTATATATACATATACACATCCTATGGGGCAAGGCAGTTTAAATTGGAGTCCTTGCAATGGTCCACTTGAATCTCATTGATATAAATATGATATCCAATAATTCCATCACATTTCCCCCTGAAGTTCATTCTTGAACTTATGTCCTCCTTCAATGATCCTGCACCCATCCACAACAGCCCAGAAGCCCCGACCCTTCCCCACCACCACTGCGGCCTCCTCTTCCTTTCTTGAACACGCCGGAACTCCTCAAAGTAGGCTTAAGATAGCAAAGAAATCCTGGTCCTTTGGAGACTCCACATTCAAACCATGAGTGTCTGTATTGCAATGTTTCATCACTCCTCTGCCTTGGAGGAGCGGAACTCCAACATTGATGGCGGGATCCTGGCATATCTAGTTCTGTATCTTTGTAAGACCATGTAATGGTTGCATCGATTGGATCGGACCGCGAGACAGCACTTTTCAGCATGGTGAAGGAAAGTCCAGGAAAGTCTTATTCGTGACACGTTTATCTCAAGAAATAACTTGGTGGTCGCTGCTTCTTCAGGTGGGGTCGGGCGGGTCTCCAGACAGTCGTGCATGAATACAGAAAGAGAGAGGAGAACGTTAGTGTACAGAGAAATGCTGGACAGGAACAGAGTGTTGGCCATTAAGACTAAATACTCATAAAGGGTGTAATGTGGACGAGTAGAGTGGGTTCCCACAGGGTACAGAGTCTGAGCAACAGCCAGTATCATCCATGGCCCTGGATGGTAGGGATAGACAATACTGTCTGTTATTGCCAGGTCCCTGGGTTCACCACACCTGCTCACGGGGCTCAGGTTAAAGTAGTAGGTAGACTAGGGGAGGTGAAATTACATTAAGACATAAAACTGGATGTCCAGGGATACTTTAGTTAAAATATGTTTTTTTGTTTGTTTTTTTTATAAATAAGTCTTTTTTAAACAAAAAATGATATGACTGATGTCTTAGTTACATTATCTCGAGAAGATAGATGATAGAAATCAAAGGAAAAAAAACTCAGAGAGCATAATATTAAAGAAGAAAAAGGAATGGAAGAGACGTGAGTAATGAAAATGAACAGGAAAAAATAGTGGAAACGAAAAAAAGAACAAAAAAGCGAAAAAAACTACAGATCGAACGCTGCTCCAACCAAGACTGTTAAAGAGCCTTGAATCTGTATATAAAAAAAATGAATACATTGGTCAAAAAAAACATAATAAAAAAAAATAAAAAACAAAAAAACAAAACAAATGTTTTTCTTAAAAAAAAAAACCCTCCTCTCCCATTAACAGTATTTTTGCAGGTCAGGTACAGAGATATTAACAACAAAAGGGAGAGAAAAAAAAAAATAAAATAAAAAAAAATAAAACTAAAAATAATAAAAAAATGATTAAAACTTTTGGAATTTAGGTAAACCTGACTGCACTTTATTACTAAAAATTGAAGAGGCTTATCCCTGGAACAAGAAAAATATAGTTCTAGGGTCCTCTCTTACATGTGCAACTTCTTAGTACTGGTCTGGATTGGATCTGGCTTCCTCAGAGATTTGTTTCTGAGTTAGTGGCCTTTCTGTTCCTTGAGAGAAGATACCTTGTTGAGGTACACATTCTCATAGCTTTGGCATTCATTCTCCTGATAGTAACGCACATTATTACCTGCATCAGGAAAAGCAATAAGGCTGCACAGGTTAGGACAACAACAGGGTGGAGCAAAATGTTTAGGAAAGCTGTAGCGTTCGGACTATACCCAAATAAACTTTCCCACCAGGAAATCTTAGCATCTGCGTCTAACGCGTGGGATACTTTGATCAGTCTATTTTGATCATGGGTGAGTCGTATGGTGGCTTGTTTTTCAGCATCTCCTAGTACATTTAATATTTCATCCTGTTGTCCGAAATCCATCAGCCAAGCTTCTAACTCAGCCCCAAATCCCAGAGGAAGTTTCTGTAGGTGTAAGGGGATGTCAGGTTTGCTATAAAACCTTTCTTCAGGGGTGATCGGAGTACAACCCGGTGTTCCTGCTATATCTATGCCACGGGCCAGAGGAGGTGTACTATAGACTCCCCGAGGTAGTGTACCCTGCTGAGTACCATTTAACCTGATGCTGAAAACAGTGCATCATTAGACATGTGATACTAGCACCAGTACCCTGGTCTCCAGTCTCAAGTAGTTTTAACTTTGTTTAGGACCAGTTGGGACACTACCCCGGCATCCATTAGACATGACCCCCCCCCTGTGCCAGCATTATTGCCTTTTCCCATAGCACAACCCTTACCTTCCTCTAGCACTCATCAGTACCAGTCATCTGAGGCTGTCCAGACTCAAACCATCAGAACAAGATGGACTCCAGGGTGTAATCCAGTAGAGTCTGATAGGATAGTATCCAGACTGACCGTGATACCTGCACAATGTTCCATCCCTGCCATTAGGGATGAGAACAGTGCAAGTAAGATTTTTGACGATCCTGGAACTGAGTCATCCACCAATCTATTACGACTCATAGGCAACCTGGATACTACCCCCACCTGTCTGTCCCTGCAAAGTGATGCTGGACAGAGCAAGTTGGCTTTCCTAACCCCTTCCCTGATATGTAGCACAAGACCCCCCCAATGTGATCCTGAATAGCTCCAGCTCCATAGAGTGTTAGGGTACCCAGTGCCCCACCTCCAGCTCCAAAGACAGTCTCCATTAAGCCTCTCTTTCCTAAGGATGGGAAATAGTCAGAATACCCGGATTGAAAACCACCTGCCACCAGGTACACAAGTTTCTTTATAGAGGCTGCACACCTTCTGGGGCACTGGTCTTCCTGTCATGCAGGACACAGACCACTAGTTAAGGTACCGAGGAGTCTAGGACAGGAAGGACACCTATGGGTATCCACTGAGGAGAATACAGCGTGCCCACACAACTCCATCCCTGTGCCTGGATTTCAGAGACCATGCCCAGGGTATACAATGCACCTCTACCTATGGTTAGGTTCAAGGAACCCTCTAGTTCCCTGGTTAACGTTACATTGGTATTCCTTAGGACCCAGAAACAAACTCGTCTATGTCCCAAATAATACCCAGGTGCTTCCTTCCCAGCAATGACCTCTCCATCCAGAACACAGAGTGCAATATCTTACACAATCTTCCTGCACAACTCTTCTCCAGGCTCTCCCAAAACTATACACTCTCAACTTGTATGCCATCAGGCAGGCCCTCATACTACACATCTGAAGGAAATTGGAAAACAAAAATTGCATAATGTGTATCCAACTCAAGGAACTTCTGCTACCAAACACAACTGGCCAAAGGGCAAAGAAATATCCCTTGCAGCACTGAGGGATCACTGAACAGTAGTGGGTACATGAGCCGACCGATGTGCCCTTTAAAGCCAGGAAACCCAATTATCAAATCTGAGAAATAAAACACCAATACAATTTAGTAATAAATATTCCATTTTCCTCCTAGAAACAAAATAATCCAATGGTTATATACCTGTAACAATACATTAGCATATGAAACACAAATATACATTACATTACATAAACAGTGCACTTTCTTTTTAAGATACCAAAAAATTGTTGAGCTCAACTTATCATTAATATGTATTACTTAATACACATTAATACCACGTGGATTTTTTGTTTTATGGTATACCAATAATTCCAAAAAAAAAGAATGTATTCACCATGGTTGAAAAAAAAATTAGCAATCCGTAAAAAACCTTTTAGCAGTACCATTTGTCAGCAGACCATAATACCTCATCACAAAGAACCTCTCCAGTACTGTTTTCCTGAAAAACAAAGTCATTGTAATACATGTATCTTTCAATTTACTAGTACAGATAATTATCTTGGCTCAGGTCATTTGCATGTCAATACAGTTCGCTGTACCTTTTCACAGACCTGGTGAGAAAGAAGGGGGGTCATTTGGGTGGGCTGTCAGCAGCTGAGAACAAACGTCACACAACACAAAATATATTGCATATTCCACACACACACACACAAATGGCTAGGTTATAGATGAACTCTAGACATCACACATATCAGCATGTTTTCTGTAATACCCTGTACTTCTTCTTAAACCCATAACATCTGTTTGGTAAGGTTGAAATTCTTTCAGAGATCCATCCCATTTCATTAGCCCCTTCTCATGAGTTTGGAATGGGACCCCTGACTCAGGTGGTCCATACTTCCTACCTCTAGGCCATGTGGCGAAGCGTGCAGAGTACACTTCAAAATCACGTCTTGTGGTCCTATATGGATTATGCTTACCGACTTTTTGGCTGGAACTGGATAGACAGAATCTCGCAATGTGATCCAGTAATCCGCATAAGTGGCATTTTATCTTATTTAAAGTGGTACAACACCTCTTAACAAAGGGCTTTGTTTTAGATGACTGTGAATATGGGATGGCCTCTTCTGGATTAGTAGTTTTTACCTGCGGCTTACAAAATATAGGGGCAATTTTTAAAGAGCTCTTACCTTCCTGGGATTTATTCTTGTTGATACATACCTTAGGTGTGGAGGATGTCCCCCTGAATTCAGACCTACCCAAATCAGTTACCTTGTTATCTTCTCTATCTGAAAACTGATCCCACGGCTCCTGGCAGCTGACAGATAATGGTTTCACCCTACCTTCTGCATCCTTCAGTCTCTTTCCCAACTGGAGAATGTCCTCCTGTAATCTTTTGTTTTCTAGTACTAATTGCTGGTGGATAGCCTCTGAATTTGACATGGACGCTTCTAAAGTACTGATGTTACCTTTGGTGATTTCTAGCTCTTCTTTTAGGGATGTGTTTTGCACTTTCAAATGCTCATACTGTTTTGCTAACCACCTGGCCGCAAAGATTAGCGGCGGTTTTCCCGTGCGCTTATTATTGCTTCTTTCAGTGAGATTTAATTTCACATCCTCTCCCGTCAGCAGGACAGAAAGTGTCCCTTCTGCCTGGAGACCTTCCTCCCTTAATGCCAGCATGGCCATTTCCTCTCCATGTCGTGGTGGCCTACTCTGTCTTGGAGCTGTACACTCCTTCTTGAAGTGTCCGGGATTGTGGCAGTTGAAGCAAACTGGTTTCCCTTTTGGTTTTTCTCCAAGATCTGCACTGTTCAACTGATCAGTGACAATGCAGATCCTTTGAGGTTTCTGTGACTCCCAATCTGCTATGTTGCTTTCAATAGCAGTTGCAAGTGACAACAAAGAGGAGAGGGGCTTATCTCTCCAGTCTGGATTTGCAGTCATCAATTTTTCTCTGATGTTTCCTCTCAACCTGGTCATGAAGCTATGTATCAATATGGGTGATAGGGCACTGTTAGTAATGTCCTCCCCAGCCGTTTCCACGGCTTGTTTAAAGTGATTGTAGTATGTCATACAATCTTCCTGTGGACCTTGGATCACTGCTGACACCTTGGTCCAAGACTGGGGATGATAGACTGTTTTAATCAACTGTGCCAATTGCTTAGTGAGTATATCTCCTAGATGGCTGGAGTCAACATACAGGGTCCGTGGAATATAAGTTTTACTGAGGATTTCATCTACGTCCCCATCTCCACAAACCCTTTTCATTATTTGAAGCATATCACCCCAGTTTGCATTGTAGCTTGCCTGGATGTCTAGCAGCTCTTTGGCAAATTTAATGGGATCTGTCCTTGGATGGGGGATAACACTCAGAAATCCTTTCATCTCAGAGGGAGTCCACGGCACGTGATGTGTCATCTTTCCTGTGGATCTCCCACTGTTGTCATAAACCACCTGTTCTCTTACAGGATAGACAGATAAGTCATCTGAAAAAGATATCAGTTGTGGATTGGTCTTTTGGGATTCTGTCACAGAATCCCAATAAGACTGTGGAAGATTGTTTCTGCCAGGTGGGGGCACTTTATCCAACTGCAAAGTGCCCTGAAGGGTGGCATTAACAGTCCCATGGTACACCAGTGTGCCCACATTGGGTGATATCCTTTCACCATCAGAGTGACACCACACAGGTCCTTGCTGTGGGATGCTAGTTACTTGGGGGTATAAAGGTACATAGGCTGTGTACTCTGTAGCAGAACTGCCAGTATTGCTTACAGCAGCAGGGTTGCTAGTTAACTGCCGTTTAGGGGAGAAGGCTGGCTCGCAGCCCGTAAATGGGGGATTACTATATTCGGGAGGGTCTTCCGTCCGAGGGGAAGAAAGTTTCCCTTTTGATGGTATCTGGTCTCTGGAACTGGGGAAACTTTTCTCCCCTGATTCCAGCATTCCCTCCCCCTGGTTTGCTGTGCTATCTCCTTCCTGTGGTTTCAATGCTTCACAGGAAGAGTTTTTCTGTGATTCATTGGGGGTTTTAACTGGGGTGTTAAACTTGGCAGCAAGTTGTAGCTTCCCCTTTTTTTCATCTGTTGATAGATGACAATTCCTATCACTTTCTGAGTATCTGGCCAACAAGGACCGGGCGACTGTATGAGGCCCCAATCCTGGCCATTCCTCATCATCCCCCTGTTCATCGCTGTCACTACTCTGGGGATGTGGCTCTAGTGGCTGTCCCTGCTTGTCCCTACTCCGCAGCATCATCTGGTGTTTTTTCTCCTTAACTCCCACCGTAAAAATATTCACATCATCAGTTCTATGCATGGATTCTACCATCCACGCGCTCCACGCATCTCTTTCATTTGTTCGTGTCATCTTCCCGCGGTGATTGTACCACAGGGCTTCCCAAGCGTTCGGCTTAAAAGTACCTCTTTTAGAATACTTTTTCCCAGTCCAACTATCCCAATCTTGCAAATATTTCACAACCCAAGGTCCATATTTATCTATCATCTCTTCCCTCGGGGTCAAGTGGTATGGTTCCCCACGGTTAGACGCCCTCTTTGAAGCGATTCGATTACCCATCCTTTACGGACTCCGGACCTTGAACTGATTTCCCCAACCTTTTTACAGGTTGCCTTTACTTCAGAGGTAGCTACTCTCTGACCAAGAATTGGGTTGACAGGTACCGCCCCTGTCACCCTTGCCGATTTTTTTTTTCACTACTTGTCAGAACAATTTTTTTTTTTTTTTTTTTACCCCATTCAGACCTCCTCTTTGAAGCGATTAGATTACCCATCCTTTACGGACTCCGGACCTTGAACTGATTCCCCAACCTTTTTACAGGTTGCCTTTGACAACCCAAGGTCCATATCTATCTATCATCTCTTCCCTTGGGGTCATTAGTTTCCCTGTTCTGACTATAGTCCTTCAAAAAGAAATAGCCTGGAGATTTTCCAAACTATAAGAGTTTAATCTCCCCCGTGGACTTTTCTGAAGTACTCTAAAAGAAATGCTTAACGAAAGGTTATTACTAATGCGTGCTTGTAGTACAGGAGGTAGTTAACTGATGCACACCTAATTGCAATACGATTTGTAGGAGTTACAACATTACAGATCTAATCACAAAGCTTACGATCCCCAGTTAGTAGTTTACACAGAAAGATAGATACATACATCGAAGATCATTCAGTGTGTACTAGGCCCACAGGTGCAATTCGATCTCAAAGACCGGGAAGCGTCTTGACCTAGACTCATGCAAGGGTCAACCAGAAGCGCTTGTTGGCAGAAAGGCCCAGATCCTACTTCTTTCCACTGCCTTCAAACGTCCAATCAGAACCCCTTATCATTCACGCAGACACCCTCCTGCAGTGTTGGCCCAACCGAGCAGGATGCCTTCTCATACACTCTCAGTACAATTTTATTTCACTTATACTGTTCATATCAGTCTCATCAAAGTATTAGTACAGACAAAAGGTAATATAGATAAACAATGTTCAAAGAAGCTTGCTAGTTTGGGTGTTCATACAGGGGAGACAGACATACAAAGACATAAAAATGCTTACTGTTTCTGGAGTTAGACTTGTCCTCCACCCGCAGAATCACTCGAACGTGAAGCTTCCTCACACGACGGGCACCATTTGTTACGGAAATATTTATACCTCACTTAAACGATTAACGATACAAATATAATTGATTAAACCTTTGTCTATATAAAAATAAAAAAGAGTGATAACAGGGAAAAAAGATAAAAATTACATTTATTTACACAGAAAAAGAAGGTTAGAATGATTAGAATTTATCATATATCTCTATAGTGTTGGCTCTAGGCTGCAAAGTTAATTCTAAGTTAATTCAGGCATAAACTCATAATTGTTTTCAATGGACATATACAAGATATACAAAGTTATAAGATAAATCCTAGGATTAAAAAAAGGTTAGAAAGAAAGATAGACATAGATACTTTACACAGACAGCATGTCCCTCAGATGTTCTCGGGCTGGACTGCTTGTAACCATTTAATCCACTTCCTTTTATATGCATTCTCCACCAATCAGAAGATGCCACAAATGAAAGAGATGTCTCAAAATTCATGCTCGGACATTGCTGTTACAGTGCGACCCCCTCGGTGCCTACCAGTCTATGAATTAATGAACAATCTCCTTTGATCTCCCAGCCCAAACAGTCCCGACCGTAGTATGTTAATGGCCCCTGGTGAGTTGATTACCACCTAGAGGACCTTCCCTGATTCCCATCAGTGTATTGGAAGCATGTTAATGGCCCCCTGAAGAATGAATGCCTTAAGGTCTGCCAATAACCTTTGATCTAATCAACACCTCTAGGGCTTCTCGGGTTCACACCAAGGTAAATATATTTCTTAAGGTGAGCTTTGTTCTATCATGATATTAAGAAACATTCCCATATATGAAATATATATATACCCACACATAGATACCCACATATACACGTAGATATATATATACACATACACCTATATATACATATACACATCCTATGGGGCAAGGCAGTTTAAATTGGAGTCCTTGCAATGGTCCACTTGAATCTCATTGATATAAATATGATATCCAATAATTCCATCACACTGGCTGCAGGTTTCGGTATTCAAATCCTCTCAAATTTCTCACACAGGGACATATACTCACAAAGCCAAGGGAGAGCTTTCCTCCCTACTTCATTATCGCAGGTTGTCTTCATATCACTGGATAGTGAAAGAGTGTAATCAGGGGTATGGCCTTGCTCCCCTCCCTATTCTCCCTGCAAGTTGATTCTACAGCGGACCGGGCTTGAAAGAATAAGAACATCATAGGGATCGATACTTACCTGTGTGGTATACATGGTACAGGGCCGAGACTTTTAGGAAATGTGAGTTCATTTGTTTGGCAACAACTAGTTTAGGAGAAAGGGACTTGGCATGTCGATAAACAACCCGGTTATAGAATCCTTCAGTATAGGGGCATTATATCTCTTTGAACCCTGTGGGTAGGCCCCATAGCCTTTGCCGAGGGGCCAGGAAATCCGAGAGGTGTATATGCGAGAGTTATCTGTATTAGAGACAGAATTTATGCTTTTTAAATATACCAATTGATTTAACAACTTACTTGAAGTAGTTACTTTCAGATTAATCAAAAGGTGTGCAATTTTTTAGATATTATATAGAAATTAACTCAAGTGACAAAAGGTGAACAGTGTCTCTCCTGTCTCTCGGATCCCCAGCGAGGTTGGGGGGTCCGGGACATGGGATTTTGAAGTCACCGATGCTGGATACAAAAAATGAGCACATCACCCCGGTGCTGGGTGATGCTGTTCTTGGTTACAAATTTGAATTTTGATGTTCGTACTAAAAACAGTGGATGGAGAGGAGGGGAGAGGGGACGGTGCTGATGAGGTTCATACTCCAATTTAGGAGTGATTCGGACCGGCGCCCTCCATTCTCATCTCCCTTAGTGAGGCTTACTCTCTCAATAACTATAACTAAAGTCTGGACTTAATGGATGGTAGAACGTGTATGATAGTTCTGGTGCGAGTTACTTCCCCCACCCCAAAGAGACTGGCTTCTCCTTTGGAAAATCCGGTCCAAAATTTCTAACACCCCATTGCAATAGTTCAGTCCTATTTAGGTAGTATAGTAGGTCTAGGACTACCTCCGGTATTTCTATCATGAACCCAGTAGGGGGGGTACTCTCAGAGCAGGGTGTTTAGCCCACATTGGAATCCAAAGGCAGGTGAAGTACCCCTCTAGACTGTGACATCTTCCCTGTCCCTAACCCAATCCCTCCTTCTTTCTCATTTACCTTCCCCCCACTTTCCTACCCTCATTACTTGCTCCCCCTCTCCTCCCCTTCTTTCTATAGTTCCCCTCCCCGCCTACCCTTTCTTCCTCACAGGCCCTCTCCATCTGCCACTCAGAGGGGCGTTAATACACGCCGCACCAGTCACAGAATTTGCCTCCTAGAATACAAGTTGAAGCTCCTCTGTCCCTCAAAGTGTACTCTTTGAATACAAAGGGACTGAATATCCCGGAAAAGCGTAGTAGCCTGTTAGCGGAAGTACACAGGCAGAAAGCCCACATTATATTTGTACAAAAAACTCATTTTAAATCTAGCTCCATACCTCGTCTATCCAACTATCAATTCCCAGTGGTGTATCATGCAACTTGTGCTGAATCCAGGATGAAAGGGGTAGCAATATTGATGGCAAAGTCATTTGCATTCTGCTTAACAGACCAGTTAGTTGACCCAGAGGGCAGGTTCCTCTTCCTCAAGGGCATGTGGAAAGACAAACCGGTGACCCTGGCGAATATCTACTGCCCAAATTCAAAACAAGTACCTTTTTTGAAAGAAACCCTATTGAAATTAGCCTCTTTTAAAGCGGGCTTAGTTATCTTGGGAGGTGATTTTTATACCCCAGAAAAATTTAGCATACCTTCATAACGCTACAATAGAAAACATGGTGCTTTCGGACCATCACCCAATTACCATGACCCTGCAATTCCCCCAGAGGGAGACATTCACCAAGATCTGGAGATTGGATGCATCTTGGTGACTGGGTCACCATTAAACAGACCATTGGCGAATACTTTTCGCCATAATGACACACTCTCGTGTCCCCCATGGTACAATGGGAAGCACACAAGTGCATGGTACAGGGACACCTGATAGCTTTAGCTGCGAAAAAAAAGAAACAACATCAGCTCCTGATTCAGGAACTGACAGCTAAAATTTCTAAACTGGAAGCGTTGCATAAACGCTCATTAGCTGTCCAAGTGGCGATCGAACTGGCAAACACATGGGCACTATTACTAGAGGAACTGTTCAATAAGGCTCGGAAACGGCGCTTACTATCACAGAAATGATTCTATGAAAACAGTAATAAGCCGGGTAGACTCATGGCTAGATTTTCACAAAATCGTACCCTCGCCTATACTGTCCCTCACTTAGTAGACAACTCAGGGGTGAGGTACTCTAAGAACGAAGAGATAGCTCATCAATTCCATAATTATTATAAGAACCTGTACAATATCCAGTCGACTGAACACAGGACCCAAACTCAGCAGAGGAAAGGTCAAATATGATAGGGAACTTTCTTCGCAAATACAGCCCTAACGCTCTAACGGTTGAAGACCAGCAAACTCTTGATGCCCCCCGTCACTGGAGGAATGGGAAAAAGCCTTAAAGTCCACAAAACCAGGAAAATGTCCAGGGCCGGACGGCTTTTCAGCACAGTATTATAAGAGCTACACAGACATCTTAGGCCCGAGTTTTCTAAAAGCGATTAATTCTCAGGCACGCACTCCTGGCTCCCCCAGTAGCTTGTTAGACGCATACATCACGGTGATACCAAAAGAGAATAAGGATCCATCTAGTGTAGCAAATTATCATCCGATATCACTTCTAAATGTGGACGTAAAACTTTTTTCCAAGATTTTAGCGACCCGGCTCTCCTATCATGTGCCTGCTTGGGTGGGTCTTGATCAAGTTGGTTTTGTGCCTGGTCAAGAGGCCAGGGACAATACCATCAAAGCTCTAAACTTGCACCATTGGCTGACTTCCACACACCGTAGAGGGTTTTTCCTTTCCATGGAGGCTAAGAAGGCCTTTGACCGAGTGGCCTGGGACTACACGGATGCAGTTCTTGAGAAACTGGGCTTGGGGAGTCGCTTCCGAACGCTTATTAAAGCTCTATATATTAACCCAAGCGCTAGGGTCCGGGTCAATGGCCACTTGTCAGAGGCCTTCTCCGTCCATAATGGGACCAGGCAGGGCTGTCCCCTTTCTCCCTTACTATATATTCTTACTCTGGAACCGCTATTGCGCTGCATCCGCTTGAACTTACCAAACGTGATGCAGGTTCTGGAACAATTCTGTCTTATATCCAATTTGAAAATCAACTTTTCAAAATCATTCGCACTGAATATTACTCTAGCTCCGCAAATTGTGCAACAATGCCAGATGAATTTCCCTTTTACTTGGAAAACAGACGCCATCACCTACCTGGGCATTTATTTACCCAGTAGGCTAGCTGATCTTTACGATAAAAACTTTTTGTCAGAACTGAGAAACCTACAACTAGACCTTAATAGGTGGAATATGCCCACTATCTCCTGGTTTGGTCGTGCTTCCATCATAAAAATGACGGTACTTCCTCGCATTTTATATAAAATGCAGACTATCCCAATCTGCTTACCACCCTCTTTCTTCACGGCTTACAAAAAGATGTGTAGGTCCTTCCTTTGGGGAACCAGGGGGGCGCGAATTAGGTGGGGGAAACTGGTGCTACCTAAAGCGGGAGGTGGTATAGGTCTTCCTGACTTACAGAGATATTATTAGGCTACACATTTAAACCGTATAGTGGATTGGAAGGTCCACACTCGGTGTAAGGGATGGGTACTACTGGAGCAGTCAATTGTTGGAGCCAAGCTTGGTGCAGTTCCTTGGTTGGATACAAAACATATACCACCTGATATACATTCCCACCCTCTCATCAACGCAACACTGTGTGCTTTTGATAGGGCTTGCAAGGCACATCTGATTTCTGCCAAAGAGTGTGCTCTTACCCCCATTAAGAGTAATCCGGACTTTGCTCCAGGGTTGGCTAAGACCTACCTGTTGGCAGAATGGCCGTATGCAGAAATGCAGGCCAAACATTTTTTCACCAAGGGTAGGTTCCTCAGTCAGAAAGAGTTAGCGGCCATTTCATTGACCAAGTCTTTCCCATTTTGGGCTTATTTACAGCTCAAACACTACTTAGATAACTCAAAGTCTAGGGAAAAATTCTCAAAAACTGCTACAGTGTTTGAGTCACTTTGTTCAGGTCCCTCTCTGCAGCTGCATGTGATTTCTATACTCCATGTTCCAGGACTCATGTACTATCTTGCAATCAGAACATGATTTCTGGAAGACACACCTGAATATTGAAATTCCGGTAGCCAGTTGGGAGCGCATTCATTTATATATTCACAAGGGATCACTGAGCCCGGGTTCACACCTATGCGAATTAGATGCGGCTAACAACGCATCCAATTCGCAGGACATTTTAAACTAGGTTCATTTGAATGAGGCTGGTTCACATATATGCGTTGCATTCGTACTGCGCATTGCACAAAAACGTGTGCGTTTTCTGGTCATTGCGGTGCGAATTACAAGCCCATTATCTTCTATGGGCACGCATCTGATTCGCAGCTGTGTTGCGGTGTGAACATAAATGATCTCCCCTCCTCCTACACCTCCCCCTCTTCCAGTTCCTCCCCTGTCTGTTTTGGTGTGCTGAGCAAGCATGAAAAAAGGGGTAGAAAGGTTGCATCAAAGGCCAAGGAATCCGTGGATTGTGAGGAGCTGATCAGACTTGTGAGGGAGAAACCGATGATTTATGACACACGGCATCCTAAATATAAGGACAACGTTGTTAAAAAAGGTGCATGGCTGGAAATTGCCAGAATCATCTTGCCAGAGTGGAGCATGTGCTCATCCCAAGTTCAGGCTGCCAAATGTAAGTTTTTTATACCCTTTCACTACCTGTAGATGCTGTCCTATAGTTTAGTTATGTTGTCCATTTTTATTCTAATATTAGAAAAAACAACAGTGTGTGTTCATCAAAAGGAAGGTGGGACTTTGAATTGAAGCGGTTGAAATGCAGAGGTAATGGTATAAATATAGAGTTTTATTAGTATCAAATTATTGAATTACGTTAATTACATATATGTACAAGATGTGGGCACGGTAATACAGAGGTGTAAAAAACATGGCTGAATAAAATAAATTCACAACAATCAAATAGATAGTATGCGACAGCAAAACGGCCTAAACAAGCCAAACACAGCATGCTCGGCACCTGTATAGATGATCACATGGTAAAAAATCAATCAAAAATAGCTGGGTTCATATGGGTAACATCATAGGCCATAATGAATGTGTCTGTAGCATCATGTAGCTCTACGCGTTTCGTGGATTCATTTCCACTCGTCAGGAGCAGATGCGACATATCCCTGTAAATATAATAATTGAAGTAAACCATACTCTGTTTAAAATTGAAAAATGTAAATTGAAATTTAGGAAATTTAACCCAGTGCACTCACCAAGCACAGTAGTGGGCGCAGTAGGGGGCAAGCAAGACACGGCGAATCGGGAGCATAGACCACATCACGGGAGCTGAGGCGGCGTAATGGTGCACAACTAGCTTGGGGAGATGTAGGGGTGCCTATGAGGGTTTCCATGTGCCAAAATACGGGTATGTGATGCTGCAAATGGGAGATATCTGAAATTAAATGAAAAATAGTGTTTGTGAGATAAAAGGTGTATGAGATTAAAAAATGAGAGTGTGAAAAACAATTGGAGTGTGAGTGGGATGAAGTGGTAGGTTGGGTGATATGTATAAACACCCAATATGTCCGCATGTGTAAGTGGTGGCCAAGAAGAGTGTGGTAAGTGTATGAAAGTGGTTATGTGTGTATGAGGTGAGCTGACCTAAATGTGAATGTGACTGTTAAAAAACTAAATCATGGATGAAACACAAAAAACAAAAGAAAAACAAAAAAAAAAAAAAAACAAAACCTGGAAGTAGTGGTGGAAATATGTGTGAACACAAACGTGCAGGGACATGCGAGTGAACAAAAATGGACCTGACTCAAGGGACACTTACCCAAGTAGCATACCGTGCAGCACCAAGCGGTGGAGTGGCTGGTGTGCAGGGGCCCCAGGCGGAGACCAGCCAGATGAACAGCCGGCTCCGACTGAAGGTGCAGAGTGATACGCCGCCAACGCCACGTGCGTGACCATGGGAGGGGCGAAAAACAGCGTCCGCACCCGAGCCGGGACGCTCGGTGATTGGCGCCGAGACGCCCCCACATGCGTCATGCAGATGGTGCTCTCAGCGGCAGCGTAATGACGTCATGACTGACGCCAAGCGCTGGACGTGAGGACCGTGGCGCCGATGCGCGAAGGGGCGTCCGCCCGATCCTCAAGACACGGCTGTACAAGGAGAAAGGGGAGGACCCACAAGGCGCATCGCAGCTCCCGCGAATGTGGAAACCCCCCCACACACCATGAACAGGCTCAGGAACCCCAAACCCGCACACACCGACAGTGCGGCAAGAACACATGGATGTTAGAATCAGAAATTATATATGCGTAAACAATATTAGCTTATATAAGCGTAAACAAGAGTGGGAAAAAGTTTAAGCCAATTAGATTTGTGCCGGGAATTATTACGGCATTCCCGGCACAAATCTAATTGGCTTAAACTTTTTCCCACTCTTGTTTACGCTTATATAAGCTAATATTGTTTACGCATATATAATTTCTGATTCTAACATCCATGTGTTCTTGCCGCACTGTCGGTGTGTGCGGGTTTGGGGTTCCTGAGCCTGTTCATGGTGTGTGGGGGGGTTTCCACATTCGCGGGAGCTGCGATGCGCCTTGTGGGTCCTCCCCTTTCTCCTTGTACAGCCGTGTCTTGAGGATCGGGCGGACGCCCCTTCGCGCATCGGCGCCACGGTCCTCACGTCCAGCGCTTGGCGTCAGTCATGACGTCATTACGCTGCCGCTGAGAGCACCATCTGCATGACGCATGTGGGGGCGTCTCGGCGCCAATCACCGAGCGTCCCGGCTCGGGTGCGGACGCTGTTTTTCGCCCCTCCCATGGTCACGCACGTGGCGTTGGCGGCGTATCACTCTGCACCTTCAGTCGGAGCCGGCTGTTCATCTGGCTGGTCTCCGCCTGGGGCCCCTGCACACCAGCCACTCCACCGCTTGGTGCTGCACGGTATGCTACTTGGGTAAGTGTCCCTTGAGTCAGGTCCATTTTTGTTCACTCGCATGTCCCTGCACGTTTGTGTTCACACATATTTCCACCACTACTTCCAGGTTTTGTTTTTTTTTTTTTTTTTTTTGTTTTTCTTTTGTTTTTTGTGTTTCATCCATGATTTAGTTTTTTAACAGTCACATTCACATTTAGGTCAGCTCACCTCATACACACATAACCACTTTCATACACTTACCACACTCTTCTTGGCCACCACTTACACATGCGGACATATTGGGTGTTTATACATATCACCCAACCTACCACTTCATCCCACTCACACTCCAATTGTTTTTCACACTCTCATTTTTTAATCTCATACACCTTTTATCTCACAAACACTATTTTTCATTTAATTTCAGATATCTCCCATTTGCAGCATCACATACCCGTATTTTGGCACATGGAAACCCTCATAGGCACCCCTACATCTCCCCAAGCTAGTTGTGCACCATTACGCCGCCTCAGCTCCCGTGATGTGGTCTATGCTCCCGATTCGCCGTGTCTTGCTTGCCCCCTACTGCGCCCACTACTGTGCTTGGTGAGTGCACTGGGTTAAATTTCCTAAATTTCAATTTACATTTTTCAATTTTAAACAGAGTATGGTTTACTTCAATTATTATATTTACAGGGATATGTCGCATCTGCTCCTGACGAGTGGAAATGAATCCACGAAACGCGTAGAGCTACATGATGCTACAGACACATTCATTATGGCCTATGATGTTACCCATATGAACCCAGCTATTTTTGATTGATTTTTTACCATGTGATCATCTATACAGGTGCCGAGCATGCTGTGTTTGGCTTGTTTAGGCCGTTTTGCTGTCGCATACTATCTATTTGATTGTTGTGAATTTATTTTATTCAGCCATGTTTTTTACACCTCTGTATTACCGTGCCCACATCTTGTACATATATGTAATTAACGTAATTCAATAATTTGATACTAATAAAACTCTATATTTATACCATTACCTCTGCATTTCAACCGCTTCAATTCAAAGTCCCACCTTCCTTTTGATGCATCCAAATATAGGGATGGAGGCACGTATGTGTACCTCATATAAAGTCCCACATTCCCCCTTTTTTCTCACAACAGTGTGTGTTTGCCCACAAATCCATACCAGGCCACATGTCCTCAACACTGTGCACATAACGACGTCAGACAGCGACGGAGGAGTCCCTAAATTAATTCCTAAGCTAAGACTTGCTTAGGCTAGCAAAAGAATATACAATGCAAATGTGAACAACATTATTTTTATTTAAATAAACAAAAATTAAGAAAAAAAGCATTATTTGTTACAGCACACTTTTCACTTTGTCAAGGCCCTGATAATATAATGCAAACCAATACACACTTTTTATTTTTTTTTTAAAAGTATTTTATTGAGTTTTCATAAAAGTACAACACGTGAAGCATACATAAGCTCGTGGTACAGGTTAACAATGGATAAGGTTAGCAGTGATAACATACAGGTCTTTTCCATTTTATACCTCTCATAGCACAATATCGATTGCAATAATATTTGGAATATTCCAAGCCTTGTATGGTCCTTAAACACGAGTTAAATTACCAATAAAATTGAAAAAATTGAAAAACTACAAGCATAAGAAGCAGTGGTAATTGCACGTTGTAGGTGCCGATTTCATTGTGCCTGGAATATCCCTGTGGCGTGAAACAACACATCCGACTGTCTCTTTCCAGGCCGGAGCGTCTTTGCTCCCGCACCTGAGCACCCCTATATGGGAGCTAACTGTGCCCGGGTGCGGGAGCGTAAGGAGATGCATGTCAGTGGTGAGTTATTCCGACTCTGGAGAGTGATCTGTTGTTGAGGTGTCTCCTCAACTGAATGGGTAGCCTTTCGTATTGACTTTTGCAGTTTTAAGTGTTCAGGTGTTGAGAGATGTACGAATGTGGAGAGGGGGAGGAATAAATAAGAGAAAGTAAGAAAAAAGGGGGGGAGGGGGTGGAGAGGACGTGAAGTAACGGACCGTTAAGTGTATATTCGTGAAGTTAAGTCAACATTGGCGTGTTCATGATTTCCCCTGGTGCGGCGAGGGTTGGCGTGGCCGAGCTGGTTTGTATTTGGGACGATTTAAACTGCACCCAGCAAGCCCAGGTGTTCATGTATTTGGAAGGCGTATCTGATGTTTGGTGAATGAGGCTTTCCATTTCAGCCACTCTGTCTACCCTCTGAATCCATTCTGTTATGGTGGGGGGAGATTTGGATCTCCAATGAACTGGGACACATAGGTTTGCTGCATTGATGAGGTGTAGCAGTAGGGATTTTCTATATGTATGTTGTGGAAGTGAGGTATGATGGAGCAGGTATTGGGCCGGAGTGAAGTCTGGGGTGTATGTAGTAATCTGAGTGATTAATCGGTGGATTTCAGTCCAGTAGGTTTGGATGATTGGGCATTCCCACCATATATGGATTAGTGTGCCTTTCGATGAATTGCAACGCCAGCATAAGGGAGAGAGGTTGGGCTGGTACTTCTGAATTTTGTCTGGAGTCCTATACCATTTTGTAAAGATTTTATACCTATTTTCCTGCGTTGATATATTGCATGAGCCTTTATGCATATGGTAAAGGGCTGATTGCCACTCCTCGGTGGAGAGGTCTATGTTTAAATCCTGCTCCCATCTTCTAATTAGGTCATCAGTTTTGATTTCCTCTGTTGAAAACAGTAGTTTATATAGTGTTGAGATGAGGTGTCTTTGGGGTTCAGCGTTGTTACATACTGTTTCAAAAGGCGTAAGTTCCCTGTGTAGGTCTGCTGTGGGTTTAATGCTGTAGATGAAGTGGCGTAGTTGTAAGTATTTGTGAAGGGGAATGTGATAGTCTGGCAATGCGGAAGTAAGGGCTTGGAATGTCAAGAAATTCCCTTTGTGGAACAGGTGGTGTGCCCGAAGTCGTGTTCTGTTGGGTTCCGTGATATGGTGGTGAGTGTGTACTCCTGGGGTAAATTCTGGATTATGTTCCAGTGGTGTCATGGGCCCTGGAAAGGGTTTTAGTTTGAGCGGTTTGCAAGCTGCTTTGAAATTTGTTAGTGTGGAACTGATAAGTGGGTGTAGTGAGGCTTTCATTGGCACGGATTTTGGGTTGATCCACGGTAATAGGTGTGTCGGTATCGGCGTGAAGGCATTTTCGATGTAAACCCAATCTTTGATTGTATCGTTTGCATGCCAGTCCACAATTCTGGCTAGGTGGCACACCCAATAGTATTTTTGCATGTCTGGTATGTTTAATCCCCCCTGTGACTTGGGGATTGTCAATCTTTTCCAATTTAATCTAGGTTGTTTGGAGGACCATATAAAATTTCTACAAAGCTGTCGGAGGGTTGAGAAAAAGGTAGGTGGAATGTGAATGGGAATAGTTTGAAACAGATACAGTAGTCTGGGTAGCACATTCATTTTTAGGACCGCTGCCCGTCCGAACCACGAAAACGGCCCTGAGGTCCATTTTTGTAAATCTGTTCGGACAGAATTTAGAATAGGTAGGAAGTTCAGTTTGTAGGTCTCCGTCAGTTTGGTGGGTATTTTGATGCCTAGATATGTGAGAGCTTGTGTTTCCCAACTAAAAGGGAAATTTTGTTTGCATTGGGTGACGATTGCGTCGGGCAATGATACATTCAAGGCTTTAGATTTGGATAGGTTGATCTGTAGGTTGGATAGGGATTTAAATGTGGCAAAGTCTTTGAGGAGGTTGGGTATAGTGGTGAGTGGGTCTGTCAGAAATAAGAGGATATCGTCCGCATAGGCCGCAATTTTGAAATGTTTGTGATCTATTTCTACCCCTTTAATATTTGGGTTGTCTTTGAGTTTACGAAGTAGTGGTTCCATTGTGAGAATGAAGATTATGGGGGACAGGGGGCAACCCTGTCTCGTCCCGTTGGAGACGGAGAAGGCGCTCGACAGGTGGCCATTCACTCTTATTTTGGCTGTGGGCGAGGAGTATAACGCCATGATCATATGGATCAGGTGGGATGGAAGGCCTATAGAGTGTAACGTAGCTTCCATGTAATCCCAAGCAACCCTGTCGAACGCCTTCTCCGCGTCCAAGGACAGGAAGAATCCGCTAGTGTCATTGGTGGTCATCCAGTGATGAATATCAAGGGCTTTGGTGGTATTATCTCGGGCCTCCCTTCCCGGGACGAATCCAACTTGGTCCGTGGATATTAGTTTGGGGAGTAACGGTAGCAGACGGTTGGCAATAGCTTTGGCATAAACTTTAATGTCTACATTAAGTAAGGAAATCGGCCGGTAGTTGGATACCATGGTGACGTCCTTGCCTGGTTTAGGGATCAGTGTGATGTGTGCTTCTAATGCTTCCTTGGATGCTAGACTGTGGGGTGAGAGGTTGTTCAGTGCTTTGACTAGTGGGGGTATAAGTATGTCTGAAAAGGATTTATAGTATGCGACAGTGAGCCCATCAGGTCCTGGGCTTTTGCCTGGTTTCATCTGTGTTAGGGCTAGTTTGATTTCCTCTAGTGTCAATGGAGAGTTTAGCTCATTGGATTCTTCTGTCGTGAGAGGTGTGGGGGCGTATTGGGAGAGGAATGTTTGGAGTGTATCTCTTCTATCTTCTGAGGCATCGGTCTGTTGAGGGGAATGTAGATTATAGAGATCCGTAAAGTAGGTTACAAATTGTTTCGCTATATCCCCAGAAGTGACATAGGGTTTGCCTGAAGGGTCTTTGATTGTATGTATGGTGTGGGCCGCACGCTTAGCTTGTAGGGCTCTCGCTAGAAGCTTCCCTGATTTGTTGCCATACTCGTAGAAGTGTTTTTGCTGTAACGTATATTGTCGTTTAAGTCTAGTGTGCAATTCGGTCAGCAGTTCAGATCTAGCTTGTGTTAGTTCTGTGAGTGCTTCAGATGCCAGAGATTTTTTATGCTGCTGTTCTAATTTAGAGATACGAGTAGTCAGTTCTTCCAATTTGGCTTTTCTGAGTCTATTTCTATGAGCTGATAGCGAAATGAATGTGCCCCTTATAACGCATTTATGTGCGGCCCAGACCACATCTGGTGGACTGTCACCTAGCCCGTTGTCTGCGAAGTAGTTTGTGAGGTGTTGGGAAGTCTTGTTTGAGACGTCGAGATCGGTAAGTAAAGAGTTGTCTAATCTCCATATATTAGGGCGCACCGACTGGTTGGGAAGGTGAAGGGTCAACGTAATTGGGTTATGGTCTGACAAGACCATCGGCTCAATAGTGGTGTTTTTAATTAACGGCAAGTCCTCTTGGGATAGAAAGAAATAGTCGATTCTTGAATATTTAGCGTGTGGTGTAGAGAAGAATGTGTAATCCTTTTCTTTAGGGTTCATGGTGCGCCAGGTATCATGTACTAGTAGGTCACTAAGTTGTGTTTTTATGGTACGAAGTGCTCTGTATGTGATAGAGGAATGTCCATTGGAGGTGTCGAGGATAGGGTTGAGGGGTACATTAAAATCGCCTCCGATTATTAACGTGCCCGAGCTAAAGGCCGTGAGTAGTTGTATCGTGTCGCGGAAGAAGGACACTTGGTGTGTGTTCGGAGTGTATAAGTTGGCGATCGTGATTTTTTTCCCGTGCAGTGTACCTTTTATGAAGATGAATCGTCCTAGTGGGTCACTGTGTGTGTCTGAGACATTGAACGGGCAATCTTTGGCGATGATAATGCATACTCCTTTTGATTTTGCTTCGTTGTTGGTTGCATGATATATTGTCGGGAAATGTTTGTTGTGTAATTTGGGGATTGCATTGGTTCGGAAATGTGTTTCTTGAATCAATGCTATGTGTGTTTTAGACTTATGTAGTGAGGCGAGGAGTAGAGAGCGTTTTTCGGGCGTATTTAGGCCACGAATATTGATTGATTTGAGAGTTAGGGATCGGCGTGTTTCCGTCTCGCTGGTTGTCGATCGGTTTTTGTCCATTACGTCCATCAGGGTGATGAATAAAGAACCGAGGGAAGCAAAAAAAAAAAAAAAAAAAAAAAAAAAAAATAGATTAGATGTCTTGTTCCTAAGAACTTTGCGGGGTAACCGACGAGTCCACTGGGGTAGCCAGCTATCCCGTGTCCTCACACGAAATAAGAGGATCGGTAATGTACAACCCAGGCGCAGCGCCCAACCTGATATGAACAGGCTGGGGCCCTACACCTTAGCTGTGTGGGGGTTGGAGTGAGCTTGACACGAGAGAAGTGGCAGGGAAGTAGGAGAGATGAGTGTCCCGCCACCGCACGGCCATTGGGTAGGATGATGATGGTTGGAGGAGTGTGGAAATATTCTGCATGGTATGAGTGTACCACCTACGCATATACGCATGTGCATAACAAGCAACATTGTATATAGATCAAAGAACATCTACGACATTAGTAACTTCAGAAACCACTCTATGTATACAGGAATAAAACAGTAACGGTAACAGTAACGGTCCTCAGTATCAAACTCTGCGGAGTAATAAATTGACCTATTAGGTTCACGCCCCTGTCAGTGGGAAATTGCACTGGTGAGTTTTAGGGAGCGGATCGTAAAGTGTCACGCAGGTTTGCGAGTACTGAGGGTGTTAAGAAGATCTGTAGTTTGAACATCCAAGGCTACCTCTTAGGCTCGGGAATACAATTAATAACGTTGAACTATGTGTTTATCAACCGTGCAAAGTACATATACCCATAGTGAGGGAGAGCATGTGTATACCAATATGTATAGATTCTAAGGTACAAAATGTACCTGGCTCTGGACACCTTTGGGTGTTGTCCTGCTCAGCATCCTATATGCCCTCCCTCCCGATACCCCACAGGGTGGGGGAATGTAAGACCCAATGCTTCTCCATATTAATCACATAACTTAACCTAAGACCTATAACGTGTCTTGGGGCCATTCTGGTTGAGAGTTACCTAGTACCTCTAGAGGCCCATTGCACCCCCCGCTGATAGGTTTCAGGGTACTTGCGTACCTGGTCATACAGATGGGGGGGGCGGAACGTCCCATCTAAAAGTTGGTCGAATGTTCGATCATAAGCCGCTGCTGCGCACTAGAGTCCTTTGTTGGTGGAGAGTATGGACAAGCGTTTCTGCAAGCGTCCCGTGTTCTTCCGTCCGTACGCTGCTGGCCATTTGTAGGATCAGAGTGACGTGGTGCGGTGTCAGGCGGCTTTATTCGGTGTCGATCATGGGGAGCGTTGTGAGAGTCCCGCCTTCCTCCATTGCCGTCTGGATGTCTTCGGTAGCGGGTCGGGATGGCAGGTAAGCATGTTTACGTTCGTTACTGTAGTGACTGGTAGTACTACTTCCGACCGAAGGAGCGTATGTAGATTTCCGTATCCTGTAAGGAAGTCCCTCTGCACTTCCGGAAGGTATTGCATCATGGTATTTGTAGTTTGTTATGTAAGCTGTGAGACGCTAACGAACTAGGTATTGTCTCTAGAGTTTGCAGATCAATCCCCACAATAAACTGGTGTCATTTGTTCCGGTCTTATGCAGTGTCTATACAGCCCGCTTGATGGGAATAACAGTCAGGGTGATGCACTGATGGGAGGTTTTGCAGATGTGGCGAACAGTAGGGCCAATTAACTGTAACATCAAACATATAAAGCCGAACGAGGCATAACTGATACAGAGGGTTACTATAAGATTAAGTAATACCCTGAGATTTTAGCGATCCCTTCTGGCTCTCCGGGAGGTGGGTGAATCAGCTGTGCTGTGGTCACGGTGTTGGGATCGGCGGGAGCTGTTGTGCGCTGAGGTGGAAGGTGATCTTCTCCTCCTGTGACCTGCAGTCATGGTTTCCATAGGTAGGTCCTGTTGCTGTTCTCTTCGCACGGCAGAGCGGCGAAAGTTAGCGTACCAATCGGGTACCTCCACCGTAGGGATGTTGAGAGCTTCACAGAAATAGGGAAGATCCTCCGGCACTTTGAGGAAAGCGGTGCGACCGTGCGAGGTGGCAGCCAGGCAGAAGGGAAACTTCCACTTATAGTTAATGCCTTTGGCGCGAAGGGTATCCAATAGGGGCTTCAGGTCTCTTCGATGTTGTAGAGTTATACCTGACAGATCCTGGAATAACTGAATCGGTTTACCTTCATGTATGAGCTGTGGAATGCCTCTAGCCTGTCTGAGAACCTCCTCTTTGATCTTGTAATCGGTCAAACAACAGATTATGTCCCTAGGCGGGTCCGTGTCCCTTCCTTTAGGGCGCAGTGCGCGGTGAATTCTTTCAAATTCCACAGGTGTCTGAAGGGGCCTACGTAGAATGCCGTTGAATAGGCATGTCACAGATGGGGTTAGTTGATCTCCTTCAATCGATTCCGGGAGCCCCCGGACTCTCAGGTTGCGTCTCCGGCCCCGGTTGTCGAGGTCCTCGAGGTGTCTCTGCATATCCCTCATCTGCAGGGTATGTGCATCGACATGGCGCGTGGTTTTGCGTAACTGGAGATTCTGGTGTTCAGCCATTTGCTCCGCCGCTGTAACTCTGTCAGATAGGGAGCGGAATTCCAGGCGGAGCTCCGATATGGCCGCCGACAGCGTGTCTTTTATATCATCGGCTATCATCCTAAGGTCATTTATGTTCAGTTGGTGGTGGTGGGGTTGCGGTTGTTCCTCCGGTGTAAGTTCTCCTGGGAAGCTGGTCGGAGGAGCGGGAGCGAGGGATGGCGCTCCCTGCTGAGAGGACGATGCGGCCTGTGCATTCCTGTGGCGGGAGGACGCCATGTTGCCTCTACCCGTCCGGAACATTTCGGGTATATTTTGTTCCGTGCGCTCTGGGAGTTCCCTCGGTGAGCGGGAACGTGAGGTGGAGGTGTTCCTGGATGCAGTCCCCATATTTTGGAGTGTGTTTCGCGAAGTAGAACCTCCGTTAAAGTAGTGTCAGGTCGTGAGGTGGCAGGAGCTGAAGAACTAAGCGGCCATCTTCGTGTCAGGTCAGGCCACGCCCCAATACACACTTTTTATGATTAGATAGAATTCATCTGCCAAGGCACCTCCCCAGCTGGCGACATAAAGAGGTTTTGGAATTCACCACGAATATGTGTACCACTAGTGGTGCCCCTAGTAACATTCCACTGTGCCGCCTCCATGTTATGGCTCAAGGAATCCTCAAATAGATATTCGTCTCGTTCACGCACATAGTTGTGCAGTGCACAGGCTGCTTTAACAGCACTGATAGCATGGTCAATACTGAGATTTATTGATGTATGCATGAATCTCCACTTATTGCATAGTATACCAAATGCACATTCAACTACTCATCGTGCCCTAGTGAGCCTATATTTGAACACTCTTTTTTCTGTTGTCAGAGAGTGACTAGAAAAAGGCCTGAGCATGTGCTCTGCAAGTGCAAATGCTGCATCTCCTACAAATACATGTGGGAGGGAAGGATCTGTTGTTCCGGGCAGGGGAGAATGACTGGGCAAGTCTAGTGTATTCTCACGCAGCATGCGGCCAAATGAGGAATGTGAAAATACACTAGAATCAGAGCTGCTGCCATAAGAACCCACATCAATATAAATAAATTTATAATTTGCGTCTGCCACTGCCATTAATACCAACGAAAAATATTTCTTATAATAAAATATTGGCTCCCACTAGCTGGAGGCTTGAGGATGCGGATGTGCTTCCCATCAATGGCTCCCAGACAGTTGGGGAAGTTGCAACGCTGCCAGAATAGCTCCACTACCTGCAACCATTCGTGTTTGTTTGGCTTCTTCATAACCAAATCCTTCAGTTCTTCCCATATGACTAGGCAGGTTTGATTAACAATGCCACTAATAGTTGATTTCCCAACCTTAAATTCAAAGTGTAAACTTCCAAATGAATTTCCTGTTGCTAGGTACCTAAAAGCAGACATAAATAAAATTAATTTTATTTTTTGTGTTTTTCAGTGCATTACTTACAGACAAGGTGGCGCAGCATGCGTGATGCTTACCGCAAATATATACGCCATCTCAAAGAAGCAAGAAGTGGCTCGGGGGGCAGTGCCTAGGGTACCCTATATGTTTACCAAGGACTTAGATTTTCTGCAACCCATTGTGGAGATGAGGGGGTAAGTTTTCATCTATATCATCTATGTATCTGCAAACCTCTTAACTTGGATTATGCCTAGTTAAGTTACACTCTTTTTTTTCAAAACAGGAGAGAAGCTAGTTGGGAGGAACAAGATGTTATGGATGACCAACTGGAGGCACAACCGGAGGCCCAAGCCCAGATTAGTTTGGAAGAAGGCACAAAGGATTTGTCACAAATCCAAAGCTCCTCGAATCTGTGGGAAACCAACCCAGATGAGCAATCTGCAGTGGCAGAGGCTATCCCTGGGCCCTCCTCTGCTCCTGCAGACATTGTTCTGCCAGCCAAAGTGCCACGGAGGCGACCACCTCTATCGCAACCTGACATAAGTGAGCGCCTACTTGAAATGTTGAAAAACATGTCTGAAAAGGTGGATGCTTTTTTATGTCCGGATACTATACTGGCGCTTAGTTTTGTCCCTCTAATAAAGAAAGTCAAACCTGAGCGCTACTTTGAAATGCGAAGCACTATCGAACAAGTGCTGCACTCCTTCTCAGAGCCACGTGAGGAAGCTTCATTTCAAGTGCCATATGTGCCACCACCAAGACCTCCCCTTAACTACCCCAGATACATCCACTACCCAGAACAACAACACCAACCTTACCCCTATAATCCCCCATCCTATCCTTCTAGCTTTGAAAAGGCAACCTCCATATATGAAGTTACACACAGTAACATTCCCTATCCCATCCCATCCCCAATTCCTTCAATCAGGCCCCCCCCCCCCAAATCCTGGTATGTATGTGACAAGTCAACATGGCAAGGCTAGGCCAGATCCAATCACTGCCCGCGATGACCAGGCTTCCGCCAGTCACTACTCCAATGAGGCCCCTTTTAAAAAAAAATATCAAGATCTGTGATTTATGAGGTCTGTCCAAGGTTGAGGACCAAGAGGACACCTTTTTAAAAAAAATATGTTCAAGAGGCCTACTTGAGAGACATGTATATTTTTTGTTTTTGTTGAATGTTAATTTATGTTGGCTACATGTGCCAATTTTTTTATTTTTTAAGTATACTTGAATAAATAATTATTCCGCCAACTTTTGCCAGGTTATATATTTAGAATGACACATGTTTGAAGAGTTCAAAAATAAAAATCTTCTCCTACATTCACATGACAAAGGACATCAGTGGTGAAAAGTACCTTAATGTGATCAGTAATCTTTCAGCAGGCTGGATACTTGTTCTGTAGCACGTGTTCTGACGCTCCAAGCGAGGGGAGATTAATCCAAGTAATTCCTCATAACTAATTCAAAAATGAGTCTTTTATTAGATTCGTGTATGAAACTAATTTTGACATGCACTTTTCTAAATAATAAGGTAAGTGTTTAAGAACATTATTATCTGTAAGAAGGCCTGCACCCTTAATCAAAAAAAAATGTATGTTAAAGAAGTGGCATAACAAATAAGATATAACGTCATTTGCAGTTGTGTCATCATTTTGACATACATTTAGCCACTGGCAGCTGAATTTAACAATAACAATTGTCTGGTCCCAAACTGGACAACAAAATGTCATGGGATCCCCCCACACAGAGCACCTAGTCCCCATCAACTTAGGGGCAAGGTGTTTTGGGGGGGGGGGCACAAAACACACTACACATGTTAAGGGCATATGGCCTGGTTTGGTCCAGGAAGGGGGTGCTCACTCCCCCTCTTTTCATGGCCTTTTAGGCTGCATGCTCTGATAATGTTCTGGTATGGATTTGGGGGGGGGGGGGTGAGAACACCACACTTTTTAAAATTATAACACTGACATATAGTCACACACATAGGTTAGACTTGATGGACTTGTGTCTTTTTCAAACCTCCCCTACTATGGAAATATGTTTTTAAAATTATTGTTTGGCAAATAAATTACTCACCTAGTTATTGACATGCGCGTGTAATTAAAAAATGTATCATCATGCCCACGGAGGTCTTCATACAGGATCATGAACTGGCCTCTATCATCCCTATTTGCCAGTATGGAATGAACCCAGTATCTTTTTCTCCTCCTCCTTCTCCTCTTCTCTACTTCCAGCAAGATTGCTGCTGTTACAGCAACAACTGTTGGCATTATCATGGGCAGAGCAGCACACATTTTGCTAACAAAAATAACCCACACAATACAGACTCCTGGACTACCAGGAAGTGTCCAGAAAAATCAAGCTTTTTATAAGCAGCCTCACAAATAGATAACAAGCGATTGGCCTGCTCTAAATTCGCATCTATAATTAGACACTCATGAGTTACTTCAGAATTCGCAGCTGATCCGCAGCTAAAACGCTGACGAACCACTGAACAACTGATTTTTCTCTGCGCAGTGAATCCGGAGCTTCAATTCGCACCGCACATGTGTGAAACCGGGCTGAATGTCCATACTCAGGAAAATGGCTATAAGATCAAGACTCGGTGGTACAAAACACCGGACTTACTTCATAAGTTCATACCCTCGGTCTCCGACTGTTGTTGGAGATGTGGTCAAGAAAGGGGTACCTTCATGCATATATGGTGGGAATGCCCTCAGATTCAAACATACTGGCGAAGGGTGCACGAGGTAACGACTGCAGTCTCTTCGCTCCCCCTGGAATTCACTCCAGCACAGTACCTTCTTCACCACTCCAAAATACGCAAGAAAAGATACTATAAATTGGTGGCAATGCATATGATAAACGCGGCTAGGCTATGCCTACCAGTTCACTGAAAATCCATCTCGATTCCATCAATGAAAGAATGGGCTGCCCAAATTAACCACATTGCAGGGATAGAGGAGCTGATATATACCACCCAAGATAAGATCACCACATACACGGCGATCTGGGAAACATGGTTCACATTCCGCAAGTCTTCGAAATATCAAAGTCTAGTGAGCGATAGTGGCTAAAGCGCTAACTTTGATCAAGTTCTATTAAAACTATAGTTAGAGGCGTTACCAAACTAAAAATGAGCTGAGAGGAGCAGATCAAGAGGGTAGCTGGTGGTTTTCCCACCCCCTCTCCTCAGTCTCCCTCACCTTCTCCTATTTCCCCCCCCAGTCTTTTCCTGTCTCTTTTCTTCTCCCCCCCTCCTCCTTTGAATGAATGAATGAATAATTTGTAAAGCGCTGCAATTGCGAACTGAATCGCCTCAAGGCGCTAGATGTATTCTCTGTAGCCAGCTTCTAGAAAAGGAAGGTCTTTAGTTTTTTCCTGAAGGCCTGGTGGTTTTCTTCCATGCGGAGGTTGGTTGGGAGGGCATTCCATAGTCGAGGTCCTTGGACTGCAAATCTACGTTCTCCCTTTGCTTTGTAGCGGTATTTGGGAATGAGGAGGAGGTTTTGGTTAGCTGATCGAAGACTGCGATTCGGTGTGTAGAGTTTTATTTTTTCCCGGAGATATTGCGGAGCGTTTCCTTGTATGCATTTATGGGTGAGGCAGAGGGTCTTGAATGTGATCCGATTCTTCACAGTTAGCCAATGTAGGCTTTTTAGGGATGGGGAGATGGATTCCCAGGGCTTTTTCCCTGTTAACAGCCTTGCCGCCGTGTTCTGCATGAGTTGCAAGCGTGCAAGCTGGTATTGGGGTAGACCTACGTAGAGGGAATTTGCGTAGTCGAGTCGGGAATTGATGATCGTTCCCACAACTGCCGCTTTGTCCTCTTCTGGGATGAAGGGGATGAGTCTGTGAAGCAGGCGGAGGAGGTGGTGAGATCCGCTCACCACCGATCCTATTTGTGCATCCATTGTCATTCCTGAGTCAAAGATGACTCCGAGACTCTTGACTTTGGTGCTGGGGGAGATGGTCTGTCCGAGGATGGAGGGTGGTGTCCACGGAGTCTCAATTTTGGAATTTTTGTTGGCTTGCAGGAGAAGAAGTTCTGTTTTTGATTCGTTAAGTTTGAGGGAGCTAGCGGTCATCCAGTCATTGATTAAAGTGAGGCATTTCTGTAGTTGCTGATGATGATCTTTTTGTCCATTAATGCGAAAGTAGAGTTGGGTGTCGTCTGCGTATGAGTGGAAGCAGAGGTCTGTTTTCCTGATGATATTGAGAAGCGGGCGGATGTAGATGTTAAATAGCACTGGTGACAAGGGTGAGCCCTGAGGGACTCCACAGGAGACTGCCCGAGATTCCGAGGTGAATGTTCCCAGTTTCACTGTCTGAGAGCGATTCTCTAAGAAGGATGTAAACCATTTTAGGGCAGAATCTGTGGCTCCTGCAACTTCTGAGAGGCGGACAAGTAAAGTATTGTGGTCCACTGTATCGAATGCTGCGCTGAGGTCTAACAGTACCAGGAGACTCGGTTCCCCGTCATCTGCTGCTTCAAGGGCGTCGTCCCATATTTTGAGAAGTGCTGTTTCTGTGCCATGGCCTGGGCGGAAGCCTGATTGCAGAGGGTCCAGGAGGTGGTGTGTCTCCAGGTGGTGTTGTACAGTAGGTGACCGCGATATTGTGTCAATCTCGCCGCACTTCTCGGCGAGATTTGACACCTACGAGCCCCGTCGCAGGAGCCAGCGCCGAGATGGCTCACTCATCGGGAAAGGAAAACTTTGTCTTCCTCCCGCGATGAGTGACAGGCAGCGCTGACAGCTGTCTGGTATGAATCCTGAGGCGGGAACACCGCGCCACATTTTCAATGAGAAAACCGGCGTGGGTTCCCCCCTCGGAGGCATACCAGGCCCTTGGGTCTGGCATGGATTGTAAGGGGAACCCCCTATGCCGAAAAAATCGGCGTGGGGGTCCCCCACAAATCCATACCAGACCCTTATCCGAGCACGCAGCCCGGCCGGCCAGGAAAGGGGGTGGGGACGAGCGAGCGCCCCCCCCCCTCCTGAGCCGTACCAGGCCGCATGCCCTCAACATGGGGGGGTGGGTGCCTTGGGGGAGGGGGGCGCCCTGCGGCCCCCCCACCCCAAAGCACCTTGTCCCCATGTTGATGAGGACAAGGGCCTCTTCCCGACAACCCTGGCCGTTGGTTGTCGGGGTCTGCGGGCGGGGGGCTTATCGGAATCCGGGAGCCCCCCTTAATAAGGGGGCCCCCAGATGCCGGCCCCCCACCCTGTGTGAATGAGTTTGGGGTACATGGTACCCCTACCCATTCACCTAGGGAAAAGTGTCAATAGAAAAAAAAACACACTACACAGGTTTTAAGAGTCATTTATTAGTCAGCTCCGGGGGTCTTCTTCCGACTTCGGGGGTCTCCTTCCGACTTCTCCCGCTGTCCGGCCTCTTCTCCCGGGCCCCGCCGCTATCTTCTTCCAGCTCTATTGCCAGCGAGGGGCCCGGTGTGCTGCCGCTGTCTCGCCGCCGCTGTCCGGCCTCTTCTCCCGGTGTTCGGCCTCTTCTCCCGGGCCCCGCCGCTATCTTCTTCCAGCTCTTTTGCCAGCGAGGGGCCCGGTCTGCTGCCGCTGTCTTGTCGCCGCTGTCTCGTCGCCGCTGTCTCGCCGCCGCTGTCTCTCCGCTTCTTCTCTTCTTTTCTTCTTCCCCGATGTTGACACGACGCTCTCTCCGGATCGAATGCTGTGTGCGAGCTGCGGAGCCATTTATATAGGCGGTAACCCCACCCCCTTACGACGTCATGGTCCCAGCATGCGCAGGGACTCTGGGGCCACGCCCCCTTATGACGCCAGAGTCCCTGCGCATGTCCTCATCAACATGGGGACAAGGTGCTTTGGGGTGGGGGGGCCGCAGGGCGCCCCCCTCCCCCAAGGCACCCACCCCCCCATGTTGAGGGCATGCGGCCTGGTACGGCTCAGGAGGGGGGGGGCGCTCGCTCGTCCCCACCCCCTTTCCTGGCCGGCCGGGCTGCGTGCTCGGATAAGGGTCTGGTATGGATTTGTGGGGGACCCCCACGCCGATTTTTTCGGCATAGGGGGTTCCCCTTACAATCCATGCCAGACCCAAGGGCCTGGTATGCCTCCGAGGGGGGAACCCACGCCGGTTTTCTCATTGAAAATGTGGCGCGGTGTTCCCGCCTCAGGATTCATACCAGACAGCTGTCAGCGCTGCCTGTCACTCATCGCGGGAGGAAGACAAAGTTTTCCTTTCCCGATGAGTGAGCCAGCGCGACATTCACAGTACCCTGTCGCCGAGAACCAGCGCGATGCTATCGCGCTGGAAACACAATCTCGCGGTCAGGTACTGTAGCTGCTGTACTACTGCTTTCTCTATAATCTTGGAGATGGTGTTGAGGCTTGTTATTGGTCTGCGGCAGTTAGGGTCTTTAGGGTCGAGATTAGGTTTCTTTAGCAGGGGTTTGACGATGCCTTGCTTGAGGGAGGTTGGCACAGTCCCTTCTTTGAATGATTGATTTATGAGATGTGTTAGGGTGGGGGCCAGGATGTCGGAACATGCTTTGAACAATTTGGTGGGGATGATGTCGTTCGGTGATGTGCTGTCGCGAAGGCTTCTGATGATGTTTTTAGTCGTGTCCATGGTGATTGGGGACAAAGAGAACTTTGGTGGTTGAGTGATGTTCGTGTCGATATCCTCTTTTTGCATTGGTTGGGTGAGGTTGGTTGTTATTTTCTGATGAATTGCTTTCCGAATGTTGTCGATTTTGTCGATGAAGAAATCTGATAACTCATTGCAGAATTCTTGAGTATCGTTTGCAGGGGGCTCTAGGCAGGCCGGGTTCATTGATTGAGCAACTATTTTGAAAAGTTCCCGTGGGCGGTTTAAGGCGGATGAGATGGTGTCAGCAAAATGTTCTTTTTTGGCTTTGAAGATTGCCTTGTGGTATTTCACCGTGAGTGCTTTGTAGTTAGCATGGTTTTCCTTGGTGGGATTTCTTCTCCAAGTTCTCTCAGCTCTTCTGCGTTCTTGCTTGAGTAGGGTGAGAGTGCCATTAAACCAACTAGAGTTTTTTGTGCGGACGGGTGTTCTGCGTTTTGGCGCCACGGAGTCTGCTGTTTGTAGTAAAGCATTGTTTAGGGAGTTGAGTGTTTGTTCCGTTGAGAGGTTTGGGTTTAGCAGAAGAATTTTGCTCGACAATGTAGTTTTGAAGAGTTCAGAGTGTAGTTTCTTCTGAGATCTATTCCAGTGTGTTGCTATTGCCCGTTTCTGTTTTTGGAGAGTGGTGTTAGTGGTGATTTTAAATTTGATAGCATGGTGGTCCGTCCATGGTAGTGGGGTGTTGTTCAATACGTCGATGTCCATATTCTGTTTGAAGATGAGATCTAAAGTGTGTCCTGAACCATGCGTAGGAGCATTTATCAGTTGTTGCAGGCCAAGTTCTTCCATTTGGTTAACGCAGGCGGTTGCCATAGGGTCTTGGGCGGAGTTTGCCCATAGATTGAAATCCCCAAGTACCAGAAGGTTTTTGGTTTTCAAGGTGTGCATTGAGAAGAATTCAGTGAGCGGTGTGAGGAGATTGGTCTTTGGTCCAGGTGGTCTGTAGCATAGTAGTATGTGAATGGTGTCTTGAGGTGTTGTTTGAAGGTGCAGTGAGAGTGTTTCCATGAAAGGCACTGAGTTCTGTAAGTTTGGTTTGGTGAGCCCCAGATGCGATTTGAAAATCACTGCTAGGCCTCCTCCTTTTTTTCCTATTCTATGCTCAGATAGGATACTGTAGTTCTTGGGCACCAATTCAGTTAGGATGGTGTTGCAGTCGGAAGTTAGCCAGCTTTCTGTAATGAAGAGGCAGTCTATGTTGTTTTTGGTGATGAACTCGCGGATTTCCAACCTGTGCTTGACTGCAGATCTGGTGTTGATCAGGGCGCATGCTAGTTGTTGTGGTTGGATCGGTGTCTCCCTGCCTTTGATGGTTGATTGTGGGTTGGTCCTTAGTAATTGTTCTTTTTTTAGTCTTTTTTGCGTGGTGGTCGGTAAAGTTGCGGCCGTGTATCTTAGCCTGTGGAGGGTATCTGCTGTGTACTTGAAGTTGCACATGATGCGGAAGGCGGCGTTGCTAGAAAAGAAATTTGTATGATGAAGGCACTGGTGTGGCGATGATAGCCTTGCAGGGGGATGGAGGGATCGGATGGCTGACCACTGCTCTGGAGTGGTGAGAGTGACGGCTGAGTGTTGGAGCGGAGGTACTGGAGGGAGGTGGGCTGCCTACCTCCCTCTCGTTGATCCAGAGGAAGGCAAAAAAAACCCCTGGCTGCGTAGGCCAATGGTGCAGTCGAGGAAAAAATTCCTTCCTGACCCCCCGAGGGGCGATCGGACAAGGGCCCCTGGATCAACTTCTCGAGTGCCCCCGGTGGCTTACCTGTGCTGAAGGTCCCGAAGGTGAAGGAGGGGGAGCTGGTGCGGTGGGTGGTGCGGTGGCTGCGTCTCAGGCGATTTGAGGTAGACTGGCCCCCGGTGAATCTCTAGTGCCCCCGCAGTGAGGTCCAGTAGCAGGAGGGGCGATTCCTGGTGCAGAGGGCACGGGGCTCTGTTGGACAACAGTGAGGGGGTTGTGGTGGCAAGCTGGCTGGGCTAGGCTGCAGCCGTGGTCTGTCCCACCGACTCTAGCGGCTAGAACGTGGTGATTGAGACCGCGGCTGCGGTGGAGGCCACAGAGGGGGGGGGGTCTGGCTGGATAGATGACTAGGGGGTAGTGGGTCCAATCGGGCGGTGATGTGGCTGGGGGCTGATGGCCTCAGGAGGAAGTCCTAGGATGCTGCACCGTTGGCACTGGGTGTGCCAATATGGCCGCCGGCTGGGCCTAAGCTGTGGCTGGCCGGCAGGGGGAGTAGCAAGATGGCCGCCGGCTAGGCCCGAACCGCGGGCTGTCCTAACGTTGTTGCCCACACCGTCCGGTGGAGATGATCAATAGGAAGAGGGGTGCGGACCCGCCGGAGCGGCTGGTCAGTAGAGGGGGACGGTAAGTGCTGTAATCTGCCGACCAGGAGCCGCGAAGAGTCCCGGGCGGCCGGCCGGCTGACTAGGCGGCGTCCGGATGGGTAGAGGGGGGAGCGGCAGAATGCTGCAGGGGGGAGAAGTGGAGAGCTGCGGGTTAGCCAGCCGAGGGCGGCCGGAGCCGCGGAGTGTCCTGAGCGGCCGACCGGCTGCTGAAGGTGGCCGCCGGAGAGTCAGAGGGGAGAGGGACTGGCGTGGTAATGCAGGGGGGGCTGGCCGGAGCCGCGGAGTGTCCTGAGCGGCTGGCCGACTAAGAACGGCGTCTGGAGTAGGTCGGTAGGGGGATAGGATGTAGGGGATGTGGGATAGAGGAGGGGGGGAGAGCCGAGGAAGGGGTGGCCAGAGGCCGAGCTCTTCACGGAGCTGCTAGACAGAGGTCTGCTCTGCAGAGTGTCAGCACTCAGACTGAGACAGTGCAGAGGCCACCAATTTATCCTCGCTTCCCCTCCTCCTCCCTTTTCCCTTTCCTAGAGGAATTCCAACATGCGAGGGGTTTGGAGTGGAGAGCCGACCTGATGGTTGACTCCCCAGTTCACCCTTCGCTTAGGTTCAGACATACAGATAGTGAGCCACAATTAGAATATATGGACTTCAACTTGTTGTGATATAGACAAGCGGATAGGTTGAAACCTTAACATAATTAAACCATACGATTTAAGAATGCATTAAGGTTACCTATATATTTGGAGGACTTGGAAAAGTAGATGATATGTGATTGTATTTCTTGTGTAAACATTTTGGTTGGAGTCATACTCCCATGTACCTTTACTTCTGTTATGTCCTGTATTAGCTTTAATAAAAAGAAAATCTTTATGGAAGAAAAAAAAAAAAATGGTGTTTGGGAACCTGACACTGAGGTACCGCACATTCCACAAATTCTCGAAGGGGGCAGAGTCCACCAGCTGAAAAGGTAGCAGTAGGAGTGCTAGCAATTTAGCCAAACTAGCATTCAGCCGCTGAGCATGTGGATGGCTGGGACCGAATTTCTTTTGATGTTTTAGCAACTGGGGTAGGGAAATTTGCCTGCTACAATTGGATTTAGGTGTACCACTAGCATTCCTCTCAGTGCAGGTCTCTGAGAGGACTGAAGGTATAGTGGGGTTGGAGATCCCAGCTGATGAGGAGCAAGGAGAGGTCCGCCTTATTCTTTGGTGTGGGTCTTTTAAGTACTGTTGTCAACGGACTGCATGGGAGCTCAACATATGTCTAGTCAAGCATGTGGTGCCCAAGCGGCTGCTGTTTTGGCCACGCTTGATACGCTTCAGACACATGTTGCAACAGCAACAGTGCGATCTGCTGCACACGTCTCAAAAAAGGCCCACACCAAAGAACTTTTGAAAAAAAGCGTGAAGTCAGCAGTGCCCTGCACATGCGGAGCTCTGCGGTGTGATGCAGTCGGTTGGCTGTCCTTAAGCTGGCCCCTGGAGGGCATCCTTCCTCATTGGAGATGTGCCACCTCCTCCTCCTTCTCCTCTCTCCTATCAGGCACCCACGTAGAGTCAGTGACCTCATCATCCCCTCCCTTCTCGCCACTAGAGCAAACCTGGCAGTATGCTGCAACTGGGGGAACATGACTGCCAGTTTCTTGTCCTTCTTGGGCACCCCCTCTCTCTGGGCTCACGTTACTGCCTTCATCCTCAATCTGGGAACCATCATCAGGGCCTTCAAAACACTGCGCATCCTCCTGCAGCATGTACCCGACACTGTGGTCGAACAGTTCGGGGGACTCCTCAGGACATGATGGTGGGGCTAGGGAAGTAGTGACTGATGCCATTGAGTTGATGGAATAGGCTGCTTTGGCAGCTGCATTGGCAGCCAAACTTGTCTTAGCCTGGGTGACAGAGGATGAGGAGGATGAGGATGGCTTTGTGATCCACTCTACCAACTCTTCTGCATGTTGTGGCTCAACACGACCAGCTGTCAAAAAAAAGGACAAGCGTTCCCCACGGCCACATGCTGAGGTTGCACCGTGTCCATGACAAGCACTGTTGGCTGTAGACACAGAGCCTGCTTGCCCTCTTTTAGTGGCCTGTGAGCGTCTGCCTTTCCTTGGTGGCCTTCCAGACATGCTGTAAAATTGGATTAGCAAAACAGCACCTGAAGTTTACTAGAAAAATTACACCAGGAATGGCCTGCAGTGGTATAGGCTTGGCTAAACTAGAATGCAGTGGATATATATGTAGGAGACTGTATATATGTCTTTATGCACTGCAGATCACTGAATCACCTGCCTGCCTGCCTGAAAGTGTATTTGAAATCATACACCAGCAATGACCTGCAGTGAGATATAGGCTTGGCTATACTGGAATGCAGTGGATGTATATATGTTGGAGACTGTATATATATTTAATGCACTGCAGATCACTGAATCAATTGCCTGTCTGCCCGAATGTTTATAAGAAAATGTACACCAGCAATGGCCTGCAGTAAATTATCCAGTATCTCACAAAAGTGAGTACACCCCTAACATTTTTGTAAATATTTTATTATATCTTTTCATGTGACAACACTGAAGAAATTACACTTTGCTACAATGTAAAGTAGTGAGTGGACAGCTTGTATAACAGTATAAATTTGCTGTCCCCTCAAAATAACTCAACACACAGCCATTAATGTCTAAACCGCTGGCAACAAAAGTGAGTACACCCCTAAGTGAAAATGTCCAAATTGGGCCCAAAGTATCAATATTTTGTTTGGCAACCATTATTTTCCAGCACTGCATTAACCCTCTTGGGCATGGAGTTCACCAGAGCTTCACAGGGTTCCACTGGAGTCCTCTTTCACTCCTCCATGATGACATCACGGAGCTGGTGGATGTTAAAGACCTTGCACTCCTTCACCTTCCGTTTGAGGATGCCCCACAGATGCTTAATAGCGTTTAAGTCTGGAGACATGCTTGGCCACTAATTTATCACCTTTATCCTCAGCTTCTTTAGCAAGGCAGTGGTTGTCTTGAAGGTATGTTTGGGGTTGGTATCATGTTGGAATACTGCCCTGTGGCCCAGTCTCCGAAGGGAGGGGATCATGCTCTGCTTCAGTATTTCACAGTACATGTTGGCATTCATGGTTCCCTCAATGAACTGTAGCTCCCTTCTTATATGTGTGCCTTGCAAAAACTGCTACAGTCTGTCACAGTCTGAGAGTACAGAACTGAACCACTTACAGACCGCCCGCCATCGTTATACGGCGGCTGTTTGAACAAGGATATCGTTGCTATGGCAGCAGCTAGCTGCCATAACACCGGTATCCTCGTTTTTGCGGGCAGTCCGCTACAAGATAAAAGTGGTCTCTGCAACGGATTCGCCGCTGGTCTAAGTGGTGAGTTAAAACCAAAGTGGGGACCTTGAGTGGAGAGTGAACAAGTCTTGCTTTTTGATTGCTGGGTTGCATTTTTAGGTTCTTTTTGGGGCTTTTCCTTGTAGCATTTTACCACCTTTTTCTGACACTTTCTTAAACAGCTAGCTTTTTTTCTTTGCTTCCTTCAGCCTACTAATTAAGGGGAGTGGTTAATTGCTCACAGGTGCTTGAGGCCTATATAACCGTGTGTAGAACTCATATTGAGCCTGCTGGAACTCTTTCCAAGTGGAACTGGTCTAAGTGGTGAGTTAAAACCAGAGTGGGGACATTGAGTGGAGAGTGCACAAGTCTTACTTTTAGATTGCTGGGTTGCATTTTTAGTTTCTTTTTGGGGCTTTTCCTTGTAGCATTTTAACACCTTTTTCTGACATTTTTTAAACAGCTAGTTTTTTTTTCTTTGCTTCCTTCAGCCTACTAATTAAGGGGAGTGGTTAATTTCTCACAGGTGCTTGAGGCCTATATAACCTTGTGTAGAACTCATACTGAGCCTGCTCATTTTTGAGTCTGCTGGAGCTCTGTCCAAGTGGAACTGGTCTAAGTGGTGAGTTATAACCAGAGTGGGGACCTTGAGTGGAGAGTGAACAAGTCTTGCTTTTTGATTGCTGGGTTGCATTTTTAGGTTCTTTTTGGGGCTTTTCCTTGTAGCATGTTAACACCTTTTTCTGACACTTTTTAAATGGCTAGTTTTTTTTTTTGCTTTGCTTCCTTCAGCCTACTAATTAAGGGGAGTGGTTAATTTCTCACAGATGCTTGAGGCCTATATAACCTTGTGTAAAACTCATATTGAGCCTGCTCATGTTGAGTCTGTTGGTACTCTGTCCAAGTGGAACTGGTCCAAGTGGTGAGTTAAAACCAGAGTTTAAAACAGGAGGTTATAACAGGGGTCATAGTACCTGTGTAGTTTGAGTACCTGAGTGTTGTCTGAGTAGTGTGTGTGGATCGTTAGTATTTGTGTATTGTGTATTGCGAGTGCACGTAGGTCTGTGAATGGTCTGCGAGTGCACGCAGGTCTGCAAGTGGTCTGCAAGTGCACGAAGGTCTGCGAGTGGTCTGCGAGTGCACGTAGGTCTGCGAGTGGTCTGCGAGTGCACGTAGGTCTGCGAGAGGTCTGCGAGTGCGGGTAGGTCTGCGAGTGGCCTGCGAGTGCACGTAGGTCTGCGAGTGCACGTAGGCCTACGAGTTGTCTGCGAGTGCACGTAGGTCTGCGAGTGCACGTAGGTCTGCGAGTGGTCTGCGAGAGGTCTGCGAGAGGTCTGCGAGTGCATGTAGGTCTGCGAGTGTTCTGCGAGTGCATGTAGTTCTGTGAGTGCACGTAGGTCTGCGAGTGGTCTGCGAGTGCACGTAGTTCTGCGAGTGGTCTGCGAGTTCCTGTGTATTGTCTTGTTGAGTACCTGTGTATTGTCTTGAGTATTATTGTCAGGAAACTAGTTGTTAGGTAATTTGGATAAGATATAATCCCCAATCCTCATTAAATTTAATAAGTACGATGCCCGGCGGGTGTGGAGAGGCGACTCTTTGTACATCTTGCAGCATTTATGCGTTCCTTGATCATCCGATCGAGTTTGAATACTGCTGTGCAAAATGTGAGCGCATTGTTTTCCTGAAAGCCCAGGTTCTGAATCTGGGGAAGCAACTGTCAGCACTGAGAAGTCCCTCCATACTAAAGGAGAGCCAGGAACGTACACAGCAGGTGCGGGCAGGGGCCAGCACAGAGACGGGTGGAGACAAAGAGGTGCAGGCACTAGCAAAGAGTAGATGGGTGACAGTCAGGAAGGGTAGAGGGGAAGTGCCAGGGAGGCCGATCCAGGGCTGGAGCATCCCAATAAGTATGCTCCATTGAGTGACACTGGTGAAACCAGTCAGGGACCAGCAGTGCTAGAGCTGAGGGACTCTCCTAGCTGCCAGGGGAAGAACTCCTCCAGTGAGAGTGGGGGGGAAGCGAAGGGAAAGGAAAGACAGATTCTGGTGGTAGGGGACTCAATTCTTAGAAGGACAGAAACGGCAATCTGTAACAAAGACCTGAAACGCTGAACAGTATGTTGTCTAACCGGCGCTCGGGTTCGGCACATCACGGATCTGGTGGACAGATTACTGGGAGGGGCTGGGGAAGACCCAGTTGTCATGGTGCACGTTGGCACCAATGACAAAATCAGAGGCAGATGGAGTGTCCTAAAGAACGATTTTAGGGACTTCGGAGCTAAATTGAGGAAAAGGACCTCCAAGGTAGTGTTCTCAGGAATACTATCAGTACATCGAGCCACACCAGAAAGGCAGAGGGAGATTAGGAAAGTAAACAAGTGGCTGAAGAGCTGGTGTAGTAAGGAGGGGTTTGGGTTCCTGGAGGACTGGGCCGACTTCTCAGTCGATAACTGGAACTATAGAAGGGACGGACTGCACCTAAATGAGGAGGGTGTAGATCAGATGGGAATAAAGATGGCCAAAAAGTTAGAGGGGTTTTTAAACTAGGTGATGGGGGGGAGGGCCCAGAGTTGGAGATAGTCAGCGTGGAACGTATTCCAGAGGGCAGTATTGGGGGCATTAGTGGTAGGTTGACCAAAGCACAAAAACCCAAGGTAAGTATAGTAGCAAGTCCTAGTTGCAATCTCGGAACACCCAATACGGGGATAATATGCGACCGGTCTAAACTACGTGGCATGTTCACCAATGCCAGGAGCCTGGCGGACAAGATGGGTGAACTAGAGATACTGTTGTACGAGGAGGTTCAACAGCTCTCATGATTGGCTGGCAAACATTCAAGGGTATACCCTTTATCGCAAGGATAGAGAGGGTAAAAAAGGGGGAGGGGTATGCCTATATTTTAAGAATAATGTACAAGTGAATGTGAGAGATGACATCACTAAGGGAGCTAGGTAGAAGGTGGAATCCTTATGGGTAGAGCTCCAAAGGGATGAAGCTAAGGGGAAAATCATACTGGGAGTATGCTATAGGCCCCCTAACCTGAGGTAGGAAGTGGAGACAGATCTCCTATCACAATTTGGATTAGCAGCAAGAATGGGAAGTGTTATCATAATGGGGGATCTTAATTATCCAGACATGGGCGGAGGGAACTGCGCATTCATCTAAGACTCGCAAGTTCCTTAATGCCTTGCAGGACAATTTTATGGGTCAGATGGTAGACGCACCAACTACAGCCAACTTCCCTAAACTACGAACCTTGCTAGAAGGCAAAAATTGGGATAAAATCTTAGGAACAAAGAACACGGAGGAGAAATGGGTTTGCTTTAAGAGCATATTAAATAAGGGCATTAGCCAATGCATCCCATTGGGTAATACATTTAAAAGAGCGAACAAAAGTCCTGGATGGCTTAACTCCAATGTAAAAATGCATATAAAAGCAAAGGAGAAGGCCTACAAAAAAATACTAGGTTGAGGAATCATCATCAGCATTGAGACTTTATAAAGAATGCAACAAGAAATGTAAGGGTGCAATAAGGACGGCTAAGATAGAACATGAAAGACACATAGCGGAGGAGAGCAAAAAAAATCCCAAGAAATTTTTTAAGTATGTAAACAGTAAAAAAGGGAGGACAGACCATATTGGCCCCATAAAGAATGAGGAAGGACATCTGGTTACAAAGGATGGGGAGATGGCAAAGGTATTGAATTTATTCTTCTCCTCAGTCTTTACGAGGGAATCGGGGGCTTCAGTAACCAAAACTGCAGTGTTTATCCCCAGGACACATCACAGGAAGCACCTCCATGGTTAACAGAGGAAAGAATTAAAATTAGACTTGAGAAACTTAACATTAATAAATCACCGGGACCAGATGGCTTGCACCCAAGGGTACTTAGGGAACTCAGTCATGTGATTGCCAGACAGTTGTTCGTAATTTTTACAGACAGTCTACTGACAATGTAGCACCAATATTTAAAAAGGGCCCAAAATACATCCCTGGGAATTACAGACCAGTTAGCCTAACATCAATAGTATGTAAACTCTTGGAGGGGATGATAAGGGACTATATACAAGATTTTAGTAATGATAACGGTATCATTAGCAGTAATCAGCACGGATTTATGAAGAATCGTTCTTGCCAAACCAATCTACTAACCTTCTATGAGGAGGTGAGTTGCCATCTAGATAAAGGGAGGCCCGTAGATGTGGTGTATCTGGATTTTGCAAAAGCTTTTGACACAGTTCCCCATAAACGTTTACTGTAAAAATAAGGTCTGTTGGCATGGACCATAGGGCGAGTACATAGATTAAAAACTGGCTACAGCTGCTTGTGCCACAGACAGCGGTGCAGACAAGGAGGGAGCTGTTTGACACCGAGATCGCGGTGTCCACGGCGATCGCGGCGATCGCGGAGCTCCGGGCCGACTGTTAGGAAAGGCCGCGGCTCCGGCCTACTCACGGGGAACGGCGGCCATCTTGCTGCACCCAGAGGCCGTGCCGGCCCTGTCCCCGGCCGCTACACATGCCCTACCTCCTCCACAAACATTGGGGACATCCAGCCTGCTACTGGGGGCCTGTGATCCCCTCCATACCGCTCTAGGAGGCCTGCCAGAGGGACCTGGTAAGTGCCGGCGGCCATTTTACTACACCCAGCGGCCTATCTACCTCTCTTAGGCCCAATCTGAGCCCCCGCCAACCACAGAAATACCTTGGCCTGGCTAATTGAGACCCCCGACAGGGTATTTAATGAACAATCACCCCAGCATGTACTTGTGGTGCTGCCCTGGCTCCAGAGATTGAATGTGGCGGCCACCTTGCTACACCCTGGCAGCCCCCTGTCTCCTTTGGGCCTAATCTTAGCCTCACCCACCACCTGGGGACACCCTAATCTGACAGACTGTGGCCCTAGACGGGGCACTAGCAAGCATATACCCCCATAAGTACATGAACTGTCACCACGGCCCTGAACACAAGAGGCGGCCATCTTGCTCCACCCAAGCTGCGGTATCTACATAGGCTCCCGGTATTCTTACCCCTCTGAGCCTGGATCGCTCTCTACACAGCCACAAGAGAGGCCCAGCGGGGTCGGCGCCCACCAGTGGTCCCCATCCATACAACTTTGCAGAGAAGCAGGACAGACCATGTATGGCTAAGCAATGAGCTGCTGAGCTCCGTAACTGCCCGTAGCTGACAGGCTATTTTTCAGTCGCCGCACATCTTTGAAAAGCATGTCCACACACGGTGCTCGATCTACTGAGTCCACGGACCTACAACAGGGCACAATCCAACGATACCTGCTCCGCACAACCCAGTCTGATTCCCGCACTCCCAAAGATAAGATGACGTCCGCTCGAAACCCGGGGAAAAGCAAGCCTCCTCCTCCCACTCAGCCGGCGACAGACAGCAGCGAGGATTCGGATGGTCCTTCCATCCTGCAATCGGACCTATCAGCTGTGGCATCCAGGTCTGAGACCCCTGCTGCCCCTCTTTCGGACACGGGTCCTAGAGATGTGGCCCCTCAAGCTTCAGGAGGAGCGAATAGATCCGAGGCCGCGACCCTTCTGGCAGCCTTCAGAGCGGAGTTTGAGTCCTGGGCGATCAAAATGGAGACCTCACTCCACAAAGACCTCCAGGCCCTCCAACAGCAGGTCTCGACTAATAAGACCGCAGTGTCTGCCTTAACTGACATTCAATCTGATCATGCAGCTCGCATCACGTCCCTTGAACAGGCCTCCAGGGAGCACTTGCACCGTATAAGACAACATCAATTACGCATAGAAGACGGAGAAAATAGGAGCCGCAGGAACAATATACGGTTACAGGGCATACCGGAGGCCACAGCGGGTACAGACTTAAAACCTTCCGTCATTGCCATCCTCAACATAGTCCTGGGCAGAGAGGTTTCATCTCCCATTGAATTAGACCGGGTGCACAGAGTGGGGGGGCCGAGGAGAGAACAAAGTGACCGCCCACGCGATGTCCTCTGCAGGGTTCATTATTACACCCTTAAAGAAGAACTTATGCGCAAGGCATGGCGTTTGGGTCCCGTGGACTTTGATGGTTCTGCTATCAACTTATACCCAGACCTCTCTCGCAACACTCTCCACATGCGCCGAATGGTCCGCCCACTACTAGATCTGATACGCCAAACCGGAGCAACTTATACGTGGGGACACCCCTTCAGTATTAAGGTGACCAGAGCTGAGCACAAATTTATCCTCTCCGACCCGGATCAGCTCCCAGCCTTTTTCAGCTTCCTGGAACAAGACCCAATTGAGGTACCGAACTGGCTGGACCCGCCTGATGACCGAATTAGGGTGCAAATACGGGACCCTCTCCCACAACGACGCAGGCAGCCGAGGTCCAGATCACATTCTATAGGCCCCAGAATACGTCGGCCTACCTCCCCAGAAGCATAAGGTACCTTTAAGACGTTACTTGAAGCCATTTCAACGTTCCCCATATGACTAGCACCCTCTAAGTGCGCTGCTCCTCTCTTGTCTCCTGATCAGGTCAAGGTTTGGAATCCCCACCACCTCTCTACAGAATTTTTGGAGTTTTTGTTGTTGTTTGTTTTTTGTTTTTCCCTTTTTACATTTTTCCTCCTTTGTTCCACCGGATTTCAGCAAGCTATGTTACACTAAGAGACAAGATGACCTGCTCCGTAACCCAATGTCTCAGGATAGAGGGAGCAATACATAGGCAGGCCTTCTCCCTGCCCTTCGCTAGTGTATTGTACCTGGCTGGGGTTCGGGAGAGGCTAAAGGACTGCAAATTTCTGATGTTTGATTTGGTTAGGCTATTATTGAGTTTCTAACATATTTTACCACAATGGCCTTATATTTAGGTACCTAGGGGAAATGTTCCACCTGGATACAGGGAGAGGGGCCGATGGATGGACTGGATGGGTCCACGGTCTCTAGCCATTATCCACATGGACACCTCTAGCTCTCCGTATACGGTTTCTCATACACTGCTTAGTCTCACCTTAAAATGTTATTACACATTGTTACTGATTTCAGTATTATTACACAGAATTGTTTCCGGGACCCCTGTTGGGGTCTATGGATAGCATATGTTGAAAATGTTTACTTCCCCCTTCCCAGGAAGTTATTTTGCGGATTGATGTCTCCTCTGTGAAGGAGGGAGGGTGGGCTTGTGCGGAGTCATTTGCCCACGCGGACCGCCACCCTCCTTCACAGACGATCTGATGTGTGTTCTGCTGTTTAAATGTTTGTTACACTGATGTGCCTCAAGTAAGCCACATATGCCTGTCACGCTACTGGGCTCACGGCTCAGACTCTCCACTTCGACCTCCCACCCTCAATAGGCCGGGCACGGATAGTGCCTTTATACGTGATTTTTCACGTGGTGTCCCGTTTTCGTGGACCCCTTAGACTTGTTAGGCTCCTTATTTAGGTGTCCCCCCTACCTAGTTCTGTCCTGGTATATTTTTGCCACCTTATAATCCCCCCCCCATCCCTCTTCCTCCCTCTGCTGTCTCTGAACTGACTCTCTTCTTCTCATTCCACTATGGCCCACACAGTACTATCCCATCCTCGCCTGAAATTTTGCTCCTATAATGTAAATGGCCTCAATATAGCATCCAAGAGAGGACAAATCCTCTACCAAATGCATAAACAACAGGTCAATGTGTTACTGTTACAGGAAACTCATTTCCACACAAACTCCACCCCTTCCTGCTCCAACAGGTACTTTAACAGATGGTTTCACAGTACAAACCCATCTCAGAAAACCAAAGGCGTTTCTGTTGCCTTCCACAAAACGCTTCCGATTGACCTGATAGACCAAGTCTCGGACCCCCAGGGAAGGTATGTGTTCGTAAAGTTCTCCTTATGGGGCACGAAATTCACTATTGCCAATCTCTACCTACCAAATACCAATCAAATATCGTCTGCTCTGCGGTACATGAGGATCTTGTCGGAATTTGCAGAGGGTAAAATAATCATAGGCGGGGATTTTAACGCCCCCCTGGATCCACTTTTAGACTCATCAACATCTCGCTCATCCATCTCCTTTACTAAGTTAAGGGCATTTAAACGCGCTATATATGATTTACGCCTAATCGACATATGGCGGGTTCTGTTCCCCAAAAACCGCAACTATACCCACTTCTCACAGGTCCATCACTCTTATAGTCGTATAGACTATTTTCTTCTTGACCACAGCTGTTTAGATTGGTCACCTGAATGTGAGATAGACTCCATGGTCTGGTCCGACCACTCGCCTATATATCTGACACTAATGATTCCCTCCACACCGGTGAGGGAGTGGACGTGGAGGCTGAATGACTCCATCCTCACAAACTCTGACTGCTCCCAAAAGGTCTCAGAAACCATTTCTAATTTTTTAAAAGATCATGCATCAGACACTACCTCGCTACCCATACAATGGGAGGCACTTAAAGCTGTCCTGCGAGGAACCTTTATTCAGATGGGGACCCGCTTGAAAAAGGTTCGCTCAGCCGCAATAACCTCAGCAATGCAAAAGCTTCGAGACCTTGAGACCCAACATAAACGAGCTCCAACGGTGGGGACTCTTACAGAGGTCTCAACGGCTCGATCCCAACTCAAGGACTTATATGAGGCTTCGGCACGCACCTATGCGGACAGACTTGCATTACATCAGTACCGATTCCAAGATAAATGTGGTAGACCGTTAGCTCGCACCCTTCACCCAAACACGTCTTCCACATTTATACCCCAGATTCGGGCCCCCTCTGGACAAATGCTCAGTGAGCCCTCCAAGATATCACAAACATTCAGAGATTTCTACCACACACTATACAATCTTTCGCCCGGCGTCTCTTCTAGCCCTACCCTTACACCTGACACCGATAGACAGTCTTATGTTGAGGAGACGGAGCTCCCTACATTGGACGGCGATACTGTAGAAGAGCTAGAACAGGTAATTACAACAGATGAGGTCTTGGGGGCGATAGCGGCCACCCCGTCCGGTAAAAGCCCGGGGCCAGACGGCTTCACCCCTAAATTTTACAAGACATTTGCTCCCCTATTGACCCCCTTCTTGGCTAGAGTATTCAACTCCATATCAGAAGGCTTGGCGTTTCCTCCACAAACGCTTGAAGCCCACATCACTATTATCCCAAAACCAGATAAGGACCCTACTGTGTGCGCTAATTATAGGCCCATATCGTTAATTGGAGTGGACTTGAAAATATACGCCAAAATTTTAGCCACTAGGCTGAAGCCGCTTCTCCCCCGCCTTATACACCTGGACCAGGTGGGCTTTGTAAGTGGTCGTGAGGCAAAAGATAACACCTTAAAAACTCTGCTTCTTACCGACTATGCACGCACCCATGATGTCCCTCTATGTCTATTGACGGTCGATGCGGAAAAGGCATTTGACCGGGTGGACTGGCAATTCCTCCAGATGTCTTTGAAACAGATAGGTCTAGGCCCCAAAATGCTATCCCGAATTATGTCCCTTTACTCCTCTCCTTCTGCTAGAATACGGGTGAACGGCTCATTATCACCCTCACTTCCCATCCATAATGGGACACGACAAGGCTGTCCTTTATCTCCCCTTCTCTATGTCCTTGTTATGGAACACCTGGCAATTGCCTTGCGCAATAACCCTAACATCTCTGGTGTATCGATAGGCCCTATTCATTCCAAACTGGCTCTCTTCGCGGATGACCTACTAATGTTTGTAACCCAACCCCACCTATCTTTAACACATATTATGCAGGAATTCACGAGGTTTGGGAAGATGAGCAATTTCAAAGTGAATCATACTAAGTCAGAAATACTGAACATTTCTTTGTCTCAGGAGGCCCTCCGCCAAGTCTCCATCAAGTTTCCCTTTAGAACAGGCTCCACTTCCATCCGTTACCTCGGAATCCAAATACCCACAGAAAAGTCCCAATTGTTCTCTCTGAACTATGCTACCCTTCTGCTTAGAACCAAGTCTGATCTATCAAACTACACGAAAAAACGCCTATCGTGGCTAGGTAGAGTGAATGCTCTAAAAATGGATGTCCTCCCTCGGTTTCTTTACTTGTTCCAGACGATTCCCATTTCAATACCCTCCTGGTTCTTTAAGAAACTCCGCCAACTGTTCTCCTCCTTTATCTGGGCGGGGGCTCGTCCTCGGATACGCTATGAGACGCTGTCGCTTCCCAAGATTCGTGGTGGAGCTGGAGCTCCGGATGCCTCTATATATTATAGAGCAGCAGTACTAACACGTATAGTTAACTGGTTCCATCATTCCTCCACCAAATTATGGGTACAAATAGAGAGCCATCTCACTTCAATAGATCTCCGCGCACTACCGTGGACGCCTACTGAATTCCTAAAAGGGGGATTACCCCTGAGTGACCTCACCCGACAAACTATACAAATTTGGACCCGAATGAATTCCTCCAAGACCCTATCTCCTCTGAAAGGACCCATGACTCCACTGTTTGGAAATCTGGCTTTTCCACCAGCCCTACAAGTAGAGAGTTTTGGCCCTTGGTGCAAGAAGGACCACAGACGACTTGCCCAAGTCCTGCGTTCAGATCCTTCTCTGACTCAAGACGTTCCCACCGGCCCACCTTCCCATGCTTCGACGCACTGGCTGCAGAGGCAACAGGTGCTATCTTTTATTCGAACCTTCCCATCCTTACCTGATGTACTTACTGATACAACAGACTTGGAGAACATGCTGCTCCAGATTGACCCTCCTACGCATGTGGTCTCTCAACTATACTCTCTCATACATATAGTCTATAATCCTGACCTCCCCCCATACACACAGGCCTGGAGGGAAGAATTGGGTCACCCCATCTCACCTGTAGATTGGCAAAAATGCTTCATTTTGACTCATAAAATATCCTTAGCCTCCAAATCGCAAGAAAAGGGATTCAAATTACTGACCCGTTGGTATAGATGCCCCTCGACATTACGAAGGATAAACCCAACACTCCCGGATACCTGCTGGCGTTGTTTGTCATCAAAGGGAACCCTACTCCACATTTGGTGGGAGTGCCCCCCTGTGCAGAGGTTCTGGCAAAAGATCCTCGATCTGTACTGCAGACTCATGGCGACCTCGGTTGCATCCTCTCCTGAGGTGGCCCTGCTATCTATGCTCCCTGGCCCGCTTAAATCGGTCAAAAAAGACGTTCTGCGTCACTTTCTAGCGGCAGCTAGAACGGTACTGCCCAGACATTGGAAGTCGACGAGCATGCCTTCCCTGGGAGATTGGGCAATTGAAGTGGACCAAATTAATAGTCTGGAACGGATGTTGTCGCAGGAAACGGGTAAGGAGGAACAATTTTCCAAGACCTGGACCTCGTGGTCTATCTTCCGCTATTCCACTGAATTTATTCCATGGGCTACAGAGGACTCCACCAATGCAACTGTGTGACCAGGGTGGAATGTCTTTCTCTTAATATCTGTATTCCCTTTCTCCCTTGTCCCCTCTATTCCCACCCCTCTTTTATTCTTTCTCCCCTTATATGTTACAACGCTATACGATCACCTAAATCATTCTCTCTAATCTCATCAGCCAAGTAATGTGACACACACTGAGCTTCCCCATCAGAGAAAAATCATTTAGCACAGCAACAATAGCCCTAGCTTGTTTGCAATAGGTGGACGCCACTCGGTGAGTGGATAGTGGTGCTCACCTGCACTATACTCAGTTTAGACGGTATAGCTATGCAGGCTAAATATCAAACCAAATTAATAAAAGCTCACAAATTGATTAAGACATAAGATGATATGTTACCAAAATCGCAATGATATCTATTTCTACTTTTATGTGTTTTTGTATTACATTACTGTATACTGTACACCTTTTCTTTCTCAATAAAATAAGATTGAATTAAAAACTGGCTACAAGGGAGAGTCCAGAGGGTGTTGATAAATGGGGAGTACTCGGAATGGTCAGGGGTGGGTAGTGGGTCCCCCAGGGTTCTGTGCTGGGACCAATCCTGTTTAATTTGTTCATAAATGACCTGGAGGATGGGATAAACAGTTCAAACCCTGTATTTGCAGACAATACTAAGCTAAGCAGGGCAATAACTTCTCCACAGGATGTGGAAAGTTTGCAAAAAGATCTGAACAAATGAATGGGGTGGGCAACTATATGGCAAATGAGGTTCAATGTAGAAAAATGTAAAATAATGCATTTGGGTGGCAAAAATATGAATGCAATCTCTACACTAGGGGGAGAACCTCAGGGGGAATTTAGGACGGAAAAGGACCTGGGGGTCCTAGTAGATGATAGGCTCAGCAATGGCATGCAATGCCAAGCTGCTGCTAACAAAGCAAACAGAATATTGGCATGCATTAAAAAGGGGATCAACTCCAGAGATAAAACGATAATTCTCCCGCTCTACAAGACTCTGGTCCGGCCGCACCTAGAGTATGCTGTCCAGTTCTGGGTACCAGTCCTCAGGAAGGATGTACTGGAATTGGAGCGAGTACAAAGAAGGGCAACAAAGTTAATAAAGGGTCTGCAGGATATTAGTTATGAGGAAAGGTTGCGAGTACTGAACTTATTCTCTCTGGAGAAGAGACGCTTGAGAGGGGATATGATTTCAATATACAAATACCATACTGGTGACTCCACAATAGGAATAAAACTTTTTTGCAGAAGAGAGTTTAACAAGACTCGTGGCCACTCATTAAAATTAGAAGAAAAGAGGTTTAACCTTAAACTATGTAGAGGGTTCTTTACTGTAATAGCGGCAAGGATGTGGAATTCCCTTTCAGAGGCTGTGGTCTCAGTGGGGGACATCAATAGTTTCAAGAAACTATTAGATAAGCACCTGAATGACCACAAAATACAGGGATATACAATGTAATACTGACATATAATCACACACATAGGTTTAACTTGATGGACTTGTGTCTTTTTTCAACCTCATCTACTATGACTATGACTATGATTATAACTTTTATCGGTGGCGGGAGAGGGACCCCCCTCCCGCCGCGATCTGGTGCCCTCCGCCGCTTACCAGAGCCGTTGGCAGCGGTGGAGGTGATCGTGTCCTCTCACTTGCTGTGCATGGAGATGAGTGAGGGTAAGATGGCCCTCACTCGTCTCCATACAATTGCTGGGCGGAAGCAACGTCAAAACATCACTTCTGCCCATACGTCTTAAAGGCACATTTTTTTGTTGTCATTTTTTCAAAATGACAATTTTTTTTTCTTTTTTATTACATTTAAGTCCAAATATGAGATCTGAGGTCTTTTTGACCCCAGATCTTATATTTAAGAGGTCCTGTCATGCTTTTTTTCTATTACAAGGGATATTTACATTCCTTGTAATAGGAATAAAAGTGACAATTTAAAAAAAACAAAAACAAAAAAAACTGTGTAAAAATACAAAATAAAAGGTAAAATAAATAATTAAAAAAAAAAAGTTTTTAAACGTACCCCATCCAGACGAGCTCGCTTGCAGAAGCGAACGCATACATGAGTAGCGCCTTCATATGAAAACAGTGTTCAAACCACACATGTGAGGTATCGCCATGATCGGTTTGTCGCCATTCCACGAGCGGGTGCAATTTTGAAGCGTGACATGTTGGGTATCAATTTACTCAACGTAACATTATCTTTCACAGTATAAAAAAAATTGGGCTAACTTTACTGTTGTCTTATTTTTTAATTCAAAAAAGTGTATTTTTTCCAAAAAAAGTGCGCTCGTAAGACCGCTGCGCAAATACGGTGTGACAAAGTTTTGCAACGATCGCCATTTCATTCTCTAGGGTGTTATAAAAAAAAATTTATAATGTTTGGGGGTTCTAAGTAATTTTCTAGCAAAAAAAAATGTTTTTAACTTGTAAACACCACATCTAAAAAAGAGACCCGGTCTTAAAGTGGTTAAACTAACTAGCAGATTAACCCAAGTTAATCCTATATGAACTTATATAAAGATGGAGTCACTTCTGTTCAGTCATATTACTACATTGGCCACCGTGCTGCAGCTCAGTTTCAAGGTCTTGGCAATCTTCTTATAGCCTAGGCCATCTTTATGTAAAGCAGCAATTCTTTTTTTTCAGATCCTCAGAGAGTTCTTTGCCATGAGGTGCCATGTTGAAATTCCCGTGACCAGTATGAGAGAATGAGAGCGATAACACCAAATTTACCACACTTGCTCCCCATTTACACCTGAGACCTTGTAACACTAACGAGTCACGTGACATCGGGGAGGGAAAATGACTAATCGGGCCCAATTTGGACATTTTCACTTAGGAGTGTACTCACTTTTATTGCCAGTGATTTAGACATTAATGGCTGTGTGTTTAGTTATTTTGAGGGGGCAGCTAATTTACACTGTTATACAAGCTGTACGCTCACTATTTTACATTGTAGCAAAGTGTAATTGCTTTAGCGTTGTCACATGAAAAAATATAATAAAATACTTACAAAAATGTGAGGGGTGTACTCACTTTTGTAAGATACTGTAGGCTTGGCTAGACTGGAATGCAGTGGATATATATATGTTGGAGCAGGGGCGTAACTAGAAATCACAGGGCCCCATAGCAAAATGTTGTATAGACCCCCCCACAAAAAAATGGCGAGGCCTAAATTAAATAGTGGGCGTGGCTCAAAGGGGGTGTGGTTCAAGTCTGATAGGAATGAGGGATGGAGAAAGGAAGGAAGGAAAGAAAGAAGGAAAGAAGGAAAGAAAGAAAGAATTCTACACCACAATAGCAATATATGTATTCCAGAAAGTTTAACAATCAACAGATAAAGATACTCCAAACACCTGGTGTTGGCGCTTCAATCACCCTCACCTGTGCCCAATGCAGCATGACCAGTGCCCAATGTGGCCTGTGTGTTCCCAATGCAGCGTGGCCTGCCCGTGCCCAATACAGCCTCACCTGTGCCCAATGCAGCCTCACCTGTGCCCATTGCAGCCTCACCTGTGCCCAATGCAGCATGTCAAGTGCCCAATGCAGCGTGGCCTGCCCGTGCCCAATACAGCCTCATCTGTGCCCAATACTGCCTCACCTTGCCCACCTGTGCCCAATGCAGCCTCACCTGTGCCCAATGCAGCATGACCTGTGCCCAATGCAGCATGACCTGCCTGAGCCCAATGCAGCGTGACCTGCCTGTGCCTAATGTAGCCTGTCCAGTGTCCAATGCAGCCTCACCTGTGCCCAATGCAGCCTCACCTGTGCCCAATGTGGCCTGCCTGTTCCCAATGCAGCGTGGCCTGCCCGAGCCAAATGTAGCCTCACCTGTGCCCAATGCAGCCTCACCTGTACCCAATACTGCCTCACCTGTGAACAATACTGTGAACAATACTGCCTCACCTGTGCCCAATGCAGTGTGACCCTTGCACAATGCAGCCTCACCTGTGCAGAGGAAGAGGCGAGCCAGTGGCGGAACTACCAGGGAGGATGAGGAATGCATACTGCCCTCAAATGGCTGTTGGTGAGGGTGGGGCTGCCTCAGAGTGGGGGGGTGAGCACTGCCCACACAGGCCCCCAGCCAGGGGAAGTGAGGAGAGGAAGAGGCGAGCTGTCCATACGAGCAGAGAGCTCAGCTGTAAGAGCTTTCATTTGAACTTCCTGTGTTCCCGGGGCTCACCATCACATAGCCCCACCTCTTGGCCCGGCGCCTTTGATGATGTCACATGTCCCGCATTGGACCGGTGTTCTGTCTATAAAAGGCGCCGTGCCAAGAGGTGGGGCTATGTGACAGTGAGTCCCGGGAGCACAGGAAATTCTGATTAAAGCTCTTACAGCTGAGCTCTCTGCTCGTACGGACAGCTTGCCTCTTCCTCTCCTCACTTCCTCTGGCTGGGGGACAGTGCGGGTGGTGCTCGGCTCCCCGCAGTATGCATTCCTCATCCTCCCCACGGGCCCCTCTCGGCTGCGGGCCCCATAGCGAGCGCGTGTTGGAGATTATATATATATTTAATGCACTGCAGATCACTGAATCACTTGCCTGCCTGCCTGAAAGTGTATTTGAAAACGTACACCAGCAATGGCCTGCAGTCAGATATAGGCTTGGCTAGACTGGAATGCAGTGGATAAATATATGCAGGAGATTGTATATATATTTTATGCACTGCAGATCACTGAATCACTTGCCTGCCTGCCTGAAAGTGCAATGGCCTGCAGTCAGATATAAGGGTGAGCTGTACTACCCCCGGTTCGGTTCGCAACAGAACCCCATTAAAATCTATGGGACACGAATGTGAGAAATCAAAAGTGCGAATTTTAATGGCTAATATGCAAGTTATTCTCCTTAATAGGGTACATGTATCAATGCAAAAAAAGGTTTCAAAAACGGACGTTTTTTCGGGAGCAGTGATTTTAATGATGCTTAACCACCTAAATACTGGGCACTTATACACCTTCCTGCCCAGACCAATTTTCAGCTTTCAGTGCTGTCGCAGTTTGAATGACAATTGCACGGTCATCCATCACTGTACCCAAACTAAATTTTATTCATTTCGTTTCCATAAATAGAGCTTTCTTTTGGTGGTATTTGATCACCTCTGTGGTTTTTATTTTTTGCGAAACAAATAAAAAAAGACCGAAAATTTTGAAAAAAAAAAGTTTTGCTTTTGTTTCTGTTAAAAATTGTTGTAAATAAGTAAGTTTTCTCTTTCACTGATGTGCACTGATAAGGCAGCACTGACACGCACTGATAAGGCAGCACCGATGAGGTGGCACCAATGAGCGGGCACTGACGGGCACTGACAATGGGCACTGGTAGGAGGCACTGATGGGTGGCACTGATATGCAGCACTGATGGACATTGATAGGTGGCACTGATGGGCACTCATGTGTGGCACTGGTGGGCACTGATGGGCACTGAAAGGCTGTAAAGATGGGTTATTATGGGTGGCACTGATGGGCACTGATAGGTGGCACTGCTGGGCACTGATAGGCAGCACTGCTGGGCACTGATAGGCATTGATACGTGGCACTGATGGGCACTGATACACGGCATTGATACAGGGCACTGATAGGCATCCCTGGTGGCACTGGCAGTGGTAGGCATTGTGAGTGGGCACTGATTGGCAGCTGCCTGGTCATTGATTGGCAGCTGCCTGGGCACAGATTAGTATTTCCCTGGGAGTCTAGGGGCCATAATTGGTGGTCCTGGGTGGGATCCGAGGGGGGGCTGTGCTGATAAACAATCAGTACAGACCCCCCCGTCAGGAGAGCAGCCGATCGGCTCTCCTCTACTCGCGTCTGTCAGACGCGAGTGAGGAAAAGCCGATCACTGGTTCTTCCTATTTACATCGTGATCAGCCATGATTGGATACGGCTGATCACATGGTAAAGAGTCTCCGTCAGAGACTCTTTACCTAGATCGGTGTTGCGGGGTGTCAGAGTGACACCCTGCAACAATGATCGCTGCAAAGCGCGCCCCTGGGGGCGCGCAGCGGCTCAATATCCTAAGGACATCATATGACGCCCAGTCAGGATATTAAAACCACTTTGCCACCGTCATTCTGCTATATGGCGGGCTGCAAGTGGTTAAAGTGAAAAAATAAAAGTGAAATATTCCTTTAAATATCATGCCTGGGGGGTGTCTATAGTATGCCTGTAAAGTGGCGTGTGTTTCCCGTGTTTAGAATAGTCCCTGCTCAAAATGACATTTCTAAAGGAAAAAAAAGTCATTTAAAACTGCTTGCGGCTTTAATGTCATGTCTGGTCCCGGCAATATGTATGAAAATCATTGAGAACCCCCCCCCCCCAGCCCATTTGCCAGCCCTTTGTATGGATATTAAGGGGAACCCCACACCCAAACAAAAAAAAGAAAGGTGTGGGGCCCCCAGGCCCTATATACTCTGAACAGCAGTATACAGGCGGTGCAAACAAGACAGGGACTGTAGGTTTGTTCTTAAGTAGAATCTGTTTGTAATTTTTTTTTTGTTTAAAGTTGTTTTTATTGTAATTTCAAGGTAAATACAAAACAAAACAGAGCCTATTGGGCATACCCAGGCTCGGTCAACAACTACACACTAATGAAAAAAAAAGAAAAAAAAAACATTAAAAAAAAGAAAAAATCGGAGTTACTTACCGGTAACGTCCTTTTCCAGGAGTCTTTCAGGACAGCACCATAGAGAGACCTTGGCTCCTCCCCTTCTGAGGAAACACCGCCTTCAACTTTAAGCTTTAAACCTCACCGCTCTCCCCCGGCCCCTCAGTTCTTCAAGAGGACCTCCGGTTAGCTGGGGAGACACAAGAACACGTCATAATAACTCTGATCTTACCTGACGTTCTTCTGCGATGAACTCTTCACGAATGTCCCTAAAGTAGGGTGGGTAACTGTGCTGTCCTGAAAGACTCCTGGAAAAGGACGTTACCGGTAAGTAACTCCGATTTTCCCATTTACGTCTTTCAGGACAGCACCATAGAGAGGATGAGCGAGCACCTTACCTTAGGGTGGGACTACTGCCTGCAGAACCTTACGCCCAAAAGCCTGGTCTTTTGCTGACAGAAGGTCCAATCTGTAGTGTTTCACGAACGTGTCGAATCTGGACCACGTTGCCGCTCTACAGATCTGCTCCGGAGACGCACCAGCCCATTCGGCCTGAGAGGTCGCCACCGCCCTAGTGGAGTGTGCCCTGATACCCTTAGGGGCTTCCAACCCGCTAATTATATAAGCCTGGCTGATAGCTAACCTTAACCACCTAGCTATAGTGCGCCTAGAGGCTCTGCCTCCCTTCCTGGTTCCTGAAAATAACACAAAAAAGGAATCAGATTTTCTAAATGGTTTTGTATCCTCCAAGTACTGCAGGACACACCTTCTTACATCTAGTTTATGAAACCTATGTTCCTGTTCCCTCACAGGATTCAAACAAAAGGTGGGCAAAACAATTTCCTGGCCTCTATGAAAAACCGAGGACACCTTCGGCAAGAAGGCCGGATCGGTTTTAAAAATTACCCTGTCCGGGAATATCTGAAAAAAGGGTGCCCTAATGGAGAGGGCCTCGAGTTCACTCACTCTTCTTGCCGTAGTGATTGCCACCAAAAACACCGTTTTGAGGCTAATCCATTTTAGCGTACACGTCTCCAATGGCTCAAAGGGTTCCCCTGTAAGCGCTTGTAAGACCAAAGAAAGATCCCACATTGGGAAGGGGGAGACCTTCAGAGGTCTCTGCCTACTCAATGCTTTAAAAAATCTAATGATCCAAGGATCGGAGGCTAGTTGTTTCTCCAGAAACACACTCAAAGCGGAAACCTGTCCTTTCAGGGTGCCAAGGGCTAACACCCTGTCCGCTCCTGCTTGCAGGAACTCTAAGACCGCTATAGAGCTGTGAACATCAAAAGAAGTTTCTGTGCACCAGCTATTAAAACGCTTCCACGTTTTTTGGTAGATAACCTGGGTTTCTTTTTTCCTGCAATTTAGGAGGGTCTTCACTAAGCTATCTGAGAAACCTCTGTTCTTCAGCAATTCCTCCTCAGTAGCCAAGCCGCGAGGCTCCATCTCCCCACCTGGGGACAACAGATTGGCCCCTGGGAAAGGAGATTCTCCTGAACTGGCAAAAGCCAGGGGGGTTCCACTGCCAGACTTCTCAGGATGGAGAACCAAGGCCTCCTGGGCCAATGTGGTGCAATAAGAATGAGGGTTGTGTTTTCCAGCTGGAACTTTCTTAGGACGGCTGGGATCAGTACAGGTGGGGGGAAGGCATAACACCTGTCGAAAGTCCAACTCTGAGCCAGTGCGTCTACCCCTAGAGCTCCATCCCACCTGTTTAGGGAGAAGAAGAGATGCACCTTCCTGTTTTCTCTCGAGGCAAAGAGGTCTATGCATGGCCTTCCCCATTTCTGGGATATTGCCTCGAAAACCCCCTGGTTCAGAACCCAGTCGCCTTCTCTCAGCCGTTTCCTGCTGAGGAAATCCGCCACCAGATTTTGTTCCCCCTTCAGATGCACTGCCGAGAGGGATAGGACGTTTACTTCGGCCCATCTGAGAATGCTTTCTACCAGGGTCCACAAGGGTCTGCTCTTGGTACCCCCCTGCCTGTTTATGTAGGCTACAGCTGAGGAGTTGTCCGACCGGACTCTCACATGCTGTCCCTGAAGTTCCTTTTGAAAAGCTCTGAGTGCCAAAGCTACTGCTTTCAGCTCCTTCCAGTTGGAGGATCTTCCTGCATCCTCCCTCCGCCAGACGCCCTGAGCCACCCGGTCCTCCATATGCGCCCCCCAACCCATGCCACTCGCATCGGTCGTGACGCATCTGGACACCGGCAGAACCCACTCCAGACCCTGTGAGAGATTGGCTTCTTTTCGCCACCACCATAGGGATCTCTTGACCTGGTCTGGTACAGTTATCAGGGAATGCAAAGACCCCTGACTGTGGTCCCAAATACTCAGGATAAAGAGTTGTAAAGGGCGAAAGTGTAACCCTGCCCATTGAACTGCTGGAAGTGCTGCCGTCAGTAACCCCAAGGCTGACATAGCCTTTCTTACTGATATTTGTTGGCTGCCCTGGAGTAACAACATTGCCTTGTCTACCTTCTGGATCTTCTCCATTGGCAGGAAGACTTTCTGTTTTGTTGAATCCAACAGGTAACCTAAAAAGATTACCTTTTGCGATGGAGTCAAATTGGACTTTTCCAGATTTAAGAGCCAACCTAGACCCTCTAGAATGTTCCTTGTAAACTGCAGGTCCTGCGACAGTTGTTCCGCGGAAGAGGCAAAAAGTAGTAGATTGTCTAAATATGCGATCACTGAGATGCCCTTGATCCGTAGGAAAGCCAAGACTTCTACCATGACTTTGGTGAAGATGCGGGGGGAAGAGGATAGCCCGAAGGGAAGGGCCCTGAACTGCCAGTGAAACGTCCCTTCTCTGGTATTTACCGCCAGCCTGAGGAACCTTTGACACTGATCTGCAATGGGAATGTGCAGGTAGGCATCCCTCAAGTCTACCGATGCCATGAAGCAGTTCGGAGGAAGGAGCGTCTTTACCGAATAGATCGAGTCCATTCGGAACCTCCTGTAGGTGAGGGAGACGTTCAGAGGCTTCAGGTTCAGGATGAGCCTGAACTTCCCCGAGGATTTGCGCACCACAAACATGTGGGAGTAAAAGCCTCTGCCCGTCTCTCCTTCTGGAACTCGAACTACCACCTCCTGTTCCTCCAACTCCTGGAGGGAGGAAAGGAGAGCCGCTGACCTCTCTGCACATTTCGGTAGCGTGGTTACCAGGAGTCTGCATGGTGGAGGTTCTGCAAACTCTAACCTGTACCCTCTTCTTATGACTTCCAAAATAAAATTGTTGGAGGTGATCATCTCCCACTGTGGAAGGAAGGCCCCCAATCTTCCTCCCACCGTTATTCTGTCACTTTGTCTTTTTGGGCTGTTCAGGAGGGCGAAAAATAGCCCCCCCACGCCCTTTCCCTTTTTTTCCCCACCCCTTTTTCTGTTGATCAGATTTTGGGGGGTCCAATTTCTTCCAAGGCCGAGACTTTCTTTTAGTCTCTGCAGGTTTTCTTTTAAAAGGAAATGCCTTTTTTCTGTCAGCCGTTCGATCCAACACGGCTTCCAGACCTGGCCCGAAAAGCAAGTCCCCCGTGAGAGGAATGCCGCAAAGTTTAACCTTGGATGCGGTATCTCCCTGCCACGTTTTAAGCCATAAGGCTCTTCTTGCCGAATTGGACAATGCGGCTGATCTTGCAGACATACGCACCGATTCAGCCGAAGCATCTGCCAGGTAAGCTATTCCTTTAAGGAGCATGGGAAAAGACGACAGGATTGTTTCCTTAGGCGTTCCTGCCTCTATGTGTGCCTTAATTTGCGTCAGCCAGTACTCCATGTTTCGTGCCACCACCGTGGACGCCATGGCGGGTTTAAGGTTCCCTAGGGAAGAGTCCCAGGATTTTTTCAGGAGGGAATCTATCCTCTTATCCATGGGATCTGGGAGTGCCCCCATGTCCTCAAAGGCCAAGTCAGTGTGCCTGGAGACCTGCGAAAAGGCTGCGTCTAGCTTAGGAGATTTGTTCCATACCAGTGCCTCCTCTTCTGCAAAGGGGAACCTACGCTTAAGTGCTCTTGAAAGGAAAGGTTTCCTTTCGGGGTCTTGCCACTCTTTTTTGATGGCGTCGACCAAGACCTCATGGACCGGGAACACCTTCCTTTTATGTTCCCCTAGTCCCTTATACATCTGGTCATGGAGTGATAGCTTTTTCCTTTCCTCCTGGATTCCTAGGGTGGTATGAATGGCTCCTAGGAGCTCCTCCACCTCTTCCAGGGAAAGCTTGTAGCGAGAGGATCTTGTGGATTCCCCTTCCACCTCCTCTCCCTCTGATTCCCCCTGGGGATCTGAAGACCCGCTATCAGGCTCTTCCTCAACCTCGAGTCTGGCACCTCCTGGATTCTCTCCACTTCCCGAGGGAGCATCCATTAACCACTTGCCGACCGCCTACCGCATATATACTGCGGCAGAATGGCACGGGCAGGCAGAATCACGTACCCATATGTGATCTGCCTCCCGCGGGCGGGGGGTCCGATCGGACCCCCCCCCGGTGCCATCGACGGTCGGCATTTGACTGGGAGCGTCGGGAGGCGAGGGGGAGACCATCCGATCGTGGCCCCCCCTCGCGATCGCTCCCAGCCAATGGGAATCCTCCTCTGCCTGTGTGTCGTTTCACACAGGCAGAGGATGTGATGTCATCTCTCCTCGGTCTGGCAGTTTCCGTTCCAGCGCCGAGGAGAGAAGACAAGTGAGTGCACAACACACACACACACACAGTAGAACATGCCAGGCATACCTTACACCCCCGACCCCCCCCCGATCCCCCCCCAATCACCCCCCCCCCCTGTCACAAACTGACATTAGCAGTATTTTTTTTTTTTTTTTTTTTTTTTTTTTCTGATTACTGCATAGTGTCAGTTTGTGACAGTTAGTGTTAGGGCAGTGAGTATTACCCCCCTTTAGGTCTAGGATACCCCCCTAACCCCCCCTATTAAAGTTTTAACCCCTTGATCACCCCCTGTCACCAGTGTCGCTAAGCGATCATTTTTCTGATCGCTGTATTAGTGTCGCTGGTGACGCTAGTTAGGAACGTAAATATTTAGGTTCGCCGTCAGTGTTTTATAGCGACAGGGACCCCCATATACTACCTAATAAATGTTTTAACCCCTTGATTGCCCCCTAGTTAACCCTTTCACCACTGATCACCGTATAACTGTTACGGGTGACGCTGGTTAGTTCGTTTATTTTTTATAGTGTCAGGGCACCCGCCGTTTATTACCGAATAAAGGTTTAGCCCCCTGATCGCCCGGCGGTGATATGCGTCGCCCCAGGCAGCGTCAGATTAGCGCCAGTACCGCGAACACCCACGCACGCAGCATACGCCTCCCTTAGTAGTATAGTATCTGATCGCATCAATATCTGATTCAATCAGATCTATACTAGCGTCCCCAGCAGTTTAGGGTTCCCGAAAACGCAGTGTTAGCGGGATCAGCCCAGATACCCGCTAGCACCTGCGTTTTGCCCCTCCGCCCAGCCCAGCCCACCCAAGTGCAGTATCGATCGATCACTGTCACTTACAGAACACTAAACGCATAACTGCAGCGTTCGCAGAGTCAGGCCTGATCCCTGCGATCGCTAACAGTTTTTTTGGTAGCGTTTTGGTGAACTGGCAAGCACCAGCCCCAGGCAGCGTCAGGTTAGCGCCAGTACCGCTAACACCCACGCACGCACCGTATACCTCCCTTAGTGGTATAGTATCTGATCGGATCAATATCTGATCCGATCAGATCTATACTAGCGTCCCCAGCAGTTTAGGGTTCCCAAAAACGCAGTGTTAGCGGGATCAGCCCAGATACCTGCTAGCACCTGCGTTTTTCCCGTCCGCCCGGACCAGCCCAGCCCACCCAAGTGCAGTATCGATCGATCACTGTCACTTACAAAACACTAAACGCATAACTGCAGCGTTCGCAGAGTCAGGCCTGATCCCTGCGATCGCTAACAGTTTTTTTGGTAGCGTTTTGGTGAACTGGCAAGCACCAGCCCCAGGCAGCGTCAGATTAGTGCCAGTACCGCTAACACCCACGCACGCAGCATACGCCTCCCTTAGTGGTATAGTATCTGATCGCATCAATATCTGATCCGATTAGATCTATACTAGCGTCACCAGCAGTTTAGGGTTCCCAAAAACGCAGTGTTAGCGGGATCAGCCCAGATACCTGCTAGCACCTGCGTTTTGCCCCTCCGCCCGGCCCGGCCCAGCCCACCCAAGTGCAGTATCGATCGATCACTGTCACTTACAGAACACTAAACGCATAACTGCAGCGCTCGCAGAGTCAGGCCTGATCCCTGTGATCGCTAACAGTTTTTTTTGTAGCGTTTTGGTGAACTGGCAAGCGCCAGCGGCCTAGTACACCCTGGTCGTAGTCAAACCAGCACTGCAGTAACACTTGGTGACGTGGCGAGTCACATAAGTGCAGTTGAAGCTGGTGAGGTGGCAAGCACAAGTAGTGTCCCGCTGCCACCAAAAAGACAAACACAGGCCCGTCATGCCCATAGTGCCCTTCCTGCTGCATTCGCCAATCCTAATTGGGAACCCACCACTTCTGCAGCGCCCGTACTTCCCCCATTCACATCCCCAACCAAATGCAGTCGGCTGCATGAGAGGCATTTTCTTTATGTCCTCCCGAGTACCCCTACCCAACGAACCCCCCAAAAAAGATGTTGTGTCTGCAGCTAGCGCGGATATAGGCGTGACACCCGCTATTATTGTCCCTCCTGTCCTGACAATCCTGGTCTTTGCATTGGTGAATGTTTTGAACGCTACCATGCACTAGTTGAGTATTAGCGTAGGGTACAGCATTGCACAGACTAGGCACACTTTCACAGGGTCTCCCGAGATGCCATCGCATTTTGAGAGACCCGAACCTGGAACCGGTTACAGTTATAAAAGTTAGTTACAAAAAAAAGTGTAAAAAAAAAAAACACAAACAAAAATATAAAATAAAAATAGTTGTCGTTTTATTGTTCTCTCTCTCTCTATTCTCTCTCTATTGTTCTGCTCTTTTTTACTGTATTCTATTCTGCAATGTTTTATTGTTATTATGTTTTATCATGTTTGCTTTTCAGGTATGCAATTTTTTATACCTTACCGTTTACTGTGCTTTATTGTTAACCATTTTTTTGTCTTCAGGTATGCCATTCACGACTTTGAGTGGTTATACCAGAATGATGCCTGCAGGTTTAGGTATCATCTTGGTATCATTCTTTTCAGCCAGCGGTCGGCTTTCATGTAAAAGCAATCCTAGTGGCTAATTAGCCTCTAGACTGCTTTTACAAGCCGTGGGAGGGAATGCCCCCCCCACCGTCTTCCGTGTTTTTCTCTGGCTCTCCTGTCTCAACAGGGAACCTGAAAATGCAGCCGGTGATTCAGCCAGCTGACCATAGAGCTGATCAGAGACCAGAGTGGCTCCAAACATCTCTATGACCTAAGAAACCGGAAGCTACGAGCATTTTATGACGTAGATTTCGCCGGATGTAAACAGCGCCATTGGGAAATTGGGAAAGCATTTTATCACACCGATCTTGGTGTGATCAGATGCTTTGAGGGCAGAGGAGAAATCTAGGGTCTAATAGACCCCAATTTTTGCAAAAAAGAGTACCTGTCACTACCTATTGCTATCATAGGGGATATTTACATTCCCTAAGATAACAATAAAAATGATTTAAAAAAAAAAAATGAAAGGAACAGTTTAAAAATAAGATAAAAAAATAATAATAATAAAGAAAAAAAAAAGAAAAAAAAAAAAAGCACCCCTGTCCCCCCTGCTCTCGCGCTAAGGTGAACGCAAGCGTTGGTCTGGCGTCAAATGTAAACAGCAATTGCACCATGCATGTGAGGTATCGCCGCGAAGGTCAGATCGAGGGCAGTAAGTTTAGCAGTAGACCTCCTCTGTAAATCTAAAGTGGTAACCTGTAAAGGCTTTTAAAGGCTTTTAAAAATGTATTTAGTTTGTCGCCACTGCACGTTTGTGCGCAATTTTAAAGCATGTCATGTTTGGTATCCATGTACTCGGCCTAAGATCATCTTTTTTATTTCATCAAACATTTGGGCAATATAGTGTGTTTTAGTGCATTAAAATGTAAAAAAGTGTGTTTTTTCCCAAAAAAATGCGTTTGAAAAATCGCTGCGCAAATACTGTGTGAAAAAAAAAAAATGAAACACCCACCATTTTAATCTGTAGGGCATTTGCTTTAAAAAAAATATATAATGTTTGGGGGTTCAAAGTAATTTTCTTGCAAAAAAAAATTATTTTTTTATGTAAACAATAAGTGTCAGAAAGGGCTTTGTCTTCAAGTGGTTAGAAGAGTGGGTGATGTGTGACATAAGCTTCTAGATGTTGTGCATAAAATGCCAGGACAGTTCAAAACCCCCCCAAATGACCCCATTTTGGAAAGTAGACACCCCAAGCTATTTGCTGAGAGTCATGTTGAGTCCATGGAATAATTTATATTGTGACACAAGTTGCGGGAAAGAGACAATTTTTTATTTTTTTTATTTTTTTTTGCGCAAAGTTGTCACTAAATGATATATTGCTCAAACATGCCATGGAAATATGTGAAATTACACCCCAAAATACATTCTGCTGCTTCTCCTGAGTACGGGGATACCACATGTGTGGGACTTTTTGGGAGCCTAGCCGCGTACGGGACCCCGAAAACCAAGCACCGCCTTCAGGCTTTCTAAGGCCGTAAATTTTTGATTTCACTCTTCACTGCCTATCACAGTTTCGGAGGCCATGGAATGCCCAGGTGGCACAAACCCCCCCCAAATGACCCCATTTTGGAAAGTAGACACCCCAAGCTATTTGATGAGAGGTATAGTGAGTATTTTGCAGACCTCACTTTTTGTCACAAAGTTTTGAAAATTGAAAAAAGAAAAAAAAAATTTTTTTTCTCGTCTTTCTTTATTTTCAAAAACAAATGAGAGCTGCAAAATACTCACCATGCCTCTCAGCAAATAGCTTGGGGTGTCTACTTTCCAAAATGGGGTCATTTGGGGGGGTTTGTGCCACCTGGGCATTCCATGGCCTCCGAAACTGTGATAGGCAGTGAGGAGTAAAATCAAAAATGTACGCCCTTAGAAATCCTGAAGGCGGTGCTTGGTTTTCGGGGTCCCGTACGCGGCTAGGCTCCTAAAAAGTCCCACACATGTGGTATCCCCATACTCAGGAGAAGCAGCTGAATGTATTTTGGGGTGCAATTCCACATATGCCCATGGCCTGTGTGAGCAATATATCATTTAGTGACAACTTTGTGCAAAAAAAAAAAAAAAAAAAAAAATGTGTCACTTTCCCGCAACTTGTGTCAAAATATAAAACATTTCATGGACTCAACATGCCTCAAAGCAAACAGCTTGGGGTGTCTACTTTCCAAAATGGGGTCATTTGGGGGGGTTTTATGTCATCTGGGCATTTTATGGCCTTCAAAACTGTGATAGGTAGTGAGGAGTAAAATCAAAAATGTACGCCCTTAGAAATCCTGAAGGCGGTGCTTGGTTTTCGGGGTCCCGTACGCGGCTAGGCTCCTAAAAAGTCCCACACATGTGGTATCCCCATACTCAGGAGAAGCAGCTAAATGTATTTTGGGGTGCAATTCCACATATGCCCATGGCCTGTGTGAGCAATATATCATTTAGTGACAACTTTTTGTAATTTTTTTTTTTTTGTCATTATTCAATCACTTGGGACAAAAAAAATGAATACTCAATGGGCTCAACATGCCTCTCAGCAAATTCCTTGGGGTGTCTACTTTCCAAAATGGGGTCATTTGTGGGGGTTTTGTACTGCCCTGCCATTTTAGCACCTCAAGAAACGACATAGGCAGTCATAAATTAAAGGCTGTGTAAATTCCAGAAAATGTACCCTAGTTTGTAGACGCTATAACTTTTGCGCAAACCAATAAATATACACTTATTGACATTTTTTTTACCAAAGACATGTGGCCGAATACATTTTGGCCTAAATGTATGACTAAAATTGAGTTTATTGGATTTTTTTTTAGAACAAAAAGTAGAAAATATCATTTTTTTTCAAAATTTTCGGTCTTTTTCCGTGTATAGCGCAAAAAATAAAAACGGCAGAGGTGATCAAATACCATCAAAAGAAAGCTCTATTTGTGGGAAGAAAAGGACGCAAATTTCGTTTGGGTACAGCATTGCATGACCGCGCAATTAGCAGTTAAAGCGACGCAGTGCCGAATTGTAAAAAGTGCTCTGGTCAGGAAGGGGGTAAAACCTTCCGGGGCTGAAGTGGTTAAGGATTGAGGAACACTCTGCTGTGCTGGTGGAGAAATAACCTGCGGCTGTGGCAACTGAAGACTGGAAAATAGTGTCTTAAAAGTCTGCACAGTATTGGAAAGCTCCTTAACGGATGCTGCTAAATCTGAAGACTGTTCTCCAGACTGCTCCCTTACTAACCCCTCTATACATTCCCTGCAGAGGGGCTTAGACCAAGATTCCCCCATTGTGATTCTGCATGAGGGGCATTTTTTCTTGGTGCTGTGGGGCGACTTGCTTTTCTCTGTAGCTTTGCCCTGTAAAACAAATTAAAAAGTAGGGAGCAATCAGCAAACTTCCACCAGCACTACCACGGAGGGCCACCAGGGGTGCACTTCCCGGGACCGACCACCACCAGGGACCCAGTCACAACCCTTCCCCCCCCCTCACCACCAAGGGGAGTTCTACACCTGTGGAGCTTACAGGAAGCGGTAAGGGAACACCACCCCAGGGTTCCTCTTACCTTAGAGTGGCTGGTGCAGGATTCTCCTGGAGCGGTTCTTGAAGCCTCTGCTTCCGACATCTCCATAGATTGTAGTGGTGTTCCCAACCCCTGTATGCTGTCCCCACAGCAGGTCAGAGGCAGCACCAGCTGAACGCGCGGTCCGTTTTCATCACCGCGACCGGAACCGGAAGTCACGGGTCAGACGGAAGCACTGACCTCCGCCGGAAATGACGTCACCCGCCCTCCGACCCAGCGCTCAGAGCTCCCACGCTGGCTGCTAGTGCAGGGCGGTCTCCTGTGCCTCCGCCTATGCCACTGCTAGGCAAAAAGAAAACGGACCCCACCAGCTTACAACTTCACTAAGAGAAGCTGGGGGAGCGTCATGTGCAGTCTTCTAAAAGGTACCCAGCCACACTAGCCCTTTAGACTGCAGTCTTTTTAAGAAAATGAGCAGGAGAGAGACAGAGAGAGAGAGCGCCCGATCCACCCCCCTCTGCTCAGCCTGCAATTAGCCTCAGCCTCCCTGGCTGTGCAGCCCTGGTTCCTTGCGATGTCTCCCCACCGGAGGAAACACCAGAACTGAGGGGCCGGGGGAGAGCGGTGAGGTTTAAAGCTTAAAGTTGAAGGCGGTGTTTCCTCAGAAGGGGAGTAGCCAAGGTCTCTCTATGGTGCTGTCCTGAAAGACGTAAATGGGAAAAACATACATATAGAGATGATAAAAATAAATGTAGCACTAATAATGAACTGGCTAATGGTGATAAACTGATCAGTGGGAATAACCCACTGAAGCCAAAAGAAGAGTATATAAATGTGACAAATATAACACAGTAAAGAAGTGAAGTGCAGTTCAATAGTGACCAAATAAGCAACAATGGAATGGTAGTCCCATGATAAAAAATATGTAAAGTGAGTCCAACATGAATGGGGAATCTTCAGGTCTGTGTATCATCAGTTAAAGATCTTGAACAGGAAACAGATGAAATACGCTTACCAGAGATGGAGGATTCGGATGTCGTTGACACCAAATCGAACAGGCTCAGAGATCCTAGATGGAAGTGGTTGTCCAAGGAACCCCGGATCTCAAGGGGAATCCTTCCTCTGTTGTCCCAATCAAGACTGCCAGTCCAGAAGACCGAAGGGAAATCCAAGCCTCATGGAAGTCTCAGATGTATAAGAGGCTCCTGAATACCATCAAGGTATTTGGTCCTGTGTGTTTCTTTGATTTTAGTGACTCCTATTGTTAGGTGGGAGATTCTGCCAGATGGCAGAAGGGGGCCTAGGAACCTTGTAAAGTAGGTTCTGTAGCGCCTCATAAGACCCCAAACGTGCTGCTTCCAGGACCACTGCTGCGTTGGACTCATCAGAGACCAGCCAGTTGTGGGCGTGTGATAACATAGCCGCCACAAAATAAGAGTGAAGGTCAGGGCAAGCCAAGCCTCCCTCTCCCCAAGGTCTCTGCAGCACTGTCAGCTTAAATCTCGGCTGACCGGATCCCCAGAGAAAAGATAATAAAATGGTGTTTATCAGGCGAAATACCTTTTTGGGGGTCCAGACAGGTGCATGTCTGAGAGCATAGAGAAAGGCAGGTAGAAGCTTAATCTTAAATAAATTGATCCTCCTGATTAAAGAGAGGGGGAGATGTGCCCATGCCCTCAGTCTCTTTCTCATCCTTTGTATCAGTGGTTCTAAGTTAAGGGTATAATAGTCAAAGGTAGATGTGGAGATGTGAATACCTAGATATTTAATTTTGTCTGTCCATAGTAAGGGTAGGTTGGGATCCGCTACATCCTTTGCGGCCCTATCTATCGGCAAGATTTGGAATTTATCCCAGTTTACTTTGAGCCACGAACAGCTAGTGAAATTGGAAAGAATGATCAACGTCTCCCGAAGGGATTGGGCAGGGTCACTCAAGAAAAGGATAAGATCATCCACATATAAAGCAACTTTCTCATGTATGGATCCCACCTGTATGCCCCTAACCCCGTCTGCCTGTCTGAGGGCCGAGGCAAGTGGCTCCATCACCAAGGCAAAAAGGGCTGGTGACAGTGGACAACCTTGCCTCGTACCTCTTCCAACAGAAAAGGGCGCCGACAGAGCACCACCAAGCTTAATCTGCGCCGTCGGGTCTTTATATAAAATATCAATCAATCTGCTTAACACTTTTCCAAAACCCATAACTTCTAGGACCGTGGACATAAAAGGCCATGCCACCGAATTGAACGCCTTTTCAATGTCCAGTGTCACCATTACCCTCGTAGAGGACTCAGTGGGAGGTAGCTGAAGATGGGTAAACACTCTACGTAAATTTATATCTGTTGATTTCCCTGGCAAGAAACCAGTCTGGTCTATATTAATCAGGGATGGTAGAATCGTCCACAATCTGGTCGCTAATATTTTTGTCAAGATCTTGAGGTCATAGTTTAGCAGGGAGATCGGCCTATAAGAAGTACAGAGGGATATGTCTTTGCCGGGCTTAGGGATGAGGACTATGTGTGCCTGATACATTGAAGGGTGTAAGGACATCTGTTTTTTACTTTCAGAGAAGACTTTTAACAATTTTGGTGCACATAATAAGGCATACATTCTGTACCATTCACCAGGCAGGCCATCAGGTCTCGGTGTTTTACCACTAGGAAATGAGCAAATCGCCATCTTCTCAGTAGTAAAATCTTTGTCTAAAAATTCAAGATCCTCCTGCGAAAGAGTGGGTAGATGCAGGGACTGCAAAAATTCCCTACGCCGATCTTCAGGCCAGCAAGGAACCGCCCAGGGCTGGACTGGGACAAAAATTTGGCCCTGGACTTCATCCAGACCAGCCCACTTTACTCCAAACACCTGGTGTTGGCGCTTCAATCCTCTCGGCACCATGGTTGATATGGTGTCAGGATGATTGAAGCGCATTATTTCTGTTATTACGTTGTAATATAACATGAAATAGTTCAACTCACCATAATGCAGAATCAGTGGGAGCTTGAGTGTGTCACCTGCCACGTCACTTGCCACATCGCCTGCCACCAGATGCAGTGTGTCACTTGCCACGTCGCCTGCCAGCAGATGCTGCATGTCACTTGCCACGTTGCCTGCCATCAGGTGCCGCATATCACTTGCCGCGTTACCTGCCACCAGATGCAGAACATCACTTGCAACGTCACTTGTCAGCAGAGGCAGCTTGTCACTTGCCACGTCGCCTGCCACCAGATGCTGCATGTCACTTGCCACGTTGCCTGCCACCAGATGCCGCATGTCACTTGCCACCATCGCCTGCCACCAGATGCAGCGTGTCACTTGCCACGTCGCCTGCCACCAGATGCCGCATGTCACTTGCCACGTCGCCTGCCACCAGATGCAAAATGTCACTTGCCACATCACTTGTCAGCAGAGGCAGCTTGTCACTTGCAACGTCGCCTGCCACCAGATGCTGCATGTCACTTGCCCCATCGCCTGTCACCTGCCAAGTCACTTGTCACCAGATGCAGTGCTACTACAGGACTTGATGGGCACCTCCAACCCAGCTCTGTACCCCCCAACACACAATGTGACAGGGGAGGAAAGAGAGATACACAGCACCAAATGTAACATTAAAACAACTTGTATTCCACTTAAAGAACGTTACTGACAAAGTTAGTAGGGTGAAAGGTAGGGATGAGCCGAACACCCCCCTGTTCGGTTCACACCAGAACATGCGAACAGGAAAAAAGTTTGTTCGAACACGCGAACACCGTTAAAGTCTATGGGACACGATCATGAATAATCAAAAGTGCTAATTTTAAAGGCTTATATGCAAGTTATTGTCCGGTGGTGGTTCCCGAAGGTGGCTCCTAATTCAGATCGATGACAAGCCCGGACTCTTGCAGAGTGTCTCCATGCCTTTCACTAGGGATGAGCTTCGAGTTCGAGTCAAACTCATGTTCGACTCGAACATTGGCTGTTCGCAAGTTCGCCGAACAGCGAACAATTTGGGGCGTTCGCGGCAAATTCGAATGCCGCGGAACACCCTTTAAAAGTCTATGGGAGAAATCAAAAGTGCTAATTTTAAAGGCTTGTATGCAAGTTATTGTCATAAAAAGTGTTTGGGGACCTGGGTCCTGCCCCAGGGGACATGGATCAATGCAAAAAAAAGTTTTAAAAACGGACGTTTTTCAGGAGCAGTGATTTTATTAATGCTTAAAGTCAAACAATAAAAGTGTAATATCCCTTTAAATTTCGTAGCTGGGGGGTGTCTATAGTATGTCTGTAAAGGGGCGCATGTTTCCCGTGTTTAGAACAGTCTGACAGCAAAATGACATTGCGAAGGAAGAAACCCATTTAAAACTACTCACGGCTATTGCATTGCCGACAATACACACAGAAGTTCATTGATAAAAACGGCATGGGAATTCCCCACAGGGGAACCCCGAACCAAAATTTTAAAAAAAAATGACGTGGGAGTCCCCCTAAGTTCCATACCAGGCCCTTCAGGTCTGGTATGGATATTAAGGGGAACCCCGGCCAAAATTAAAAAAAAAATGACGTGGGGTTCCCCCTAAATTCCATACCAGACCCTTCAGGTTTGGTATGGATTTTAAGGGGAACCCCGCGCCAAAAAAAACAAAAAAAAAACGGCATGGGGTCCCACCAAAAATCCATACCAGACCCTTATCCGAGCACGCAACCTGGCAGGCTGCAGGAAAAGAGGGGGGGACCAGAGTGCGGCCCCCCTCCTGAACCGTACCAGGCCACATGCCCTCAACATTGGGAGGGTGCTTTGGGGTAGCCCCCCAAAACACCTTGTCCCCATGTTGATGAGGACAAGGGCCGCATCCCCACAACCTTGGCCGGGGGTTGTGGGAGTCTGCGGGCGGGGGGCTTATCGGAATCTGGAAGCCCCCTTTAACAAGAGGACCCCCAGATCCCGGCCCCCCCTGTGTGAAATGGTAAGGGGGTACTTACCCTTACCATTTCACTAAAAAACTGTCAAAAATGTTAAAAATGACAAGAGACAGTTTTTGACAATTCCTTTATTTAAATGCTTCTTCTTTCTTCTATCTTCCTTCATCTTCTTCTCCTGGTTCTTCTGGCTCTTTTGGTTCTTCCTCTGGCGTTCTCGTCCAGCATCTCCTCCGCAGCATCTTCTATTTTCTTCTCCTCGGGCTGCTCCGCACCCATGGCATAGGGGGAGGCTCCCGCTCTTCTCTTCATCTTCCTCTCTTCTTCTTTTCTTCTCTTCTTCTCTTCTTCTCTTCTTCATTTTCTTCTCCGGGCCGCTCCGCACCCATGCTGGCATGGAGGGAGGCTCCCGCTGTGTGACGGCGTCTCCTCGTCTGACGGTTCTTAAATAACGGGGGCGGGGCCACCCGGTGACCCCGCCCCCCTCTGACGCATGGTGACTTGACGGGACTTCCCTGTGACGTCACGGGGAATGCCACAGGGAAGTCCCGTCATGTCCCGTGCATCAGAGGGGGTGGTAGTAGCAAATATTCAAACAAGACCTTTGAAGACCGAAGTGGAGAAGGGTTCCATGTGAACAGCAGTTGAACATGGGTCAGTCGGTCCTGAGAGATAGGCGAGTGCCGTTCGGAAGGGATGGGCGATGGTCTCCGTGGCCCCGCCCCCCGTTATTTAAGAACCGTCAGACGAGGAGAGGCAATCACACAGCGGGAGCCTCCCTCCATGCCAGCATGGATGCGGAGCAACCCGGAGAAGAAAATGAAGAAGAGAAGAAGAGAAGAAGGAAGAAGAGAAGAAGATGAAGAGAAGAGCAGGAGCCTAGCCCCATGCCATGGGTGCGGAGCGGCCCGAGGAGAAGAAGATAGAAGACGCCGCGGAGGAGATGCTGGACGAGAACGCCGGAGGAAGAACCAGAAGAACCAGAAGAAGAAGAAGATGAAGGAAGATAGAAGAAAGAAGAAGCATTTAAATAAAGGAATTGTCAAAAACTGTCTCTTGTCATTTTTAACATTTTTGACAGTTTTTTAGTGAAATGGTAGGGGTAAGTACCCCCTTACCATTTCACACGGGGGGGGCGGGATCTGGGGGTCCCCTTGTTAAAGGGAGCTTCCAGATTCCGATAAGCCCCGCCCGCAGACCCCCACAACCACTGGCCAGGGTTGTGGGGATGAGGCCCTTGTCCTCATCAACATGGGGACAAGGTGTTTTGGGGGGCTACCCCAAAGCACCCTCCCAATGTTGAGGGCATGTGGCCTGGTACGGTTAAGGGGGCGGCGCACTCTCGTCCCCCCCTCTTTTCCTGCGGCCTGCCAGGTTGCGTGCACGGATTAGGGTCTGGTATGGATTTTTGGGGGGACCCACGCCGTTTTTTTTTTGGCATGGGGTTCCCCTTAAAATCCTTACCAGACCTGAAGGGTCTGGTATGGAATTTAGGGGGAACCCCACGTCATTTTTTTTTAAATTTTGGCTGGGTTTCTCCTTAATATCCATACCAGACCTGAAGGGCCTGGTATGGAATTTAGGGGGATTCCCAAGTCTTTTTTTTTTATTTTGGTTCGGGGTTCCCCTGTGGGGAATTCCCATGCCGTTTTTATTAATGAACTTCTATGTGTATTGTCGGCAATGCAATAGCCGCGAGTAGTTTTAAATGGGTTTTTTCCTTCGAAATGTCATTTTGCTGTCAGACTGTTCTAAACACGGGAAACATGCGCCCCTTTACAGGCATACTATAGACACCCCCCAGCTACGAAATTATTAAAATTACTGCTCCTGAAAAAACGGCCGTTTGTAAAACTTTTTTTTGCATTGATCCATGTCCCCTGGGGCAGGACCCGGGTCCCCAAACACTTTTTATGACAATAACTTGCATATAAGCCTTTAAAATTAGCACTTTTGATTTCTCCCATAGACTTTTAAAGGGTGTTCCGCGGCATTTGAATTTGCCGTGAACACCCCAAATTGTTCGCTGTTCGGCGAACTTGCGAACAGCCAATGTTCGAATCGAACATGAGTTCGACTCAAACTCGAAGCTCATCCCTAGTGAAAGGCATCGAGACACTGTGCAAGAGTCTGGGCTTGTCATCGATCTGAATTAGGAGCCACCACCGGGAACCGATCGGGCCAGTAGATGCAGAGCATCGGTGTGTACTACTACTTCCTGGTAGCGGTGGAATGCATGATGGGGCGGACGTGATGTCATCATCCGGAAATGATGCAAGATGTGGGAGGTGACGCATCCTTCAGGCCATCATTCCTCCGCCACCAGGAAGTAGTAGTACAGACCGATGCGCTCTGCATCTACTGACCCGATCGGTTTCCGGTGGTGGCTTCTAATTTAAATTGATGACAAGCCTGGACTCTTGCAGTGTTTCAATACCTTTCACCCTACTAACTTTGTCAGTAACGTTCTTTAAGTGGAATAAAAGTTGTTTTAATGCTACATTTGGCGCTGTGTATCTCTCTCTCCTCCCCTGTCTCTGAAACTGGCCCACTGAGCCATCGGTCCACCGGGAATCTTCCGGTAGTCCTGATGGCTAGTCCATCCCTGGGACCACCTTATATAAGTTTTCGTAGAAGGATCTGAATTGATCTATAATTAGTTCAGGGGTAGAGATCACCTGACCATCTGAACCACAGATTTCTGACACCACCGTCTGCATTTTAGAGTCCGCAACTAAATTCGCTAGGAGTTTGTTATTTTTGTCTCTGGATTCAAAGATCTTCCCCGCCAAGGAATTTAAATCTAGATGTGTGGCCGAGGCAAGATGTAGAGACAATGCTCTTTTTGCCTTGGATAGCTGGCTAAAGTGTTCCAGAGTCAGGGAGCCAGAAAAAGCCTCCGCTGCTCTAGCCTCTCCCTCCTCAAGTCCCTGGACCTGACAGGACATCTCGGAACAGACCGCTTTAATAGCTGAAATGTATTCTCCTCTAGTGTTGGCCTTAAAGGCGTCCCAGACTATCTGTGCTGAGGCTGAATCCTCATTGATCTCCCAGTATTGTATATAATATTAAATCTCGTATAATATTGTTGTAGTTTGGGAGAGACCTCCTCCCCCACCCTCGAGTCCTGCAACCCTTTGGGTGCTAAACGCCAACAGTCTCGACTCCTGGTGTCCGACAACTCCAAGGTGACCTCCAGGGGTGCATGATCAGAGAGGCCCGCAGGTAAGTACGAGACCCCCCTCACCACCGCCAGGGCACAGGTGTTGCCAAAGACCAGATCGATCCTGAAACCCGATTTATGAGTAGTAGAGTGAAAGAGTAAGCCCTAGTGGTTTGATGCTTCCATCTCCAAATCTCAGTATAATTAAATGCTTGTGCCCATTGAAGCAGGTCTGACGAATACACCCTATTTGGATTGGACGAGTCCAGGGATGGATCCAAAGTAGAATTAAAATCTCCAGCTATCTATAGTCTGGAGAATTAAACAAACACGAAACAAATCTCTCCTGCGCTCAGGTGTCCAGGAACTGAACATGTGGTGCGACCACCTATAACAAGGTATTGCCTAGGTATAACAACAAGGCCCTCTCAATACAAAAAATCCTCAAAAAGAACTGGAGGATCCTCGAATCAGACCCTATCTTGAAGACAAGCCTTCCTTCGCACCCCAATTTGGTCTTTAGGAGACCGAAGGACTTAAGGAGCATTATTGCCCCAAGTAGAGTGAGAAAACAAAGAAATGGAGGGCTCAGCAGTATTTGGAGCACGATTTTTGACCAGAAGGGAAGTTACAGATGTGGGAGCAACACTTGTGGGAACTGCGTGCATATGTGCCATAGAAAGAAAGAAGTTGTTGGAACAGACGGTAGGATTCACAAGATGAAGCAGTTCATTAACTGCGGTACCCCGTATGTCATCTATGGCCTTCTGTGTCCTTGTGGCCTCCTTTATGTAGGACGGACGTCAAGACCTATGAGGACCAGAATGAACGAGCACAGGAGCAGTATCCTTACGGAGAAGGACAACTATTCAATACCAAAACACTTCAAAGAAACTCATAGTAGCAGTACAGACGGCCTCAAAGTGTTCGGTATAGAAGCGATGCCGAGCGACTTGGATAGCGGCAAAAAACATCAAATGCTATGTAATAGAGAGGCCTTCTGGATTTTTTCCCTAGGAACTCTGGCCCCAAAAGGCCTGAATGAGGAAATCGAACTGCACAATGTTGTCTAACTCCTTCAGTTCCCGAAAAAGCCCCCGAGTCATTGGTGGCACTAGCCAGGTCAATTGGGGTTTGACCTTTCAAGTGTGCGTATTGCCACCAATGTGCAGGTTGGGGCTCTCTTTTGGGTCATATGGGGTACACTAGGTGTAGTGACCAGGATTTGCGGCAGATAGGTTTGTCAGATGTAGTAGTAGTTTTACAGTTTTTAGTTCAATGTGTAGAAACTAGTTACTAGGCTGTGGTTGGTGTTTAGACAGTAGTTAATTTGTTAACATTATGTAGTCCATGTCATTTTATGTACTTCACCGCCATTGGGGTATAGTGTTCATTTTCCATTAGGTGCAAACGGGCAATGGTCTCTCTCGTTTTTGGTACGCCAGTCCGCAGAGGTATCCTCCGCGGCATTTGCTGGGGGGACGGTCACTATGGTCATTTGACATAGTATGTTATATCCTGCCATAGGTTATTTATTTTACTATATTTATTTTATTTATATAGAGTGGTGCGTGGTCTCTTAGCCGGTATCCTCTATTACAGTTTTTTAACGGTGTTATCAATGGTTTAGGCCGATGAACATTTGTTTTTAGATCTCCTATTTATTGTTATTATTATTAATTTTTTGATCAGTATTATCTAGGTATCATAGTGCATGGATTTCTTATTGATTTTAATTTTGCTATGGATTTTCATGTTTTGACCATTTTAAGATACTATATTTTATGAAAAAATATATATATTATATGCTGTCTAATCAACCGTGTTTTAAATTTATGAACCATACATATATTATGTGTTGTATTAACCTATTGCACCTTGGAAAGGATACCTCTGCGGATCACATCAACGGAATATCATCTATTAGTATTTCCATTTGGTATCGATTTTGATCCCCTCACCAAACCTCCCCATTTGAGATTAATCTCTACTTTTTACCATACATATGTGCCGTCTATTAATTACATCTTTACCCTCTATTCTCATCCCATGAATGGTTCTTGTAGAGTGATGTGGGCTGCGAGCTGCCTGTGGCTGTAACTTGAATGCTGCCTGTACTGTGCAGGCATTATCAGCCTAGGATAGCTGTCAGCAGTGGAGTCTTTGGTGGGAGGCGCGCTGACCAACGGGGATGCGCGCGCACCGACTTTTCTGGCCACTCACAGGCAACTCCATGACGGCCGGAAGCAGCGGGTGGAACGCAAACACACCCGCGCTTCCGGGCCGTGTCTCCTGCACACAGCGTCTTCTGACGCTTGAAGAAGGGGAACTGACGTCACGATCGGCCGGAAGTTGCGGGTGGAACGCAGGAACGCCCGCACTTCCTGGTCCTTCGGGGGGCGTGCGTTCCACACGCTGTGTGCAGTGTTCTTATGGCCCGTAGTATTTACTGCGGTTTGTTCACGGCATGGGGCTACCTATGGAGCTGCTTGTAGGAGGAGAGGTATGTGTGGTCGGCGCCCCCCCCCCCACCACCCCCCTTTTTGGTTTTTGTTTCTTTGTGGTCCATACTGATTCTGCTACAGTTTTGCTAGCTCAGTATATAGCAAGCAACATAAAGCAAGGCCTGTCGCTTGTTTTTATCAGTACTATGTTTTGGCCGCAAATGGGGCTTGTACATAGAGGGAGGGGTCCAGGGAGAGTAAGCCTAAATGGGTAGGTGTTGCTGTTTGTGAGGGGGCGTCGCTACCAATTGGGTGTGGCAAACACAGGTACTTATGCACACACATATATACATCTATAGAGAGGCAATTTCGAGAGACCAGCCATTGCCCGTTCAGGCTCTGAAGAAGGGGGTGCTCCCCTGAAACGCATTAGCCATTGGCCATTTGCACCGGTCTGATCCTCTTGGCAATAGGTCCTGGTGTGTCGATCCATAGAACAACGCACTTGCGCCCTTTTTAAAGCTGGTTTCGATAGCTCGTTTGTGAGTATAATCTTTGCTGTTTTTATGCTGCAATAAAGTTTAATAGTGGTAATGCACTAGGTTAGTGCGCCCTCCTTCTTTTTCTGTTTAGTCTGGAGAATTGTAATGTAGCTAAAAGCTCATATACCTTGTAGAGGACCCGTTGGTTCAAAGGAGGAGGCACATATATATTCACTAAAGCACAGACCACCGCTCTGATCTCCAGTAATAGGATTATGAATCGGCCCTCCTGATTAGTTTGTAGATGCACGACCTTATATGCAAGGGATTTGTTCAATAGAATGACCACTCCCCTTGCATAACTGGAGTACGTTGCATGAAATGATTGCCATACCCAGAGTCTGCGTAGCGCCAGGATCTTGTTCCCCAAAAGGTGAGTCTCCTGCAGGAACAAGATATGGGGTCTGTGATTATTCAGATAATTAAACATTAGTGCCCTTTTAACCTTGTCATTGAGCCCCCTTACATTCCATGATAACAGTTTTAACTTCATGAATGCAGTGACAGATTATGATTCAACATAATGATACCTACATGGGGGGTCAGCCCCCACGGGACCAAGGGAGAATGCCAAAAGTATAGCAAATTTTGCACTGGGCATAGTGAGCATTAATAGGACACATGAAATATAAGCATCAGTCAGTGGATATAGAACGTACAAAAAAGAAAGAAACAAACGGTAACCTGTGAACTCCCTACTGACCATGAAATACCCCTAAAAGAGAAAACAGAACAAAAAACACTAATAACTATGGTCAGTTTAATACTCGAAACCTGAACTCAAACTCTTAGATCTTCAGACTTCTGAAAAAAAAAAAAATTCCAAAGTGCAGCGACTCAGTGCCACCAAAGCCTCTTCAATTGGTGGGGAAAGAAGAAAAAAAAAAGAACTGGGGGGGGTTGATACTTCAGTGAGTTACTTCTAACAAGGTAGCTCCGTGGTAGAAGAATGTATAATAAAAGCACATCTAGTCTCGAACTAGAAGGATCTTTAATGATCAATGTTCCCAAAATAACATGTAAAATTCTGCGTGAGGGGCACAGTAGCCAACCAGCAACAACATCTGATGATGAGATTTAAGATGCTATGCAACAGGAACTGATGGCTGGATAAACAACCCCCTCGAATATGGATCCGGAAGGAAGATGGGATCTTTATGCTGATTTCAGATAGCGACTTGTAATGGGGAATAGCATCTTGTGTTTACCGTAGGTTGTTCAGCCAGTCATCTGCATAAGCCGGAGAGTCGAAGAATCTGACCGAGCCATTATGAGAGACCCGAAGATGGCTGGGATACAACATGCTGTATTTTATGTCCTTTTCACGTAGGTGCTTACGAACATCATTAAAGGACTTTCTCTTGTGCTGCAGGTCAGCCAAGAAATCTGGAAACAGAAGGACTGAGCCGTTGCCGTATTGAAGCGAGGAATGTTTACGAGCTGCAGAAAGGATCCTGTGACGGTCCCTGAAGTTGAGGAAGCGGACCAAGAAGGGTCGGGGATTTGCACCAGGAATACTGCGTCCCGTGGGTACACGGTGGGCATGCTCGACGACATAGGTTGGGGAGGTATCCACGAGGCCCAACAGTTTTTTGAAGAATTCTTCCGCAAACTCCGCCGGTCGGTCACCCCCCTCCCCCTCCGGGAGACCCAAGACATGGATGTTGTTGCGTCTCGCTCTGTTTTCTGCGTCATCAGATTTAGCGACAAGCAGTTGTACCGTGCATTGTAAGTCCGCTATGGTGTTGGTGTGGGTAGCTGTAAGGTCTTCAGTGGCAGAAATTCTAGATTCTGATTCAGTCAGCCTACCCCTGATCTTATCCAGGTCATTTCTAATGAGATTGCATTCCTCTGCAAAGCGGTCTATTCTCACCAGCATTGAGGTTTTACTTTGTTCAATGGCGGCCAGGATCACTGCAGTGCTATCCTGGGAGGGTGGGGCAGAGAGAGCCACACTCAGAGACGCTTCAGGCTCCATGGCTAATTCTGTCAGCAGGGTCGGCGGTCTCCCTATGAGAGATGGATCTGGTTGTGCAGCCGTTGTGGGGGCCAGGCGGCCTGGCGTAGATGAGCTCTTGGGCCAATGCTTAGGGCCCATGGAGGAGAGGTACCATAGAAAAAGAGATCCCCCTTTCATAGGACTTTAACAGGCCACCAACTCTTAGCATAAAAAATAAATTTTATTGAAATGCTTAAAAAAGACGTAAAAGCGTCTATAACATACAGGATAAAAAATCATTCCATATTCAATTAATACAAAATCAGATCACAAAACATATGCAGGGTGAAAAAAGGTAGATATACTCTCACAGTGGTATTGTGCCCTGATACCCATGGAGGAGAGGTGGGCAGTAATCGCCAGCAGTCTTTCGCTGACTTGCAGGTAATAGCCGTCTAATGAGGAGGGCAGGCCAGGGGTACTCTATAGGAAAGGCCCTTGGATGGATGTAGAAGGGGAGAAGGATGCTGGAACCCAGAGCTCCTCAGCCTGCCCACACAGTCAGTTCTTCCCAGATGGCTCAGCAGGAAGGTGGAGGGCTGGCAGGGCGGCCGTGAGCGGCAGTGTCCGCGCTCATGAGTCGAAATCAGGCCGGCTGCGGTGCACCTCGGCCCGGTCGGCAGCCCAGGAAAGTGCGGTGGATGGCAGGCTGCACTAGCCTGCACTAGGCCGTAATAGGCCGCGACCATGCCGGGCGGTTTCAGACGGTGGAATCTGGGTCCTTGCTCCATGGTGAGTCGCATCAGGAACTACTGCTAGCTGTGTGTGGCAGCCAGGCGAACAGCATTGCACAGAAGTTTGATGGACTGTGTTGCATGCAGGTTGTGTACCTGTGAAAGGAGAATCACATTTTTTTTTCTCTCTGCTGTGAATTGTGTTGCAAGTATCTGTGTGTAAACAGTAAGGATGGGGCGGTCAAAACAGAAAAAGGAAACAAGTCTTGCTGAAGCAAGGGAAAGGGTTCTATGGCTAGAGGGTATTTTACCACATGCCCCAGCCACACCAGAGAATTTGTCCAAGTGTGAAATCTCTGTGACCTGGGGTAAATTAATCATGTCATCCCCAGTTAAAAGGGAAGTGAAAGAGGTTGCCCCTGGCAACAGGAAGCCAGGTGGACAACAGCGACAACAAAAGAATTGCGCTAAGTGCATAAACAGTGAAAAAAATAAAATGATTTAACAACAAAAAAAAACGTGACGGGAGTCCTGCTGCTGAACACTATAACCCCGATATAAGGGCACGAACGGTATATATGTAATGGATAGTGCAGCGCTGGACATAAATCAAATTAAAAATAGTGTTACACCAATAGAAAAGCGATCAATAATAGTGATTGAGAATCAATAAAGTACCATGGACAATCAATAACAATAACTAAACAACAATAAGTGCCATCAATTGATATGATAATTAAATGTTCATAGTTTAATAATAAATATTCATGTGTTGAAGTGGAGAACAGTCCAAAAATTTGAAAAGTGTGCAATTCTGATTCCGCATTCTACAATTGAGTGCTGCCCACCACCGGGTGATAGAAAAATTGAAGGCTTACCAAAAAGCCTGCGACCGCCCTTATTCAGGGGGGTTAAAACAGGCTTAGTAGAGATATGGGATGTGTAGATCACAGAGGATGTCCTGCTGGGAATTCAACTGGTGTCCCTCAGACTCACTTCCTGGACGGTCCATCAGAAACAGCAAAGAGCGCTCCAAAGGATAAGATCCCAGGAATACCTCATACACCAATCAATTCAAGGGGGTACATCACATAAAAGAAAAAGGACTCCAATAGTGTAGAAAATCCAAGTCCAATTTATTAAAAAACAAAGCAGCCAACACTGCATGAATACATATAAAATCCTAGCAGGGATAGGGAAAGAAAAAAGCTCTGCTGCCGTTTAAAATCAAGCCGCGCATGCGCGATGCGTGTTCACGTTGTGACCCTAAGGCTGTTTCGACACAACTGATGCCAACAGGGATGTCGGGGATCCAAGGAGTCTGTCTGCTGATGGTCATGACCAATGATATCCCGTAGCAACAGAGAGCCAGTCATCAAGGAGATTCCAAGAAAGTAAAGTTCAGCTTATAGTACCGTGCTTGGAATGTGGTCAAGTGGGGCATGGAATTTTTACTTGCCCAATGTTCTGGAACAACGCTAAAGAGTCTGGAAAGGCTGCAGTGTCGTCCTATGGCCACACAGAGGAAGTAGCTGGTATGGATGCAGCTGAGTGACAGCGAACTCAAGTGAAGGGTATGATGCCAGCCACTGAAAATGGTAAGACTGTTTCAGTTTGTGGGACTGAACCTAGTGAAATGGGAGTGTGTCCAGCGGGGAGATCCGCAGTGCAAATGGACATAGACTTGCTGCAGTGTGCTACCCGGAGAAGTGGGGAGGCACATGGTGAAGCCCAGCTGACAGCAAGGTTAAAGACTCAAATGGACATGGGGACTATGCATGTGCCTGCTATAATCCAGCAGAGTGCTGGAAAGGTTAAACTAGGGGTGACCAAAACTGTTCTTGTGCCATGTTCCCTAGTGACAGGTGCTGCAGTGTTGCCCAGGGAAACTTCAGAGAAGCTCGCAGTGATGGAGGAGAGAGTTTCCCAGGTCAGCAATGGAGCTGCCCAAAGAGGAAAGAGTTCCCCTTTAAAGATAGAGGGTGATGTGAGGAGAGGCTCACAGGCTGTGGTTGGTAATAGACAATCCACAAAAGTAGCAGTTATGTCTATACGCAATGAAAATTCTGATGGTTATGCTGACAAATGTGTTACTGTTGGCAAATGTGATGATATTGGTGATAATGATATTGAAAAATGTGTTCCCTTTAATGTCATGTCTGAAAATGTTGGAAATGTGTTCGCTACCAATTATGGGAGTAGGATATCTCCTGTGACAACCAGAAGCGCAGAATTGTCCATGAAAGTCTCATAGGGTCTCCATGTGTTGGAGCCAGAGGTTTTCCAGGATGGCTGTGGTGCTACTCTGGTGAAACAAAGGAAGACTGAGTCACACGGTGAGAGTGTGACTCAGAGAAAGTGTAACCCAGTTGTCAAGGGGTTAATTCAGCCTGCAAATGCAGAAAGTGCAGAAATGTGTATGTCAGTAGCGCCCCCAGAGCAGGTAGGGCAAAAGCATGTATTACAGCCTGCCTTGTCAGATGATGTGTCAACCCAAGGTGATATGTACAGAAATGACACAGGTGATGTTTTGGCTAGTGAATCCCAGGTTCCTGTGGGGCCTTCTAGAGTAGGTAATGGAACCACAATAGACTGGAATAGTTGGTATGAGAATGCAATCGCAATACTAAATAATGTGGTGGACATAACCCCTGCTATGCCCAATGGAGGGATCGCAGATGGGCTGGTGCTCCATGACACGTTTGTCCCTGAGAAGGTTAATGCCCTCCAGTCTGAAGGAATGGTTCAAGGCGCTGGCATGGCAGATGTGTTGTCCACAGCCCAACAACTCAAGTGTCAAGGTGACAATGTGACTTGTAATGACCTGCAGAGGCTCATTGTTGAGTTGGAGGGGAAGAGGAGACATGTGGCTGACAGCACTCCAGGGGAGAAACAGGCTGTGATGAGGGGTACCTCCAAGGAGTTGGAGGTCTCTTCAAATGTCTCAACCTCACAAGCTGCAGAGGATGAGCCCCTCCATGTCTTGGACAGGGGAAAAGTCCCTAGAAAGGTCCGGTATTTAGACATGGGATTTTTAGAGATGACAGAGACCTTATTTTAAATGCTGGAGTTGGTAAAAACGCACTCATTGTACACTTGGGTCTCTCAACGGTCTCTCAGGCTGGTGTAGTGACTATAAACATCTCTGCTGGTGTGGTCCGAGGTGCGGCTGAGCAGTGGTCAATAGAGGGCGTGGATACTGTCTCACCCACTAAACCTCATGAGAAGGAATGGCCCAAAATAGACGCAGCACTAGCAGAGATGCTTTCTATCACTCAGAAAGAGGTACAACTTAAAGTACCCGGAGACACTGTAAAGGAAAGTGCTAATGTTGGTTGCTGCAATAATGTAATGTGTACATCAGAAAGAAGTAGTTTGTGCTTGGATCAGTGTCATTTGTTAGATCAGTTACCCATGGAGTGTTGGACAACAGGTGAGGTGAAGCTGTGCTATGGACCCGTGGGGTGTAGTCACTTGCCTGTGTTTTGTCCCTCTTCAGGTCTGGTTCTAACAAGTACTGAGATAGATGGCACTGATTGTGTTCGACAGGGTGTCATTGAAATGTATGATCTGCTAATGTTTGGTGCTGTTAAAAGTGACGTGGTTGCCGTGGGTAACCAGAGAGAGGTTTTTGAACCTGTCAGACCTGTTGTGAAAGATAAAACTGACTTCTGTAAGCTGAAAGGTAGGATCAGGGAAGGCAGCGTTCCCCCAAGAGAGGAGAGTATGCTTAGGAACCCCAAGAGAAGAGAGGGAAGGCAGAGTATATGGGATTATAGGACCCTGTTAAGATCCAAGGTGGGACGTACCTGGAAGCACACCCGAAAAAAGGGTTGGGCCTACGTGGCAGATGGCCAGCACAGAGGTGTCCCAACTGCTATGGTGGGTGCAGGTGTTTCTCCCTCTGGATCGAAACAAGAGGGAGGGTATGTGGCAGAGCAAGGCTCTGTCCCTATAAAAATGGGGTTAAAGTGGACACAGAGTCTGCATATCGGCTCAGTGCAGAGCTACAAAGCATACATTTTAAACAGAGAAAACTGCTCTGGCAGTTTTCTCCAGGTTTTGCTAGTTCCCTATGGGGCTCTGTAGTTTGGAGATCCTTCAGAGTCTTTGGTGGAACGGGATCTCCAACCCTGTGTCTGGGTCTTGTGGACAGCCAGCAGGGTGTGTGCCCAGGTGCACACAGCCCATATAACGAGGGGCTGGTGAGAGCTGAATGAGAGAGGAGGAAGGTGGAGTGGTAGCAGTGGCTGCTAGTAGGTGTCTCTGTGTGAGAATAGATGCTGTGTGCATTGAAGGGCTTGAAGCTGTGTGCGTCCAAGGAGCCCAAAGCTGTGTGCATTGAAGGGCTTGAAGCTGTGTGCATCCAAGGAGCCCAAAGTTGTGTGCGTTGAAGGGCTTGAAGCTGTGTGCGTCCAGGGAGCCAGAAGCTGTGTGCGTTGAAGGGCTTCAAAGCTGTGTGCGTCCAAGGAGGCCAAAGCTGTGTGCATTGAAGCTCTTGAAGCTGTGTGCGGCCAAGGAGCCTAAGACTGTGTGCATCCAAGCAGCTCATTTGAGGGGCCTGTACCTATAACAGCATTACTGCTGAAGAGTAGCCAGGTGGGCTAGCATTTTCATTTGGATTTTGTGTATTTAATTGAAGCTTGGACCCCTGCATGGGATTGCTGGATGGACTTTTGTTTTGTTTTTCCCTTTAATAAATGTGGGCTACCAGGCCCTTAACTATAAATGCCTCTCTGATGTGGACTCTCTGCACCAAAATGCATCTATCCACTTGAGCTATATATAGTATTTAGTGTATATATATTTAGTATATATACACTGACTGCAGATAACTGACTCACCTGCCTGCTCTATCTAACACAAATGATCTCTCTCTCTCTCTCTCTCTCTCTTGGCTGATTATTAGAAACAGTACATCAGGAAAGGTCTGCAGCGAGATCTAACTAAACTGCCAGCTCAAAGTAAATGAAATCTCTCTCTCTCTCCCCCACAAGGCCGACGTGTGGGGCGTGGACGTAACCCCCTGAGCCAAAATTGGCCAAAGGCTCCCTGCCTTTGGCCAATTATGGTTCTTTGCTGATTGGCCAAAGCATGCGGGTCATAGTGCATGCTTTGCCAATCATCAGCCAGCAATGCACTGTGATTTGGCGCGAACGCCCCATAATGTTTGATCTTCATCGAACGATTGAACAGCCGATGTTCGACTCGAAGCTCATCCCTACCACCAAAAAAATAAAAGTGTAGCGCTATAAATCATAAAGTAGCCATCAAATTAATAATGGGTTGGTAAATGGTCACACAAAAAAATGATAATAATCCAAATGTACCAAATAGGAAGTAAGACATTAGCCTTATATAAATACACAAATATACAATAAGTGATTCTGATATCTTATACACCAGAAAAAAGGTGATTACAAATGTGAAAAATACTTGTGAAAATGTGCCACTCTTATGGACACAAGAGATTCAATCATGCAAAAGTCTAAAGAATGTCAACAGATATGAAGAAAAAGTCCAACAATTAAAGTGAATGATCCTACGAATCAGGGGACGTGTATAGCAGATAGGGATGAGCCGAACACCCCCCTGTTCGGTTCACACCAGAACATGCGAACAGGCAAAAATTCTTTCAAACACGCGAACACCGTTAAAGTCTATGGGAGACGAACATGAATAATCAAAAGTGCGAATTTTAAAGGCTTATATGCAAGTTAATGTCATAAAAAGTGTTTGGGGACCCGGGTCCTGCCCCAGGGGACATGGATCAATGCAAAAAAAAGTTTTAAAAATGGCAGGTTTTTCAGGAGCAGGGATTTTAATAATGCTTAAAGTGAAACAATAAAAGTGTAATATCCCTTTAAATTTCATACCTGGGGGGTGTCTATAGTATGCCTATAAAGGGGCGCATGTTTCCTGTTTTTAGAACAGTCTGACAACAAAATGACATTTGAAGGAAAAAACCCATTTAAAACTACTCGCGGCTATTGCATTGCCCGTCCGACAATACACATAGAAGTTCATTGATAAAAACGGCATGGGAATTCCCCACAGGGGAACCCCGAACCAAAATGTAAAAAAATAAATGATGTGGGGGTCCCCCTAAATTCCATACCAGGCCCTTCAGGTATGGATATTAAAGGGAACCCCGGACAAAATTTTTAAAAAAAATGGCGTGGGGTCCCCCTCAAAATCTATACCAGACCCTTCAGGTCTGGTATGGATTTTAAGGGGAACCCCATGCCAAAATTTTTTTTAAAAATGGCGTGGGGTCCCCCTAAAAATCCATACCAGACCCTTAGCACGCAACCTGGCAGGCCGCAGGAAAAGAGGGGGACGAGAGAGCGCACCCCCCCTCCTGAACCGTACCAGGCCACATGCCTCAACATTGGGAGGGTGCTTTGGGGTAGCCCCCCAAAACACCTTGTCCCCATGTTGATGAGGACAAGGGCCTCATTCCCACAACCCTGGCCGGTGGTTGTGGGGGTCTGCGGTCTTATCAGAATCTGGAAGCCCCCTTTAACAAGGCGACCCCCAGATCCCGGCCCTCCCCCCTGTGTGAAATGGTAAGGGGGTACCCTACCATTTCACTAAAAAAGTGTCAAAAATGTTACAAATGACAAGAGACAGGTTTTTGACAATTCCTTTATTTAAATGCTTCTTCTTTCTTCTAATTTCTTTCGTCTTTCTTCTTTCTTCTATCTTCTATCTTCCTTCTGTTTCTTCCTCCATCTTCTTCTTCTTCTGGTTCTTCTGGTTCTTACTCCGGTGTTCTCGTCCGGCATCTTCCTCCGTGGCATCCGCGTCCTCTTCCCTTCTTCTCCTCGGGCCGCTCCGCATCCATGATGGCATGGAGGGAGGCTCCTGCTGTGTGACGCTTCTCTCTTCATCTTCTTCTCTTCATCTTCTTGTCTTCATCTTCTTTCCGGGCTGCTCCGCATCCATGTGTGACGCTTCTCTTCTTCTGAGTGTTCTTAAATAATGGGGGGGCGGGGCCACCCGGTGACCCCGCCCCCCTCTGACACACGGGGACTTGTCGGGACTTCCCTGTGGCATTCCCTGTGATGTCAGAGGGGGGCGGGGTCACCCATTACGTAACCCCGCCCCCTTCTGACGTCACGGGGAATGCCACAGGGAAGTCCCCGTCAAATCCCTGCGCGTCAGAGGGGGGGTCACCGGTGGCTCTGCCCCCGTTATTTAAGAACCGTCAGAAAAGGAGAAGCATCACATAGCGGGAGCCTCCCTCCATGCCATCATGCCGATGCCGTGGAGGAAGATGCCGGACGAGAACACCGGAGGAAGAACCAGAAGAACCAGAAGAAGAAGAAGATGGAGGAAGAAACCGAAGGAAGATAGAAGATAGAAGAAAGAAGATAGAAGAAAGAAGAAGCATTTAAATAAAGGAATTGTCAAAAACTGTCTCTTGTCATTTTTAACATTTTGGACACTTTTTTAGTGAAATGGTAGGGGTACTTTTGTACCCCCTTACCATTTCACACAGGGGGGAGGGCCGGGATCTGGGGGTCCCCTTGTTAAAGGGGGCTTCCAGATTCCGATGAGCCCCCCGCCCACAGACCCCCACAACCACCGGCCAAGGGTTGTGGGGATGAGGCCCTTGTCCTCATCAACATGGGGACAAGATGTTTTGGGGGGCTACCCCAAAGCACCCTCCCAATGTTGAGGGCATGTGGCCTGGTACGGTTCAGGAGGGGGGGCTCTCTCTCCCCCCCTCTTTTCCTGTGGCCTGCCAGGTTGCGTGCTCGGATAAGGGTCTGGTATGGATTTTTGGGGGGACACCACGCCATTTAAAAAAAAAATGTGGCCAGGGTTCCCCTTAATATCCATACCAGACCTGAAGGGCCTGGTATGGAATTTAGGGGGACCCCCCGTGTCATTTTTTTAAAAATTTTGGTTCGGGGGTTCCCCTGTGGGGAATTCCCATGCCATTTTTATCAATGAACTTTTATGTGTATTGTCGGACCGGCAATTTATTAATAGCTGCGAGCAGTTTAAATGACTTTTTTTCCTTTGAAATGTCACTTTGCTGTCAGACTGTTCTAAACACTGGAAACAAGCGCCCCTTTACAGGCATACTATAGACACCCCCCAGGTATGAAATTTAAAGGGATATTACACTTTTTATGTTTCACTTTAAGCATTATTAAAATCACTGCTCCTGAAAAAACGGCCGTTTTTAAAACTTTTTTTTGCATTGATGTCCCCTGGGGCAGGACCCAGGTCCCCAAACACTTTTTATGACAATACCATGAATATAAGCCTTTAAAATTAGCACTTTTGATTTCTCCATAGACTTTTAAAGGGTGTTCCGCAGTATTCAAATTTTTCACGAACACCCCAAATTTTTCGAAGTTCAGCGAACTGGCGAACAGCCGATGTTCGAGTTGAACATAAGTTCAAGTCGAACTCGAAGCTCATCCCTAGCCACGATCACTCGATGCAAACGATCTCAGACAGCAGCTTATAGGTATTACTCCAATAGGGAGCTCAGATCCGATATTCACAAACCATGCAAAGATAAATAAAATACTCGCATAGCGTGATAACGTATGTATAAAATTTATTATAAAATGTATTATATAAAAAGAGATAAACTCACATGGTGACGATCATCAAAGCCATATATAGGAACAAGAAGCGGTATGTTAGTAGGTCCACCCAACGCCTAAGCGGTAGTGTTTGGGTGGTCCGCACCCCAGATTATGCTTATTAGCAGAAACGCATTGGACTGACTGTATATGTGTGTAAATATATATATATATATATATATATATATATATATATATATATATAGTGGGGACGGAAAGTATTCGGACCCCCTTAAATTTTTCACTTTGTTATATTGCAGCCATTTGCTTAAAATCATTTAAGTTCATTTTTTCCTCATTAATGTACACACAGCACCCCATATTGACAGAAAAACACAGAATTGTTGACATTTTTGCAGATTTTTAAAAAGAGAAAAACTGAAATATCACATGGTCCTAAGTATTCAGACCCTTTGCTCAGTATTTAGTAGAAGCATCCTTTTGATCTAATACAGCCATGATTCTTTTTGGGAAAGATGCAACAAGTTTTTCACACCTCGATTTTGGGGGATCCTCTGTAATTCCTTCTTGCAGGTCCTCTCCAGTTCTGTCGGGTTGGATGGTAAAAGTTGGTGGACAGCCATTTTTAGGACTCTCCAGAGATGCTCAATTGGGTTTAAGTCAGGGCTCTGGCTGGGCCATTCAAGAAGTTGTTGTGAAGCCACTCCTTTGTTAATTTAGCTGTGTGCTTAGGGTCATTGTCTTGTTGGAAGGTAAACCTTCGGCCCAGTCTGAGGTCCTGAGCACTCTGGAGAAGGTTTTCGTCCAGGATATCCCTGTACTTGGCCGCATTCATGTTCCCCTCGATTGCAACTAGTCGTCCTGTCCCTGCAGCTGAAAAACACCCCCAGAGCATGATGCTGCCACCACCATGCTTCACTGTTGGGACTGTATTGGACAGGTGATGAGCAGTGTCTGGTTTTCTCCATACATACCGCTTAGAATTAAGGCCAAAAAGTTCTTGGTCTCATCAGACAAGAGAATCTTATTTCTCACCATCTTTGAGTCCTTCAGGTGTTTTTTAGCAAACTCCATGCGGGCTTTCATGTGTCTTGCACTGAGGAGAGGCTTCCATCGGGCCACTCTGCCATAAAGCCCCAACTGGTGGAGGGTTGCAGTGATGGTTGACTTTCTACAACTTTCTCCCATCTCCCGACTGCATCTCTGGAGCTCAGCTACAGTGATCTTTAGGTTCTTCTTTACCTCTCTCACCAAGGCTCTTCTCCCCCGATAGCTCAGTTTGGCTGGACGGCCAGCTCTAGGAAGGGTTCTGGTTGTCCCAAACGTCTTCCATTTAGGGATTATGGAGGCCACTGTGCTCTTAGGAACCTTAAGTGCAGCAGGAATTTCTTTGTAACCTTGGCCTGATCTGTGCCTTGCTCCAATACTGTCTCTGAGCTCTTCAGGCAGTTCCTTTGACCTCATGATTCTCATTTGCTCTGACATGCACTGTGAGCTGCAAGGTCTTATATATACAGGTGTGTGGCTTTCTTAATCAAGTCCAATCAGTATAAATAAACACAGCTGGACTCAAATGAAGGTGTGGAACCATCTCAAGGATGATCAGAAGAAATGGACAGCACCTGAGTTAAATATATGAGTGTCACAGCAAAAGGTCTGAATACTTAGGACCATGTGATATTTAAGTTTTTCTTTTTTTAAAAAATCTGCAAAAATGTCAACAACTCTGTGTTTTTCTGTCAATATGGGGTGCTGTGTGTACATTAATGAGGGAAAAAATTAACTTAATTTTTTTAGCAAATGGCTGCAATATAACAGAGTGAAAAATGTAAGGGGGTCTGAATACTTTCCGTCCCCACTGTATATCAAATACACTGCCACTAGCTTAATAACCTGCCTAATCTAAATCAAGCTAGCTCTCCTCCCACACCAACAACACTACACAGGGCCGTTGTGTAGGCAGTCTTATATAGTGTGGGGCATGGACTTAGTCCCCTTGAGCCATGATTGGCCAAAGGCACCCTGCCTTTGGTCAATTATGGCTCTTAGCAGAGGGCACTGGGATTGGCTAAAGCATGCAGGTCAGGTGCATGCTTTGGCCAATCCTCATACAGCAATGCATTGCGATCTCGTCCACGGTGCTCAAATTTCCCGCGAACGCCCCATAATGTTCGTTCTTCGGCAAACAGGCAAACACCCGATGTTCGAGTCGAACTTAAGTTCGACCTGAACATCAAGCTCATTCCTAGTCAGCAATGTTCAGTGTCGAGGCAGGGTGTCAATTCAGGGTGAGGCCTCCTCAGGGGATGTAAAAAAACAGACAGACTTACCGTCTTCCACCCGCAGCCTAGCTGGAAGCAACATGCTGTATTTTATACTCTTGGAGCGGAGTCTGACTCTCACCGAATCAAAAGATTTTCGTTGCCTCTGTATTTCCAGCGAATAATCTGGAAAAATCAGGAGTTTGGCATTTTCAAAGTGCAGCTCACCTTGGGATCTGGCCTCCCTCATCATAAATTCCACATCAGGCTATATGTGATCCACCTCATCGGTCAGGGTAGTGATCGCCTGCATGACCAGCTTAAAGTCCGCCACCATGGCAGGCAGCCATTTGGGCTCTTCAGACTGGGTCGCCATGCGGGCAGGGGCTTTAGGCGAGGCCACGGCTCTGGCCTTACCTGCGGTGCTGGGTGCAATGGGTTTTTGCCTACGATCTTCGCCTACGCATACCCCAGAGGTAACACTGAGGTAGGGGGGGACAGACCTGTCATTATAGGTAGGTCTTCACCCGTTAAAAGCTGAGATGAAAGCCAGTCCCCGGGAGCTCAGACACTACACGTCTGCTTTTTAAACTCTTTTTAAACTCTTCTGACACTGAATTCTGTGTCTCTCGCTTCCAAAAGTAATGACCACTATATTCAACTCTACAGTTTATGTCCCCATGGATGCTGACCTTTTCATGACATCATCCTTCTGCTGTAGTATTCCTGGTCCTGGGAACACCTTACTGTAAGACCCCCAGAGGGAAAAAGGACCCTCTTCCTGTACAGGGAGGAACATGTAATGTCACCTCAATATACAATTTATTTATTTAAAAGAGAATCATACTTACCTAGGTGGATGCAGCATTGGTCCGATGCTGCAGCTGTCCCCCGCCGACTCATATGCCCCGTACACACGGTCGGACTTTGTTCGGACATTCCGACAACAAAATCCTAGGATTTTTTCCATCGGATGTTGGCTCAAACTTGTCTTGCATACACACAATCACACAAAGTTGTCGGAAAATCCGATCGTTCTAAACGCGGTGACGTAAAACACGTACGTCGGGACTATAAACGGGGCAGTGGCCAATAGCTTTCATCTCTTTATTTATTCTGAGCATGCGTGGCACTTTGTCCGTCGGATTTGTTTACACACGATCGGAATTTCCGACAACGGATTTTGTTGTCGGAAAATTTTATCTCCTGCTGTCCAACTTTGTGTGTCGGAAAATCCGATGGAAAATGTCCGATGGAGCCCACACACGGTCGGAATTTCCGACAACACGCTCCGATCAGACATTTTCCATCGGAAAATCCGACCGTGTGTACGGGGCATAAGACTTGGAACGAAGTGATCAAACACCACTGATCTTTCAGTTCTCAGGCCTGAGCAAAGAGCTGGTGACTGTCAGTCACCGCTGTCTGCTTTGTCTCCACCCTGCTCACTGTGTGGAGGGGGAGGAAGTGGCCAGCTCAGGCTCTCAGCGGGTCACCGATAGGCGGAGCCGAGTGCCAGTCCAGGCATGTGGGCGGACCCCAACTTCATTGTCGCGATCTTGCTTCAGCCTGCTGTCTGCTGAAAATGGGTCACAGGAGTGCAGAACGAGAGAGATTTTAGACCCCAAATCTCTCCATAAAGAAGACCTGTCATGCTGTATTGTTATTGCACGGATGTTTACATTCCTTGTGATAGAAAAAGTGATCAAAATATTTTTTTTTTTTAAGGTGACCGTGTAAAAATTAAAAAAAACGTAACCCCCCCTCCCCTTGTGCTCACACACAGTAGTAAACTCACACGTAGGTCATTCCAACATATGTAAATGATGTTTGCACCACATATGTGAGGTATCACCACAAACATCTGAGCAAGAGCAATAATTCTAGCACTAGACCTCCTCTGTAACTGTGACCTGGTAATCTGTAGAAATTTTGAAAGCGTCGCTTATGGAGATTTTTAAGTACCGCAGTTTGGCTTCATTCCACATTCTAAGCATGCGCAATTTTAAAGCATGACATGTTAGGTATCTGTTTCCCTGACGTAACATCATCTCTCGCATTATACAAAAACATTGGGGTATATTGTGGTGTTTTATTTATTTTTTAATACCTTAAAGTGTATTTTTTTTTATTGCGTTTTAAAAACCATTGAGCAAAAACCGTGTGACAAAACACATTTCAACAATTTTATTCTCTAGGGTCTCTGATAAAAAAATATATAATGTTTTGGGGGTTCTAAGTAATTCTCTATCAAAAAAATACTGATTTTAACTTGTAAGCAACACATGTCAGAAAAAGGCCTGGTCAGCAAGTGGATATTTTAGTCCTAAAGCAGTATTAAACCCAAAAAGCAAATGTTTATTATATTGCAGCTTACCAATTCTTAGATATGATGGCTGTATTAGTTTACTTCTTTGGACTTTCTTTCTTCTATTTGCATCTAGCAACTCTGTTGCTTTTTAGAGCACAATCTCTCCAGTAAAATGTATCAGTTTATATGGATGAGACAAACCACTTAACACAGGCAGGGGTGATTAAAATAATCAGCTTTTAGGAGGCGCATGCGCGGCAGCGTCTAAGATGGCCACCGGCTTCTAGAGCTCCGCTCCACCGCTGCCCACTATTCGCCATCAGAGCCTCCAGAACGGACCCCCACACACCCCAACGAGATAACCGAGCGGGGGACACCCCCGGGAACGAGCACAGTAAAACGGCGCAAGCCCGGAGAAGCCTCTCAGGCCAGATGACCGCGGCGGCCGTTCCGGTCAGCTACGCTAAAATGGCGGTGGCTCCACGAGGCTCCCTCAACACAGGAGTCACAGAAGAATCAATTGCAAATCAGGACTTGCAGCGTTCACCTTCTCCAGGTACAGACTTCCCTCCCCTGCCTCAGATCACATCCGTATGGATGCCTGATACCCCTCTACTCCCTCGATGGACCCTCATACAGGCTTTCTGCTGTCTGTTTCTGAACCTTTGGCAACCTCCCCTGTACCCACAGACTTCCCATCCATGATGGAAGCTTTCTCCCATTTACTATCTTAAAGCCTGGCCCTGAATGCAGCTCAAATAACGTGATCCATGCTGACCTGCAACAACTGGGGCAGAGAATGGATACCATTGAAAAGAAAGCTGACCAGGTAGTTTCCCGTATTAACCAAAATTCAGCCAGAATGCAGGACATGCAGGACCAACTTGACATTGCTTTCGCCAAAATCGACGATCTCGAAGACAGATCGAGACGTTACAATTTCCGCATTAGAGGCCTCCCAGAAGCTGAAAAGGACACTCACGCTGCAGTCAAAAAACTGCTGAGAGACCTAATTCCTGACATATTGGAACAACGTCTGAAGCTCGATAGAGCGCACAGAGCCCTGCAACCCCCACCGTTCAGATGGGCTCCCTCGCGACATAATCGTGAAGCCCCACTTTTATTCGGTTAAAGAGGAGGTGATGAGAAGGTCGAGAGGAACCGAGGACCTCAAATTGCTAGGCCACAGGATTCAGATATTTGCGGATTTATCGCCGTACACGGTGCAGAAGAGGCGTGCTCTCAAACCACTGATCCAACAGCTGATCAAGCGGGAGATCACATATCGCTGGTCGTTTCCCCACCGTCTGAACTGTGTTTACAAAAACAAGAACTATGGCTTCTCAACCCTGGCGGACGGAGAGCGCCTCTTGTTGCACTTGGGCCTGATTTCACAAGACTCACCACACTCACAGCAAGGCAGGAATACTCCCACATCCACGAAACGTCCACCTCCAACAAGCCCGCTACAGCCTTCCTGGCTAAAACAAAGCTCCAAACGATCCAAGGAGAATTTCCCAACCTGATGCTCTGTCCCCCTTAGGATCAGGGCCCTGATCCGGAACTTTCCCTTTGTCAACTACGGCCCGGAGTTGATAGTCTGACTCTACTTATGACTCTCTCTTATTACGGGCCCACTGGCTTTTTGGACATGCCTCAGTTAGGGTCTTCTTCTTACTCAAACCTTTTGAGGAAGCTTCCCTGAGGATAACCCTTGCTCCATTCTATCTGGGGCTAGGGGACAGTCCAAAAATCCTTACCACCTTACAAGCTCCGGGTCCTCCTGAGCTGCTCGGGATTTCTATTTGGGACTTTATGCCTAGCCTCCCTTTTTCATTAACTGGTATTCAAATTGTTTTTTCCAGAATAAAGAGGGGGAAAGAGATTATACCTATTGCTCTTGCTGGACAAATTTCCCCTAAAGTTGAATTCCAGATCCAAATGTTACGGCCGTTTGGGCGGAGGGTATAATCTATTTTTCTCATGAATGGTGTTCCGGGGCTCTCCCCACCTCGATCTGCCTTTCTCCCCTGGGTTGTGGGGAGGTAGAAGGAACCCCCTCGGGGGAAGGGCAAATGAGATAACAAATTCTCTGTTGCAGTTTTGATTTTGTATTTTTTTATTGTATTCTTATTTAAGTTGTTCAGGTTTCAGAGGTCGTTCTGTCAATTATCTCAAGGAAGTCTGCCCCCTTGACTTCAGTCTTCCTTTTAGTTATGTTACACAGGTGGCGGGGCAGTGGTGGACACAGTGCACCTCCATTAGGAACCCGAAGTGCAGTTAATGCCACTGGTTCCTTACCCGGATGCCCCAAGGGTGGGGCACCAGTGCTCTCAGGTTGAAGGGTCAGGATAGGCTCCCTCATCCTACCCTGGGCATTTGGGGGGGTCTAGGAGCCCCCAAGGCTCTAAACAATGTTATTTTTTCTTACAAGTGTATTTGCTATTGAAAAATGATATAACTCTTGTGTTTTCTCTCCTTTTCTCTTTTCTCTATAACTCTTGTGTTTTCTCCCCTTTTCTCTTTCATCTCTTTTCTCCCCTCTCTCTTCCCTATCCAGTCGAATGCTTTCAGATTCCGGGTTCTGCTTCGGTCTCTCCTCCCAGGTCCCAACACGATGGCATCCTCCACTCCAGGGCCCTTTGGAGCTCTGTCCTCCATCCGGCAAGGTAAGACTTATAAATTACGATTGGTACCCCCACACCTATGTAATGGCTAGCACTAGTACCAAGAAGCCTAAAAATCACATCACATAAGGTACAGGGATTCAACTCCCCCATTAAACGCAGAAAACTTTTCCAAAAATATCAGTCTATGCACACAGACGTCCTCCTCCTCCAAGAGACCCACTTCCCCACTTCGTACCAACCCACGTTCCTTCACCAGTACTTCCCCCAATTTTTCCTCGCTTCTGCACATAACAAAACGAAGGGAGTCGCCATTTGCTTTGCCAAACACATTAATATTTCACTTTCGGAAACTGTGTTGGACCCTCAGGGACGTTTCATTTTAGTATCAGGGACCATTGATGGAGAGTTGTATACTTTTGTATCCTACTACTCGCCCAATAAGGGTCAGAAAGCTTTTTTTGACTCCCTCCTGCATAAAATCCAACCTCACCTTAAGGGCACAATCTTCCTTGGTGGGGACTCCAACACAGCTTTTGATTTCTCTATGGACAAAACGGGTTCCGGTATTCCTAAACCTAAACGCCCTACCAGACAAAGCGCCAACTTAATAAAACTCCTACATGAGAGGGGGTTTATAGACATCTGGAGGGAATTTCACCCTCAGTCTAAAGACTACACGCACTACTCAGCTCCGCATGGCTCCTATGCCAGGATAGACCATCTTCACCAGGCCCTCCACGATCCCTCTGGTTATAAACTCCAAAATAGTGGACACCTCCCTGTCTGACCACTCAATGGTCACTCTAATCACTCAACGATCCTCGGGATGCACAGACCCCCCCAAATGGCGTCTACAGGAATCCTTACTGAGCGATCCCATACAGTGTGCTATTATTGAAGGCTCCATTAAGGAATACTTTCTTATTAACTCTACAAATGATGTCTCCCCCAAGACTGTGTGGGCTGCACACAAATCAGTAATCAGGGGGAAGCTAATCCAAATGACAGCCAAGCTTAGGGCGGAACATAAAGCGGATCTGCTTACACTAACTGCTGACTTCAAATCTCTCTCACGGGCCCACAAGATAAACCCTTCCCCAGACCCACTAGCTAAACTGGATAAAGCTCGGGCACTACTGAATATGAATCTCACTACCACAGCTGAAAAACACCTCAGATGGTCGGGGGCTAAATTCTACTCTCAAAAGGACAAGATTGGCTCGAAATTAGCGGTTAAGCTCAGCCCCAAACCTACAACCTTAGCATTCCCGAAAGTGAGGCTACAATCCGGGGATCTTTCTCAGAATCCCATTAAGATTATGGACACTTTCCTCCAATACTACGTGGAACTTTATAAACCACGGTCCCCTCACCCAATTCAACCTCAGCATGACTTTTTGGACTCCCTCTTACTGCCTTCCCTATCTAAGGAACATATTGACCTACTGGAAAGTCCTTTTTCCCAGTCAGAGATTCTAGACACAATCAAGTCTCTAAAATTAGGCTCTGCACCGGGTCCGGATGGATTTTCCACTGGGTATTATAAGAAATTCACACCTACACTAGCCCCACATCTTTCAAAATTTTTCAACTTCTTTAGAGAGGGTTTTCCTTTAGGTACAGACCTAAACGCAGCTTTTATCTCAATGGTTCCCAAACCAGGGAAAGACCCAAGTGAAGTTGGGAATTATCACCCAATTTCATTAATCAACAATGATATTAAGATCCTAACAAAAATTTTGGCAAACAGGATGGCAAGCTTCATTTCTACATATATTCACAAGGATCAGGTGGGTTTTATCCCCGGTCGGCAAGGTTCGGATCAGATTAGACGGACCATTGATATTATTTCCCTTTTACAATCCCAATGGGATGGTAGCCCCCTTCAAAAGGGTTTTCTGTTATCAATTGACCTACATAAGGCTTTTGATTCCATTGATTGGACATACCTGTTTGATATCCTGTGTAAATGGGGATTTGATCCGTATTGCCTAAATCTAATTCGCTCCCTATATTCTTCTCCAACAGCACAAGTCCGTCTGTTGGGCAGATACTTGACCTCGTTACCTATAGGCAGGGGTACCAGGCAGGGGTGTCCACTGTCCCCCTCCTATTTGCTATAGCTATAGAAACCCTAGCCGTAGCTATCAGATCAAACCCAGACATTAAAGGGGTACAGTGCAGAGATCAGGAACATAAATGCGCACTTTACGCAGATGACCTTATACTGTATATTACCTCACCCCTGATCTCCATTCCGGGATTATACAAAGTCCTAAAGGCTTTTAGTGCTCTGTCAGGCCTAACGGTTAATATGAAAAAATCTACTGCGCTTAATGTCACGGTTCCTTCGGACATTCTCTCACAACTCACCAGCAACTTTTACTTCCCCTGGGCCCCCGGGACCATCCGATATTTAGGTATTAACCTCACAGCGGACATCAGCAATCTCTTTAAAGCCAACTACCCCCCTGTGGGTAACAAATGCAGGGGAGATCTTGATAAATGGTCTAGGTGTGGTCTGTTCTGGCTGGGAAGAGTACACTCCTCCCACGCCTCCTTTATTTATTCCGCTCCCTACCAATCCCGCTCACGAAAAATTTCCTCCGCAAATTCCAATTGGAGATTACGCGCTTTGTCTGGGGGAAGAAGGGATATAGATGCCCGTCCAGCATCCTCATTCGCCTTAAATCTTAGGGCGGATCGGGACTACCGGATGTTTGGGGTTACTATCAGGCTGCTCAAATAGCCATGATGTCAATGATCTTCTCTAAAGGCCCAAAACCCAACTGGCTCTCTAAGGAAAGAAGGGCAACTCCTCACAACACACTTGACTATCTCCTGTGGTGTGACCCAAAAATCAGACCAGCCATTCTGGCTCCCACCCTATCACACTCCATCTCACTAAGCACTAAGCTTTTTAGACAAACCACCCTGACCTCTCCTCTAAAACCCCTATCACATATTTTCAATAATACCGACTTCCCCCCGGGAGTTAACATACAAGCATTTAGATGGTGGACTGATAAAGGTCTTTATCCGATCGGTCACTTCCTTACTCCAACTGGTCCCCTAACCTTTTCTTACTGTAAGACTAAACTCGACATGCCGGACTCAGAAAAATTTAGATTTACCCAATTGTCTCACTTTCTACACTCCATTTGGTGTAAAAATTCCAAATCTCCACTTATAACTCCTTATGAACATTGGTGCTCCAATACCCAGGACCAGAAAGGGGGCATTTCCATGATCTAAATGGCGCTCATGACAAAGCTGGACATACCAGCATATGCTAAGACTGGAGAGAGGAACGAAAAGCTGCCTTCAAAACTGTCCCCATGATGGCTTTGTGAAAGGTGCATTCCTCCTATATACACCTGTCGGAGAAGTGCGTACAACCAGACTTGGAACATCTGATGTCTTTAGGTTGTTTACCATTGCTACAAAGGAACCAGTGGAACCTGCCGTATACGCCTCTACAACAAACATCTATTTGGATCGATCGATCCTTAAGCCTGTATGACACCTAGCCGTACAGCAAACGTGTCCACCTGTTCCGGTAAGCGTATTTGCTCCATTCATTCTTTGCTGTGGATACTGAGTATTGGAACCCCACCTCTGTGAAACCACGTAGCACCCTTGAGATACCTCTCACTCATCTTACATTTATACTGCTCACCTTTGTTGAACATTTACATGACCATAATGTTCACGTTATTGGTCGTTGATATGATCATGGACTCACTATAATAATACAATATTGTATTTGGCTTCCTGCATTTTTTATATTTAGTTATATACTATCATGCTGCACAGCTGATAGTCACATTTGTGTTGATTTTTATGTACAGCGCTGCATTATTTTTTCTTCTCACTGTTCACATTGTCACTACTTTGTTGATGCTGGCTGCTATACACCCTCTCTCTTTTTTTTTCAGTAGCGCAACCATATCGTTATTTTATATTAAGACCTGGGAGGAGGGGCGTGGCCTGACCAGGAACGAAGATGGCTGCTTAGCTTGGAAGCTCCTGCCACCTCACGATCTAAACTCATTTTGCAGGAGGTCATATCGAACCAAATCTGCCTGAACTCATGGGAACTGCCTCGAGGAACACATCGGCTTCCCGATCCCGTTCGCCCAGGGAGCAATCTGAGACCACGGGACAGAACATACCAGAAATGTTCCGCTCCGGCAGGGGAAATATGGCGTCTTCCCGCTCAGGGAACTCACATACAGCGTCTCTCTCACAAAGGAATTCACCTCAGCCTGTCATCCCCCCTACTATTCCAACGACAGGGAATGACCCAGAAACGCACTCTTCACCTCAGTTGAACATCCATGACCTGAGAGCGATAGCAGCGGACATTAAAGATACGCTTTCAGCGGCAATTTCAGAGCTACGCCTTGAAATCCACTCACTCAACGACAGAGTGCAGGCCGTGGAAAACATGGCGGACCGTCAAATGCGGGACATGCAGGGGGGCGTGTCCGGACGCACACTGAGGAGGACGTGTGGAAGCTGGGCTCTGATCAGGCAACCCCAATCCACTGCCATCCCAGCCCTACTACACCCTGGCGACTCCCCATTGCACTTCATCTGCCTCCTGGTCACTCCTGCCTTCCCCCTGGAGGGGTCTTTTTTGAGTCAGAGCACCCGCTCCGTTCCGGGCCTACAGATCACGCCGCAGTGCGGTCGCCAGCCGCCATCTTAGGCCCTGCAGTCCGATCCGAGCCTCCTACCTGTCGCCTCGATACGGGAGGCATCCGAGCGCTCTCGGGGGGTCGGCTGTCTGCGGGGTTGCTGGGGTCGCGGGATCGGCCGGTCAACTGAAGAACACCGCCCGGGATCCCTGTGATTACAGACCGGAGCGCCGCGGCCTGCCGCCATCCTGAGGCCTGCCGGCCTGGTCTCCCTCATCTCGGGCTCACAGTGAGTACTAAGCCTCCCCTGCACATTCATACTCTGCAGTGCATTTCATCCACTGGAAACTTAGAACTTTGTTCTTTAAAAGCCTGTGCAGAGGTCTGTGTACCCTGCGGGAGGTGGGTGCTACACAGCCGGCTGTCCCTGTTAGGAAAGACCGCGGCTTCGGCCTGTGCCTGGAAGTGGGCGGCCATCTTGCTACTCCTGCTGCACCAGACTTCAGATCTCATTTCCCTACTTTACTCCTCCAGCATCACATCCCCTTCAGAGTTTATTCAATTGATAGACTTACAACTTCACAGTGATTAAAGGGAACTTATTTGCAATTGCCTATCTTATCCAGCAGTGGATTTGCAGCCCTTTTTTTTTTTTTTCTGTGAATGTAACCTGATGTGACCGTGAAGAGCCCCGTCCAACTGCCAGCCCTATAGTTCCAGCTATGCCCGCCAAAACACCTAAAACCCGCTCTACAATAGGCAAGAGATCCGGAAGAGGGGTGAAACCTCACTCCGCTGTCTCTGGCTCTATTCAGCAATATTTAGCTGGCGCACGTAGCAGTCAAGCTAGAACCTCCCGTCAGAGTGTTTCCCCTTCCTCCCACGCTGCCTCTATAAGGGAAAGTTCTCCTGCTTCATCCTACTGCTCAGACCTCATGGAGGATCCAGGATCCCCCATCGGCTCAGAAATGACATCGCTGATGAGTGGTCTTAAAAAAGAACTAGCGGGAATGTTTCACAGTCTGGAAAAATCAATTAAGAAAGAAATTACCGCCGTAAGATCTGACATGTCCCACCTCTTAGTCAGAGTGGAGGAGTCGGAGCAGCGTCAGGACTCCCAAGCAATTGCCATAAAGGAGTTACAAGAGACTGTTACCCAGCTAGCCTTTGCTCATCGTGCCTCTCTATATAAGCTTGAAGATCTTGAAAACCGCAACCGTAGGAATAACCTACGTATCAGAGGCCTACCAGAAGCAACTAGAGACAATGATCTAGAGCCATTGATCCGTGGAATTCTCAACACAATTCTGGGTAATCCTGTCACTGACCCACTGCGATTTGATCGTGTCCATCGTGCACTGCGCCCTCGTGCTGCTAACTCAGACCAACCCAGAGATGTAATTTGCCGCCTTCACTATTTTGAGGATAAAAACGCCATCATGACAAAACTTCGCAACACCCCTAACATTGACTTTGATGGCGCAGTCATTAACATCTTCCCTGATCTGTCCAAAGAAACTCTTGATCGCCGCAGAGCTCTAAAGCCACTCCTTGAGCATTTACGCACGGATGGAATCAATTACAGATGGGGTTTCCCAGCTTGCTTGATAGCCACCAAAAATGGCCGATCTCACACCCTACGCTTCCCAGAGGAACTCCCTACCTTTCTTCAGGATCTCAATTTTCCCCCAGTTGAGCTTTCGAGTTGGCAAGACCATGTTCCGAAGTTTTCAAACTCCTTTGACCCTCCATGGCGGAAAACTCCGTCTAAGAAAAAGCACACCTCGATCCCCGGATCCGCACAGAAGCATGGCTGAGTTATGCCTCTTTCTACTTGTCTTGGCCTCTCCTTCCACCCTTCTGTTGCTCTCTCCTCTCTGTATTTACTGATGCCCATTCTTCAATAATTGTTTGACTCTGGTCAGACCCTTTGAACTCTTTTTTAGCCCTTTTTGGCTTAAGGGATCTTGACCCGACAGTTTCCTTCTTTTGGGTATTTTTTTGCTCCAATTATAGTTTGCACTTTTAATGTTCTTGGTTATCACTGGTTAAATTGCAAAGAGAGGAGGAGGGGTGGGGGAAAAGAGAGAGGAAAGGGAAGGAATATTGCTGTTTTGCAATTTTTTCTTTTTTCTTCCCTTCCTTCTCTAAAATTCTTTACTGGAACTCATGTTATGTTATATTATTTTATGTACTTATAATGCACTTTCTCAACAGGCTGAATGTTGGCGGGGCACATTGCTCCTTCGCTCTTCCGCCTCGGGGCGCCCTCCGCCCCCCCTTCCTTTTGGGGTTGGTGAGACCGAGCGGCCTATAGGATCTTGTACCTGGACTCTTCGCGGAGTCCCAGATGGCCGCTTGTTCTTTCTCTCCCCTCAGGGACCACTGCAGATTTCTGCGTGTTTTTCTTGTAATTCCCACATTTGTTTTGATGTATTGGTATGCTTCTTCTGTATGTTATTTCCCCTTTTTCCTACTCCCTCAAACCTTTTTTCTTTACCCTTCCCTCTCCCTTCCCCCTTCATGTTGGCATGCGTGGAAATTTAAAGTAAGTTATACCTCTCTGCTGCACCAATGGCAACTCTGACAATTACATCATATAATGTTCGAGGCCTTAATGTCGCTGCTAAACGACACCAAGTGATGCGCGAGCTAAAGCGCAATAATTGCTCAATTGCCTTCCTTCAGGAAACACATTTAACCCACACCACCTCAGTCGGATTGACCTCACCCCACTTTCCGCAGTGGTACTACGGTCTTTCTGACACTAACAAAGAAAGGGTGTTGCCATTGGTTTCAGTAGTAGGGTTTCTTTTCGTCTAACGGAAATGCTTACAGACGACCATGGTCGTTTCCTCTTCCTCAAGGGCTTTATAGGTAATACCCTATGCACATTTACAAACATATACTCCCCAAATCAGAATCAACCAACCTTTCTCTCGCAAACCCTCACTAAACTTTCACAATTTGCTAAAGGCATCATTGTCCTCGCTGGTGACATAAATATGCCCCTTGATCCTATAATGGATACGTCCCAGGGCCGCTCTAACATTTCTTTTAAACGTCTAGCTTTTGCTAAAAAAAGGCTCTCAGACCATCAACTAATAGATGTATGGCGCCTGCTCCATCCTAAGGATAAAGACTTTTCACATTTCTCTGCAACACACTTATCTTACTCAAGAATAGATAATATATTCATTGATCACTTCCATCTTCCTCTCCTCAAATCTGCCCATATAGGTACAGCAACCCTATCCGATCACGCACCTGTGACGATGTGTATGACCATGCCCACCTTATCTCGCACCACAAATAACTGGAAACTTAATGAAGCTCTCCTTTCTAACCAAACTGAAGTCTCCATGTTAGCCTCTCATCTGAAGCATTATTTTAAAGAGAATACATCCTCTATGACCTCCCCATCTGTTGTTTGGGAAGCGCATAAGGCAACTATAAGGGGACATTTAATTGAGCTCGGTGCTAGGAAGAAGAGGGAGCATGATCATCAAATAGCACAGGTCCTGCAACAAATAGCTGACCTTGATAAACAACATAAACTATCACTTCATAGCGCACATCTTAAAGCCCTCACACTTAAACGCGAAGAACTACAAACCCTCCTAGATTTAGATACTAAAAAGAGATTCCACCGCATATCACAAAAATTTTATGAATGGGGTAATAAGCCAAGCAGACTATTAGCTAGGTCCCTTAAAGCGAAACAAACACAGTCATTTATCCCTAAAATTAAACTTCCATCGGGTGAATTAGTACATGCAACCCCACACATAGCTAAAGCCTTTAGAGAATTCTACGCGGATCTTTATAATGTAACGAACGGTCTAGCCCCTCTACCCCCATCTGAGAGGCGCTCCCGAATCCTCTCCTATTTGAGGGCGGCGAACCTCCCTAAATTGTCTAGGTCAGCCCTTAAGGAATTGGAAGAGGACTTTTCCATTGAAGAATTCCAATCCGCCTTAAAATCCTCCCCATCGGGTAAAGCCCCCGGCCTTGATGGTTTCACTATCCTTTATTATAAGACATTTCAAGATATCCTACTCCCTCGCCTCACAGCATATGTTAATTCTATTTCCCAAACCTCAGGCTTACGTCCAGAATCCCTTTCAGCACACATCACTGTTATACCTAAACCCGGTAAGGATCCCACCCTTTGCAGCAGCTTTAGACCAATTTCTTTGATAAATACGGACATTAAATTATTTGCCAAAGTGATGGCTAACCGCATTCTCCCTTTCATACCTAGTTGGATTTCGGCAGACCAGACCGGTTTCATACCGCACAGAGAGGCTAAAGATAATTCTTTACGGACGATTTCCCTAATCCAATATGTTCAAAGGTGTGCCCAGCCCACCCTACTCCTTTCTACTGATGCTGAAAAAGCATTTGATAGGGTGGACTGGGACTATCTTAAGTTGACCTTACGACATTTTGGGTTGGGCCCGAAGATGTTCCATCGCATTTCTTCACTATACTCCGCCCCATCTGCGCAAATTCGCATAAACGGCTCACTGAGTGATCCCTTCACCCTGCACAACGGTACTAGGCAGGGATGTCCTCTCTCCCCCCTCCTCTTTGCTATCACTTTGGAACCGTTCCTAGCCACAATTAGACGCAATATTAATATACATGGTATCCAGGTAGGAAGTAGAACTCACAAATATGCTGCTTATGCTGACGATATACTCTTCTTTATCCAACAACCGCGTATCTCCCTGCCCAACTTAATGTCAGCATTCTCTACCTTCCAAATGATATCAAATTTTAAAATAAACCTCTCCAAATCGGAAATCCTCAATATTAACCTCCCTAGGGCAGAAGCAACCTCTCTGAAGCCCCTCTTCCCATTCAGATGGGAACAGACCCATATGAAGTATTTGGGCATATACCTCACACCTAGACTACGCTCTCTTTTTAAATATAATTACATTCCCTTATTAAACAGCATTAGAGTAGATCTAAGAAAGTGGTCCAATCTATCCCACTCTTGGTTAGGGAAAATCAACATAATTAAAATGAACATTCTTCCCCGCGTATTATTTATTTTTCAAATGATTCCACTTGGTGTCCCGGTGCGGTTCTTCACTATACTACAAGCAATGATTTCCCGATTTGTTTGGAGGAACAGTCGCCCTAGAATATCCAGAGACGTTCTCTTCCGCTCCAAATGCTCTGGGGGACTGGCTCTCCCAAACTTTAAGACCTATTATCATGCTGTCATATTATCCAGAATCGCAGACTGGAAATACGCGATTAATTCAAAATTATGGGTGCAACTAGAATACTCTCTGAGTGGAGCCGATCTTTCGGCTATCCCCTGGATACCCAGAACCCATAGGCACACTTCCCACACTGTTTCCACACTCACCACGTCTTCACTAGATATATGGGATGCCATATGCAGGAAATTTTCCTGGACTTATGACTCCCCCCTGATGCCTCTCCTCAACCACCATTATTTCCTACCAGGCTTACTGGATCCAGGATTTAAATCCTGGTCCCCAGAAGAACCTCTTCTGCTACATCACGTTATACACGCCAACACAATTAAACCTCTTTCGGAGATTATCAGAACTACACAACTTACATTTTTGGACAAGTGGAGATATCATCAATTACAACGCTTTTTACATTCCCTCCCTCACCCGCTACGAGGTTTACAAGATTTAAATGGCATAGAAGAAATATTTTACCCAAAAGACCCCCCTTTACACGGAATCTCTCTGTTTTATAAGGCTCTTATCGACCTTGCTAACCCTGGGTATCCGCATTTCTTGGCAAATTGGGAATCAGACTTAGACTCCCCCCTAACAAACACTTTGAAAGATAAAATCCTAACACTTGCTCATGTCTCCTCACCCGCTTCCAAGATGGCAGAAGTCAATTATAAACTCCTTTCCAGATGGCATTACACCCCATTTAAAATGCATCGAATGTTCCCTGATAGCTCCCCGTTGTGTTGGAGGAGCTGCGGGAACGAAGCTACACATGCACACATTTGGTGGCACTGCCCGCTCATTCGTCCTTTCTGGACCAGTGTTATTAACCTCATAAGACTTATCACAGACATTAGTCTCCCTCATGATCCCTGGGTTGTCCTTTTCCATGCCACTAAAGAACCCATAGGTACTTACAAACGCTCCCTTATACCACATTTGCTAAATACTGCCAAGGCTCTAATCCCCACATTGTGGGGACAACCTACAATCCCGTCTATACAAACTTGGTTGCGTAAGGTCTCGGAGGTTCACCACCTAGAAGATATAACTCACAGCATCAGGGGTACCTCCCAGAGACACACTCTAACATGGACACCCTGGATAGTATTCACATCTTCAACTCATTATAAAGACATTATAACTCAACATATGTGAACCTACCTCTCTAACCTTTTCTTGGGTCACATTGGACCTATTCTCAGAGCTCTTTCCCTTTACTGACAGCAAATCAAATTAAATTAAATTACCTTCCTTCCACATATTATCAGGCTAAAGGATGTTAACATTTTGTGATATGACGACAGACATGCCAACCCCCCCCCCCCGCCCTCTTCCCCCATCACCCCCCTTTTTTCCCATTTCTACCCTCCCCCTTTTCTAATTTTCTTTCCTTTCTTTTCCTTTCTCTCTCTGTTTCTTTTTCAGTCCATTATTTTTCTCTTTCAATCACAAATCTTATTCAGTCTCAATCTTAATGTCTACTTTGAACATCAAGCTCATATAATATTTTAAACAGCTGATTGATTCTAGTCTATGTATGCTTGCTTAATCCTCTAAGATCTTTCGATGGCACTTTTTTGATTTTTATTTCTCGATGAGTATTTGTGCCTTTTGAAACCTACTTGTTTTGTACTTATAAGATTGTTTCTCATATGTCTTAAGTTCATTCTGTCTTTTTGTATTTTCCTTTAAAAAAAAAAAAAAAAAAGTCTTCAATAAACATTTAATTAAAAAAAAATGCGGGACATGCAGAGGCATCTCGAAGACCTTGATAACCGAGGCAGACGCCATAACTTAAGAATAAGAGGAATCCCAGAAGCGATCGACGGCAACCAGTTACAACCATCGATAACTGCTCTCTTCAATGGCTTGTTGAATAAGCCCCCGCAATCCCCTATCGAATTGGAACGGATCCATCGAGCCCTGAGACCCAAGGGAAGGGACACTGATCCCCCGCGGGACGTGATCTGCTGTCTTGTCAATTTCCAACTAAAGGAGGAGATTCTCAGGCAAGCCAGAGGCAAATCGCAAATCATTCATGAAGGGAAAACTATTCAGATATACCAAGATCTCTCCGGTATAACGCTCCAACACCGCAGAGACCTTAGACCCTTGTTGGACGTCCTCCGCTCTAGAAACATACCTTACAAGTGGAAGTTCCCCTTTTGTCTCTCTGCATCCACACAGGGCCGTACAGCGCTACTGAAGGTGCCGGAAGATCTTCATCACTTCTGCGAAGCCCTCAACATCCCGCTGGTGGAAGTGCCGAACTGGTACGCTGATTTTCGCCGATCGGCCATGAGGAGAGATCACCCACCAGAGGAGCCTATGGAGACGCAAGGCACAAGATACAGAAGGAGACGCTCTCCCTCTACACACCGAAACCCCCACCGCGATTACAACGCCTCGGACTCCCCAAACGCGAGAAGAGCCCGGAGGGACCGCTGAATCTCCTCTCGCCACATCGGTTGTAGAAGATTGCTGTTTTATCACACTCAGTTATGCTCAAGACGCAACATTTATTTATATGTTTTTCTTCTTTTTACTTAATCCCTGTTCCTCAGTTGGAATGTGTGAAATACTTTAATTTGTTTTCTCATCCTGGTCAATCTGACAAGTCTAGGGGACAGGTCTCTTCCCCACAAAAGCTCACACTGCAGGGAAGCATCTCCTCCCCCCGGCTCTACAGCAGCGGACTTACACTTCACTGAACTACACTCCCCAGAATGCATCACGAGTGACTTCTGGATAAACGAGCTGCTCATTGCTCACAAGTCCCGGATTTCCCTCTCCTGCCTGCTGATCACGGAATCTTGCGATGGGATATGGCTAGAGCTGCGTCAGACACCACTTGTTTACTCTTTCCATCTTTTGAGACAAACGAGGAACGCAGAAGGGAAAACGACACCCTCTCCACCCGGAACAGATCTATCAAGAACTGCGCCCTGGATAATCCCCATTCAACCCACGCAGCCACCAGTGAGCTGTACTTTGTACTAAAGTGCATCCACCACGGACCTTCGTCCTCAACAACAGGAACTGCTCCAAATGCAAGTACATTCTTCTACTCAGCGAGCAATGCTACAATTAAATATGCATAGGAGATCAGACTCATATATTAGGTATGATAATGACCCAACACCCAGTTAACATACCCATATTGGTATATAGCTCACCACATCTAACAACACTCACTCTCCTCTACCCAATATTCCCTGCACCCAAATCTGACCATTTCCAATACAAGCATATGATTTTACATAACAATCGTTCTTTCACACTTCCATGATCTTAATCCACCTGACTACAAGCTTCCGCCACACTCATTAGTGCCCTTAGTAACTTGTATAAGGGAAGTCTCTCTAACGATTGTTTTGATTCATAACTGTTTAAGATTTATTGTTTATAATAGTTTGAGGTACCGTTTTGTGCCGTTATGCTTTATTTGAAGTAACGTATTTATACTCCTTTCTGTCGTGCTACACTTCCCATATACCAGGATCTTTATATATGGCTACGAAGCAACATGGCTTACAAATACATGCTTTTACATTTCCTGTCCCATTCGCATAGCATCTCATAGAACTCCCATGAGTATCTCTTACACCCTCCATAATACATTTTCTTAAAGGATCAGAGAGTGGCAGGTGTCTCATGATACGTGGTACTTTCACTCCTTTCAACAGTCTCAAGTGACAGATCATTGTCACCCCCCAAACAGTGGTGGATTACTGAGCATTTCCGCAAATTTGCGGAGTGTTCAGTATCTCTACTCTGTACCTTACCGATTCTCGAAGCTCATTGAAGCAGGAGATATCTATCCTCCTAGCCTCATCGGTTATTTATTAGGGTTTCAATACCCAAACCACAGCTCAATACATTAACAGCGAAACCCCTTTCCCCTTCTTACCTTCGCCCCCTCTTACCCCTAACTCCTCCCTCCGCGTCTGTTTCTGATAGAAGCAGCGAATTCTACTAAACTGCTGACATGGCACACTCTAACACACCAATTAACTTATGTTCCGTCAACATACGTGGACTCAATACTCCTGAGAAAAGGTCTCAACTACTCTCTTCCTTGCAAAAATCAAAAACTCATATCGCACTGATCCAGGAAACACCCTTTCGCACGGACGCAATACCTAAACTTCTAGATAAAAACTTCCCGACGGTTTATCACGCGTCTAATAACGAGGCTAAATCGAAAGGAGTGTCCATTCTTATTTCGAAAAATTGTCCACTCAATGTCGCAGACGTACAACGAGATCCTCATGGGAGGTACATCTTTCTGAAGGGCACCCTGCACAATAAACCCATCACCGTCGCAAACCTTTACGCACCAAATGTTGCACAAGTTACATTTTTTCGTCAAACGCTCCAACAATTATTATCTTTCCATTCAGGCACTCTAATAGTTGGGGGAGACTTTAATATAGCCCTAAATCCTTCATTAGACACATCTAACGGAAGGTCTGCTCTGACATACAAAGTCCTTTGTGCGATAAAGCTTCAATTTCAGGGGTTGTTACTCCATGACACATGGCGGACTCTACATCCAACGGAGAAGGACTTTACATTTTTTTCCACGCCTCACTCCAAATACTCCAGACTAGACTACTTCTTTCTCTCACAAAATGACTTATCTCTTTTATCCAAAGCGACCATTGAACCAATGATCTTGTCAGATCACAACCCCATCACGATGACCATACAGCTTCCCTCTACACAGACAGTGCCCCGCATTTGGCGTCTTGACAGTTCTCTACTCACAGACACGGAAATAACGAGGTCCATATCACAAAACCTAACCCAATACTTTGCGGAAAACACGCAAGTTGACTCCCCACCAGAAGTAATTTGGGCTGCACATAAATGTGTAATAAGGGGTACCCTCATCTCCTTAGCGGCAAAAAGAAACAAACTAAAGAAAGAAAAAATAGCGCAATTAATTAAACGTATTTATTCCTTAGAACAAAAACATAAAGCCTCTCTAGCTGAAGGGGTTCATGTAGAACTAACAGAGACCAGAGAAGAACTTTTGGCGGAACTACACAAAAATTTAAAACGAAAATACGCACTATCCCAAAAGTGCTTCTATGAATTTGGAAACAAATCTGGTAAGCTATTAGCTAGAGCCCTACAAGCTAAAAAGGCTGCACATACTATCCATACGATCAAAGACACATCAGGAAAGGCATTCGTAAAATCAGAAGAAATCTCTAACCAATTTGTCCAATATTTTTCTAAACTTTATAACTTGCCCACATCCCACTTATCTACCAACACGGACAATCGCATAACAGCTATACAAGACTTCCTTCGGCAATACTCCCCCACGCTCATCACAGCAGAGGAAGCCACCACTCTTGACTTACCATTGTCACTGACAGAAACTTTAACTGCACTGAAACAATTAAAAACGGGTAAAAGCCCAGGCCCGGACGGTCTAACGGTCAACTATTACAAATCCTTCCCTGACATCCTTATTCCCCATCTAGTAAATTCCTTTAACAACCTCACGCCATCCAGTATAGCAAACAAAGATATCCTTGAAGCACACGTCACCCTTATCCCCAAACCAGGTAAAGACGCGACCTCGGTCTCCAACTATCGCCCCATTTCCCTACTAAACGTAGACATCAAACTGTATGCCAAAGCCCTGGCCAATAGACTCTTACCCTTACTTCCCGGGTTGATATCCTTAGACCAAGTAGGTTTTGTCCCTGGTAGGGAAGCTAGGGATAATACAATTAAAGCTTTAAATATTCATCATTGGCTCTCTAAATCCTCGACACGCGGATTCTTTCTATCGTTGGATGCTGAGAAGGCGTTCGACAGGATAGCCTGGGATTTTATGGCCGCTGCCCTTCACGCTGTGGGTATACCTCCACACTTTCTCCAAATGATTTTGGCGCTATATTCTAGTCCCACGGCTAGAGTCAGGGTAAATGGCCTCCTGTCGGACGCCTTCTCGATATCCAACGGTACCAGACAGGGTTGCCCATTATCCCCTTTAATCTTCGTCCTCACCATGGAACCCCTATTACGTAAACTCAGAGAAAACCCGGACATCAAAGGCCTAAACATACACCACAAACAATACAAGTTAGCTGCTTACGCAGATGACATTCTGCTCTTCCTCTCAGATCCAATTAATACTATCCCTAATCTACTTAAAGACTTTGCTTTCTTTCAATCACTATCCAACTTAAAAATTAACTTCGCTAAATCCAAAGCCCTGAACATCTCCCTACCCGACACCTTAGTGGCACAATGCAAGCTCAATTTCCCGTTTAGCTGGGAAACACACAATATCACATATTGAGGAATTAAAATTCCTAGGAAATTAACTGACCTTTACACAACGAACTTTCAACCGGTATTACAGGCCATACAGGGCGACCTACAAAAATGGCATGCGGGACCATTTTCTTGGTTTGGGAGAACTGCGATTCTGAAAATGAACATTCTTCCTAGAATACTCTACCTGTTCCAAGCTATCCCCATAAATATACCACTTTCTTTTTTCTCTTCATATAAACGGATGTGTAGAACACTTATATGGTCTTCTAAACCACCCAGGCTCAGTTGGACTAGGCTTACTTTGCCCAAATCCAGAGGTGGTTTGGGTGTACCAGACATTCAAAAGTATCATTGGTCATGCCACCTGACTAGAATTGCCGATTGGCATCTACATCAACACAACAAAAGCTGGACACACTTGGAACAGGTATTCGTAAAAATCCCAATCCGTCACCTACCTTGGATTAACCCTCAGAAAATACCGAAAGAGGTCCAATCACACCCTCTCATCGGAGTGACTCTATTGAACTTTAAGGCGGCGTGCAAACACATGCAACTACACCCCTCACCTGGACCCATGACGCCTCTAGAAGACAACCCGGACTTTGAACCTGGTCTCACTCTCCACACACAAACGACAGATCCGCTAAGACCCCAACCCTTAATTCGGCAATTCTTCCTTGATGAACAACTTATGACACACCAGGTTATGTCCTCCAAATTCCCAGACCACCACATCCCTTTTTACAAATTCTTACAAATTAGACACTTCATCCAAAGCTGCACCCCCACGGCCAACATACACAGGGAACCATCTCAACTTGAACACTTATGCAATAGTGAGGGGCCTCAGCGACACTTGATCTCCAGTATGTATACTATGCTCTTTTCAACACAACATATTAAGGAGGACAAGCTGATTCGTAGTTGGGAAACTGAACTGCAGTTGGACCTGTCCTCTGAAGAATGGGAACACATATTCCAACACATGCACAAGGGCTCGATTAACGTTTCCACGCAAGAAAACAAATACAAAATTTACACAAAATGGTACAGGACCCCTGACAAAATCCACAAATTTTACCACACCATTCCCCCAACATGTTGGAGATGTAATGAAGCCGAAGGCACTTTTCTCCACATCTGGTGGTCATGCCCACTCATCCAACCCTATTGGACTGCAATCCACAGCCTAATTTCCAAGATCACGACTTATACACCTGATTTCACACCAGCTCAATTCCTTTTACACCATACCTCCATCCCTCAATCACATTATAAAAAATCTCTTGTGCTCCATCTTATTAATGCTGCGAACCAATGTATCCCAGTACATTGGAGACAAAGTTCTATCCCCTCGATCACAGAATGGACATAGAGAGTTAACAAAATGGCTGAAATGGAACAACTCATACACCAAGCCCACGACAATACAGTGAATTACAACAAAATTTGGTCCTGTTGGTTACACTATGCTAATTCGCAAGCTAAGCTCAATTCCCCCACCGCCTTGATCTAGATCTCCACAAAACAACAACTCACATAACACCTCTGACCCCCACCCACTTTCCCTCTCATCTCCCCTGTATTCTCCTCCCTGACAGCTACACCTCACGTATCATACCTTTGGTCCCTAAAAGCAAATTATGATACTTATATTGCTTGTTGATCCGAGAACTCGACGCACAAATAGTACCACACTAAGCAAGAAATGCACTGCGTAATGATACCCTTTAGTGGGGGCTCTCTCTCCAGCATTTCGCTCTTAGAAATTACGTGGGCCCTCATTCCTTTTCTACACTGCAATCTAAAGTTTCAACTTTCACGCAAATTTAACACCTGAGTATCCCTCCCCCGGACACAAAAAGATCCCCTTTGGGATGTCCGGAGATAAGGAACTACAGAGTTTAACTCAATAGCCGTTGACTGCGACAATTTCACGTTTTTATATCATACATCACTATAAACCAATCCCAGAAGGAATACCTGTTAACATTATTGAAACAACATTCTGTCCACACACTCTTGCCCTACTGTATTATTAAGATTTACGCGAACCATATGTACTCTATGTAGCCCTCTTCAGAAAACATCTTTTGACAAGACTGGTATTGTTATTGTCATTGTTATTGTTACTTTACACCTGTTTTTGCTTCTTACATCATGGCAACAGTTTACATATGAGTGGACTATTTGTATTTGATATATGTTTTGCTGCATTAACTTCTGTATTCCTGTCAAAATTCAATAAAATATCTTTGAAAAAAAAAAAAAAAAAGACCTGGGAGGAGGACACCGGCCGAACCTGGACAACAGCAGAATGGTCCAGATCCTGGACACGCTCTCATAAAGGTATTTGCAATATCTCTCTCATAGAAGCCAGCCTTAAGGTTATTTCAAGATGGTACTATGTTCCCTCTAGACTGGCATTGATTTTTCCTGGTACATCCCCTCTTTGTTTTAGAGGGTGTTCGCTGGAGGGATCAATGATTCACGTATTGTGGACCTGCCCGCGTATCAGAACATTTTGGCAGAGAATCTTTAGAATTATCAGTAACTTATTTCACACCTCAGTGGCCCCCAACATACACATAGCTCTTCTTAATCAGTCTGTTCCTAGTTTACCTAAACACTCACAGACACTATCTTATTTTATCCTTTTAGGAGCTAAAATTACCATTGCTAAATGTTGGAAAAAACACACTATTTCTATCAAGAGCTGTATCAGAAAAATTTCATGGATTATGTCTCAGGAGCATTTAGTAGCAAAACTCAATGATAAAGTGGAGAGATTCATGTCCACCTGGGAACCGTGGGCCTCGCTCCACAACATATCGCTCATCCCGGGATTGACAGCAGGACCTGGTATTAAATCTTCCTCTCCCTGACCCAACTCTACTTTTGCCCTCCTACCTCCTCTCCCTCTTCTTTTCCCACGTTTTCTTTCTTTCTCTTCTGGGACTTCCCTGTCCCTTATATTTCTGTAGCGCATAGGGACTTGTAGTTCTCCCCTAGAGGAGGATTGTGCAAATTTTTTTCTTTCTTATTTTTTCCAGGACTGCCGGGAGGCCCTCACTCCTCCCGTGCCCTCAGTTTTCCTCCACCCCTACGGTTGTACAGAGAAATGTGGTTATAGCCTACTATTGTCTCTCCTGCAACCTCTCCTAGGGGTTTGGAGACGGATTGGGGGGGTCTCAGCACACACCTTCAGGAATATCCCATTGGGGAAGGTTGTGCGGGGCTCCTAGACCGGTCCATGTTATATAATACGGAGGTGGCTATGGGCACCCTGGCAGTCTGGGCAATGATATAGGCCCACTCGGATAAAAAAAGCTCATTTTTATGAAGTTGTTCTAGTTTACGCCTTTACTTATTGTTTTAGCTTATCATTCATTTTCAGGTATACAATTTGATATTGTTGCTGTTCCTGACATCTGTAAGCTCCCTGTGAATGTATCTGTGCTTATACACTGTAAATCGTATAAAAAACAATAAAGATATTTGAAAATAAAATAATCAGCTTTTATTTATTAATACAAAACCCTTATCCCAAATGAAAAAAAAAAACTGTTTATAAAGTGCAAGCTGGAGTTTGGCTTCAATTTATTAGAACTTTTAAATCGGTGAATACATTTAACACTACCGCCCCCCTCCCCACCCAGACTGACAATGTTGCTATCTGCTGTGTCTTCTGTGCTCATTCAACCAGAGTTGTGTCTCACTAATACAGGATGTGTGTTACTGGCCAGATCACCAGGTGAAAACAGAGGAAAAACAAGTCAAATAAAAGAAAACTGATACAGCCACCACATCTAATGATTGGTAAGCTCCAATATAATACATTATTGGTTTATGGAATACTGCTTTAAATCTTTCTTTCTTTATCGTACATCACGGGACACAGAGCACCATAATAATGACTATCTGGGTTATATGCTACCTTTAGGTGATTGGACACTGGCAACCAATAGTAAAAAGGTTCCTCTCATAAAACCCCTCCCTTACAGGAAGTACCTTTAGTTTTTTGCCAGTGTCTTGAAGGTGATGGTCACGGCTGTGGAAGCTCTTCAAACTTTCTTCAATAAATGTCCCAGTGAGGATGTTATATCGGATCCATTCGGATGGCATAAAAAAGCTAAAGTGGATGGTTCCCGAGCCTTTGGTTCAAGAACGAGGTTTTGCTTGTAATGTGTCCTTCAAGGTGCTGGACCCTTGTTATATGGTATCCCTGGTCTTCACTTGCCCAAGGGAACCAGAAGGGTGCTTTACAGGTCCAGGGGTGTGGACCCCATACAAAGGAGGACCCGGTCCTTGAAGGTCCTCAGTGCCGCTACCCGCCGTGATGGGGGAAGATTGAGCCTGTATCGGGCCCTGCAGCGAGGACCGGTGAGTACTCTCTCTGGGAGGTCTAACAATATTACTGTTGTTGCTAAACATGAAATGTCTTAGTGTATGCCTTGTGTCTCACTGCAAGCTGTTGTAGCAGAGGTTACAGAGAAGCTGACAGATGCAGCTCATGTGGGTGTCTCTCGCACGTGGCGGCGTGTGCCGCGCGCAGGGGTGCGTGCATCGGGAGCGCGCACCGCGTGTGTGCACGGTGCTCGTCCGCATGCTCAGGTGATGGTCGCCGCGTGTGTGCCGCGGAGCACGGGCACGTGTGCATCACTGGACAGCGCGCGAGTATAAAGGGAGTCTAATCAGACTTCATCTGGGGTGAAGATGAAGTCTGATTAGACGAAACGCGTCGGGAGACTCCACTGCCTGCCATAATTTTATAACAAGCGCTTTTTTATTACGGAAAATGTAAGTGTTTTACCTTTTAATAAATTTGTTGTACCAAACGTTATTATGCTATGTGGCCCTTTTTTCTATTCTTTATGGGCTATTCCACCGAGACCAAGCTACATTTAGAAGAGTCCCTCTTTCTTCAAACTTTTTTCACATTTAACAGACATTTGGAGACTGCTAGGGTGTTTTACACTAAGTGTTGTGCAAAGTTTGAGATATATGCAATTATCTGTTTTTATGTTTTCGGTGTATGCAATATTACAACTGTATATCCATTGGTTACAATTAGCGCTACACTATATATGCACCTGTTCCCTTTACAAATTTCCTTTTTTGTTGTGTGAGCTGCTATTGAATTGAGTAAGCGCAGAGTTTTTATTTTATTTCAGTGCTGCTTGTCAGTTAGGCTCAACAGAAGCCTAGTGTGCGGTGGGACACAGAGGTCTGGGCGTAAGTTTGGACATTTGCAACAGGTTGAAGGCTGGTAAGGCTGTGGTAGTGGCTGTACGCTGGACCCAGCTTGGGTGAAGATGAAGTCTGATTAGACAAAACGCGTCGGGAGACTCCACTGCCTGCCATAATTTTATAACAAGCACGTTTTTATTACAGAAAATGTAATTGTTTTACCTTTTAATAAATTTGTTGTACCAAACGTTATTATGCTATGTGGCCCTTTTTTCTATTCTTTATGGGCTATTCCACCGAGACCAAGCTACATTTAGAAGAGTCCCTTTAAAGTCCTTGATGCAATTTGGACCTCATCACCATCTGGCTGAAAGACCCTACTTTATTGCCTGTTGGTAATACAAGCCTTACTGTCTCATTGAACATATGTTTGTATGAGTCCAACCCTTCTGGTAAGCCTGCACTGCTTCTACGTGGGGGATCCACCATATTTATATGTTTTCTTACCAGCTATCCACGTGGTGAACAGATTCACTGTACCTATAACATGGGACTATAAAACCTTTTTCTTCAAACTTTTTTCACATTTAACAGACATTTGGAGACTGCTAGGGTGTTTTACACTAAGTGTTGTGCAAAGTTTGAGATATATGCATTTATCTGTTTTTATGTTTTTGGTGTATGCAATATTACAACTGTATATCCATTGGTTACAATTAGCGCTACACTATATATGCACCTGTTCCCTTTACAAATTTCCTTTTTTGTTGTGTGAGCTGCTATTGAATTGAGTAAGCGCAGAGTTTTTATTTTATTTCAGTGCTGCTTGTCAGTTAGGCTCAACAGAAGCCTAGTGTGCGGTGGAACACAGAGGTCTGGGCGTAAGTTTGGACATTTGCAACAGGTTGAAGGCTGGTAAGGCTGTGGTAGCGGGTGTACGCTGGACCCAGCTATATAACTCAGAGGGAGTGCCTTTTTTCCCCTCAAAAACTTGTAAGCATTGTCTTACAGGAAACGAGGTACGGGGAGCAGGGCAGGTCCAGGGGTTAAAAGGAATCCTTCAAAAACAGGAGATCAACCTCAGCTTATTGCAGCATCAGTCTCCCCTGAAAGCCTGCGGTATTTGGCCTGGCTGAGCCGTTGCAGTTGTCAGGCATGGTGGCCACTACTAATATCTCTGCATCAGCCTATGTTACTACAGATTATTTAGCATCAGCCCTAGCTGGCCTTGACGGCAAGATATCAGGAATGCTTGCTACAGTAACACGGGAAGGGAAGAAATGTCATAGATCTCCCTCCCTTGAGCCTGGTCCCAGTGGTGAATCACTTGAGCACTAGGATTCTTTTGGCACGGGTCCCTGTGATTTGGATCCAGAATGGGCAGAGGATTTGGAGGAGGCGGCCATTAAAGACAAGGAGGAGGGAGAGGCTGAAGAATCCTTGGCTGGGGATTCAGGTTCTAAAGAACCAATTTCTGCCTCTCAATCCCAAAAATTGTTTATCCAGTCCTTGGCTGAGATGGTGAGAACTGGATTTAAATTACCTCTGGTGCAGGGACCAGGACCCTCCTGTTCTACATTAGGTTCCTTGCGTCCTCATCCAGGTTCCCAGGCGTTTCCTTTGCAGCCTTTATTGGAACAAGTAATTTATGCTGACTGGGACCACCTGGACAGAACATACGTGCCTCCAAAAAGGTTTATCTTTTTATATCCTATGGAGGAAAAATTCAGGAAGAAGTGGGATACACCTTTGGTTGATGCTGCCATTTCTTCAGTGAATAAAAGTCTGACCTGCCCAGTGGATAATGCCCAGGGATTTAAGGATCCGGCAGATAAAAAACTGGAATCCTTACTAAAAGCTTCCTTTGCGGTAGCTGGGTCAGCAGTACAATCGGCAGTTGCGGCTATCGGTATTTGTCAGGCGTTGAAGGACCGTTTTAAGAAATTGGTCAGGAACCTGCCTGTTCAAGAGGAAGTTTCTGACGAACTCTCAGAACTTTTGGTCGGCCGAGACGCCGTGCAAGAGGCTACTCGCGGCTTTTCCTTTTCACGGTGAGCGTCTATTTGAGGAAGATTTGGATAAATATATCCAAAAAATCTCAGGAGGGAAAAGTTCCTTACTTCCGGTTAAATGAAGGAGTAAGCAGCCTTCCTTTAAGATTCCCAAAGCTCCTGGGCCAAGTGCCTAAGAGGTATCGACGGCCTCAGCCACCTACCTTTAAGAAACCTCAAGGTCAAAAAAGACCCTGGACCCAGAAACCAGCCAAGGCCAATTCCAAGTCTTCCTTGTGAAGGGGTGCCCCCACTCTTGCAGGTGGGGGGCAGACTGCGGTGGTTCGCAGATGCTTGGGGAAAATTGGTTCAGGACAGGTGGGTTATTTCCACCATATCTCAGAGTTACAAAATAGAGTTTCGGGATTTTCCCCAACTCGATATTTGGTATCCAGAGTCCCATCAGACCCGGGGAAAAAGAGGGGCCTATTCCTCGCTTTAGAACAGCTGAAAAAGGCAGAAGATAATTATCGAGGTTCCACAAAAAGAAAGATTCAAGGGGTTCTGCTCGAACCTATTTACAGTACCGAAGCTGAACAGAGAGGTAAGGCCCATCTTGGACCTCAAATCCCTCAATTCCTTTCTAAACGTCCGAACCTTTCGGATGGAGTCGGTTCGTTCAGTAATCGCATCCTTGAGAAAAGGAGATTTTATGGCGTCCATAGACATCAAAGACGCATAACTACATATACCGATTTTGGTCCGCATCAAAGATTCCTGCGATTTGCAGTAGAGGGGTATCATTTCCAATTTGTGGCACTTCCGTTCAGTCTAGCCACGGCCCCTTGGGTATTCACAAAGGTTTTGGCCCCAGTGTTGGCATTCCTAAGGTCCCGGAAGATCTCGGTGGTAGGATATCTGGACGACCTTCTGTTAAGGGACCAAGCTTACTCCACCTTGGTAGAAAACATTACAACTATGGTCCGTTTCCTAAGGTTCCTAGGCTGGATTCTAAATATGGACAAGTCGGCCCTTCATCCAGCTCAGGTCTTAATATATCTGGGTCTGGTCTTGGACACAACCCAAGAAAGGGTAATTCTACCTCCCTTAAAGGTCATCTCTATAGTGGAGCTGGTTCAGAAGGTCAAGCTGGTAGAAGGTCCTTCGATTCGTCTGTGCGTGAGGCTGTTGGGCAAGATGGTGTCATCCTTCAACACAGTTCCCTATGCGCAGTTTCACTCCAGGATGTTCCAGAGAGCTATCCTGAAAGGTTGGGACAAGTCGGTTCAAACTTTGGATCATCCTATGTCTCTATCCCTACAGGTAAAAAGGGAGCTCTCTTGGTGGGCAAAGACCAGCAACTTGAATGGTGGAAAATCCTTTCCACCAGTATCCTGGAAAGTAGTAACTATCGACGCCAGTCGTCTAGGCTGGGGAGCAGTCCTGAAAGAGGCTTCCGTCCAGGGTTTATGGTCTCAGGTAGAGAAGACCTTGCCCATCAATCTGCTGGAAATTCGGGCAGCTCGCTTGGCTCTCCTATTTTGGATGTCCAGACTGCGGGGGTTTCCTGTCCGAATCCAGTCCGACAACTCCACGGTGGTGGCATACATCAACCACCAAGGGGGCACCCGGAGTTGGGCGGCCCAAAGAGAGGTAAATCACATATTAACTTGGGCAGAGAGACATGTGCAGTTACTGTCGGCAGTCTTTATTCCAGGGGTGGACAATTGGCGGGCAGACTACCTAAGTCGCTAGCAGCTACTACTGCCAGCGCTGGGGGATGCCAGATGTGGATCTTCTGGCATCCAGATTCAATGCCTAGGTAGACAGGTTTGTATCCAGGACCAGGGATCCCCTCGCTGTCGGAACAGATGCATTGGTGGTTCCCTGGGACCGGTATTCTCTGATTTATGCTTTTCCTCTAAACCAGATGCTACCGCACCTGTTGCGCAGGATACAGGAGGAGCAAATTGCAGTGATTCTCTTGGCCCAGGAGGTCCTGGTACTCAGAGATTGTGAAGATGGTGGTGGAGGACCCGCTGTGTCTCCCATACCGTCCAGATCTGTTATCTCAAGGTCCCATATACCATCCTTCTTTACGGTCGCTGAATTTGATGGCATGGCTATTGAGACCAGGGTGCTGAAGGACCGTGGTATCAGAGGTTCAGTCTTATCTACTCTGATAAATGCTAGAAAGCCAGTTTCTAGAAATATTTACCATAGGGTCTGGAAATCGTACATTTACTGGTGCAAGAAGAAAGGATGGCATCCTCGCAAGTATGCAATTGGAAGGATCCTTGCCTTTCTTCAATCAGGAATTGATCTAAACTTATCTTTGGGAACCATTAAAGGGCAGATTTCGGCCTTATCAGTTTTTTTCCAGAGGCCAATTGCATCTCATTCTTTAGTGCGAACATTCGTCAAGGGGGTACTGCACTTAAAACTGCCAGTTAAGCCTCCCTTATGCGCCTGGAACTTGGTGCTATCAGCCCTTCAGGTTCAACCCTTTGAACCAATTAAGCATACAGTATTCCTTTAATTCTGTTGACCAGTAAATTGGTTTTTCTGATAGCCATAACTTTGGCTAGAAGGGTGTCTGAATTGGCCGCCCTTTCATGTAAAAAAACATTTTCTATTTTTTACATCAGGACAAGGTGGTGATGCGCCCCCATCCAGATTTTTTTACCTAAGGTGGTTTCCAATTTTCATTTGAATCAGGATATCATTTTACCTTCCTTTTTTCCCAATCCTAAAACTAAAGAGGAAAAGTCGCTTCACTCACTGGATGTGGTGAGAGCAGTCAAGGTTTACTTAGGCATGTCAGCTCCTTTTCGGAAAACTGATTCCTTTTTGTTCTGCCAGAGGGTCCTAAGAGAGGACAGACAGCAACTAGTTCTACTATCTCTAGGTAGATTCGCCAACTCATTATTCAGGCTTATGAGTTGAAATGCAGGGTTCCACCTCGATATTTCAAAGCTTACTCTACTAGAGGAGTTAGTACATCGTGGGCAGTTTGCCAACAGGGGTCTGTGGCTCAGGTTTGCAAAGCGGCCGCTTGGTCTTCAGTAGGGATGAGCCAAACACCCCCCTGTTCGGTTTGCACCAGAACATGCGAACAGGCAAAAAATTTGTTTGAACACAGGAACACCGTTAAAGTCTATGGGACATGAACATGAAAAATCAAAAGTGCTAATTTTAAAGGCTTATATGCAAGATATTGTCATAAAAAGCGTTTGGGGACCTGGGTCCTGCCCCAGGGGACATGGATCAATGCAAAAAAAAGTTTTAAAAACAACCGTTTTTTCAGGAGCAGTGATTTTAATAATGCTTCAAGTGAAACAATAAAAGTGTAATATTCCTTTAAATTTCGTACCTGGGGGGTGTCTATAGTATGCTTGTAAAGGGGCGCATGTTTCCCGTGTTTAGAACAGTTTGACAGCAAAATGACATTTCAAAGGAAAAAAAGTAATTTAAAACTACTCGCGGCTTTTAATGAATTGCCGGTCCGACAATACACATAAAAGTTCATTGATAAAAACGGCATGGGAATTCCCCACAGGGGGACCTCTTACCAAAATTGAAAAAAAAATGATGTGGGGGGTCCCCCTAAATTCCATACCAGGCCCTTCAGGTCTGGTATGGATATTAAGGGGAACCCCGGCCAAAATTTAAAAAAATGGCTTGGGGTCTCCCCAAAAATCCATACCAGACCCTTATCCGAGCAAACACTTTGTGTTTGGCGCCAGAGCAAAAGAGGAGCCTCGTGATCGTGCTGAGAAGATCAGAGTATGACTATGTCTTTTCTGGCGATGCAGCCAGTTGTGGGACCGAGAATGTTCCCTACAAGCAACGTGATGAATACTGTGCTATCTTGAACTCTGCTTATTGATACTGGAGTTTGTTTGAAGCCACAGGGGGGGTTTGTCCTGTATACCTCAGGAGATGTTGAGGGACTGGGCATGATCTGCCATCGATGCGAGGGATTGGCCGTGCACCTTCGTCCATTTGGCCGATGTCCGCAATGTGGAGAGTACTTGTTTGTGGTGGAGCAACCTACCACGACGCCCCGTGCTTATCGGATGGATTGGGCAACAGGTATCGCCACAGTAGAAGCTACTACCGCTACAAAGAGAGAGCGACAGGCCGTCACTTTGCCTGTTGTTACTGACAATGTTCCAGAAGGAGACACTGCTGCTGTTGTCTCATCAAGGGACATTACTTTGGTTTCTGCGTCCACTACGCCTACTCCTGTGGTGCCTACTCAAAGGAAGGTGGGCTATGTAAAGGCTTCCCGCGGCCATGGTCGAGGCCTACCCCAGAGGTTACCTGAACCGGAGCTACCAGAGTCCACGTCAGGAACGGGTAAGACACTGTTGGGGTATGTGTTCGGCACTGTAAATAAATATTTGCCAGCAGAAGAGTTGGGAGATCTGGAAATAGAATCCATGCCGGATCTTTTGGGTGATGATGACCTATTTGAGACTATGTCACAAGAGTTATTGTGGTCACAAAGTGAGGGTGTTGCTTCTGCTATGACTTTCCCTGAATGGACAGCCCTGAGTTCTGGGAAGACGTCACCCTGTGTGGAGCCACACAGTACTATTGCTGGGACTTTACCAAAAGTTGTTAGTTCACTACAGACACCGGCTGGGTCTATGGTGAGCAAATCACTGGATTCCTGTGTACCGCCTGGCATGGGGAGAGACAGATCGTTGCCAAAACTTGCTCGCTTGCAGAGGATGTTGAATAAGCGTGTAGCTGCCGAGTATGGTTTGGAGTTTCCCTATGTGCCCCGGGATATCATGCAGGAGATTGAAACTAATCAGGAACTTTGGTACAGTGAAGCTGTTTGGGACTATTTTTCTGTACCTAAGCTCTTCAGAAAGACTGGATGTTCTGTTAGGATGGATGAACGTTTTAACGGATGCTTTGAACATTGGAATTCCGGTCGGCACATCTATGCTGACAAAGTGGTAATTTGCAAGCCGGGAAAGGACAATGTTGTATATTTCATTACCACCGTTAGGGATGAGCCGAACACCCCCCTGTTCGGTTCGCACCAGAACATGCAAACAGGAAAAAAGTTCGTTCGAACACGCGAACACCATTAAAGTCTATGGGACACGAACATGAATAATCAAAAGTGCTAATTTTAAAGGCTAATATGCAAGTTATTGTCATAAAAAGTGTTTGGGGACCCGGGTCCTCCCCCAGGGGACATGGATCAATGCAAAATTTTTTTTTAAAAACGGCCGTTTTTTCAGGAGCAGTGATTTTAAAAATGCTTAAAGTCAAACAATAAAAGTGTAATATCCCTTTAAATTTCGTACCTGGGGGGTGTCTATAGTATGCCTGTAAAGGGGCGCATGTTTCCTGTGTTTAGAACAGTCTGACAGCAAAATGACATTTTGAAGGAAAAAACTCATTTAAAACTACCGCGGCTATTGCATTGCCGACAATACACATAGAAGTTCATTGATAAAAACGGCATGGGAATTCCCCAAAGGGGAAACCCGAACCAAAATTAAAAAAAAAAAAAGACGTAGGAGTCCCCCTAAATTCCATACCAGGCCCTTCAGGTCTGATATAGATATTAAGGGGAACCCCGGCCAAAATTTAAAAAAAAAAAATGACGTGGGGTTCCCCCTAAATTCCATACCAGACCCTTCAGGTCTGGTATGGATTTTAAGGGGAACCCCGCGCCCAAAAAAAAAAAACGGCGTGGGGTCCCCCCAAAAATCCATACCAGACCCTTATCCGAGCACGCAACCTGGCAGGCCGCAGGAAAAGAGGGGGGGATGAGAGTGCGCCCCCCCCTCCTGAACCGTACCAGGCCACATGCCCTCAACATTGGGAGGGTGCTTTGGGGTAGCTCCCCAAAACACCTTGTCCCCATGTTGATGAGGACAAGGGCCTCATCCCCACAACCCTGGCTGGTGGTTGTGGGGGTCTGCGGGCGGGGGGCTTATGGGAATCTGGAAGCCCCCTTTAACAAGGGGACCCCCAGATCCCGGCCCCCCCTGTGTGAAATGGTAAGGGGGTACAAAAGTACCCCTACCATTTCACTAAAAAACTGTCAAAAATGTTAAAAATGACAAGAGACAGTTTTTGACAATTCCTTTATTTAAATACTTCTTCTTTCTTCTATCTTCCTTCATCTTCTGGTTCTTCTGGTTCTTCTGGTTCTTCCTCCGGCGTTCTCGTCCAGCATCTCCTCCGCGGCATCTTCTATCTTCTTCTCCTCGGGCCGCTCCACACCCATGGCATGGGGGGAGGCTCCCGCTCTTCTCTTCATCTTCTTCATCTTCTTCTCTTCTTCTCTTCTTCTCTTCTTCTCTTCTTCTCTTCTTCATTTTCTTCTCCGGGCCGCTCCGCACCCATGCTGGCATGGAGGGAGGCTCCCGCTGTGTGACGGCGCTCCTCGTCTGACAGTTCTTAAATAACGGGGGCGGGGCCACCCGGTGACCCCGCCCCCCTCTGACGCACGGGACATGACGGGACTTCCCTGTGGCATTCCCTGTGACGTCACAGGGAAGTCCCGTCAAGTCACCGTGCGTCAGAGGGCGGCGGGGTCACCGGGTGGCCCCGCCCCCCGTTATTTAAGAACTGTCAGACGAGGAGCGCCGTCACACAGCGGGAGCCTCCCTCCATGCCAGCATGGGTGCGGAGCGGCCCGGAGAAGAAAATGAAGAAGAGAAGAAGAGAAGAAGATGAAGAAGATGAAGAGAAGAGCGGGAGCCTCCCCCCATGCCATGGGTGCGGAGCGGCCCGAGGAGAAGAAGATAGAAGACGCCGCGGAGGAGATGCTGGACGAGAACGCCGGAGGAAGAACCAGAAGAACCAGAAGAACCAGAAGATGAAGGAAGATAGAAGAAAGAAGAAGTATTTAAATAAAGGAATTGTCAAAAACTGTCTCTTGTCATTTTTAACATTTTTGACAGTTTTTTAGTGAAATGGTAGGGGTACTTTTGTACCCCCTTACCATTTCACAGGGGGGGGGCGGGATCTGGGGGTCCCCTTGTTAAAGGGGGCTTCCAGATTCCGATAAGCCCCCCGCCCGCAGACCCCCACAACCACCGGCCAGGGTTGTGGGGATGAGGCCCTTGTCCTCATCAACATGGGGACAAGGTGTTTTGGGGGGCTACACCAAAGCACCCTCCCAATGTTGGGGGCATGTGGCCTGGTACGGTTCAGGAGGGGGGGGCGCACTCTCGTCCCCCCCTGCCAGGTTGCGTGCTCGGATAAGGGTCTGGTATGGATTTTTGGGGGGACCCCACGCCGTTTTTTTTTTTTTTTTTGGCGCGGGGTTCCCCTTAAAATCCATACCAGACCTGAAGGGTCTGGTATGGAATTTAGGGGGAACCCCACGTCATTTTTTTTTTTTTAATTTTGGCCGGGGTTCCCCTTAATATCCATATCAGACCTGAAGGGCCTGGTATGGAATTTAGGGGGACTCCTACGTCTTTTTTTTTTTTTAATTTTGGTTCAGGGTTCCCCTTTGGGGAATTCCCATGCCGTTTTTATCAATGAACTTCTATGTGTATTGTCGGCAATGCAATAGCCGCGGTAGTTTTAAATGAGTTTTTTCCTTCAAAATGTCATTTTGCTGTCAGACTGTTCTAAACACAGGAAACATGCGCCCCTTTACAGGCATACTATAGACACCCCCCAGGTACGAAATTTAAAGGGATATTACACTTTTATTGTTTGACTTTAAGCATTATTAAAATCACTGCTCCTGAAAAAACGGCCGTTTTTAAAAAATTTTTTTGCATTGATCCATGTCCACTGGGGCAGGACCCAGGTCCCCAAACCATTTGTATGACAATAACTTGCATATTAGCCTTTAAAATTAGCACTTTTGATTTCTCCCATAGACTTTTAAAGGGTGTTCCGCGGCATTCGAATTTGCCGCGAACACCCCAAATTGTTCGCTGTTCGGCGAACTTGCGAACAGCCAATGTTCGAGTCGAACATGAGTTCGACTCGAACTCGAAGCTCATCCCTAACCACCGTGGATAAAGAGGGAAAACCACTGACATTGCCAGATCCCCGGTTTTACTGGTAACTATGGACAAAAGAACTTTGAAGTTATTTAGCTAGATAGCGCCAGGGTAAAGAGATCTGCGTGGTCAAGATCTACCTATTCTGTTTAGTGTTTAAATCCAAGGACTTCCTTTTACTAGCTGGATTTTTGTTTCATGTGAAGATAAAAATAATTTTATATAGGGATGGACTCTTAAAGAGTATTTTTGGTATAGATTCTAGGAAGAGAGTCTCATTGCTGCTACAGGTACTGGTCCCTCAAACCACCAGCTCTTCCGGGTCCACAGTCTTGGATGCACACAGCTTCAGACTTCTTAAACGTACACAGGCTTCAAGCCCCTCAATGCACACAGCTTCAGTCTTCACACAGAGACACTAACTAGGAGCCACTGCTCCAACTCCACCTTCCACCTTCTGCTCTCACCAGCCCCTAGCTATATGGGCTGTGTGCAGCTGGGCACACACCCTGCTTGCTATCCTCAAGACCCAGACACAGGGTTGGAGATCCTGTCCCACCCATGACTCTCAGGGATCTCCAAACAGAATCCCATCTGGAACTAGCAAAACCTGGAGAAAACTGACAGAGCAGTTTTCTCCATTTAAACTATAAACTCTGTAGTTTTGCAGTCCGCAGATATGCAAGCTCTGTGTCTCTTTTACCTCCAATTTCATAGGGACAGAGCCAAGCTCAGCCACTATATATATATATATATATATATATATACACATATACACCGCCTGAAGTGTATTATATACTGTACACCACCGAATGCACTGTATATATATATATATATATATATATATATATATATATATATATATATATATGCTGCACTGAATGCAGAGTATATATGACATATATGTGTGTGTGTGTGTGTGTGTGTATATATGTGTGTATATTCCGCGCAATTTTTTAACACACACAATAGATTTCTCAATGGCTTCAAGCCATTGAGAAATCTATTGTGTGTTAAAAAATTGCGCCGAATGTATAGGAGATACCGCCACGCAAATTCTTTGGATGTAACGCTGTGCTAAATGCCAATTTTACTTTGAAAGATTGTAAGTGTATTTCCTACAGGGGGGATTTGTATTTAAATAAAAGTCTTTGAAACAGGATCACGCTATCGAGCATTTTGTTTTTCTCCTCCATGTGAATGAGCTCATCTAGCCGAAGACCCAACCCACCTGTCAGCAGCTGTCCCTGTGTCTATTATACCGAGGAGAGATCTGAAATCACAAACAAACCACCATTATATGCCTGTTACCCAGCATTGTCTGGTAAGAATTGATTTTATAGGGGGATTTATCTCCGATTTTTTTGCTCGCAGCTATATAAACATGGCTCAATTTGCATTGTGGACTGAATACAATACAACACAATACAATACAATACATTGCTCATAGAAAGTGAACTTTGAAACATTTTGTCGATGAACAAGTCATTTCATTGTTGCAATTAATTACGGTATATTTCAATATAATTTATGTCAGCACATCATTTGATAGTGTTGATTTATGTAGCGCTGCCTACACGGATTATTGCCTTGTGTTTTTTATGATTTTTAGTTTGCTTACCTTGAGTAAGTTATATAGCAGCAGCTCTCTGCGTCTTAAATTTACTATTTTAATATGTATTTTATTTTGCATTATCACATTGATTTCACTAACTCTATAAGCGCTTAAAATTTTAAGGAGGTTCCAGGGTATTTACTGTACAATTTTGTTTATTATACATCATACAGCAATGCACTGCAATCTCACAATGCATTATGGGGCGATCCACGACGCTCAAATTTCCCGCGAACGCCCCATTATGTTCGCTGTTCAGTGAACGGGCGAACAACCGATGTTCGAGCTCATCCCTATTAGTATGTTGATGGAGGGGGATGAAGGAACCAGAGAAGGCAAAATTTAAGCAGGTTATACTTTAGTTTTAAGATCAAAATGTTTTGCATTGGTATACTTCCAAATACCGCTTCTTGTTTCAGCAATTTTTTTTTCTTTTAAATTGCTTTTTAATTAGTCACTTTTTAAGCATTTGAGCAGCACACGAAACTTTATCTGTAAACGTAATTTTTAATGACATACAAAGGTATAATATGGTATGCATTAGAAATCTGAATTAATGTCTTTGTGAAATTAATTTGTGATGCCCCCACTAATACTTCCTAATCCAATCCTTGGTGACTGCAAGACGGCTGATATGCCAAATTGAATAGGTAATGTCTGTGAAACAACAAAAAAAAATTATATATTCATTACAAGCTTGTTTGTTTTCTAAAGACATATGAGTAGTTTCTCAATGAATCCTAATGAAAAACTAAAAAAAAGTGTAAATTGAAAATGACACATTATTATCTGTATGTGTTCACCTGTGGAAAAGAAAATATGTGAACATTAGGAAATAATTTCTAAAAGCACTAATGATATTCTACGATTATTGAGCAAAACAGCTGCACAAAAGACACATTTTCACAGATGCCCATCTGTTGAACAATTTTCCGCTTAAGCTGGTCATACACGGTTAGATTTTTTTCATTTAGCCTACAGGCTGAACAAAACAAAACAAAACAAACAAAAATCCAATGGATTCCTCCACCCACATTATATTGCATTGATGGCCAACTCTCACGCTGTGTTAATGTATTCCGACAGTCAGCATCAGCAGTTGTTAAAATACTTGATCAAAGGCTACATCTTATTGGATGCATTCATCACTTGGCTAAAAAATTTCCATATGGCTCCTTCAATTTTGAAATCAAAGGAGGTCAGGGAGGAGGGTGGCAACAGGGTCACCCAAGTTAGCATATTGCATGGCCATCTTTATTTACCATTGCTAATTTTAGATTTCTAAAAGCTCTATTATACATATATGAAAAATTACATTTTGAGGCTAAACATTTGGCCATGGGTACTAAATAGACCCACTAACAAACCCAACACATTAGTGACATATAGGATAAGCTCAAAGTTTGGTCAGGTTAAAACTGAATTTTGGCTGTTTGAGCATTCATCTTCATGCTGGACTGCTTGTTCATTTGTCAGGAGCTGGACATCATCTATAGTAGAGGTATTTCTACTGCTACTATATATGGCAGCTTCCTGTCAATAGTTGTTAAGGAAACAGTGGGTACAGGCACTACCCTTAGCAACCAGTGATATCACCGACCCTATTCATTCATTGGCTGAAAATCCCCAGCCATGTAAAAAGGAGGAATAACTCTGACATTGACCATGTCCATATTTGGTCAATGACATCACCTGGGTGACCCCACCCCTTTTTTATTTTATCAGCAGGGATCAGAAGATATTATTCTGTGGTGAGTGAGTAACTGGAGCCGATCATGGTTTTCTTTCCTGGTGATTGATGTGGAGCTGAATAACATTTTTGGTGTGACTGAGTAGGGATACTATGTAGTCCTCACTCATTCACATTGGAGGGGGCAGTATCAGGGAGCCCCCCAATTATTAAGGACTGCTCAAAGACCCCCCACAATCACTGGTACAGGGATGTAGGGAAGAGATCAGTGCCCTCATCAGCATAGGGAAATATGCTTTGCCAAGTGGGTTTCTCTGGCAGGTACTCCCATGTTGAGGCCATATGACCTTGTAAGGTTTTGGTGCTAAGACAGTCCCCTGCCCCTCACTTTCCTAGCCTTCCATGCTGTATAATTGGATAAGGGTCATAAGGGTCTTGGCATAAATGTTAGAGGTCCTCACTTTTTTTCTTGTTGTTTTTTTTTTTTTTTTTTTGCTTGGGGTTCGCCCCTAAACTTCATAACAGACCTGTAGTGATATATTATAGTGGGTAGATAATTAATTAAGTAATCTTCCGCAGCAACCCAATTCTTCCAGAGAGATGCACTTTATTGACTTCCAACACAGAACAAAGTCTTGCAACAGATGATAAAATCCAACAGAGTAAATATGACAACGCTAGTAAATATACTGACCTTCAGAGTCCCATGTTTCCTAGACCTGTGCCTTCATAATCACACACTCTACCAATATATTACAACAAGACCCTCATTAAGGGATGTCCTTCTGATCTATATTTAAAATAGATCAGTTTTGTGTTAACATTATTTTTTTTGTTTAAAAACCATGTATCATGTACCAACCATGGTTGGTATATGTATGTGTAAATGGGGGCAACCATATTTTCTCAATATATACAGAAACTGTTTTCTGCCTTGCATTGCTTCATAGTTTTTAGCTTGTCAGTTCCTTATCAAAATTTGAGAAACTTCCACTCTGTGTTTTGTTATGTGTAGCCATTCACATAACATACTGTACCTAAAAATTACTCAAACATACAGCATATTAAGTGTATTTTTTACCTTTCAGTTGTTATTCTAGTTATCAGTTTTCAGTATATTTATCTATGCAGGCAGATCTCTTACCCCTTCACTCTCCCGCTCTATTTAAAAATTGCATCACTCCATATTTTTGGACCAACACCTGTCTACCCCCAAGGGAACAGTTTCGAGGCAGAGAGAACAGAAATATTCAATGCATCCAATATCATAGATGTTGATTGTTCAGTTCTGATGAGTAGGATGAAGAAAAGAATAGGTGAAAGAAGAGAAATGAAGATGGGATTTTTAATGTAAGTGGGTTAGTAATAAGTAAGAGAATATACTGATTTTAGGGTTGAAATATGCCTCTCAGAGCACAATTTATAAATGTAATCTTTTATTGACATTCTGTACAAAAATACATAACCAAGTTTACTTTAGGAAAATATTTTATGGCATCACAGTGACTTGGTGGTAAGCATGTCTGCCTTGTAGCGCTGGGGTCCTCAGTTTCACTCCTAATCAAGACTCTATCTGTGTGGAGTTTACATTGTTTCCCTAGGCTTGCGTTTGTTTCCTCCAGGTAGGTTAATTGGCTCCTGTCCAAATTGGCCCTAGTATGTGTGCATATAAGATAGGGACCTTAGATTGTAAGCTGATTGAGGACAGGGAGAGCAGTAACGTGGCGCACATAGCGCGTCATGGTGAAAGGTGCGTGTGGCCAAATTGTGAGTGTTCTGCATGAAATGCGGAGGTCCCCACCCCTTTTTTATTTTATCAGCAGGGATCAGAAGATATTATTCTGTGGTGAGTGAGTAACTGGAGCCGATCATGGTTTTCTTTCCTGTTGATTGATGTGGAGCTGAATAACATTTTTGGTGTGACTGAGTAGGGATACTATGTAGTCCTCACTCATTCACATTGGAGGGGGTTTCCTCCAGGTAGGTTAATTGGCTCCTGTCCAAATTGGCCCTAGTATGTGTGCATATAAGATAGGGACCTTAGATTGTAAGCTGATTGAGGACAGGGAGAGCAGTAACGTGGCGCGCATAGCGTGTCATGGTGAAAGGTGCATGTGGCCGAATTGTGAGTGTTCTGCATGGAATGCGGAGGTCCCCACCCCTTTTTTATTTTATCAGCAGGGATCAGAAGATATTACTCTGTGGTGAGTGAGTAACTGGAGCCGATCCAGTTTTACTTTCCTGGTGATTGATGTGGAGCTGAATAACATTTTTGGTTCTGCATGGAATGCGGAGGTCAGAAATAATTCATGCACAAAATGCAAGGGGCAGATATGTGCTGGGGAGAGAGCTAGTGCTAGCAGGGGGGTGGGGGAGTTAGATATGTGCTGGGGGTGCACTTTGGGAGGGGAGAAAGCTAGAGCTAACAAGGGAGGGTCAGATATGTGCTGGGGGGTGCTTTTGGAGGGAAGAGGGCTAGTGCAAGATGGGGTGGAGGGTCAGATATGTGCTGGGGGGCACTTTAAGAGGGAGAGGGCTAGTGCAAGGGGGGGGGGATATGTGCTGGGGGGCGCTTTGGGGTCTGATATGTTCCGGGGGATGCTTTGGGGGGTAGAGGGCTAGTGCAAGTTGGGGTGGGGTTGGATATGTGCTGGGGGAGCGTTAAGAGGGGAGAGGGCTAGTGCAAGGGAGGTCAGATATGTGCTGGGGGTGCTTTGTGAGGGGAGAGGGATAGTGCAGGGGGGGTCGGATATGTGCTGGGGGGGCTCCTCCCTGTCCATCTACAGAGCATAGAAAACTTTGTACAGACCTCAATCAGCATGTCCCTGCTCCCCCTCCTCGTGTGTGTGTGTAAACAGTGCGGAGGAGGAGGGAGGAGCTTTGATCCAATGACACTCTGACATTCTGAAACAGGCTGCTGTCGGGAGGGGAGACGCACATCAGATGGCGATCAGACTCTTCACTCCCGATGCAGTCTGGTGTGAATGATGTGTCCGGGTCTGAGGAAGATGGAAATCTGAACACATCATTCAAAAAGCGGACTTTCCGGGAGAAAAATGGACAGGTGGCGACCCTGACAGGAACTGATGTGTATGTACAGTATGGAAAATGCTGTGGAAATTGTTGACACTATGCAAATACCTGTAATGAATAAATATGTTGTAAAAAAATAAATAAGCAATCCAATACAGGTAAATAGTGTCAATGTTAAATGGCACAAAAGTATTGTGGAAGGGTGAATGAAACAATTTTTAACCTGCAAATCCAATCACTACATAGAGGTATTAAAATGGTTATAGACAATATGAACAACTTAAACACTTGCTTACTGGGCACTTAAACCCCCTTCCTGCCCAGGCCAATCAGCACTGTCGCAATTTGAATGACAATTGCACGGTCATGCTACACTGTACCCATATGAAATTTTTATCATTTTCTTCACACAAATAGAGCTTTCTTTTGGTGGTATTTAATCACCACTGGGGTTTTTATTTTTTGCTAAACAAACTAGCCTACTCCAAGCATTGGGAGGGACTCCTGCTGCCATGGAGCCTATCAGGAAAGGAAAATTACGGTAAGTATTTGATAGGAAATTTTCCGTTTTCCTGACAGGCTCCATGGCAGCATATGTGTGGGAAATAACTCGCCATACACACCTGGGTGGGCAAATACTTGAGCAAAGAAAACTCTTTGAATTGTCTGTATGATCCAAGTCGCAATAGAGTTAACCGAAGCCCGCATTCCTTTATTTTTTTCCATGCAGAAGGATGAAAAGAGAATCCATTTGTCTAAAAGATGCAGTGATTTCCAGATATTGTCTCAGAGTGTGCCCCACATCAAGAGGATGGACATCTTGACTTTCTGTTGACTTAAAGGTAGGAAGCACAATTTCTTGATTTTTGTGAAAAACTTACTTTAGGGTTTGACCCCAGCATAGGAATTAGTACTGCTCTGTCTGGAAAAAAGTTAGAAAGGGCTCCTTTGAACCCAGGTTTCTGATTTCAGATCTCTCTTAGCTGAAGTAACCGCCACCAGGAAGGCGGTTTTGGGTGTAAGATCCCTCACTGATAAAGGTTTATAAGGATCTGATCCCAGTAAAGGCAGGAAATCCAGGACAAGAGGAAAGTCCCACTTGGGAAACCTCGGCTTCCTTTGAGGTCTAAGCCTGATAGCACCCTTGAAGAACTGGCGAACAAGAGAATGATTAGCCCATTAAACTCCTGTGAATGCCAAGATGGCCAATACTTGAACCCGAAGTGAGATTACTGCTAGGGACAGGTCTAGACCTGACTGTAGAAAGCTAAGGATATCCTGAACTGCCAGAGTGCTGCAAGGATTGGGCCTAGACGACATATGACCTGTGAACCTGGTCCAGATATGTTCAGTGACTCTATTGGTGCTTTTCCTTCTGGCATTAAGGAGGGTCGGAATAGCCTCTTCTGAACAACCTAAGGCCTTGAGCCTTCCCCTCTCAAGAACCAAACCCTGAGGTGCAAGTGAGAAGGATAGGGGTGCAGAGTTGTGCCTTGGGACAGTAGATCTGGTCTGAGAGCCAGGGACACTGAGTCTCGGTAACTGTGGAGTGTTAGGAGAGGAAACCATGGCCTGTTGGGCCAGAATGTAATTACTGCTATGACTTTCACTTTCTCTGTTCTGAGTCAGCGAACAAATTGTAGTATCACTGGTACCGGAGGAAAGACGTAAGCCAGGCTGAACCTCCACTGGTCCATGAGAGCATCGATCCCATGTGCCTGAGGATCCTGGAACCTCAAATAATATTTGGTCAACTTGCAATTGCATGGGGATGCAAAGAGATCCACTGCCGGAGACACTCCCAGGGTCAGAAGCCACTCGAACACCTCTTTGTAAAGAGACCACTCATTCATTTGAACACAAGAGAGGAAGTCTGCCTGTACATTCCTGGATCCCAGGGATGTAGACAGCTGAGATGTTGGACAAGTTCCTCTGAGCCCAGTTCATGATTAGCTCCACCTCCCTCAGCAGGGACCAGCTGCAAGTTCCACCTGGTTTCCTTATGTAGGCCACTGCAGTCATATTGTCCAACCTGAGCATCACTGAAGAGTTGATCATTAGATGATGGATTGCTAGAAGTGCCTAAAGGGCAGTCCGTAGTTCCAGGATGTTGGACACAATCCCTATAGAAGGAGGAATCCATCTGCCTTGTGTTACTTATGACAGGCAATGAGCTCCCCTGACCCGGTTGCTGGCATCTGATGTTATCATGACCCACGTGATGGGAAATATTGATTGACAATTTCCCCTGGAGCCACCAAGGTAGAGACCCTTGCATAACTGGAGTAAGGTGGATGCGCTGACTCTTGCTGTTGGAACTCCATTGTTGAAGGAAACCTTTGTTGCAAGAAACCTATGTGGAAGGGCCGTGTGTGCCACTGAGCCCACTTCACCATGGGACAGGTTGCTGCCATGGTGCCAATCACCTTCAGATACTGGAGAGCAGAGAGATGAAGCGAGGGCTGAGCAGATTCTGTTTCGGATTACTACAATCTTTTCCTTGGGCAGAGAGATAGTACCCTCCACCGTGCTGAAGAGAGCACCTAGAAACACAGGGGACTGTGTGGGTTCCAGGTGACTCTTCTCCAGATTCAGGAGCTACCCAAACTCTTGAAGAGTGGAGATGACCAGGCTCCTGTGCTCTAAAAGTTGACTCTTGTCTTAAGCTAGGAGAAGGAGATCGTCTAGGTACTGATGAAGACGAACCTCTTTGACTCGGAGCAGAGCCACAACGGTCAACAGAACCCTGGAGAAAACACGAGGAGATGTTGTTAGACCGAAGGAAAGATAGGTAAATTGTAAGTGCTGATTGTCTACTGCAAAGCGGAGAAACTGTTGGAAATCCGCTGCCACCGGAATATGGATGTAGGCGTCTTTCAGTTCGATTGACACTAACCAGTCTCCTGGATGAACCGACTGCTGGATTGTTGGTAAAGACTCCATCTTGAATTTTTCTTTTCGAATGAAGCGGTTGAGATGTGTTAGGTCTATGACTGTTCTCCATGTGCCAGTCTTTTTCTATACAATGAACAGAGAAGAATACATGCCCTTGCCTCGTTCGCCATGTGGAACAGGGATGACTGCGCCTTGTTCCAATAAAGAGCTTACATAAGCTAACAAGATCTGCTTTTTTTCTTCTGAGCATGGAAGAGTTGTAGGCATAAATCTGAGCCTGGGGGTGTTGTTGAAGACCCAGGTGTGACCGTTTTGACGCTCCAAAAGTCCTGGATTGAGGCTGCCCAGACATGCCGAAAGCGGAGCAGACAAGCCCCCACCTGGCATGCCCGAGCGGGCCCAATCTCAAATCGACTTAGTGGCATCCCGGTTGCCAGAGGACCTACCCTTTGGGTTTTTTTTAAGAGGATTGCCAATTTTTCCAAGACTTTGAAAACTCCCGACCAGGCCTGTAACTGCGCGCTTCCCTTGAGCAATCTGTGTTCTGTGTTCTTGGAGAGGGACGCCTCTGGTTCTCTAAGCGTGAGGGAAAAAGAAGCCGATTGCCGGCTCTGTTTACATCACATGATCAGCTGCCATTGGCCCCTTACTCCGATTTGCGATCAGCCGAGTCTCATTGACTCTCTGATCACAGTGCGATCCATGCACACCCTGCAGGGGAAGTGCAGGCAGCACATGCACAAGAGGACATACATGGACACCCTCCCCGCAAATTAGGCCCGCAATGTAGCCGTCTTTCTGCTATAGCGTGGGCAGGAAGAGGTTAAAGGCTAAATTCACATTTTCAGGCAGAATTTCACTTTTAATAATAAATTGAAGCCTTTTCTAATGCCCTTTCTGTCCAAGCCATCCTAATGTGCTTATCTCTCTTATATCGTCCATGGCAGCTTTAAATTTTCGCCTCTCAGTTAATTTAATTTAATTTAAAAAAATGCTTTCAAAGACCTGACTTTCTGTATCCTTATGTGACCTCCCAGGAAACTTCATATCCCATCATGCACTTCATATCCTATCAAGGACAAGCAAGGGCCCATGCAGGTGGAGTTCAGGAGTAGTCAAGGCATGGCGGGTCAATAACTTGAGACAGATGTAGGGTAACAGGTTGCAGGTTAGCACAGGAATGCTGTGGACAAGAGAGCACTGATCCTGAGTACTGGCCCAGTTTAAATAATCCATTTGGCGCCAACATCTGTCATGGAGTGTGCGTGTGCACGCCAATGGTCGCTCGCTCATATCTATCAGCATTCATAAGAGCAATGAACAGGAATCTGCCCAAGGGAGCCATCTTGTTTGCTGGCATGCCCTTCCTGACACCCAGCCATGGTCTATTAAAATTCGACTTGGGGGCAGGGGTGACCTGTCCACCATTTTCTGATTAGGTTTCCACATGGAGCACATACATTGACGGTCTTGGTGAGTTGTATTTGGACTTTCTGGCCAAAATAGGAGCTTTAGTACTTGTTGGTTCCCATGCTCACTTGGGCAGATAGTCTCCCCATGTGGATGTAGGGGTCTAGAAGGGGATTAATATATTTATACCTTCATATCATTTCATTTTTACTTAGATTTCCTTCATTATTTATAATATCTTCAGGCGCAGATGCTCTGAGAGCCTAGGGGGTAAGATGTGTACTTACATGCAATTTGGCTGTTGCCAATTTTGACCCCTAAAAAAATCTTTTATTATCATTTTATTATAGTATTTATATACATATACAGAATATACAATTCTGCTGTCAAGATGTCTTCCTAGTTTGGTCCCTGGCATTCAGGCTTTCTCCTCCTCACAGGCCGGCAGGGGCTTTGATGGTGTTGGCCCTTTCTGGGATCACACTCTGGGGATTTTTTCAGAAGGCAAAGGTGAATAGATGTGAATTATTTTGGATGTAATTTTTTTTTTTTTTCATTCTTGCCTTTCTTCAGGGAGGATAGTGTTTTGTAATGTTGTTACTTTTTTTCCGTTTATTTTTTAGATAAATTACATTTATATGTGTTTAAATCATGGCTTTGTATATTTTCAGCTTTATTTTACTTATGATATCTTCCAGGGTCAACTGGTCATGAGGAATCCGGCAAACCTGCAAAATGTGTCAACCCATTGCATTGACTCGCTGTTATGCAATACAGTTTTGTCTGATGTATTAACCCTTGGACTTATGCCGCGTACACACGGTCGGACTTTTCAGCTACAAAAGTCCAACGGACGCTGACGGACTAAAGCTGGCTGGTAATCCGATCGTGTGTGGGCTTCTCCGGATTTTCAACGTACTTTTTTAGCCTCAAATCCGACGTACTTTAGATTTGAAACATGCTTCAAATCTTTACGTCGTAACTACGACGGACCCCGAAGTCCGCTCGTCTGTATGCTAGTCCTACGGACAAAAAAACGACGCATGCTCATAAGCAAAAACTAAACGGAAGCACTCGGTCTAGTAAAACTAGTGTTCGTATTGTAGGTAGCACATTCATCACGCTGTAAAATCTGTGATCGTTGAATGCAGCGCATTTTATTTCTTCTTTACGAATGTTCTAAAGAACGAAGGTGTTTTGCTGTTCATAATCAGAGTTCTCCCAAACTGATTTCTGGATTCTTTTTCTCTTTGATCTCATGAATGATATAGTATGCTTTTTAAAAACAATGTTTCCATACTAATAATACTTTTTCCCTTTATATTTTTTTTTTTTAGGTTTGTAAAGTTACCACAAAGAACCCATTATTCTATTTTTTTTTTCTAGTGATTATTTTTTAGTTTTTATATAAAGTGAACCCAAAGCACCGTTTTTGGTTATGTAGATTTTTTTAGTTTCAAGACTTACCACTTGAACATTATTAACATTAGTAATGTATTTTTGGTGTGTTTTTTTCAAACTCAATGAGATTGTTGTCCCTTGTTAATTTAACATTGTGTGTAAAATCAATGATTTAAAAGAAAACACATAAAGTCTTTTGCTAAACTCAAAAAAGATCCATTTATTCATGGTCAAAATAAAATAAAGAGGAAGTCAACGCTGGAAAAAGTCATTGTCCAAGAAAATTGGGATCTTGCGGAGTCCATATAAGAGGGAGCACAATCTGGTCCAAGAATCCCAGAGATCAACAGCACCAGCAGATGATCTAGATGTCCCCAGACTGTGGTCCTACAACAGCCTGCGTCTTCTGTCAGACCAGACTGAACCCAGGTCATCACTTTCTTCTCTTCCCTGCAGCCTTTCCTCCACGCTGCCCTGCAGCCTTCCCTGCAGCCTTCCCTGTAGCCTTCTTTTGAGGCTGTGGCTCTGGTGTTTCAGTTGTGGCAGGAGGAGGAGGAGGAGGAGGAGGAGGAGGGGGGGCTGCCTCATGTAGTTGGGTGTTTTGTGTTAGCGTGCCCTGCAGCCCCTTATGGATTGTTTCCCCAAATAGTCGCTCACAAATGAGGCGCTGCTCCCAATCCATCTGAAGAAGCCTGCTGGCTAAGTAGCAGCCATAGGATTCTTCCGCTTCGGGGGGGCTCGTTAAAAAACGGGTGGCCTCTTGCATGAGGCGCAGGGATGCGTCCTGTGTGACCATCCCCTTCCTGGCCCTTTTTTTGGGAAGGTGGAGGGGAGGCACTTGAGATTGGGTCAGGCTCCTACTGGGCCCAGCCACCTCACTTGGCCCAGCCACCTCACTTGGCCCAGCCACCTCACTTGGCCCAGCCACCTCACTGGGAGCAGCCACCTCCTGCCTGACACTGGGCCCAGCCTCCTCCAGGATGATGGTGAATCCGGCCTCCTCCAGGCTGTCCATGGGCCCGGTCTCCTCCTGCCTGCCACTTTCCCCACATTCCTCCTGGATGGACTCATCCTGTGTATAAAAAAAGGACAATAGTTTTAGTTTCTTTTTTTGGGTTCATCAATGACACACAGTTTGCTTCTCATGACTAGCAAATTCAATGTGAATACATCTCTTTAATAAAAGAGTCTAATCAGACACCCTAATTATTTCAAGCAGGTGCCAAACATATTTAGCCACTACTGTCATTTGATATGTATACACAATTTTGAGTGCAAAATTATTTTAGACAATTATAACATCCAGTTAACATCATTAATATTAGTACAGTAAATATTTGTTAAAATAATTTACCTGACTCCAGATGGTCATATCCGGTTCATCCAGGATGGAAGACCCAGCTTGCTCCTCATCAGCCTCTGCTGGGGTGGAGGGAAGGGTGGAGGGAAGGGTGGAGGGAAGGGTTGAAAGTGCCCTGGCTTCATTCTGGTCATCAAGAAAACGGAGTTGATTGTAGTACCACAGCCTGGGTACATAAACATCATCTGCTGATGCTCCTGATCTCCTTGATTCCTGGATCTTCCTATGCTCCCTTTTATACATGTTCCTCAAGACCCCAATTTTCTTGAGCACTGTCTCCATTGTTGCTCCCGGGATGGTCCCCTGGACAAAGGACAGAAGTCTCTCCAGCGTTGACTTCCTCACATGCTTGGCATAATACTGAGGGTGTTTCACCTCCCACAAATTCCTCATCTCTCGATATTTCGAAATAAAAGCTGTAAGGAACTCTGGATCCTTAAATAGGGGATTCATTATATCTGGAAAAGAGAAAGTCACAAGACCAAAAACACTTATTATAGGTTTCTGCTAACCCCTCATCATCTTCTCCCTATGTAGGCCTCATCAATCTATCAAGCCATATAGGCCGCTTGCTACAAAGTCATGACCATAAAACCCCCCCAAAAAAAACAAAGAAAAAAAAACAATAAAATTACCTTCGTTTTGTAACGTCCTGGTCCACTATCACCTACGCACAGAACGTACGTACGACACGTGCGCAAGGCCCCTCTTTATACACTACGCATGTGTGAAACTCCGCCTGCGTCGCCCGCCCCTGACGTTCGAAATTAACTCATGTTCTCCGCCCCCTAATTCGACGCACAGAACGTACGTACGACACGTGCGCAAGGCCCCTCTTTATACACTACGCATGTGTGAAACTCCGCCTGCGTCGCCCGCCCCTGACGTTCGATTTTAACTCATGTTCTCCGCCCATTTTTAGTTACGGCGCGTAGTGGGGTAAATAATGGCGGAGACACCTGACATGTCCTCAGGTAGTGGAAAAAGCCCGGAGGCTGGAACGTCCACAAAATCTGTGAGGCCTAGATTTAAGGCCTCCAATATGAGTTTTAAAGAAATGGTGGAGATGGTGGCCATTCTTCACAAAGACGACTATGATGGGAAGTATGGGCCGTACGCACGGCCAAATTTGCGCAAGGCCAAAATAATGGCGAAGGTCGTGGACACTTTGCAGGCTTCTTTTGGGGTACAGCGCTCCCGAGATCAACTTCGCAAAAGATGGTCTGACCTGAAACTCAGGGAGCCGGATCAATATAGACGGATCCGGAAAGTGCTTAAAAAAAGTAAGTACTTGTCGTGTTTTATATATATATTTTATATATATATATATATATATTTTTAGATATATATATATATATATATATATATCTAAAAATATATATATATATATATATATATTTTTTTTTTTATATATATATATATATATATATATATATATATATATATATTTTTATATATATATATATATATATTTTTATATATATATATTTTTAGATATATATATTTTATATATATATATATAAAAAAAAAAAGATATAGATAGATAGATAGATATAGAAATGTAAAACATTCTTTTGGAATATTTTTTTTATTTACATTTAGTTAGATATTTATAGATTTTGTTCCAGATATATAGAGAGAGAGAGAGAGAGATCAAAAGATTATTAACTATATTTTGAGATATTGATATCTAGATATCTATCTATCCGATATGTCTTTATAATTTTAAATATTGAGGTAAAATAGGAACTCTACACAAACCACTTTACTACAAATGTTAGAAAATGACTATGTACTAAAATATCTGTGTACTAAGTAGATTAATAATTTTTGGTTTCACATAGGGGAAAAATCACTCAGCCAACAAGAAGACAGTCCACCCCAAACCAAACATGATTGGGAAATCAGCCCAAGCCCCACTGAGGATGTGGAGAAGGGAGAGGTGGGCGACATGGGCACCCCACCAGGTGAGTGTCTGACACACCAGCTTACGGTAATCTATGCATGGCTGCCTTTTGTTTAATGTAATTTTTCTACTCTATTTTAGGGGATCTGGTTGTGCTTGATTCAAGCAACAGTGCCACCCCCGAGGATGTGGAGGAATTAGGCTACATGGGCACCCCACCAGGTCAGTGTCTGAGACAACAGCTTTATTATGGTAAGGTAAACTATGTATGTGTGCATATTTCTAAATACATTTTTTGGTTTCATTCCACTTTAGGTACACAAAGTGACTATTTCACTTCTGAAAGTGCCCAACGGCTAATTGGTCAAATAATGGCCTGGAATAAGGACATGGATGAAATGCGGAATCGGCTGGATCGTATGCAGCAGGAAATGAAGGACATGATTGATGTTTTGGGCCGAATATAAATGCCCTTTTTGAAACCCCAAAACATCGATCATGTCCTTCATTTCCTGTTTTGCTGACCCCATTCTGGGCCTTCTCTTTATTTTTTTGGCTGAACATAAATGGCTGTTTAACCTAATTTTAAAAAGGAGGGCTGATTCTCGAAAATACATTCAAAATCCACAAAAAAATAAAACTTGATTTTCAAAAAAACAACAACCCAAAAAAAAAAAACATTTTAAATTAAAAAAAAAAGAAAAAATTGATTTTAAAACCCCAAAAAAAAAAAAAATTGATTTTCAAACCAAAAAAAATAAAAAAAATGATTTTAAAAACACAAAAAAAAGAAAAAATTGATTTTAAAAACACAAAAAAAAAAAAAAGATTTTAAAACACAAAAAAAAAAAAAAAGATTTTAAAACCAAAAAAAAACAAAAATTGATTTTCAAACCAAAAAAAATAAAAAAATTGATTTTAAAACCAAAAAAAAAAATATTGATTTTCTCAAAAACAAAATAAAAAAATAAACTGGATTTAAAAAAAAAAAAAAAAAAAAAAAAGCCTGTTTGCGAAAATCAAAAAGCCAAAAATATTTTTTTGTGGATTATGTCTAAATATTTAAATATAATTATATTTTTCAAAATTATTAAGATATCATTATATTTTTGTCTATGAACATTTTATACTAAATGCAGAACTGAATGCATAACAACCATTAATAAAAACATCTCCTTATAGGAATTAAATAAATGTGTGGTTTGTTATTTCAATGCTCAGTATCAGTTTGGTTAGAATTGTCAAAAAGTTGTTTACAGTGGCAATGGAGCTTTTATTTAGACATTTAAAATGAAAATACAGTTGGCACTACAACTGCTCGACCATAACCTAGGAGAAAGCCCAAAAGAAAGGCAAGCAAGAAATATAATTCAAGATTTCATCCATATTTTTTTTTATTTTAAAAAATTAAATATCATGGCCCATTGCAATGGCCCCCCTACCCATAAAATAATTAACATATTGCTGTCTAACTTGACGGGCACTTTGGGGGGCCAAGCCAGTACGGACATTATCCAGGCCCGTAAGGTTGTCATCTATAAGTCCGGCCTCAGGCCCAACTGTGCCTATATAATTCTGAGAATGTTTGTTTAAAAAGTTGTGCAGAATGCAGCACGATAAAATGATAAAATTAAGTTTGTATTCCGCCAAATTAATGGCTGTTTGAAACAGGCGGAACCGGCTGGCCAGAATTCCAAACGCATTCTCAACCACTCTTCTAGCTCTGGCCAGCCGGAAATTAAAAACCCTCCTCTCCGGGGTGAGGGTTCTTTGGGGGAATGGCCTCATGAGGTGCTTGCTCAGAGCGAAGGCTTCATCGGCAATGAAGACAAAGGGGAGTCCTTCCACATTATCCGCATCAGGTGGCAATCCCAGGCCACCACTCTGGAGACGCTGGCAGAACTCCGTCTGGGCAAATACTCCTCCATCCGACATCCGGCCATTCTTCCCCACGTCCACATATAAAAATTCATAGTGTGCCGACACCACCGCCATTAAAACAATACTGTGGAACCCTTTATAATTGAAATAGTATGACCCCGAATGGGGTGGTGGCACAATGTGGACATGTTTCCCATCTATAGCCCCTCCACAATTGGGAAAGTCCCAACGGCTGGCAAAATGGGATGCCACAGTCTGCCATTCCTGTGGCGTTGAAGGAAACTGGGGAATCAAACAAGAAAACCAAAATCAATTAATTTGGAAGCTAACATTGCAATAAAATTAGACAATTCAAAACATTATTCCCCAGCATCAGTATAACATTAAATAATTTAATTCTTCTGGAAAAACTAATATGGAAAGGCACACTTATCAGATTGCTCACCCCCTCTGATGGAACATTGATTACATTTTAGGGGGTTGTGAAATCCGTAAAATAGATTTCTTTTAGGACACGCAGGAATTTAGGGACTAAAAAGGCTACAAGACTGCAGTTGTCGCACTCTGCAGTTGCAGTTGCTAACCAGCTTACAGTAAATGAGGTAATGAGGTAATGTAAAAAGGCATTCATGTTGCAAGGAGTACACAATCACATGCAAGGGCAATTAATGAAAACACTTTGAGGCTTGCATATGATTTGATGATGGAAATCAGCAGAGCTTCTGCTCATTTACTAAAGCACTGGAACAAATGCACTTGTAGAGTGCACATGCATTTTGCAAAGTGCAACATATATTTTCTTTAGACAAATCAACACCACAGAACATTCAAGCAAATTTTTACAAGGGGGGGGGGGTTGGGAAATCTAGCTAATTGCTAATTAGCAGCACACTATTTGGAGTGAGTTTAGGTGGGGGGGGGGGGGTTGGGAAATCTAGCTAATTGCTAATTAGCAGCACACTATTTGGAGTGAGTTTAGGTGGGGGGGGTTGGGAAATCTAGCTAATTGCTAATTAGCAGCACACTATTTGGAGTGAGTTTAGGTTGGGGGGGGGTTGGGAAATCTAGCTAATTGCTAATTAGCAGCACACTATTTGGAGTGAGTTTAGGTGGGGGGGGGTTGGGAAATCTAGCTAATTGCTAATTAGCAGCACACTATTTGGAGTGAGTTTAGGTGGGGGGGGGGGGTTGGGAAATCTAGCTACTTGCTAATTATAAGCACACTAAATACACTCAAACAAAATACATTCAAAATGAGTAGACTAGGTAGATATGTTCCCATCACTGCATGCTGGGGAGGTTATTGAAGGAAAATATACATGCATGACAAAAAATAACAGGAAAAAAATCCAGCATGTGTGAGGATAAAAAGGGGACATTCACACTATATTGCAATGATGGTAAGTAGTGTTTGAAGCAAGAAATACATTACATTATCAAAGATTACATAAAAGAACATGTGATGCTAATAAAAGCAAAATATCTTACCTTAATATAGTCCTTCTGCAGGACCTGGATGATGGCAGAACAGGTCTCTGGGATAATGATCCCCAGAGCCTGGGGGGAGATGCCTGTCGAGAACTTAAGGTCCTGCAGGCTTCTCCCTGTGGCCAAATACCGCAAGGTAGCGACCAGCCTCTGCTCCGGAGTGATGGCTTGCCTCATGCAGGTATCCTGCCTGCTGATATAGGGGGTCAGCAAAGCCACCAAACGGTCAAAAACGGGGTCCGTCATCCGGAGAAAGTTCCTGAAATCCTCAGGATTATTCTCACGGATCTCACGGAGCAATGGCATGTGACAGAACTGGTCACGCTGGAGCAACCAATTCTTGGTCCATCAACTCCTACTCGCCCTGTTCATGGACTGGTCTTGGGCTGAAGAATAAACTACAGCACCAAACACATACAATGCACGAGCTCGACGACGAGTACGTACAGGTAACATGGTTTCAAAACGGTCGGCTGGTCAGAACGCACTAAACAGAACGCACTGAAGAACAGCATGGCCTGTGAAGAACGACCTGAAAATCAGGAACGAGCGGCCAATAAAACAAAGATTTCTCAATGCCAACTGACCAAACGCACTGAAAAGCAGATACAAATCTCACAAGCACAGACTGAACAACAGTTAAAACGAACTGAAAAATACGAGTCTCACAAGCGCGAATCGTCTCTCACCAAACTTCTACTAACACGAGATAAACACGAGATTAGCAGAAGGAGCCCAAAGGGTGTCGTACGGGCTATTGAACTTCCGTTTTATAGTCTCGTCGGACTTGGTGTACGTCACCGCATACTAAGCTGTCGTACTTTTGTGTGATCGTGTGTGGGCAAGTCCGTTCGTAAGAAAGTCTGCCGCAAGTCCGCCGAAGGTACGCCGGAAGTATGTCGGACAGGCTGTCCGACTTTTGTAGCTGAAAAGTCCGACCGTGTGTACGCGGCATTAGAAGTTATTTGAACCTAAGATTTTTATGCATATACTATGTTGGGTACATTTTTAAAGATTGTAATAAATCTTTTTTTAAGTTTTTAAGGCACAACTTAAAGTCCCATTTCTATGTGGTTTGTCTTGCAATATATAATGAAAGGATGGTGCACCAGATGGAAAAGTATTATTAACCACTTAAGACCGCCCGCCCACAATGTACTGTGGATGAGCGGCCCCTGTGGGCACAGCGCCGTACCCGTACGTAACTACTTTCTTCTGGGTTTGAACACATATGCACGTGGGACCCCGGTGACCCCTGCTGTCATTTGCTGCAGCATCAGTTTGTGTTAGTAAACACAGGCATTGGATCTAGCTGGTTCTTCTCTTCCTGGTCCCTTTTAAGTTCAAAAAGAGAAGAGAGACACATACTGAGACTAAAAGCAGCACACTTTACACCCACACACCTTATTTAGGCAGATTTAACCCTTTGATCACCCTTGTTAACCTTTTGATCAACCCTGTCACCCAGCCAGTGCCATTAGTACAGTGTCAGTGTACAGTATTTTTCACTGAACACTATATTAGCACCACTTGTGACATCAGTTAGCATCAGGGTCAGTTAGCGTGAAACTTTTTTTTGTTATTTATTAAAACCTTGTGACAAAAAATAAAATCGTCCATGGGCTGCGTAAATTCCAGCATATGTACCAGGGATATGCAATTAGCGAACCTCCAGCTGTTGCAGAACTACAAGTCCCAGGAGGCATAGCAAGACTCTGACAGCCACAAGCATGATACCCAGAGGCAGAGCATGATGGTACTTGTAGTTTTGCAACAGCTGGAGGTCCGCTAATTGCATATCCCTGATATATACCATAGTTTGCAGGCACTATAACTTTCACACAAACCAATTGATAAACACTTATTAGGATTTTTTTTTTTTTTTTACCAAAAACATGTAGCAGAATAAATTTTGGCCTAAATTTATGAGGAAATGTGAGGTTATTGGATATTTTTTATGACAGAAACTAGAAAATATAATTTTATTCAGTATTTTTTTTGTTTATATGATAAAAAATACAAAGCACAATGGTGATAAAATACCAACAAAAGAGAGCTTTATTTGTGTGGGTAAAATGATATAAATTGAATTTGGGTACAGCACTACCGAGCAAGTACCAGCTAAAGTAGTGCAGTGCTGAATAGCAACAAATGCGCAGGTTCTGAAGGGATTAAAACCTTCCAGAGCTTAAGTGGGTAATCTCATTCCACCTGAACTTCATAATTATTAGGTCCAGGGAGACCACCAAATTTTCAATGTTGAATGGCTGTACATACTCTGATGGATCAAAATGTCAATATGGCTCTGTAGATAGAGGTATAATGGAATGACACCACATCCCTTTATGGATACATAGTTTTGAGGACAAGGAGTGTGATTTTACAGGTGCCAGATGAGTCTACCGCATAGGTATGTTTAACACGTATAATGTTTATTATAATTCATATAAAAAGAGTTAAAATCCATAGACAAGAAGATTGCAATTACATATACATGGTTAAACAATGGGTGCCAGGCAAACACACACCCCATTTTCATTGTAGAATCGGGTTGCCTTGAGTCATGTGGGTGCCCTGCATGGGTGTCATGTGGGTGCTCTGCATCAACCAGTGGGTGCCTTTTGCATTTTTTATTACCTTTGGGGCTGTGCCTTTCCGCTGCTGAAACCTCTGGTCCCAGTTGGGTTGGAATTTTAGGAGCATTGGTTTGCCATTGGAGTTTGGTATGATTTATGTATAATTGTATATATTTTTGCTATGTAGTTTTACTGTTGCACTGTAATACTTCCTGTTCCTGAAGAAGCCAAGTTTGGCGGAGAAGCAAGTGCATTTGGAATCTAGTATAATGCAGTAACACCCATTGTTTAACCATGTATATGCAATAGCAATTTTCTTGTCTATGGATTTTAACTATTTTTATATGAATTATAAAAAAAACATATGTTTTAAACATACCTATTTGGTGGACTCGTCTGACGCCAGTAAAATCCCACTCATTGTCCTCAAAACTATATTCTGGTGGAAGTTACACCTGAAAAAGAATTGGTTCTAGAGAGATCATAAACATGATCTACTTTTCGATAATAAAGAGCCAATTAAAAAATGAGGTTTTGTCCATAAAGAGTGGATAGTGAAGGGCAATTACTGCACATAGGGGTGCTGGAACACATTTTGAATATTTAATAAAAGTCAACAGAAGAAGATATTTGATGTGGGATGTATATTGATAACATATTATTTGAACAATAAAAATACATATTGTGCTGTGTGGGGCAACACCAGATTATGCAATTGCTAGCTCAAACCCTACTTAACTCTTGACTGGGACTTGCCTACTCAAGCAGTTTGTGAGACCACACCTTTTGTAGGCAGAGACTGTACGCTTCCACACCTCTATACCCTGTTCCCTAGCAAACCTTCTACTCTACATCCCCCCTGCTTCTGTTCTCATCTTTCCCTTTTTTTCCCCATCTTCCCACTACCACCTGGGCTACTTTCCTACTTTTCTCTGCCTGCTCTTCTCTGCCCTTCCACTTCTGTTCAAGCCAACTTTACACCCCATCTCTCCTTGTCCACACTCTTACCCATACATGGTTCACAATGTCTAATGTTAAAATTGTCTCTTTCAGGGGCCTTAACATGCGGGAAAAATCGTTAATGCTTCTATGTGATCTCCATGAGATGAAGACTCATGTAGTATTCCTCCAAGAGACCCATTTCAGAAAGGGGAAGGTTCCCAAGTTGGTGAATAAACTTTTTCCAATAAAATATAGTCGGCTTCCTCCTATGCAAAATCAAGCGGCATGATAATTCTCATATTTAGAAACAGTGTCAGGTTTCCCATTTGTCATACCCTGCCTGGCACATCCAACATGTGTCCACTAAAGACTACACCTTTTATTGCTCTGTACACAAAGTATAGATGCAAATTGACTGCTTCCTAGTGAAACATAAAAACTAGAGATGAGCCGAACACACCCGGTTTAAGTTGAACAGAACAAGTTTGGATGTCAAATCCAAAGTCCATGGAAGTCAATAGGAAATGAGTCTGTCAAATCAATTTTCTCAATATTTTAAGCAGTATTAAGCAGAGCCAGACATTATTATATTGCAGCTTACTAATTCTAAGATGTGATGGCTGCATTGCTTTGTTTTCACCAGGTGATCCAGTCAGAAACTCTGTTGTTTTTGCTGGGAACAGTAAATGTGATAATGCTGAAAGTTTAATATTTAAAGTTCACTATACCTTCAACCCTTTTGCTGCCATCAACGTATATCAGACGTCAGCAGCAGTAGGGGGCTTTACACACACTCCAAGCTGTAAAGCTAAGAAGCTGACTGTCAGTTGTCAGGTGTAAGTGATCTGGCATTTGTACAGTCACCCGATTGCTTCCAAAGACCCCTGGTAGGCCCACCCCACCATGTTACCACAGCTCCGCTGTTCCACCTGTGGGTCAGGGACCCTCATGGCAGGAGTCAGAGGGGAGGGAGACCAGTGAACATCTGTGTTCTGATCTTCCATAGCTACAAATGAACACAGAAGCAAGAGGACTTTTGGTCCCTTAAGTGACAAAAATAAAGTTCCTACATACTTGTCCCTACATACATGCACATTTTTGAACGTAAACCCACACACAGAGGGGTATATACATACTAAAATGTCAGTTGTGCTATTCATGTTACATACTGCCATGCAAGCTAGAGTAAGCAATAATTTTAGGGTGACTATTTATGGTTAGCTCTAAACGATGATCTGCAGAGATCTTTTTAAAGCATTACCTATGGAAGATTGTGGGTATTGAATTTCGCTGCTGTTTCGCAGGGTGTGAAATGTTAAGGCTTGACATGTTTGCTTTTTATTTACTTGGCTCATTCCTATTTTTTTATATTTTACCAATTTGGTAATATATTTAATGTGCTCCAAAATTACCTTTTATAACTAGAGACCTAACTAACGTCTACACTTTAAAATTTCCTCCAATTTTGAGGTAAATCTGAATGGATGTGGAATAATGGACCTCTGCAATATTTCCTGATGTGGGAGATGTAACATAATCAAAACAAATTCCCTGTCCTGACTACTTTGCATCTTACAGGTGGAGAGATTGGGATTGCTGATGCCTTGGTGCACTATATAGCTGTTTTCTTAGGTAGGGTGATAGATTAGTATAGGCATAATACTGTAAATTTGATGAAATGGGTAGAAATAAATTAAATCTATACTACTACTCTGCTGTAATACCTCCTGTGATGCAGGCAAGACTCTCCTATCACCCTAAAAACCCACTCTACTATGGGTCCCACTATTTCAATATTCTCACCCTCAACATTATCCCTTTACCCAATATTGGGTCATCTCCACTTCCAGCCAGGCTTCCAAGCCCTGACACAACTTTACAAGGTCATCACTTCTTAACTTTATTGTCTTCCTCCTTCCGGGGCTTTTTAACTTTCTTTGTGAAGCCATGTGTGGAGAACAAGGCCCAATCAGACACAGTCTTTTAACATTATATGCAACGTTCACTATGTGAGACTTAACACAAGATTCTTACAGCTAGTTTTTTCATCAGAACAAACAGATCGAATGCTATACTTCATGCATAAATCATTGATCAGTAACAACTACCAGGAACTGGGATATAAGCTTCTGAAACTCTGGTACACAGTTCTTGGTATTCTGTATTCCTTTTTTCCATCCCATCCTTCTGTCATCATGTTAGTGATGTGGTGAAAATGAAAGTAGTTCCACAATTTTTGGGCAAGCTCTTTGATTTTTGGAAAGGGGTGGAACAAATTGAAAAAAACATTTACAGATTTTGGAATACCGCTTGACCCAGGTTTTTTTTTACTCCATCACAATGTATTTTCACAGAAAACATACAAATAGTCACTCCTAATTCACCTAGTTAATGTGCATAGTGCTTGTATCCCAGCACTTTTTGGAAAACGTAACCCCCAACTTTGCCGTAATGGTTTGTAATTGGGTAAACCAAGGAACATCGTGCAGTGAATAGAGAAACTTAAACACAGAGGGCTATTTTTTTTTTCAGAAATCTTTATTATATGGTCAATTAATCACTGTCTACGAAACAGTACAGGCGGTCCCCTAGTTACAAACATCCGACTTACAAATGACTCCTACTTACAAAACGGAGGGAGACAACAGGAAGTGAGAGGAAATCTACCCCTAGGAAGAGAAATTCACTCCTGTGAGAGCTATTATTGGCAAAATATACCTCCACTAATTATTTATCACCAAGGCTTTTTTCAACAGCACTTTCTGACACAGAAAGTGAGGTGAAATCTTCTGAACAGAGGCATAGACAGCAAAACAAACCTTGCAGGGGTATTAACCCTTCCCTATGCTATCCAAAAAGCATAAGAATAGTTTTTTTGGCTGGTGCTATGCTTAAAAAATTTACCTGTTCTGATTTACAAACAGATTCAACTTAAGAACAAACCTACAGACCCTATCTTGTTTGTAACCCGGGGACCACCTGTATTGATTTCACAATGTATTATGACATTATGGTCTTTCAGTCTTGTCTTATAACATATACTCAATACACTGGTACAGTGTAAAGTACCGGTAATTCCTTGCTACATTCTTTAAATAAAAATTATAAACAAAATAAAGGGCATATAAGTGTCATACTGTGATCTATGATTTGCTTATTGATTTATTTTTTTTATTTTGTTAGTACATTGAAACAAAGGGATTTTGTGTTTTTTGGCATTAAATTGGATGTACTGTATGATTAAAAGTACAGCCTGTGACATTATTTCCATGTGTATATATCAAAGTTTAATTTTGATTTTATTGAAACGTTGCAGCTGAGTGGGAATTTTATAGTTGGAGAGAACATAAACTATTATTCCTTATTCTGTACAGAATGTGGACTCACTGAAAATAAACACTACTTTCAGTTTAATCAAAAAACTTGAGAGAAGATCAAAAGCAGAGTATTTTGTATTTTATGGAGAGGGTCATGTTACAGGGTCTGTGGATGAGGCAAACTTTACAAAGAATATAAATTATTAGCAGCGATGCTACTGAAATGTTGCTGTTTTTTTTTCTGCAGAGTTTCCCATGCTTCTCTGTCTCTTTTTCCCGTACTGCAACCCATTAAAGTGATTGTAAAGGATCATTTTTTATTTTTAAAAATAACAAACATATCATACTTACCTCCACTGTGCAGCTCGTTTTGCACAGAGTGGACCCAAACATCCTCTTCTGGGGTCCCCCAGCGGCTCCTTCCCGCATCAGATAACCCCATAGGAGAAGCGCTCTCCCAAGGTGGTTACCTTGCGGGTGCGCTCCTGAGTCCAGCATTTGCGTCCACAGACACAAATGCCAGACTTGACCCTGCCCCCCCAGTGCCCGCGTCATTGGATTTGATTGACAGCTGCAGGAGCCAATGGCTGCACTGCTATCAATCTATCTAAGCAAGAGCCGGGATCCTGTGGAGAGAGGGACAGCGCGTCCCCGCCGAGGAGATAAAGGGGCTCAGGTAAGTAAAATGGGGGGGCTGGGGGCCGGTGACTGCCAGGTGTTTTTTCACCTTAATGCATAGGATGCATTAAGGTGAAAAAACATGAGTGTTTACAACCCTTTTAAGTTCAGCTTTGTAGTTCTCCATTTAGCAAATGTGTAACTATATTTAAAGTTGTATGCAACTATTGGAATGACTTGTTTATAAAGAGGAAAAATCAATAAAGGTTACTTTCACCAAACATTCACTTGTGGTAATTCAATCACTGTCATTTAAAACGCATACAACTGTAAGATTTACAGCAGTGAATGTTTGGTAAATGTCAGATTAACTGTTTGTTTCATAAACAGACTGCTTACACTTCCAATTTTGTGTGTTATGACTGTTAAACATATTTCATATTGCATGCAGTACAGATAATAATAATAATCTAAAAACACCTGAGCACCACTCTTCAATGCAAACAAAAAAATATATACAGTAGATCAGCAGCTAGCAAAAAAACAGTGATCTCACTCAACCTTCAGCAAAATAAATAACCCAAATTAGTGCAGCACTACCAAAAATATTAAACAACATCAATGATTAAACATCAATGTTAAAATATATACAAGAACACAATACGTGTCAAAACAGAGGAAATTTGTGTAAATAAAGTATGTACACCGATTACATGAGTGCGTCCAATAATAAACTTCTGTTAAAGCGCACCCAGTACTAAAGTCCAATGGTGTTTATAAAGTTGGTGATCAATGTCAGTATTGTGCATTTAAGGAAAAAAAAGTCGCAATCAATAATTCTTCTGATATAATGATAGCAAACCTCCTCATGCATACACCCTTGTGCATTCACTCCGGTGATAAAACCAAACGCTCACCTTCTGCCCAGACCTCAAACTATTAGAGCGATCCAATGGGCTTGTGTCCCTTTAACAGATAGCAAGAAAACCAATGCAGCCTCCTCAACGATCTCCCGGAATCATCCAAACACTTATAGATGGATATTGCTTTATTTAGATAAAGGGGTAAAAACATGCACATAAAAGTGATCAAATACATCACAAAGGAAAAAAACAGCATTGGTAGATTGGCACATTAAATAACGAGCAAATGTACCAAAAAAAAATAAAAAATGAAAAGGCATAAATAAATGACCCTAAATACCCCATAAACCTTCTAAATAAAGAAGAATAGGCTGCCACTAGTCACTGGCCTGGAACACTTAAGAGCTAAGGAATTCTAACGTGTAATTCCCACGCACTTGTTCTGAATGTAGAAGAACAAGTCAACTAGAATTTTCAGGAGGACATAAGTGGCATCCTAGATTTTTCTCATGGCAGGAAGATGTATTCAAAGTTAAAGCAAACTTGTACTAAGAGAAATATATAGGCTGCTATTGTTAACCTCTCCTTCTGAAAAATGCTAGTTGCCTAGATGTCCTACTGATCCAGTAGGTTTTATACATTTCTAGTCAATGACCTCATATCATTATGCAGATCTGTAACCTTACTTTATTTTTTAGAAGATTATTCTGGGTCTGTAATTCATATACAGCATTGCTGTAATTGGAGACAGCTGGGTGATTAATGTTTTCAGAACGGGGTCAGTAATGACAGCCAACAAATTTACTACTGTATATCTCAGTACTGGCTTCCTTTAACCTTAAGGCAGCGTGTTACAGGCCAACACAGGCTTTACAAACCTTAATAGAAAGCAAATAAACATAAATGTTTTATTTGCTTCAGCAGTTTTAGTTTAGATTTTAATATGCATACAAATATACAATTTGTGTTCAGGAAGGTTGAATTGCATACCATGTCTCTTCTGCAATAATGTATATATTGTAACATATCGCTCTTTAGATTTGGTAGCTGCATTTGTCTCTTTTTCAGGTAAGCTCATTTTATGCTAGTACAATACAGAAAAAAATCCAGTTGATCCTGGCAGAAACCCATCCTGTGCACTAAACTGGCATCTCAAACTATGTTATAAGCCTACAGAACACTGCCCCCTTATATAACAGAGATGAGAAAAGGAGGAAGGGGGTTTGCACCACAAATCAGGATAGCCTCCTAGGATGTCAACTACGTTGCTCCACAGGTACAGTTCTGTAAGTGAGCTTTGTCACCCAAACATAGGAAGTGTGTTACTGTCAGGATCACCAAGTAAAAAATTTGGAAAAAAGCATGAAAAAAATGAATGCAAATCATTTAAAGTATGGACCACCTCTAAATTAACCCAACTACATGATCTTAGAGCCTTATAATTCCTTTAAAACATTCCCTGATTTATGTAAAAGTCATGGACTTCCAAACTCAGAGGTTTTCCGATATCTCCAGATAAAAAAAATTGTTTGCCCAATATCCACGGAGGACTTGCACTTGATAAATTATCATATTTTGAGAAAATATGTAAACATGACCCCCATGCAAAAGTTCTTATTTCAAATCTTTACACCCGATTCATTTCTAAACCTGTAAAATAAAATATGTGGCGCTATTCCATCAATCAGTGGCAGTACAAAGTATGGTGAAATGGGCAGAATATAATCCACCTCGTGTGGTAATAGACCAGGCAACAGTAAATAATAGCCAAGAATAGATGCCACCATACAAGAGTATAACAAGAAAAGCGGATGCGATTCTGCGATAAAAAACTTAAATGAAAATTGAACAATATACAAAGTGACACAGTGCTAAAGGAAATAAAGCAGTCACCCCTCAATAGGTGAAAAAAATATCTGTAGATGTAAAAACGACTTCCCAAATGAATACTCACAGAAAAAAATCAATATAAGTGAAAGCGATCAACTGCAAAGTGACTCAATGCTTAGTGAAATAAAACGGTCACCCCTCATTGGGTAAAGAAATATAATAACTGTGAGTGAGGAAAAAATGCCTTCCCAAATGAATTCCTCAAAACCAAAAATACATGTCACAGGTGATGCCAGTGGCTCAAAATAAATCACTAAAAATAAATACTAATACTAATGAATAAAGTCACTTCTTCTATGTGAACTACGAATAAGCAGTGCTAAAGTGACAGTAATGTGCAAACAAAATCTTGAGAATAAATGTGCATGAATGATAAAAAAATAATGACCAAATAAATATTATGCCAAAACAATTAATAAATGCAATAATTAGAGTAATGAATAAGTGTTAAAATAGTTAATAATGAATAATTAATGTTGATAGGGCAGCTAATCCCACTCCAGAGATGCTGTCCCAAACGGTGACAATAGTGCAATATAGTCCATACAACAGTGCAATAGTGATAGGTGATTTCCGCAAAAAGTCTTAAGACACAGTGCAAAAAATGTGCAGTGACTGGTAATTTTTCTTCTATGCACGTTCTGGTGCAATTCCCAGATGTTTCCCCCAGCCTCTCACCTCCAACAGTGGCCCCCAATGAGCCTAGTAGGGCAGGTAGATGTTTCTAGGAGAGGATGTGTTTCTTGCAGCGTGTCTTTCACCATCCAGTATGGTCTGTCTCTCTGCAGCTCAACCCACAGCACCCAGCACTCTCAGCGGTTCCAGCGGTTATTAAGAGCAAAGGAAAGATCTCATGGACGTTTTTTAGATAGAGTTTGCCTAGTAAATTTGTGGAAGGAATTTTCCAAATTAGACTTTCCAATATTTTGGTACAATTATAATCTCACACGAGGATACGGATCTCCAGATTGGTTTCCTCTAATCATTATCTTAGTACAGGATTGTTCCTGTTAGTTTATGAGGAGGATTACATATTTATTTAATTAGTTGTTATTAATATACGGGATGGTAGCAGGTTTTTATAAATTCATTAATTGTTTTTCATAGTATTCATATTACGTTCACACTTAATATTACATTTACACCGTTGCAGCTGGTATCTAAGTTGGGCTCAGTTGTGTGAGGTTGCTGCCCGTCTTGAGAGGGATGTATGTAGTGACATGCTCCCTTCCGTGACGTTTGCAGGCTAAGGGAATTTTTCCCATACACAATATGGCGCCTTGATGCTCGTGGTTCAGAACGAGGCTTGGCTCCCTTTATATGGTGGTGAGTCGCTGCGTTGCCCGTTCCCCATTGACAACGTCAGATGATGACGAAACGCGTCTGGGAAGGTACGCACTGACGTCACCACGCTTTCGGAGTAGAGGACGGGCTCCGTTTGTTTGCAAGCCGGCCGGCTCTTTGTACACGCGATTTTATTAACTTAACTGTAAGTTACTACTTGTTTTATAATAAACACTTGAAAGGTTTTACACTATGGTGAGTTCTTCTTCCTTCTTGGTCATCCGTGGCTTTCGTGATGGTGATATGTGGCAACGCAATTGAATTTGGAGTTTTTACCCCCCATACGAACATCGGGAGTGCCAGCAAGCTGAAAGGCCTTGGCTGGGCTATAGCCACTTGTCCTTTTATGCTTGCCATCTGGTAAGCAGATTTTTATTACTAGGGTGGATTGTCACTACTGCTTCAAGATACACGGTGGCGGTGCTGTTTTTTCTGGAAGGATTTTTAATCTCTCTGATGTCATGTCTAGAGACTGTTTTGTTTGAGCGCAGCTTTTCCTTTTTTGAACTATTATTTGGTGTGATCGCACTATATGCTGCTGCTGGTTATCTACACATTAGCTGGTCAAGCGCGGTTCTCTCTATTTACATCTTCATATCTGGTGGACTTGCCCAATTGTGAAAAGATTTTGGAATTTTATATTCTACATGATTTCGACATTATTTGCAGTGTCCATCTTTCCTGATCCTTTGATAGCACTTTAAAATTTAAAACCGACAACTCTCTCCAGTAATCAGTTCAAATTCTTATTACAGATCACTAGAGCCGTGAAACAGACAATCGCTAAAGCCTGGAAATCCCCTACCCTGGTATTACCTAAAACTAAACATAGAATTAATTAAGCTAGGATTCATGCCAAAATAGCTAATTTTAAGAAAATATGACTCCCTTGGATAGCACACTATTTGCCTTCTAATTTTTATGAATCCTTGTTGATGCCTCTGTAAATTTTTCCTACATTTAAATTGTTTTACCCATGCTTATTATATGATTGAAGTCACACATTGCCCCAGAGATCCCTTCTCTTTCATTTACTTTCTCCTCTTCTCCTTTCTTCCCATTCCAATTTCTTCTCCACTTTACCTTTATTTTACCTTTTTCTTGTATCTCTTCTCTCTCTTCATCAGGTTCATGTATCGTTACTTTTAATTGCATTCCTTGTTTCTTATGATATTACAAAATGACTGATATTTGCTCCTGTTTGAATTATAACAGTGATAATCCCTTAACGCTTCCTTTTTTAAAATACTCTAGATCAGGGGTGTCAAACTCAGCAGTGTGGTTGCCCTCAAAGGGCGATTGTATCTGGGTCACACTACTTACAGAGTGCAGAGTTCAGGATTACGTCAGGATTATGCTATGTACAGAGTGCCGGGTTCAGCAGTGTGCTACATACAGAGGGCAGAGATTCAGGGGTGCGCTATGTACAGAGTGCAGGAATTCAGGGGTGTGTTACATACAGAGTGCAGGAATCCAGGGGTATGCTACCTACAGAGAGCAGGGATTCAGGGGTGCGCTACCTACAGAGTGCAGGGATTCAAGGGTGTGCTACCTACAGAGTGCAGGGATTGAGAGGTGCGCTACATACAGAGTGCAGGGAGCCAGGGGTGCGCTACGTACAGAGTGCAGGGAGTCAGGGGTGCACTACATAGAGTGCAGGGATTCAGGGGTGCACTGTGTACAGAGTGCAGGGAGTGAGTGGTGCGCTATGTACAGAGGGCAGGGATTCAGGGATGTGCTATGTACAGAGGGCAGGGATTTAGGGGTGCGCTACATACAGAGGGCAGGGTTCAGGGATGTGTGACGTACAGAGGGCAGGGTTCAGGGGTGGGCGACGTACAGAGGGCAGGGTTCAGGGGTGCACTGTGCAACATCTCACTTCCACCCCTCCTCCTGCTTTCTGACCCCTGCACCCAGCATTCTGCCCCTATCCCCCACCTCTAAACACATCTGCCTACACACCTCCACAGTCCTCCCTCCTCCCAAAGCAAACCTCACATCTATACTCTTTTCTACCTGGTGTAAGATGGCATTTACAAGAATGCTTTCATGGCCAGTACTGCTACAAGTCCTCAAAACCCCTCCCTTAAGATGCAGCCACTGGATGTAGATTGGAACACACAGCCGCCAGAGCCGTCAGGTACCTCCGCCAATGACAGGCTATGCCGGATCGACAGTGCATGCACTCAGCTACACACACAGCCGGCACCGCTGGAGAGACTGAGGTGAAGAGAGGAGGAAGTGTTTACTCCGGTTGCCAAGGAGACCTGTTTGTGACAGCGGACAGTGGCTGTGAGAACAGGAGGTGGAGGCTGATGGCCGCTGCGCGGGCCACATGACAAGGCCTGACGGGCCAGATTCGGCCTTGGGTTTGCCACCTGTGCTTTAGATAATCTTAATTTATTACTAGAGACTTTGTTATATTGACTTTGTTATTATTTTGAATTTTTCTCTCTTGAATAGAGTAGGAGATTGTCTCTCTGCGTTATTAATCTTTTAAATAAAGTGTGAGACAAATTTTATCTTAGTTATATTAAAGAATTATAAACTAACATGCTAACATATTATATTCCTGTATCACTTTTGAACTTGTTTCCTGATTTATTAATTTTCAATAAACAAATTTGACAAGAAAAAAACTAATGCAATCACAACATCTAACTGGTAAGTTGCAATATTTTTATTTTTTCTTCAAAATTTTTCAATTTTGGGTTGTTTTATTCATGGAAATTGTAGTTTTGTAAAAAGAAATAAAAACATCATATTAAATTTACTATTACATTTTACTGTCTGTTGAAAAAAAAATCTCTTAGTGCACTCTTTACTATCTACCTAGTCACTCATGTAAACATCCTGTGCAGTGCATACACTCCTGAAAAAGTTGTTTTAATCAAATACTGCTGCACTAGATGGAGACCTAGGTCCTTTATAGAAATGGACAGTTTGCAACTCTAATGCCCTGTACACACGGTCAGACATTGATCGGACATTCCGACAACAAAATCCATGGGTTTTTTCCAACAGATGTTGGCTCAAACTTGTTTTGCCTACACACGGTTCCACAAAGTTGTCAAAATTTCCAAACGCCAAGAACGCGGTGATGTACACCACGTATGACAAGACTATAAAAGGGCGGTTCAGTACCAAGCGCGGCACCCTTTGGGCTCCTTTTGCTAATCTCGTGTTAGTAAAAGTTTGGCGAGAGACGATTCGCGTGGTTTTCAGATCATATTTCTGCTGTTCAGTTTGTGCTTATGGGTTTGTATCTGGTCTTCAGTGCGTGCAGCGAGTTCCCATTGACTTGTCATTGTGTTCTTTTCCGTTCGTTACTGATTTTCAGGTCGCTCTGCACAGGCCTTGCTGTTCTTCAGTGCGTTCTGTTACTTCGTTCTGACCAGTCGACCGTTTTCTAGCCATGTTGCATGTACGTACTCATCGAGTTCATGCTGTGCGGATGCTTGGTGTTGGGGTCCTTACTTTGACACAAGCCCAGTCCATGAACAGGGCGAGGAGGAGTTCATGGACCAAGAATTGGTTGCTCCAGCGTGACCAATTCTGTCACATGCCTTTGCTCCATGAGATCCGTGAGAATAATCCTGACGATTTCAGGAACTTTCTCAGGATGACGGACCCCGTATTTCACTGTTTGTTGGCTTTGCTGACCCCTTATATCAGCAGGCAGGCTACCTGCATGAGGCATGCCATCACTCCAGAGCAGAGGCTAGTCGCCACAGTGCGGTACTTGGCGACAGGGAGAAGCCTGCAGGACCTCAAGTTCTCGACAGGCATCTCCCCCCAGGCTCTGGGGATCATTATCCCAGAGACCTGTTCTGCCATCATCCAGGTCCTGCAGAAGGAGTATATTAAGGTAAGATTTATCCTTTAACATCACATTTTATTGTATTTAATGTTTGCTAATGTATTGTATTTCTTTCCTCATTCCCTAATTACCATGATTGTAATATGCTGTGAATGTCCCCTTTGTCCTCATGCATGCTGGATTTAAAAAAAAAAAAAATTGTCCTTTATACATATTTGCCTTTACTTTACTTTACTTTTTTTTTTGCTTTTTTTGGGGGGTTCCAAAATCATTTGGAACCCTCCCTCCCCCCAACTGCTAACTCAGCTTATACCAATCCTCTATCTGCTGACTTTGCCAAACCCATACACACTATACCTACCTCTTTTGTGGTCAGATTTCTGGATTAATTCCCCAAAGCATGTAGTGCAAGGGCCTGCCTGAATACTTTCAAATGGTACTGTTTAAAGTTTTTGTATCCTATTATTATCTTAATAGGCAATATCAGAATGTAAAAATGTGCTTCAATTTGTACAGTGTGTATTTTATATTTTTGTATTATGACACTTCTTACCTGTCCAGTGGGCTGCCAATAGTGTAAAGTAAGGAGGGGCTGGCCAAAGTAACACACACTATTTAGGCATTCATCTCTCAATGAAGTGGAGAGGGTTACCTGGCCAAAACATCTCCCCCCTTAAAATTTTTAAAATGGCCCATGAGAGGGGGGGGGGGGGATCTGATAGGTGGACCTTATACCTTTATCTTTAAATACTCCCTTAAATAAATGTTATACTGATGTTGGCCAAGAATGTTTGTGTCTAATCTGCTTTCCATGTTTATGTGCAAAATGATTAATTTATTTTTCTTGTTTGACTCCACAGTTTCCTTCCAACCCACAGGAGTGGCACAATGTGGCCTCCCACTTTGCCCAGAGGTGGGACTTTCCTAACTGCGTCGGGGCAATTGATGGGAAGCAGGTCCACATCATCCCCCCACCTCATACTATTACAACTACAAGGAGATCACTAGTATTGTGATGTTGGTGGTGGTGTCGACTACTTACAAGTTCCTGTATGTGGGCGTGGGGAAGAATGGCCGGATGTCAGATGGTGAAGTCATCGCCCACACAAAGTTCTACAGGCATCTCCAGAATGGCAGCTTGGGCTTGCCACCTCCAGAAGACTATGCGGAAGGACTCCCATTCGTCCTTCGTTGCGGATCAAGCGTTCGCGCTGGGGGACCATCTTATGCGGCCAGCCGGTTCCGCCTATTTCTTACACCCATACACATGGCAGAATATAAACTCAATCACATCATCCTGGCTTGCTGTGTTCCCCACAACTTTTTAAGGAGAAATTTGTCTGACGGTTTTTAAATAACGGGGGGCGGGGCCACCCGGTGACCCCGCCCCCCTCTGACGCACGGTGACTTGACGGGACTTCTCTGTGACGTCACGGGAAATGCCACAGGGAAGTCCCGTCATGTCCCGTGTGTTAGAGGGGGGCGGGATCATCGAGTGGCCCCGCCCCCCATTATTTAAGAACCGTCAGACGAGGAGACGCCGTCACACAGCGGGAGCCTCCCTCCATGCCAGCATGGATGCGGAGCGGCCCGGAGAAGAAAATGAAGAAGAGAAGGAAGAAGAGAAGAGGATGAAGAAGAAGATGAAGAGAAGGGCGGGAGCCTCCCCCCATGCCATGGGTGCGGAGCGGCCAGAGGAGAAGAAGATAGAAGACGCCGCGGAGGAGATGCTGGACGAGAACGTCGGAGGAAGAACCAGAAGAGCCAGAAGAACCAGAAGAAGATGAAGGAAGATAGAAGAAAGAAGAAGCATTTAAATAAAGGAATTGTCAAAAACTGTCTCTTGTCATTTTTAAAATTTTTGACAGTTTTTTAGTAAAATGGTAGGGGTAAGTACCCCCTTACCATTTCACACGGGGGGGCGGGATCTGGGGGTCCCCTTGTTAAAGGGGGCTTCCAGATTCCGATAAGCCCCCACCCGCAGACCCCCACAACCACCAGCCAGGGTTGTGGGGATGAGGCCCTTGTCCTCATCAACATGGGGACAAGGTGTTTTGGGGGGCTACCCCAAAGCACCCTCCCAATGTTGAGGGCATATGGCCTGGTACAGTTTAGGAGGGGGGGCTGCACTCTCGTCCCCCCCTCTTTTCCTGCGGCCTGCCAGGTTGCGTGCTCGGATAAGGGTCTGGTATGGATTTTTGGGGGGACCCCACGCCGTTTTTTTTTTTTTTGGCATGGGGTTCCCCTTAAAATCCTTACCAGACCTGAAGGGTCTGGTATTGAATTTAGGGGGAACCCCACGTCATTTTTTTTTTAAATTTTGGCCGGGGTTCCCCTTAATATTCATACCAGACCTGAAGGGCCTGGTATGGAATTTAGGGGGACTCCCACGTCATTTTTTTTTTTAAATTTTGGTTCGGGGTTTTCCTGTGGGGAATTCCCATGCCGTTTTTATCAATGAACTTCTATGTGTATTGTCGGCAATGCAATAGCCGCGGGTAGTTTTAAATGGGTTTTTTCCTTCCAAATGTTATTTTGCTGTCAGACTGTTCTAAACACGGGAAACATGCGCCCTTTTACAGGCATACTATAGACACCCCCCAGGTACGAAATTTAAAGGGATATTACACTTTTGTTGTTTGACTTTAAGCATTAGTAAAATCACTGCTCCTGAAAAAACGGCCATTTTTAAAACTTTTTTTTGCATTGATCCATGTCCCCTGGGGCAGGCCCCGATTCCCCAAACACTTTTTATGACAATAACTTGCATATAAGCCTTTAAAATTAGCACTTTTGATTATTCATGTTCGTGTCCCATAGACTTTAACGGTGTTCGCGTGTTCGAGCAAACTTTTTTTCTGTTTGCATGTTCTGGTGCGAACCGAACAGGGGGGTGTTCGGCTCATCCCTAATGGAGAAGGTTGAGTAGAGGGAGATGCGGGGAGATCAGGCTCGTGAAATACTTAACCGAGTCCCATAACCTGAGTGAGTGGGCCAGACATGGGCCGATGTTAGTTGGGCGATGGGCTTTGGGGAGCCAAGGAGGGAGGCCAGTGGTATCAGGTGAGAGTCCACTAGATCAATGGCGGCCCATAACGGCATCTGCTGTTTCTCATGGAGATGTGATAATGGGGCAGTATGTACAGGAGAGGAGTGTGGGAGGTATGAGTGGGAGGTATGATAGTGAGCAGTATGTACAGGAGAGGAGTGTGGGAGGTATGACAATGGGCACTATGTACAGGAGAGCAGTGTGGGAGGGTATGAGAGTGAGCAGTATGTACAGGAGAGGAGTGTGGGAGGTATGAGAGTGAGCAGTATGTACAGGAGATGAGTGTGGGAGGTGTGACAATGGGCACTATGTACAGGCGAGGAGTGTGGGGGGGTATGACAATGGGCACTATGTACAGGCGAGGAGTGTGGGGGGGTATGACAATGGGCACTATGTACAGGAGAGGAGTGTGGGGGGTATGAGAGTGAGCAGTATGTCCAGGAGATGAGTGTGGGAGGTATGAGAGTGAGCAGTATGTACAGGAGAGGAGTGTGGGAGGTATGACAATGGGCACTATGTACAGGAGAGGCGTGTGGGGGACTATGAGAGTGAGCAGTATGTACAGGAGAGGAGTGTGGGAGGTATGAGAGTGAGCAGTGTGTACAGGAGAGGAGTGTGGGAGGTATGCCAATGGGCACTATGTACAGGAGAGGAGTGTGGAGGGTATTACAGTAGGCACTATGTACAGGAGAGGAGTGTGGAGGGTAGAGAGTGAGCAGTATGTACAGGGGAGGAGTGTGGGGGGTATGAGAATGAGCAATATGTACAGGAGAGGAGTGTGGGAGGTAAGAGAGTGAACAGTATGTACAGGAGAGGAGTGTGGGTGGTATGAAAGTGAGCAGTATGTACAGGAGAGGAGTGTGGAAGGTGTGACAATGGGCACTATGTACAGGAGAGGAGTGTGGGGGGGTATGACAATGGGCACTATGAACAGGAGAGGAGTGTGGGGGGTATGAGAGTGAGCAGTATGTATAGGAGAGGAGTGTGGGAGGTATGACAATGGGCACTATGTACAGGAGAGGAGTGTTGGGGGTATGACAGTAGGCACTATGTACAGGAGAGGAGTGTGGAGGGTATGAGAGTGAGCAGTATGTACACGAGAGGAGTGTGGGGGGTATGAGAGTGAGCAGTATGTACAGGAGAGGAGTGTGGGGGGTATGAGAGTGAGCAGTATGTACAGGCGAGGAGTGTGGGAGGTATGAGAGTGAGCAGTATGTACAGGAGAGAAGTGTGGGAAGTATGACAATGGGCACTATGCACAGGAGAGGAGTGTGGGGGGTATGACAGTGAGCAGTATGTACAGGAGAGGAGTGTGGGAGGTATGAGAGTGAGCAGTATGTACAGGAGAGGAGTGTGGGAAGTATGAAAATGGGCACTATGTACAGGAGAGGAGTGTGGGGGGTATGACAGTGGGCACTATGTACAGGAGAGGAGTGTGGGGGGTATGAGAGTGAGCAGTATGTACAGGAGAGGAATGTGGGAGGTATGGGAGTGAGCAGTATGTACAGGAGAGGAGTGTGGAGGATATGACAATGGGCACTATGTACAGGAGAGGAGTTTGCAGGGTATGACAGTGGGCACTATGCTCAGGAGAGGAGTGTGGGGGGTATGAGAGTGAGCAGTATGTACAGGAGAGAAGTGTGGGGGGTATGAGAGTGAGCAGTATGTACAGGAGAGGAGTGTGGGAGGAATGAGAGTGAGCAATATGTACAGGAGAGGAGTGTGGGAGGTATGAGAGTGAGCAGTATGTACAGGAGAGGAGTGTGGGAGGTATGAGAGTGAGCAGTATGTACAGGAGAGGAGTGTGGGGTATGAGAGTGAGCAGTATGTACAGGAGAGGAGTGTGGGAGGTATGACAATGGGCACTATGTACAGGAGAGGCGTGTGGGGGACTATGAGAGTGAGCAGTATGTACAGGAGAGGAGTGTGGGAGGTATGAGAGTGAGCAGTGTGTACAGGAGAGGAGTGTGGGAGGTATGCCAATGGGCACTATGTACAGGAGAGGAGTGTGGAGGGTATTACAGTAGGCACTATGTACAGGAGAGGAGTGTGGAGGGTAGAGAGTGAGCAGTATGTACAGGGGAGGAGTGTGGGGGGTATGAGAATGAGCAATATGTACAGGAGAGGAGTGTGGGAGGTAAGAGAGTGAACAGTATGTACAGGAGAGGAGTGTGGGTGGTATGAAAGTGAGCAGTATGTACAGGAGAGGAGTGTGGAAGGTGTGACAATGGGCACTATGTACAGGAGAGGAGTGTGGGGGGGTATGACAATGGGCACTATGAACAGGAGAGGAGTGTGGGGGGTATGAGAGTGAGCAGTATGTATAGGAGAGGAGTGTGGGAGGTATGACAATGGGCACTATGTACAGGAGAGGAGTGTTGGGGGTATGACAGTAGGCACTATGTACAGGAGAGGAGTGTGGAGGGTATGAGAGTGAGCAGTATGTACACGAGAGGAGTGTGGGGGGTATGAGAGTGAGCAGTATGTACAGGAGAGGAGTGTGGGGGGTATGAGAGTGAGCAGTATGTACAGGCGAGGAGTGTGGGAGGTATGAGAGTGAGCAGTATGTACAGGAGAGAAGTGTGGGAAGTATGACAATGGGCACTATGCACAGGAGAGGAGTGTGGGGGGTATGACAGTGAGCAGTATGTACAGGAGAGGAGTGTGGGAGGTATGAGAGTGAGCAGTATGTACAGGAGAGGAGTGTGGGAAGTATGAAAATGGGCACTATGTACAGGAGAGGAGTGTGGGGGGTATGACAGTGGGCACTATGTACAGGAGAGGAGTGTGGGGGGTATGAGAGTGAGCAGTATGTACAGGAGAGGAATGTGGGAGGTATGGGAGTGAGCAGTATGTACAGGAGAGGAGTGTGGAGGATATGACAATGGGCACTATGTACAGGAGAGGAGTTTGCAGGGTATGACAGTGGGCACTATGCTCAGGAGAGGAGTGTGGGGGGTATGAGAGTGAGCAGTATGTACAGGAGAGAAGTGTGGGGGGTATGAGAGTGAGCAGTATGTACAGGAGAGGAGTGTGGGAGGAATGAGAGTGAGCAATATGTACAGGAGAGGAGTGTGGGAGGTATGAGAGTGAGCAGTATGTACAGGAGAGGAGTGTGGGAGGTATGAGAGTGAGCAGTATGTACAGGAGAGGAGTGTGGGGTATGAGAGTGAGCAGTATGTACAGGAGAGGAGTGTGGGAGGTATGACAATGGGCACTATGTACAGGAGAGGCGTGTGGGGGACTATGAGAGTGAGCAGTATGTACAGGAGAGGAGTGTGGGAGGTATGAGAGTGAGCAGTGTGTACAGGAGAGGAGTGTGGGAGGTATGCCAATGGGCACTATGTACAGGAGAGGAGTGTGGAGGGTATTACAGTAGGCACTATGTACAGGAGAGGAGTGTGGAGGGTAGAGAGTGAGCAGTATGTACAGGGGAGGAGTGTGGGGGGTATGAGAATGAGCAATATGTACAGGAGAGGAGTGTGGGAGGTAAGAGAGTGAACAGTATGTACAGGAGAGGAGTGTGGGTGGTATGAAAGTGAGCAGTATGTACAGGAGAGGAGTGTGGAAGGTGTGACAATGGGCACTATGTACAGGAGAGGAGTGTGGGGGGGTATGACAATGGGCACTATGAACAGGAGAGGAGTGTGGGGGGTATGAGAGTGAGCAGTATGTATAGGAGAGGAGTGTGGGAGGTATGACAATGGGCACTATGTACAGGAGAGGAGTGTTGGGGGTATGACAGTAGGCACTATGTACAGGAGAGGAGTGTGGAGGGTATGAGAGTGAGCAGTATGTACACGAGAGGAGTGTGGGGGGTATGAGAGTGAGCAGTATGTACAGGAGAGGAGTGTGGGGGGTATGAGAGTGAGCAGTATGTACAGGCGAGGAGTGTGGGAGGTATGAGAGTGAGCAGTATGTACAGGAGAGAAGTGTGGGAAGTATGACAATGGGCACTATGCACAGGAGAGGAGTGTGGGGGGTATGACAGTGAGCAGTATGTACAGGAGAGGAGTGTGGGAGGTATGAGAGTGAGCAGTATGTACAGGAGAGGAGTGTGGGAAGTATGAAAATGGGCACTATGTACAGGAGAGGAGTGTGGGGGGTATGACAGTGGGCACTATGTACAGGAGAGGAGTGTGGGGGGTATGAGAGTGAGCAGTATGTACAGGAGAGGAATGTGGGAGGTATGGGAGTGAGCAGTATGTACAGGAGAGGAGTGTGGAGGATATGACAATGGGCACTATGTACAGGAGAGGAGTTTGCAGGGTATGACAGTGGGCACTATGCTCAGGAGAGGAGTGTGGGGGGTATGAGAGTGAGCAGTATGTACAGGAGAGAAGTGTGGGGGGTATGAGAGTGAGCAGTATGTACAGGAGAGGAGTGTGGGAGGAATGAGAGTGAGCAATATGTACAGGAGAGGAGTGTGGGAGGTATGAGAGTGAGCAGTATGTACAGGAGAGGAGTGTGGGAGGTATGAGAGTGAGCAGTATGTACAGGAGAGGAGTGTGGGGTATGAGAGTGAGCAGTATGTACAGGAGAGGAGTGTGGGGGGCATGAGAGTGAGCAGTATGTACAGGAGAGGAGTGTGGGAGGTATGACAGTGGGCAGTATGTACAGAAGAGGAGTGTGGGAGGTATGAGAGTGAGCAGTATGTACAGGAGAGGAGTGTGGGAGGTATGAGAGTGAGCAGTATGTACAGGAGAGGAGTGTGGGAGGTATGAGAGTGAGCAGTATGTACAGGAGCGGAGTGTGGGAGGTATGAGAGTGAGCAGTATGTACGAGGAGTGTGGGAGGTATGAGAGTGAGCAGTATGTACGAGGAGTGTGGGAGGTATGAGAGTGAAAGCACTCTGTGTATGTGGTTTCCAGATCATGCGAAGTTAATGTATAACCATTCAATTTAACCCTGTATTGATCCAAACTCTGTAAAATCCAAAGTGTAAATTCACCGTAAAAAAAACGAAACACTCTAAGGCTAAGTTCACATCTATGTTTTTGGGTAACGCATGCAAAATTGCATGCCTTCCCAACAAAGAAATGTGCTGCCCTTATCCAGATGTGCAGCAGTGCCATTGTTTGTTATTGGCACCTCCATGCATCTGCAAACATGTGGACCAAACTACAGGGTGCCACACACTTTTGGAAAAGATTCAGGACTTCTTTTCCATGATGCTTGTGCATAGGGCAGCCCATTGAAATTAATGGGCTGCCCTACACATAATGCATGAAAAACATGCCTGTGTGTGTGCGTAAAAAAAGCCTAACCGAGCTAATTCTCAATTTAAAAAAATCATTATTCTCTAAATATTCAGTGTTCATACAATTGCACTACCATGTAAATAACTGTAAACACTGTGCTTTGCTCCGTTTATTGAGAACAGGTAACTTGTATATAGAGTGTTTTGTTTATGTGGGGAATTTACATGTTGTACAGAGTTTGGAGAACACAGGTTTAAAGTGAATGGTTATAAAGTTTCCTCAGATTATCTGAACATACACAGAGTGTTGGGGTTGTTTACATAGTGATAAGTGCCAGTGTTCAAGATATCCGTTAGCTGTGAGCAGGGCTGAAGATACAGCCGACTTTATATACACTGCATGCGCAGTGTATATAAAGCGTAACACGCGTGCGTCGTACGTACGATCTGTGAGCGGAGGAAGGAGTATAGGAAGCGCCGATCGTGATAACGAAGGTAACATTTAAACTTGGGCCTATACTGCTTAGAGATTGAGGCCTATATTGGGACAAGATTAGGAGACTTTAGCCTGATATTAGGGTTTGTCTTGTGTATTGCATATAAAAAGGATGGCTTCAATGACCACAATTTCCTCCCCCTGTTCATAGATAAATACAGGGAGCTGCCCTGTCTGTGGCAGGTGAAACATCCGCAATATAATCCTAAACAATAGAGGCAGGCAGCCCTGGAGAAACTGCTGGAGTTGGTGAAGCCGGTGGTCTCCACGGCAACCATCCCCTATTTAAAAGCCAAAATTGGTGGCCTGAGGAGCATGTATCATAGGGAGCGCAAGAAGGTCCAGAATTCCCAGAGATCCGGAGCTGCAGCAGATGACGTTTATGTCCCCAGGCTCTGGTACTATGGGAGACTGTGATTTCTGTCAGACCAGCCTGAAGTCAGGGAATCCCTCTGGACCCTACCTTTCACCTTACCTTCCACCCTGTCTTCCACCCCAGCTGAGGCTTCCGATGTCCAACCTGGGAATTCCAGCCAGGAAGAAGTGGAGGAGCCCAGCTGGAGTCAGGTATAGCATTCTTCTACAGATTTCTGGTCAATAAATAAATGATGTTTACTAGATGTTATTATTGATCACTAATTGCTGATTTAATAAAGTGTTTTACATATCAATAGACAGTAGTGGGCAAAAATAATTGGGACAAGAATGAAAAATGCTGGGCTCAGAATGATAGTCTTTTATATTTCTTAACATTCAATTTGCAACAGTCATGAGGTGAAAATTGTGTGTGATTGACAAAGAAAAAACTAAAACTATGTCCTTTTTTCATACACAGGAAGACCTCAGCCAGGAGGAGGCTGTGGAATGTGGCACACAGGAGGAGGTGGGGGATAGTGGCAGCTAAGAGGTGTCCGGGGTAAGTGGCAGCCAGGAGGAGGCGGGGGTAAGTGGCAGCCAGGAGGAGGCCGGGCCCAGTAGGAGCCTCACAGAATCACAGGTTCCTCCCCCCTGTCTTCCAAACAAAAGACCCAGGAAGGGGAGTAATGTGGAGGATTCAGCACTCAGGCAAATTCAGGAGGCTTCTGCGTCCCACAAAACTGCAGGACATGCAGGAAGGCCAACGCCTCATGTGTGAGGAAATCATTTATAAAACATTAAATAAGGGGTTGAGGGGCGAAATCACACCCAATACCCACCTGAATGAGTTGCATCATCCTCCTCCTCCTCCTGCCACAACTCCACCACCACAGACACAGCACGGAAGGAAGAGTGGAAGGAAGACAAGAAAGTGATGTCCTGGGTTCAGTCTGGTCAAAAGATGCAGGCTCTTGTATGACCACAGCCTGGGGACATATATATTATCTGCTGTTGTTCATGATCTCTTGGACTTCTGGATCAGATTGTACTCCCGTATATATGGACTCCTCAGGCCACCAATTTTGCAGTAAAATAATTGATGTGTGCCCTGGGGGACAAAGGCTATTTCTGCTGTTTCTCCAGCGTTGCCTCCCTCTTTCTTTGGTTATGCCCCCTTAATAAAATTTTGGTTTGTTTTATTATACTCGCCTATGTGTGTTTTCCTTCAAAAAGGACAGTTTGTTTGTGAGGAGGCAGGTACATTTCAAAAATACAATGCGAAATTAACAAGAGACACCAACATCAAACAATCTCTTTGAGATTAAATAATACAAGATAATAATCGTGTTGTGGTAACTTGACACACAAAACACACAAAAAACTATTCTGGAGTTAAAAAAAAACAAAAAATAACACGAGATCAGGATTTAAAAAAAAAAATCTAAAAACATCAAAAAATTATTTTTTTTCGGTAGATGTGACAAATAAAAATATTATATTCATGAAATCATGATAAATAATAAAGAAAGAAGTTTGTGAGAACTCTGTGTGAATATGAGCAGCAAAACAACTTCATTCTTCTAGCATTATAAAGAAGAAGAGAGTGTGCTGCATTAAACTATTTAAAACATTGCAGCATGACGAAAGTGCTATATCCATTATGAACGCTAATTTTACCAGACAGAGCAGTTCTATCTCGGAATTTATTCTGAGCATGCGTGGTACTTTGTGTGTTGGAATTGTCCACACACGGTCGGAATTGATGCAAACGGATTTTGTTGTCGGAAAATTTTATAGCCTGCCCACACACGGTCGGAATTTCCGACAACAAGCTCCGATCGCATATTTTCTGTCGGAAAACCGTGTGTACAGGGCATAAAAGTATTAAACAATGTAAGAAGAACTTGTTTGTGACTGAGTATGGACTGGCTGGGATCATTTAAGGGGTTGATATACAGTCAGGTCCATAAATTTTGGGACATCGACACAATTCTAATCTTTTTGGCTCTATACACAACCACAATGGATTTGAAATGAAACAAACAAGATGTGCTTTAACTGCAGACTTTCAGCTTTAATTTGAGGGTATTTACATCCAAATGAGGTGAACGGTGTAGGAATTACAACAGTTTGTATATGTGCCTCCCACTTTTTAAGGGACCAAAAGTAATGGGACAGATTAACAATCATCCATCAAACTTTCACTTTTTAATACTTGGTTGCAAATCCTTTGCAGTCAATTACAGCCTGAAGTCTGGAATGCATAGACATCCCCAGACGCTGGGTTTCATCCCTGGTGATGCTTTACCAGGCCTCTACTGCAACTGTCTTCAGTTCCTGCTTGTTCTTGGGGCATTTTCCCTTCAGTTTTGTCTTCAGCAAGTGAAATGCATGCTCAATCGGATTCAGGTCAGGTGATTGACTTGGCCATTGCATAACATTCCACTTCTTTCCCTTAAAAACATCATCATCATCATCATCTACCACAGTTGTTTTCCGTGGTGTTTTGGGTCTCTTGGTGTTGCTGAGCTCACCGGTGCGTTCTTTCTTTTTAAGGATGTTCCAAACAGTTGATTTGGCCACACCTAATGTTTTTGCTATCTCTCTGATGGGTTTGTTTTATTTTTTCAGCCTAATGATGGCTTGCTTCACTGATAGTGACAGCTCTTTGGATCTCATATTGAGAGATGAAAGCAACAGATTCCAAATGAAAATAGCACACTTGAAATGAACTCTGGACCTTTTATCTGCTCCTTGTAAATGGGATAATGAAGGAATAACACACACCTGGCCATGGAACAGCTGAGCAGCCAATTGTCCCATTACTCTTGGTCCCTTAAAAAGTGGGAGGCACATATACAAACTGTTGTAATTCCTACACCGTTCACCTGATTTGGATGTAAATACCCTCAAATTAAAGCTGAAAGTCTGCAGTTAAAGCACATCTTGTTCGTTTCATTTCAAATCCATTGTGGTTGTGTATAGAGCCAAAAAGATTAGAATTGCGTCGATGTCCCAATATTTATGGACCTGACTGTACTTGTCTGTGATGCAGAAGTATTTGGCCAGAGATTGAATGCTGGAGTAAGAATGTGATTATAAATACTCTCAGACTCATCTATATTTCACATTCAACTTAAAGCATACACACAGCAAAAATTTGAGGGGTGCAGACGGAAATATACAAAAAATCCCCACTGCTGATGATTAAGGATAGGCGAACAGTTTGGACCGAGCATAAGTTCGGGCTGAACATTGGCTGTTCAGAAGTTCTCAGAAAATTTGGATTAAAAGGTTGTTTAACAGTTTGTTTGGGCCGTAGCACAGTGCATTGAAGGCCCTGATTGGCTGACTCAATGAAAGCTTTGCCCAATCAGGGCACAGAGCACTGGCAGAACCATGCATGGATGCTGTCATGATGACTGTATCCAATCATGGCTCATTGCTCTTAATCCCGCCCCGTACTATTAAAGTATTCTTTCTATAGCGGCCATTGGTAGTGTGATAGCGGGGTGGAGAGAGAAAGAACAGGGCTCTGTTCAGTGCTATTAGACAGTTATGCCCTGTACACATGGTCAGACATTGATCAGACATTTCGACAACAAAATCCATGGATTTTTTCCGACGGATGTTGGCTCAAACTTGTCTTGCATACACACGGTCACACAAAGTTGTCGGAATCTGATCATTCTGAACACGGTGACATAAAACACGTACGTTGGGACTATAAACGGGGCAGCAGCCAATTGCTTTCGTCTCTTAATTTATTCTGAGCATGCGTGGCACTTTGTGCATCGGATTTGTGTACACACGATTGGAATTTCCGACAACGGATTTTGTTGTCGGAAAATTCTATAGCAAGCTCTCAAACTTTGTGTGTCGGAAATTCCTATGGAAAATGTGTGATGGAGCCTACACACAGTCGGAATTTCCGACAACAAGGTCCTATCACACATTTTCCATCGGATTTATATATCAGTTTAGTGTGAATCTAGGGATAGTTCAGTGTGAGTGTAGTGCGACCATTCATCTTTACATTAGTGTCAATGTAGAAGTAGTTCAGTCATTGTGAGTGTAGAGCGACCACCATTCATCTTTACATTAGTGTGAATGTAGGGATAGTTACTGCAGGTTTAACGCTGTATATTTAATTGTGTTGCTGCAAGTTTAACACCATATATTTCATTGCGTTACTGCAAGTTTAACGCCATAGAGTTCTGTGCATTAATGCAAGTTTAATGCCGTATATTTCATTGTGTTACTGCAAGTGTAACACCATATAGTTCTGTGTGTTAATGCCAGTGTAACGCCATATAGTTCGGTGCATTACTGCAAGTTTAACGCTGTATATTTTATTACGTTACTGCAAGCTTAACGCCTTATAGTTCTGTGCATTACTGCAAGTTGAACGCCGTATATTTCATTGCGTTACTGCAAGTTTAACTTCATATAGTTCTGTGGGTTACTGCAAGTTTAACGCCATATAGTTCTGTGCGTTACTACAAGTTTAAGGCCATATAGTTCTGTGCGTTACTGCAAGTTTAACGCCATTTAGTTCTGTGCATTATTGCAAGTTTAACGGCATATAGTTCTGTGCGTTACTGCAATATTATAGTGTATCCATAGAGAGAGTGTGTCTGTGTCATGAATACTCAAATTAAAGTGCACCAAACACCACTTTCCTTTGATTAAAGTGCATCTATGTACACATTTACACATCTTTACTAAATTTTGTCATCATGTCTGGGAGGACAGCAAGGAGAGGCAGATGTTCCCATGGCAATGTAAGGGGGCCAGCAGCATATGTGTCCACAGGCAAAGGTGGACATGGTAAGTCCTCAGGCAGGGCATCATTCCCTTGGTTTAGTGATGTTGCCTGTGCTATCCAGCCACAGCATGCAGAGGAGGTGGTGGACTGACTTACTAAACCCTCCTCATCCTCCTCATCCTTCGTCACCCAAGCAGAGACTAATGCACAGTCCCCTGCAGCTGCCAGATTGGCAAAAACTGCCTCTCCTCGTCCACAACTATTCCTGCCTTAGCCCCAGCATCAGGCATGGAGGAGTCAACTGAGTTATTTGAACACAGTGTCAGCCAATTGCTCCTTGACGATGCACAGCCATTACTCGATTCAGATGTTTGTTCTGACTCTGAGGTTGAGGAAGGCAGGCACATGAGCCTACAGAGAGGGGAGAATACTGGTGCACAAATTGGCAGTCATATTCCCCCAGCCACAGCGTATTGCCAAGTTGTCTCCAGTGGTAATGAGGATGGAGGAGATGATGATGATGATGAGGTCACTGACTTGACTTGGGTACCGGATAGAGCAGAGGAGGAAAATGAGGGTGAGGCGCAACCCCAACGAGGCATCCATCATGGAAGAGTGGAGAGCAGCCACCCTATTCCATCACAATGTGGAGCTGTTATCTGCCGGCCCACTTCCAACAGCTCAGCTGTCTGGGCCTTTTTTAGTACATGTGCAGCTGATCACACTATTTGCAAACTTGTCTAAAGCGCATCAAGCGTGGCAAAAACACCAACCAATTGGGTACCGCATGCTTGACAAGGCATTTAACCTCCCACCACTCAGCCCATTGGCAAGAGCACCTAAAAGCCACACAAAGGGGTCACAAATCTGTCCCTCCTCCTTACTCACCTGAGTCTGTCCATGCTATACCTCATAACCTCTCAGCAGCCTCCACTGACAGGGATGATGGTATAGCGCAGGGTGCCCCAGGTCCTTACAGCACTTCAGCCAGCAGCACACCACGAGGTGTAGACTATAGCTGACAAATTTCTCTGCCCCATCTGCTGCAGCGGAAAAAAAAAATACAGTCTCTGCCACCCACATGCCCAGTGTCTAAATGCAAGCTTGTCAAAGCTGCTGGCTCTACAAATTTTGCCTTTCCGCCTGGTGGATTCTGCTCCCTTACGTGAATTTTCAGAATGTGCTGTACCGCAATGGCAGGTTCCCAATCGATATTTCTTTTCACATAAGGCCATTCCATCTCTACCATCACGTGGAAGGCAATGTTGTGGCATCCCAGTCAGACGCAAACTCCACATTACTGCTGACACGTTGTCCAGCAAGCATGAGCAGGGATGATATATTTTGTTCACAGCACATTGGGTAACTCTGCTTGCAATTCATTAGGATGCAGGACAGAGCTCAGTGCTGCAGCTTGTTGTGCCCCCACATCTCCATACAGGTAGTGATAATGCCAGATTTGTCAGCTCTACCCCCTCCTCCATGCCCTCCTTTGCTGAATTGTCCTATTAACCTCAAGTACCCCCTAAGCATTAAAAGGGCTATTCAAGTCAGGCTAAAAGGTGTCATGCAGTGCTTCAGCTGGTGTGTCTAGGGGGCAGGAACCACACTGGAGCAGAGATTCTTGCAGCTCCAGAGGTGGTTCACGCCATGCCAGCTGGAGCCAGGAATGTTGGAGTGTGACAATGACACAAACCTTCTCTCCACCCTTATGCCCCGTACACACGGTCGGACATTGTTCGGACATTCCGACAACAAAATCCTAGGATTTTTTCCGACGGATGTTGGCTCAAACTTGTCTTGCATACACACGGTCACACAAAGTTGTCGGAAAATCCGATCGTTCTGAACGCGGTGACGTAAAACACGTACGTGGGGACTATAAACGGGGCAGTGGCCAATAGCTTTCATCTCTTTATTTATTCTGAGCATGCGTGGCACTTTGTCCGTCGGCTTTGTGTACACACGATAGGAATTTCCGACAACGGATTTTGTTGTCGGAAAATTTTATCTCCTGCTCTCCAACTTTGTGTGTCGGAAAATCCGATGGAAAATGTCCGATGGAGCCCACACACGGTCGGAATTTCTGACAACACGCTCCGATCGGACATTTTCCATCGGAAAATCCGACCGTGTGTACGGGGCATTAGACAGGGAAAGTTGATACATGTCCCATGCCTGGCACATGTCCCCAATTTGGTGGTGCAGCGTTTCCTAAATAGGCACTCGGGGTTGGAAAATCTGCTAAAGCAGGACAGAAGAGTGTGTAGCCATTTTAGGCGGTCATACACAGCCAGTGCTTGGTTGGCTGAAATTCAGCGGGAATTCCATCTGCCCATAAACTGCCTGAATGGTGACATGCCCACCAGGTGGAACTCAACTTTGACAATGCTACAGTGGCTGCACATGCAGCAGAGGGTCGTAAATGAGTACCTGTGTGAGTATGGCACAACGACAGGCTTAGGTCAGCTCTGCTTTTTTCCCCACACCAATGGCTGCTTATAAAGGATGCATGCACTGTACTGTCACCATTTGAGGATGCCACAAGGATGGTGAGCCGTGACAATGCATGCATTAGTGACAGTGACCTGTTGTGTTCCTGCTGGAGCAGACTCTGCGTGGCATTATGGACAGGGCACTCGAGGCAGAGCAGCAGGAGGAAGAGGAGAACTTCCTTTTCTCTCAAGGCCCACTTTATGCATATGCCATTGTTCCTATGCCACAGAGCACACAAGAGAAGAGAAAGGAGGAAGAGGAGGAGGAGGATTCTGGCAGTTTCGGAGGCATTGAAACAGAGGAAGACATACAGCAAACAGTAAGAGATGGTTTTCCATCCGCAGAACCCTTGGGAGTAGTACATGACTGGGAGGAGGCAATTCCAGATACTCTAATCCTCAGTGACCCCGAGGAGTCTGCTTCTCATGCCTCCGCAAATTTGCTGTGCATGGGCTCCCTCATGCTTCAAAGCCTGCAAACGGACCCAAGAATATGTGCCGTAAAGGAAAAGGATCACTGTTGGTTGGCAACCCTCCTTGACCACCGTTTATAAGGGGAAAGTCTCAGAACTCATCCCGTCCCAGCAGAGAGTGCAGGAGATGAAATCTCTTGAGGACACCTTAAAGAGAAGTTTATGGAATGCTTTTCCCAACTCTGGTAGATTACAGTGTTGTGGAAAACGTAGTTTTGAGGCTTCTGCTGGTCAAGAGAGGAGCGGTGGAGAAGGCGGCTTCCTAAGTGAAGCATTTCTCAATTTTTTTAGTCCTCGCTGTCCAGGGCTGTCAGCTTCCACATCCCATTGGCAGCGTCTGCATCACATGGTGGACGATTATCTAGGGGCGAAAACAGAGATGGAGAGCTTTCCAGTCGACGATCCACTGGCTTACTGGGTCAGAACTTGCCCAGTATGCTATTGTGCTACTGGGCTGCCCTGCATCCAGCGTGCTTTCCGAATGGGCATTCAGTGCTGCTGGAGGTTTTGTTAATGATCATAGAATGCGTTTGTCCACAGACTTGGTGGACCATCTGACTTTGATCAAAATGAATCAGTCCACGATTACCAGTAGCTATGAAGCCCCTGATGCCGATGTCGCTGATTAAGTGTTTTTGGGACATGGAACCTCTGCAGGACTTCTAGGTTGCCTAGTGTTATGGGTATTGATTTCATCTGGAAGAATGTTTGTTTTTGGTGTAGGTTTCATGGGCACAATTAACACTCAAAGACCAATTTTTCCACACCTGTTTAACAGGTGCATATCATTACAGTTTTTGACAGCAAGGCCAATTCTTGCTTTTATCAAGAGTACCCCTATAGGGTTACGCTGTGAAGGTGCCACCAACACCCAAAGAACAATTTTTCCGCATTTAAAAATGAGTTTTTTTTTACAAACTTTTTTTCATTGATTCATGTCCCCCAATGCAGTACCCAGACCCCCATAACTATTGTATGCCCAATTACTTGCATATAAGCCTTCAAAATGGGCACTCTTGATTTTTCACATTCGGGTCCCATAGACTTTAATAGGGTTCTTTATTTGGTTCCGAACTTTCCCGTGTTCGAAAGTTCAGGTGTGAACCGAACAGGGAGGTCGCTCGGCCCATCCCTACTAATACATATGCTATACATTAGTGACAATAAAAGGGTTAAAGATGATCATTCTAAGCTACCAAGCTAGCCAGTTTAAGTAAGCATGTGTCTCTACTACTGCCAAAAGTCAGTTTTTTTTTTTACATGCTCAGAGGATAGTTAACCTGCGATGCTAGCAGAAAGACAGAAGGGAGAGAGAAGAGTTGTTAACCATTATGTTAGCAGCCCCAATTCACCCCCACCTTCCACCAAGCTAGCTAAGGGCACCTCTGCTCCTCTTTTTCTGATAGGGCATGCACACACCTGTTTTGGAAGAAACTCCTGGCCTGAGGCCCATCATCATGAGTAAAGGAATACACAAGTAACCTTTTAACATTTTTTCTTTTACTGTGTTACCACAGGTTCACAATTTTGCACAGCAGCTTCTTTAACTCCACACATCGGACTAGCAGTACAGTACATTTAAATGCAGTACTGTAAATTTGAACTCAGAAAGCCCAGCCATCTCTTCCACCTCACCACCGTTCATCCCCCTTTCATGGGCCCTCATCCAGAGTCTCTTGGTGGCCTAGCTCCGAAGGGCCCTTTCCTTTACAGGCTACACTGGCTAGTACTGCGACTTCCACATATTTGCAAATTTGTGAAACAAAACCATCTGTTTTTTATGAGAATTGTTAGACAGGGTTAATTTGGTTTGTTTGTAGGCTAGCTGGTATAAGTGTGCTGGGAAACTTTTGTTTGTGATGTTCATTGCCTCTCCATGTGCACCTTACGGTAAAGGCTAATTATAAATTGGGGCAGTTGCAATCTTTTTGTATATCTTGTTCGCTGATTTGGTGCGGGGGCACATTGGATGCCTTCATCTGCCATAGTGCTATTGTTGGGCATCCAACGTGTGCCTGTTCCTTTATGGAGCAGTGGGCTCCTTCCAGGCAGACCTGCCCTTAATTTATCCACTGCTATATATGCTCTAACTTGGAGACTCTCAAAACGATAGAGTTAGGACCACAGTATACAGAGGAGCCTTGACATGGGCATTGAGGCTTCCACATATATTTGCAAATGTGTGCAATGAAACCTGCTGTTTTTAACGTGAATTGTTAGACAGGGTCAATTTGGTTTGTTTGCAGGCTAGCTGGTAAGTTTGCTGGCAAATCTTTGTTTGTTTGAGATGTATACCAGATGTATACCAGGGCTAACCTGTTTCCATCCTCCTTCTTCCTAGGACTCCACCCACACCGGCTTATAAAGGAAGTCAAGATCAAGAACATGGGTATATGATCTCAAACTAGCAGGAAGAGAATATTATTTTACTGATAGAGTAGTTGATGCTTGGAATAGACTTCCAGCAGAGGAAGAGCCAGTTAACAATAAGTGGATTCAAACATACTTGGGACAAACATAGATCTATACACAGATAAAGAAAAAAAAAAAAAAAAAAAGCATGAATAAATATAAGATGAAAAAAAAATGGGGCAGACTCAGTGGACTTTTTTCTGCTGTCATGCTTCCACGTTTCTTTTTATCCTACGGGGACAATGCTGCTTCTGTAAGCTAGCATTGTCACCCAAGGAAGCTATGCAACCATACATCATGTTTCTAAATAATTTTACATTTTAACAATGAAACACCACAATTGAATCAATTTTATTTGCCATTATTTACCCACATTTCACATGTCAAATAGTTTTGGTAATGTCAATCATTTATATTTTATAATTTACTATTGGTAAAGTATAATGAATTGAAAATGATTACAATACAAGTAATGCAAATATCTTGCAATAATACGTTTTTTCGACTTGTATTATGAAAAATATTGTTGCTAGGTAAAAGGTGTTACTTTATATGCATTTCTACCAAACATGAAAAAGTATTCTTGCAGTATTGCCCCATACAGGACAAAAAACAAAAATAAACCATAAACAACCATAAAAAAATGGGCAGACTCAATGGACCACTTGGTCTTTTTTTCTGCTGTCACTCTTTTATGTTTCTATGTTTCTAGAAAAGGAAGTGTCTCCCTGGCAGAATCACCAGGTGAAAAAAAAATAAGTGAAAAAAAGAAAACAAATGCAGTCACCATATCTAGTGATAATAGATAAATGTATGAATATCATGCAGAAAGCTTTTCAAACTATTGTCTTGCAACTTTCTTTATTTTCACTATTCAAAGTTTTATTAAGTTCATGCAGTCTCCTGATACATAATTATATTTAAAGTATGCTTCAGGAATGCTGGTCATGCTGTGTTTCACATCCTTAGACATGCTTGTCAAATGACCAAGATGTTCAAAAGCACATTTCCTTGTTGTATACTGGACAAGTTTGATGGAACAAATCCAAGCGGGAAACAAGTACTTTAATCACAAAATAAAAAATACAGTATTATGTCACAAATGTACTTATAATACTTATAATACTTCTTGGAAAATCCTCTATTGGCTTAGAAAAATGCCTTTTCTTTTTAAGGGATACACAAACTATCAAATGTCAAATGCAGAAGCAGCAAATAAAATACATTGGTTTGCCCTTGTTTTACCAGGTAGACACTGTATGACGCAAGAAGATACTGCAAGAAGACTTTTTTTATGTTTGATAGAAATACATATAAGGTAACACTAACCTTTTACCTAGCTAGCAACACTATTCTTCATAATCATAGTCTAAAAAACTATATTGCAAGATATTTGCAAGTTATTGCAAGATATTTGTATTACTTTTATTATAATTATTTTTAAATCATTATATTTTACCAATAGCAAATTGTAAAATATGATTGACATTACCAAAACTTTTTGGCATTTAAAGTGTGGGTAGATAATCCCAAATGAAATTCATACACTTTGACTTTGGGAGCACATGTTGCATGACGTTTATAAATCAATGAATCCCTATGAGAGCCATCTTAACTGGTTTGATACAAGTCGGTTCAACTTTGAAAAATGTTCCTGCACTACTTTGGTCCGACTTTGATCCGACTTCAGCCCATTCAATATCATTAAAGTCAGATCAAAGTCGCATCATCATCCTAACTGATCTGACTTTGGCATGCGACTTATGCTCTGAGGATCTTGAAGGGGAACCTCACGCCAAAATAAAAAAAAAAAAAAACGGCATGGGTCTCCCCCTGAATTCCAATAAGGCCAACATAAAAAATAAAAAACAGCATGTGCCCCCCCCCCCAATCTATACCAGAACCTTATCCGAGCACGCAGCCCGGCAGGTCAGGAAAGGGGGGGACGAGTGAGCAGCCCCTCCTCCTGGACTATACCAGGCCACATACCCTCAACATGAGGGGTGGATGCTTTGGGGTGGGGGGTGCTCTGCCCCCCCACCCCAAAGCACCTTGTCCCCATGTTAATGGGAACAAGGGCCTTTTCCCTACAACCCTGGGCTGTGGTTGTTGGGGTTTGTGGGCGGGGGGACTTATCGGAATCTAGAAGCCCCCCGCCCTATGTAAATGATTCTGGGGTACATTGTACCCCTACCCATTCACCCAAAAAAGGGTCAAAAATAAATAAAACCAGTACACAGGTTTTTGACAAAGTTTTTTTTAAAGTAGCTCCTACGTGTCTTATCCCTCAGATTTCTTCTTCCTCTGGTTCTTCTCTTTCCGGCGATGTCTTCATCCTCCGGTTCTTCTCACTGAGCTGATATCTTCATCCTCTGGTTCTTCCTCCAGTTCTTCTCTCTCCGCTGTCTTCTTTCTCTGCTGGTTCTTCCTCCAGTTCTTCACCTGATGCTAGCTCCTGCTGTACTGTTTGTCCTGGCTGACATCATTCGGAGGCCCCACCCCCTGCTATGCCCCTGCCTGGGGCATGATGGGTCAGTGACATCATAGGGGCTGGGGCCTCCAGATGACATCACCGGATGGCTATGCCCCATGGCTATATAAGTAATGGCACACGCCGGAGCTAACACTACAGCGAAAGCTAGAGTCAGGAGAAGAACTGGAGGAAGACCAGCACAGGAAGAAAACAGCGGAGAAAGAAGAACCAGAGGAAAAACCAAAGGAAGAAGACATTGGTGCAGTGAGAAGAACTGGTGGAAGAACCAGAGGATGAAGACATCAGCGTAGCAAGAAGAACCGGAGTATGAAAACGTCACCAGAGACAGAAAAACTGGAGGAAGAAGAAATCGGAGGGAGAAGACAAGTTGGAGCTACTTTAATAAAGAACTTTGAAAAAAATTGTACGTGTACTGGTTTTATTTATTTTTGACACTTTTTTTGGGTGAATGGGTAGGGGTACAATGTACCCCATACTCATTCACATAAAGTGGGGGGCCGGGATCTGGGGGCCCCCTTGTTTAAGGGGGCTTACAGATTCTGATAAGCTCCCCTGCCTGCAGACCCTGGCAACCATGGCCCAGGGTTGTCCGGAAGAGGCCCCTGTCCCCATCAACATAGGGACAAGGTGCTTTGGGGGGGCACGGAGCCCCCCTCACCCCGAAGCACCTACCTCCCTAAGTTGAGAACATGTGGCCTGGAATGGTCCAGGAGAGGGGGGTGCTTGCTCATCCCCCCTTTCCTGACCTGCTGGGCTGCCTGCTCAGATGAGGGTATGGATTTTGGGGGGATGCCACGCCAATTTTTATTTTTTATTTCAGCATGGGGGTTACCCTTAAAATCTATACCAGACAGAAGGGTCTGATATGGTCTTGGGGGGGCACGCTATTATTTTTTTTTTACATTTTGGCGTGCGGTCACCCCTCAAGATTCATACCAGACTCAAAGGGCCTGGTATTGTCGGATCAAATTCAGATCCCGTTCATTAAAGTCACATGGAAGTCAGACATGAAGTCATAGGGAAAAGTCAGACCGGAAGTCACCTGACTTCCATATCGTACCCGTGTGAACCCAGCCTTATCCAGACATACAGCCTGAGTTGTCATGAAAGGGAGTGCAGGGAGCGTGTAGCCCCCTTTTCGGAACCAGACCAGATAGTGTGCCTTTCAACATTGGTAGCATACCTTGCAAAGGGGTGGGGAACTGTAAAGCCTTGAGGGATAAGGGCATCAACCACAAATCCTGCCCTCCATAAGATATTTGGGGGTTTATTGGGAGAAGCGTATCAGGCATGACTGTCAGATTGTTGGTAATCAAAATAGCTAGGGATTTTGAATGACATAATTGACCATGTACTGTACAGTCAATGATGTCACCCATAATCCCTAAGGTTGTTTACATTACATCAGCACTAAAGATCTTTTATTTTGTGGTGGTGGGACAGTGGGTCGTTGTGGTGGGTGGTAGGAAAATATGATTGATGCTGGATCTACCTCACTGGATACTGTGGTTGATGCTGAATTTACCTTCTAGGACATTGTTTAGGAGGGCGACCTTGCAGGGTACCTTCTCGATATTGATATGGGAGGGGGGTTCACATGGCTGCTACTCTCCCTTTCTTATGCCCCGTACACACGGTCGGATTTTCCGATGGAAAATGTGTGATAGGACCTTGTTGTCGGAAATTCCGACCGTGTGTGGGCTCCATCACACATTTTCCATCGGATTTTCCGACACACAAAGTTTGAGAGCAGGCTATAAAATTTTCTGACAACAAAATCCGTTGTTGGAATTTTCGATGGTGTGTACACAAATCCGAAGCACAAAGTGCCATGCATGCTCAGAATAAATAAAGAGATGAAAGCTATTGGCTACTGCCCCTATTATAGTCCTGACGTACGTGTTTTACGTCACCGCGTTCAGAAAGATCAGATTTTCCGACAACTTTGTGTGACCGTGTGTATGCAAGACAAGTTTGAGCCAACATCCGTCGGAAAAAATCCTAGGATTTTGTTGTCGGGATGTCCGATCAATGTCCGACCGTGTGTACGGGGCATTAGACACCCAGACTGCATGTCTGGATTTGGTTTAAGTTTTAGGAGGAAGTTTGCACCTTTTTTCCTGTTTTTGCATTTACTGCCCCTTTACAAAAAATAGCTTGAGCCCCCTTTAAAGTTCATACCAGGCTCTTATCCAAGCATGCAATCTTGGTGGCCAGTAAATGGGGTAAATAACATTTGGTTCTCTTCCTGAACCAGACCAGGCTACCTACCTTTCAACATTGAGAGAGTACCTTGCAAAGCCTTGTAGCCTTTGCAAGGTACTTAAGCATGACTGTCAGATTATTTGCACAAACCAGCCAGGGATCCTAATGCTGCGTTTACACTAGCAGACTTTCCGGCAGACTTGGTCCGGAGGACCGGACTCCGCCAGACAATTAGATCGTGTGTGGGCTCTAGCGGACTTTTTTTGCCCAAAAGTCCGACGGACCTAGAAATAAAACATATTGCAAGTCTTTCCGACGGACTTGAGTCCGGTTGAAAAATCCGCTCGTCTGTATGCTAGTCCGACGGACTAAAACCGATGCTACGGCAGTTATTTTAGTCGGAATCCGTCAGACTTTGGTGTGATCGTGTGTAGGCAAGTCCGTTCGTTTGGAAGTTCAGAGGACCTACGCTGCAAAGTCCGTCGGAAAGACTGTCAGACCTAGTCCATCGAAAAGTCCGCTTGTGTGTACGCGGCATAAGTGACACAATTGTCCATATTTGGTCCATGACATCACTTAGAATTCCTGGAGCTGTTGTTTATATTATAGCAGCACTAAGGATCTGTAATTTTGTGGTGGAAATGAGCAAGGCAACATATTCGGGCAGTGGTTTGTCGTGGTGGTGGGAAAACAAGATTGATGCTGGATCTACCTCACAGAGAATCAGTTACAATTCCTGGTCAGTCTGTTTACAAACACCAGTCAGCCAAGGATCTGTCATTTTATAGGTTCACCACCGCAAAATGTCAAACATCTCTGCTGCTTTTTTTTCTTTGTAAATCGGCCAGTTTGTTCTCCCATTTACCAAACTGTGGACAGGCTGGGTTCTGGTCAAACTCATGTTTAACCAAGCCCAAAGCTTATCCTCAGTGGTGTTTATATTTTTTTCATACATATTGCGTACATGTTCTTTAGATATTTTGTGTAGCATGTCCTCATCCATTAGAATTACAAATAATAATGATTTGAAAATTTCAGATGTTCTACTGCTTGTAATTGCTGCACAAAATGATAGTGGAGGACATACAACCATCCACAGGGTTACTAAAGGTGTAGGAGAATTAAATTAATTCATGCATTCCAATAGAGTCCACTTATAGATGTGCCATACATGCATTCATTAGCTGGTAATGAGGGGAGATAAAGTGATTGAGCATTATGTTTCACCTTCATGCACTGCTTTTATGGACTGCGTGACCTTTAATGAAAGCAGGCCTTTCCAAACAATCTACCAGTTCTATGTTATTTTTTTCTGTTTAAGCAAATGTACAAGTCCATTTAAAAGGAAACACGCATATCCAATAGATGGTCTTGTCAACAAAATGCAATTTTTGGACTGAGATTATCACACTCTTGTCTGCTCAGAATATTAACGATAAAAGAAAAATGAATAGAAAGGTGTTCTCAAATACGTCTTTTGGATTTTTGGAGAACTATTACTTACCAACAGGCTGGGATTCAACTCTCGAATTGCTGCATGATAACATAGTGAACATCTGTGAAAAGTGCAAACTTTTAACAGATGACTGCTTCTGATTTTTGATTTGATATTTTCCCATTGTTTATATGCAAACGTACACTATGTGGGACTTTTCATTTTGTGCACATGCTGCATGATAACGTTTAAGGTTGTATTATGTCTTGTAATGTTCCTTTTACCAAAAATCATGCTAGACACAATATAATTGATTTGATTGTTGTGATAGAGAATGTTAATATATTCCTTGCCTGTGAGCTAAGTAGGATTATACAGTATTTCAAATGAAGCAAAGACTGTGCACTTCAGTGAGGTTTATTGTAATCCATGTGAAACAGCAAAATGCAGATATAGCAAACTAATGCAGAGTGATGTAGCTATAGCAAACACATCTAGCAACAACATTTTGCATTACTTCCACACAAGTGAGTGCTAATAAAAACAAAATAAACCTAAAAACAAAAATTTATATATTGCAGCTTACCAATCCTTAGAAATGCTTGCTGCATTCGTTTTTTTTTTTAGACATTTTTTTTCTATATTTCACCTGGTGATTTGGCCAGTAACTAGAGTTGGGCGAATGGTTTGAGCCAAGCAAAAGTTTGGCCCGAACATCACCTGTTGCCCGTTCGGCAAACAGCTGAATTTGTGGGGCACAATGTGGGATGTTCGCCCTCCGAGTGCCCCATTATGCACTGCGTGCTTCACAGTGCATTCTAGGGTCAGGTGCAAGGCTTTGCCAATTAGGGCACAGAGCACTGTCAGAGCTGATTTTTTTTTTGGTTGCTGCATGGGTTTTTTTTTTGTCCCCTGCTTGCCACCCTTTAGTCAGCTGCAGTTTTCCTGACTGCGACGCTGGTGTACGCCTTTTTTTTTCTTTTTTTTTTTTTTTTATAGTTTTTATATTTCTTTTTTTTTTTTAACTCCACATCTATCTTACAGTAGTTATATTCTTTTCCCTCTCATATTCATCTAACCACCCACCCAATTCTCTCCCTGCCTTCCCCAGCCCGGTTTGGTTTGATCTTAGTCCTCCTTTCTAATTTCTTGGCCTATTCAGGTCCTACCACCCTCCATCATCTTTTCTAAATATTTCTCTAAGGTTTTAAAAATTCTCAATTTTTCCAGGTACTGTTGTATTTTCTTGATTGCTCTTTTTCTCTGCTGCATAAGTATTCCATTTGATTGTAGTATTCTATTTGCTCAAACCATTCCCTTACGTCTGGTTTTCCTATACTTAACCACTTCTTTGGGATTAAACCGTTTGCAGCGTTCAACAATATTGGAGTTAATGTTTTCCTGTATTGCTTATTTAAAAGTTTTGAATAATGAAATATACACGTCTGAAGGCTGTTGGTTATCTTTTCTCCAGTTATCTCTTCTATATATTCCAGGATTTGTTGCCAATATTCCTTAATTTTTGGGCATTCCCACCATATGTGTGTCATTGTGGCCCTCTGTTTACATTCCCTCCAGCACTGTGGAGATTTGTCCGGTTGGTATTTATGAATTTTATCCAGAGTCAAATACCATCTTACCAAAAGCTCATAGTTAATTTCTATTGTATTTATATCTGTTGTGTAGTTATATACTGCTCCTATAATTCTCTTAACTTGCTGATCCTCTAATTTTATACCTATTTTTTTCTCCCATTTCCCTATATAGGGGGGCATCTCTTGTCCTTCCAATTCTGTCAGTATTCCATACACTTTAGATATACCATGTTTCAGTGGAATTTGTATACCACAAAGTTTTTCCAGTGGATTTAAGTTCTTTCCATCTCTGATTGGTTGAGGCAATGTGTTTACCAAATGTTTTAATTGAAAATATTCCCATTCACTTATCTTCCACCCGTTTATTTCCTTTATTTTCAGTAGTGATTTCATCTTCCCTTGTTTAGTGATATCCCTAATTTGCGCATTTCCCATTTTAACACCGAAGTGTCCCTTCTCCTGGGACAAAAAAAATTATTACAGTGAGTGCAATTAATGGTGAATTATATCCCCAATTTTTTTGTCGATATAGTGTGTCCCAGGTTTTAAACACATTTATAGTCAAGTCGTGTGTCTGCGGATCTAATGTTCTGAACCAGAAGCCAAAGGTAGCCAAATATTTTTGTGCAGAGTTGTTCTACTTATCATATTTTCAATCCTAATCAACTTTTTTTTCACTTTTTTCATTAACCTATTCTATCATATGAGAAGCAAATGGATAAGTGAAATACCGCGCCAATCCAACAAGTCAGAACAGCAGCCAACACTACAAAACGACTAAATTTGTGCACATTAACTAAATAATAAAAGTGTAGCGCTATAGTGAAGAAGCAAGTGTAAAGGTATAGGACAGAAAGAAGTCTGTTTACATTTGAAGTAGCAAGTGACCTCATCTGATCCCAAACATGAAAGATATGTATACTAGATAGTGCAGTGAATATGGGTGTAACATCCAATATCACCACACCTATAAACAAGTGAGATGCTCTATCTTTTCAGGAAGAGCACAAAACATCACAAGAGGAAAAAAAAAAAAAAAATATTTATCAAAAATTATTAAATAAAACATCCAAACTTATCAGTAGTGAAAAAAGTGTTAACAATGCAAGTGGGGAGATATAACTCCCAAGTGAACAATATAAGCATAATATATTAGTCCATATGGTGTATGACGTGGTTGACCCAAATTGAATCCCAGGTGGGTAGCATCACAGAAAAAGTCCAAATCTGAGTAAGGGATGGAATACTCTTACCGACTTTGGTGGACTCACAGGCCGTTGGCGGTGAGTCAATTAGGCTTGTACTGTCTTAAGATGGATGACAGTGTCAGGATGGCTTGTACGCCGGAAGGGTTCCTCCACAGATGGGGGGCCGAGAATCTGCCCAGAAGGTCCGCACAATCACCGTCTTTATCAGCATGCATGGACCATGTATGAAGAAAAAACAAGGAGCCTCCACATGGTGTAAATCCAAAAACTATTTTTCAAATAGCATTTATTAGATCACTCAAGATCATCAAACAGTTCATAAAGGTTAAAATTGGCAGAATCGATTCAAGTATTATAAAGTAGATATAAAAATTAGTAAGCGTGGTAAAAGTGGCTGGGTACAGCAAAGAAACCCGACCGGTTTCGTCTAAAAAGACTTCGGCTGGGGTATATGCCATCCCGCCACCTCCACGCTTTTATACATACATAATAGTAATCTCTTAAAAACAGCTGTTACAGCGTCGTGCGCGCTGACTTCCTGAACCTGTTCCTTTAGGGGACATTGGCCCCATATGTGCTATGACCTGACATTGTTCTAGATGGATACTAATGCATATATATATGTATGCATAGATTTAATGCATATATATATATATATTTAAGAGCAATTACAATGTAGCCGTAATGCTTACTGACTTCCGTAATGAACACTCTAGGGTAATTAACAGGGTCACTTAATTGTGTTCCAAATTTGGGTCCATATACCTATTATTATGGCAGATTATAATGATTGTCGTAATTCTGTTTGGACCTATATTTTTATCACTTCCTTCCTCAATGACCCATTTGGAACACATTTGCGTTACAATAGCCTCTGTGATGTGTGTTTCACTTCCGGTACAATACAATGATGTACACCTATCGGCATGTCAGACGCTGTCACATGATGTAGGTCGTGTGTACGTCATACGGCGGTGGCTCTGATTGGGTGATTAACTGAGGAATGCACTCTTCCATCCAATGAGTGCGCACAACGTGACGATATCCACATCGAGGCTTGGTGGGTAGAGGCGGATCCACTATTTCGTCTCCCCATTGGCGAATTTTGTTAACACATGACTCTGTATGGAACGCACACTACCGGTTCAGGAAGTCAGCGCGCACGACGCTGTAACAGCTGTTTTTAAGAGATTACTATTATGTATGCATAAAAGCGTGGAGGTGGCGGGATGGCATATACCCCAGCCGAAGTCTTTTTAGACGAAACCGGTCGGGTTTCTTTGCTGTACCCAGCCACTTTTACCACGCTTACTAATTTTTATATCTACTTTATAATACTTGAATCGATTCTGCCAATTTTAACCTTTATGGACTGTTTGATGATCTTGAGTGATCTAATAAATGCTATTTGAAAAATAGTTTTTGGATTTACACCATGTGGAGGCTCCTTGTTTTTTCTTCATACATGGTCCATGCATGCTGATAAAGACGGTGATTGTGCGGACCTTCTGGGCAGATTCTCGGCCCCCCATCTGAGGAGGAACCCTTCCGGTGTACAAGCCATCCTGGCACTGTCATCCATCTTAAGACAGTACAAGCCTAATTGACTCACCGCCAACGGCCTGTGAGTCCACCAAAGTCGATAAGAGTATTCCATCCCTTACTCAGATTTGGACTTTTTCTGTGATGCTACCCACCTGGGATTCAATTTGGGTCAACCACGTCATACACCATATGGACTAATATATTATGCTTATATTGTTCACTTGGGATTTATATCTCCCCACTTGCATTGTTAACACTTTTTTCACTACTGATAAGTTTGGATGTTTTATTTAATAATTTTTGATAAATAATTTTTTTTTTTTTCCTCTTGTGATGTTTTGTGCTCTTCCTGAAAAGATAGAGCATCTTACTTGTTTATAGGTGTGGTGATATTGGATGTTACACCCATTGTCACTGCACTATCTAGTATACATATCTTTCATGTTTGGGATCAGATGAGGTCACTTGCTCCTTCAAATGTAAACAGACTTCTTTCTGTCCTATACCTTTACACTTGCTTCTTCACTATAGCGCTACACTTTTATTATTTAGTTATCATACGAGAAATAATTACTGAATTATAATATCTATTTACATCTGGTGCTGCTAACCCTCCATGTTGTTTTTTCCTAGTGATTAGTGCAAATTTTACTCGGTTTTTTACTTTGCCAAATATACTTTATTATCATTGTTTATTACTCTGAAAAAACCCTGTGGTATAGCTATTGGTAGCATCTGGAATTTATAGATTATTTTTGGGAGGATCACCATTTTGAACATATTTATCCTACCCATCCATGATACGGGTTGCAGTGAGTCGGTCTTTAATTCCACTTTAATCTCATTTAATAATGGGATATAATTCACTATATATAACTTCTCGGCAGTGGATATCAATTTTATTCCTAAATATGGCAGTTCTCTTCTCACCCACGTGAATGGGAATTCCCTTTGTAATGCAAGTTTCATTTTTTTCAACTCCTATATTTATTATCTCTATTTTAAGGGGTTAGTTTTACAATTTGAGAGTTCAGTTCACCATATCATTTTATTTCTCTGATTACATTGTATTTGGCAATGTCACCCTTGGGTATCTACATACATCAAGATGTCATCCGCGTAAGCTGCAATTTTATGTTCTTCCCCCACTCTCATCCCTCCTTTATCTCGATTATTCCGTAGAGTCACAAGGAAAGGTTCCATCGACAATACATATAGAAGTGGCAAGAGTGGGCACCCCTGTCTCTTTCCATTATACATTTCAAAGGGCGGTGACAATTTCCAATTGATGTTAACTATTGCCGTAGGCCGATTATACAAATTTTTGATTTATCTCATAATTTTAGGTCCCAGTCTTAGATATTGAAGGGTATCCATTATGAATCCCCAGTCTACCCTGTCAAACGCTTTTTTGGCATTGATTGACAGGAGTAGTGCTGGGGATCTCCTATTTTCCCCCTTTCGCAGCATAAAAACTGGCATAAACCATGTTTGGTCTGGGTCCACCCACATTGGAATACATTTTTTTAATCTCGATGCCAAGATTTTTGCATAGCTCTTCGTATCAGCGTTCAGTAATGAGCCTAGAGTTAGAGCAAATGGTTTTATCTTTTCCCTCTTTGGGTTTAATTGTAATATGGGCTAGTAATGTCGCTCGCCTTGTTTCTTCATCTTCCCCTAACTTATTCAGATAGTCACATAGCTTTGGGATCAGTTGGTTTTGAAATTTTTCGAAGTATTTAATCGTAAACCCGTCTGGTCCTGGACTTTTCCCTATAGGGGTTTCTTTCAATGCCATTTTAATTTCATCTTGCGTAATTACTTTTTCCAGCTCTGTCAGTTGTTCCACTTGGATTTTTGGCAGCTTGGTCTTCGTTAAGTAGACTTGTATATTTCTTTTTCTTCTTCTGTCTCTTGATTTCTTATTGCATAAAGTGCACTATAAAACGATTGGAAGGCCAATGCAATGTCTGTTGTCTTATTTACCATTTCTCCGCTCTCATTTTTTATCTTTTCTATATAGTTTAAGGTCTTCTTATTCCTTAATATTTTTGCAAGATGTTTCCCTAGCTTACTACCCCATTTGTATCTTTCCTGTGTCACTCTGTTGAACTCCTCCCTAGTTTCCTGTTCCATCAGATCTTTTAATTGATCTCTTTTTATAATTAGGGTCCGATGGGTTTCCACTTCCACTTGATTTTTGTATCTTTGTTCCAGATCATATATTTCTTTTACAATTTTCTCCATGGTGTTCTCTCCTTCTTCTTTTTTCTTCCCCCAATAGAGATCAATTTCTCCCTTATGACTATCTTATGTGCTTCCCATATAGTTGCTTTTGTTACTTCTGGTGTCTCGTTTTCCAAGAAATATTGGTCGATCTCTTCTATTATGAGCTTTTCTACTTCCTTATCATCTCATAGATCTTCATTTATTCTCCATGAACCTTTCCCAAGGGTTTCCCCTTGTAGTTTGATCCTCATCGTAACAGGGGCATGGTCCGACACTGTTGTTATTCCTATTCTTGTTTCCTTTACTGCCTCTAGGGCTCTATACTCAATGAAGATATAGTCCAACCTAGAGTATGTTTATGCACGGCCGAGTGTAATGTATAGTCTTTTATTTTTGGATGTTGGATTCTCCAAATACTGTATCTACTAATTGATGCTTCTGTCTTTTTTTTAAATCATCCTCGTTTGTTAATATTCCATATCTTGTGCAAACGACGTGCTGTCTAATTTATGATCCATGGAGTAATTAAAGTCTCCGGCCAATATTAACTTGCCTTGTTTAACCACTTGTCGTCTGCCGCACACCGATGTATTTCAGCACAATGGCAGCGGTGGGCAAATGGGTGTACCTGTACGTCCCCTTTAATTGGTAGGGCTAGAAAGCACGCGCGCACATGCTTACAGTGTGACTGTGCCCATGGGACTCGATATCCACCGGTCTCCTAGCGATCATGTTACGAAGCCGCAGAACGGCGATGTGCCTATGCAAACAAGGCATTTCCCCGTTCTGCCTTGTGACATGAGAGATCACTGCTCCCTGTCATCGGGAGCAGTGATCGCTGTCATGTGAGTTGAAGCCTACCCCCCCACTGTTAGAATCACTCCCTAGGACACACTTAACCCCTTCATCGCCCCCAGTGGTTAACCCCTTCAATGTCAGTGTCATTTATACAGTAATCAGTGCATTTTTATAGCATTGATCGCTGTATAAATGACAATGGTCCCAAAATAGTGTCAAAAGTGTCCGATCTGTCTGCCATAATGATGTAGTCACAATAAAAATCACAGATCGCCGCCATTACTAATAAAAAAATAATAATAATAAAAATGCCATAAAACTATCCCCTATTTTGTAGACGCTATAACTTTTGTGCAAACCAATCAATATACACTTATTGGGATTTTTTTTTTTTTTACCAAAAATATGTAGAAGAATACATATCAGCCTAAACTGAGAAAAAATTTGCTTTTTTATCGCCGAATCACAGAAAACTCTCTGGTCAGGAAGGGGGTAAAATCTTCCGGGGCAGAATCGGCTAAACTCCATCAAATCCTTTAATATTCCAACCAAATATTTTTTGGGGTTTTGTTGTGGCAGTATACATTTGCAAGCATATATTTCGTACCCTATAAGGTCCCTTTCAGAAAAGGGTCCACTTTTCTCTTTTCTACAATAAAACAAATATTTTTCCCAAAGCCAATTGATACTCCCTTTGCTCTTCTAATTAGGGAATCTCCATAGTACCGTACTGGAATGTTTTTTGAATACAACTTGACATTTGTATCCTGTGAAATGTGTCTCTTGCAAAAATATGATTTCTGCTGCATTTCTCTCCAGTTCTCGTAATATCATATGTCTTTTCTCTGGGGAATTCAACCCCCTGACATTATATGTCAAAAATTTTGTGTTATTCATGTTTCTCTATTTCTCTCCAACTCCCCTGAACTCTCTGGCTAAGTCCCCCCATCACCCACCCCCAAACATAGAGACACACAGGGAGCAGTCCATATCTATTAGGACCCAAAGGGCCACAGTCCTTCCTGAGATTTACAAACCATTTCCCTCCTTCCCCCATCCTTCCTTCCCCCCCGCTCCCTCCCCTACCCCTATCCCCTTATTGTTGGTATCTTGACCTCATGGTCTTAGAGCAGATAGCTAATCCTTTAGGGGCACCCTTGATCACTGCTCTTTCTGGCCCAAGGTGGAGTTCTGTTTGGCACTCGAGATTAACCGCTCCTGCTGTCGAAGAGGTAATCTCAGGGCCCACGCTTATCCAGGCCTCCGTCTCCTGTCCATTTTGTGGTTCCTCCTTTCCTCTATTCAGTCTCCCCCACCCCCCCACTTCCCCCTCCCCTCCCTCAGTCCAAACTTCTTTATTTTTATTAAATCGAGTATTAAGTCATTTTATTGTAGTTGCTTTCGTTGTCTGTTTCCCAGAGATCAGCTGCCATTGTTCTTCCTCCTGTAACATTCTTCCTTGACTTGTAATTATCTCTCTAGTGTTCTCCGGTATTGGGATTTCTATTTTTTTACAGAAATCAACTGTTTCTTCTATGAACCTGAGTTTGGCAGTATGTCCATTTCTCCTGGCAATCAGACATGCGGGGAAGCCCCAGTTATATTAAATTTCTTGTTCCTATAAAATTCTCAATAAAGGTTTTAACGTCCTTCTCCTTCTCAGAGTTTCTTGTGAGACGTCCTGGAAGATTTGTATTGTCTTTTCCTCATATTCCATTGGTGGCTTTCCGATCAAATTTCTCCAGATTTGGTTTTTATCTTCCCAGTTTTCGAACCTGACTATTATGTCTCTTGGACTTTCAAATGGGAGCCCTTGTGGTCTTCTTACTCTATGTACTCTCTCAATTTTTATTGGATTTATTTCTTCTTTACCGAGAATTGCTAAAATATGGGGGAGGGGAAGTTTGGGACTTTAAATGAGGCCATGACTGGGTAAAGCCATGTGCCTCCATCCCTGTCACTCTGACAATGAAAGCACAATTAGCCAGTTTACTCTTATTTCAGATACCACATATTACTGCTCCTGAAGAGCGGCTTTAAGCCGCAAAACGCGTCAAGTTATTTGACACTGTGTTCCTCAGCTACACAATGATCATGATATGTGTTTATAATTTTTACCTTGATAGGGTCTTAAGACTATTGATTGTACAGATGCTATCTTCTTAACCTTTATACTCTACCTTCAAATTTGGTGGACCCCTCAATATTATCATGTATATCCTTGTTTGTAAACATGTTATTACTAGTGCATATCTAATTTGGAATCTGCACCATGTTCATGGATGCAATTCTTTTTTGTATATGTGACTTAATGTTATTAAACATGGTTTTTATGTTTTAATAAACAATCTTATTCTCTACCAATATATTAATTTTTGTCATCATGAGTTTCATTTAAAGTTCCTCCCCTTGGTTTCTTTGCTGCCTCCTGCCGCAATTGTGCTTTCATTTACTGAGAATTGGGTTAAAAACCTTCCTTATTGTTTCTGTTAAATTTTCTGTCTGTATGGGTTTGGGAAGACCTCCGTATTCTTAAGTTTTTCCTTCTATCTCTTGATCTTCTAGTCTATATGCCTGTTCTTGTTGGTCTATTTTTAGGGTTTTTATTTCTTTTTTTAGCTCTTTTATTATATTTGTATGGGAGTCCATCTTCTTTTCCATTTCCTCCACTCTCATGAGCATTATGCGGTCTAGATCTTTATGGATTATTGCCATTTCTGTTTTTAAAGAGTTTTCTAGGGCCGCAAACATTGTTTCCATGTCTGATTTTGTTGGTAACAGTGCTGTCCTCTGTTGTTCCTCTTCTCAACAAGCTTCTAAGTCTAGTTTGAGGTCTTGTTCTATTCTGGATTGTGAGAGTGTATCAATTTCTATCGGTGTTTTATTCTGGCCCTTTTTCTCCTTTTTTACTTTGACCTCCATTTGGTGTCCCTTGGTACTTTGTTTTTCTGTGGTTTGCCTCTCACCATTCCCCCTTGGGTTATATATTTTTTCATGGGACCAGAATTAGGGCTTAGGCCAGTGGTCTCAAACTGGCGGCCCTCCAGCTGTTGCAAAACTACAAGTCCCATCATGCCTCTGCCTGTGGTAGTCATGCTTGTAACTGTCAGCCTTGCAATGCCTCATGGGACTTGTAGTTTCGCAACAGCTGGAGGGCCACCAGTTTGAGACCTCTGGCTTATGCTAACACGGGGAGATTTAACCAATGCGCCCCCTCCTCTTCCCTACTTACCCCTCATCTCTTCCCCTTCTTCTTCCCACCTCTTTCTCCAAAGGAAGGGGAGAACCGTCCTGTCCACTCCCCCTGAGGAAGATATGTTTTTTTTTTCAAATTTTTTATTTAAAGAATGGACACAAGACACACGAAATACATCATCTCAAAATCATACATGGACAGGATATCATACAATGAGATGAGCGTAGCCTAATGTCATGACCTAAATAAGAAGTACAACCATAAAGAGAATACAATGATCTTTGACACTAGGACCACTTCTGACAATGACCCCAACTGAAACAAAAGGGCAACCTACCTCTAGGCAGCACTTGGACTGTCGAGAGGTTCCGTGAGTCCTGTTCCTTATTTTCCAGGTAAGTGTAAGAGAAGGGCCATGTAGGTCACGGGGCAACAATAATTGCCCCATACATCCACAGTAGCCCAAACAGAAGCAGAAATCAGAAAGAGAAAGGAAAGAAATGAAGGGATAGTAGGTAGGAAGGAGGAATAGAAAAGGGGGGGAAGGGAGTAGGGAAGAGGGGTATGGAGAGAATATGGCTCACTGAGGCAGCATGTGCGCCCTTCTGCGAGGTGAGGATCAGGGTGGTAGAGTCAAATGACATCCATAGACCTATACAACTATCCGGAATTCCGCAGTGTGACAATCCTAATCAGTTGTTTCCCTCCCCAAAAGAGTCTGACCTTCATCTGAGAAGATAAAGATATTCCAGTTTTTCCAGGATTTCCAATACAAGGGGATGCTGCGTCAAGTAGATGCGGTATTAATGATCGTTTGTATGCTTTCCGGGATTTGTCAGATGCATGCAGGAGAAAGAGAGCCGGGTCTGCTTGAATTGGGTATTCAGTGAACTTCTGCATCGTCTGTTGGGCGGTTTTCCAAAACCCTTCCAACAGAGGGCAAGACCAGAAAATGTGGATAATTGTTCCACATTCTCTCTGGCATCTCCAGCAAAGGTCCGTGACATCGGAAAATATCTTTTGAAACTTTGCCGGGGTGTTGTACCACCTGGTAACTATTTTATAATTGGTCTCTTGTGTCTTGTGAACAAATTGAAGATTTAAATGTGAAATGGAGAATGTTTTGTTTTTGTCGTGTTGTAAAAGTGCATTGGATATCCCTTTCCCACTTATCTAAGCAATGGAGACGATGGCCATCTGGTGGTGTGATCAACAATTGGTAGATGGCTGATAACGTGTGGGGCATAGCACCCTCTTCTGAGCAGTAGGTCCCTAGGGCGGTTAGATTCTGGTCAGAGCTATTGGGTAGAGGCAATGTTTTGAGAAAATGACAGAGTTGTTGTGCTCTCCAAAAATCTAAATGAAAGGGACCATCCGTTTTCATGAGGTCTGTCAGTGACGGCCATTTACCATTAACCATGAAATGGGAGGCTTGGAAATAAACTGCTGCTCTCATTGCACTGAAGATAGGGTCCGTGTGACCCAGAACAAACTCTGGAGTTCCTAATACCGGACGCAGAGGGGAATTTAGTGACACAAGGCCAGAACATACAAAAAGAGTTGAGCATATTTGTGTAGTAGCACCTATCAGAGGGTGATTCCTCACATCTCTCGGAAATGAATTATGGCACCAAGGAGCCCTGTTTAGGGGTATCTCACATTGGGTCTGTTCTAAACTAGTCCATAATTTCGTGGATTGGTGTCGGTTCCAGTCAATAAGTCTTGAAAGGTGAGTCGCTTGGTGATATTTGCGAAGGTCTGGTACCGCCAATCCCCCATATTGTTTAGGTAACATAATCTGTCGTCTGTTTAGTCGTGGTCTTTTATGGCCCAAATGAAGTCAAAGAATACGGCTCTGGCCTGATCAAAGTAACTAGAGGGAATCTGGATCGGGAGTGCTTGGAGAAGATGGAGAGAGAGAGGAATTTAGGTAGGATGCACATCTTAAGGATATTGCATCTCCCGAACCACGAGTGCAGTCCTATTTGCCATTTGGCAAGAAGAGCTCTAACTTTAGTCAGCAAAAGGGGGAAATTAAGAGGGAAAAGCTGCGAAAATTTGGAGGGGATATATGTACCAAGGTATTTCAAGGCTGAGGTTGTCCATCTAAATTTGAAACTTGATTGAAGGGCTGTGAGATGCTGTGTGGGAATTCCTATACTCATAGCTTCGGACTTGAAATTAATCTTCAGGTTTGAAAGATCACCATATGTTTTAAATTCTTTTAGGAGGTTTGGCATAGAGATCAGTGGGTTGGTAAGTGAGAACAACATATCGTCCGCGTACATGGCAATCTTCTGTTGTGTTTCTCCCATAACTACACCAGTGATGTCTGGATTGGCTCTCCCGGTACACAGGAACGGCTCCAGTGACAGGGCAAAAAGGAGCGGGGACAGGGGGCATCCCTGGCGTGTTCCGTTCTTGATCTCAAAGGGAACCGACAATATCCCATTGGCACGGACACGAGCCGAAGGGTTCCTATACAACGACTTAATCCAACATAACATGTTGTTGCCTAGACCAATGTGTTCCAAAACAGCTGTCATAAATTGCAAATTCACCCTGTCAAAGGCCTTCTCTGCGTCCGTACTTAAAAAAATACAGGGAATTTTATTCTTATTGACCACATGTAGGAGGTTCAGAACCTTAATTGTGTTGTCCCTAGCTGGGACAAAGCCAACTTGGTCTAAGTGAATCAAGGAGGGAATGTAGAGTTGGATCCTAGTAGAAAGTATTTGTGAAAATTTTTAGGTCGGTGTTGAGAAGAGAAATTGGTCTATAGCTCCCACACAGAGTTAGATCTTTCCCTTCCTTGGGGATCACTGTGATGTGTGCCGACAGAGAGTCTCTGGGGAAATTTATATCAGAGCCTAGTGAATTCAAAAATTTGTGCATGAATTTCTCAAGGGAAGGGAGTAGTGTTTTAAAGTATTGTGCGGTAAGACCGCCCGGTCCTGGAGCTTTCCCTAATTTAGTAGCCCCTACTGCTAATTGTATCTCTGCTGTGGAAATCGGTTCGTCAAGTAGTTCTCCCATTTCCACTGAGAGTTTGGGCATGCCTGAATTAGTAAGATAGTCTTCAATCCGAGAGTGCTGGGGAGCTGGATTTTCCAGATTGTAGAGGGACGCATAAAACTCCTTAAATTCTCCAACTATGTTGCAGGGGAGTGTGCTCTTCTGGCCGTTGGAGGTCCTAATATGCGGTATGTAATTAGCCAGTATTTGATCTCTTAGTGACCTGGCCAGAAGTTTACCACACTTGTTTCCTGATTCGTATGAGATCCGACGGCAAATCTGAATCGCGGTTTTGGCTCGAAATTGCATTAATTCGGTAATTTTGGTACGGAGTACCAAAATTTCCGCCTCTAGAGATTGGGTCTGGGCATGTTTGTGTCGGGCTTCAGCAAGGCTGAGCTGATTTAAGAGCGATGCCATCTGCTCCGCTATTTCTTAATGCGTGAACCATGCTTAATAAGCACTCCGCGGATCACAGCCTTGTGGGCTTCCCAAACGATGCCGGGGTTACTATCAGGTGTATCATTGGTTTGGAAATAGAGATCCAGCTCCCTGACTACGTCTTGAAGTATCTCTTTGTCCTGTAGGAGGCTCTCATTTAACCTCCAGGTTCTTGTCTTGGAGGTGAAAATGTCAGTCAGGGCATAGGTCAATAAAACAGGGGCATGGTCAGACCATGTGATAGATCCAATGGAGGACTCTCTAACTGCATGTAGTTGTGAATGAGGGATCAGGAAGTAGTCGATTCTCGAGTATTGTTTATGTGGTGTTGAGTAAAAGGTGTAGTCCCTTTCAGTAGGGTGGATAAGTCTCCAGGCATCAATTAACTGTGCTTTATGAAGTGAGCGCGCAATATGTTTCCTAACACTAGGGGTGATCGAGGAATGTCCCGCTGATGTGTCCTCTGAGGGGATCAGTGGTACCTTAAAATCTCCCCCCAGTATTGTCTGGCCTTTGGCGAATTCTAACAGGGTGTCAGTCATTTTGGAGATAAAGTGATCTTGTCCACTGTTCGGGACATATACATTAGCTAGAGTCGCCTCAACTCCTCCAATTGTTCCTCTGACGAACAAAATTCGTCCCTTTGGGTCAGCCCTCATGTCCTCAAAGGTCCAAGGGACAGAACGTGAAATAAGAATAGATACTCCCCTAGATTTGGCATTCCCATTTGTGGAGTGGTACACCATCGGGGAAAATTTATTTTGCAATAAGGGAAACTTGTCTCCCTTAAAATGTGTCTCCTGAATGAATGCCAGATCAGTCTCCAGTCGGTGTAGGTCTTGAAATAACATACGCCTTTTTTCCGGTGTATTTAGGCCTCTCGCGTTAAACGAGAGAACGTTTACTGCCTCCATGACCCTCAACTCTTGTAGGGGGGGGAAAGGAAGGGAATGAAGAAGAGAAAGGGGGGAAGTGGGAGACAGATAAGTAGGGGTAGACTGAAGGAAGGAAAGTGTTAGCAGAAGGAGGGAAAGGAAAAAAGAAAGGCAGAAAGTAATAGATGTTAGGACACCCCAAGAGGGTATTGTATTCAAACTCTATTAAGGTAGCTTTTTAAAAGCTGGGACACTCACCAGAATAACTCTGGTTATCGAGCGCAGGCCTAAATGGGGTTGTGGAGAGGAATGACCAGCGAGGTGCTCGCTGACCCCCCCTCTCACCCGCGATGTGGTACATCATAAAAAGAAATATACATGATGACGGTGATCAAGTAGAGGCAAGCAGGTCTAGATCCATAGAGGAAGATTAAGACACAGTAAACTAAGGCAGCGTAATACAAGTCTGGAATTTGCCCATCTTAATAAATCCTAAACTCCGACACATCTCAAGTAAAGAACAGACAAAACGAAAAAGAAAGTTAATAACATCAAACAAAACATGAACATGAACCACCCCTTACATGAACTAAATATGAGCTGGCATTTTTGTGCTGAGAGGAGAGTCACCTCAATATAACTATGAGAAAGACAGAGGAGAGGGATGTAAACTGTCGGCTCCAAATCTATTCTCATTGTCAGAGAGCTCACCTCGGCAGGCAGGGTGCTCGCGGTGGTGGGCGTCAGGGCGCGTCGGCGCGCGTTGGCGCGCATGTTCCTGCGGGTCCTGTGGCGCGCGTTCCTTGCAGCTCCGGTATGCGTGTCCCGGTCATATCTGTGGTGTATGCCGGTGTGCGGGGGCGCGCACGCGGGCGTGTGCGGGGGCGCGTGCCTGTGCGTGCCGGTGCGCGTGCACGTGCTTCGTTTGGCGCCAAACTGCCCATTTAAGCCGGCTTGTCTCTGTGATCAGTGCTGCCTGATCAACAGCTTTGCCGTCCGTAGTACCTGTACCAGAACCTGTTCCTATACCCCCCAGATCTCCTGACGACCCGGCTTGCTTCCTGAACCTCCCTCTGAACTCCGCCTGCACCCGACCTTTTGCCTGTCTGACTATTCCTTTGCCTGCTCCACTGTACCTTGTTGCCTGCCTGTTGCCGAACCCAGCCTGTCTCCTGACCATCCTGCTCAGTCTCATCGCCTGTGTTCCAGCCTGCACCTGCTGTCATAGACTGCTCTTCCACCAGCATCTGGACTTTAGTTCACAGGCTCTCATACCACTCCGCACTCCTGTGCTTCCTGCTACTTTACCAGGGGCCGCGAGTCGGACGCATAAGGGAGCCTACCCACTGCCCAAGCGGACTCATCGGTCTGGTAAGTAGGAGTCTGATACTCATGCTATACAAATTGCGTTCAACTCTGTGGAAATTTACCCCTCCCCCCCCCTGTTTGTTTACGTGTGAGTAAAATCAATCCTCTCAGTATATATTTCTCACATGGAGCACTAGGCCCACAAACCAGGGATAGCTCCTTCCCCCCCATTCTGGATGGATGTCATGGCTGGGGGGAAGAAACAACCCACAGGAGTTTCATCTTGCCTGTTCCTACTTCAAATCCCCTGTCATAAGTAATAATAAATACACTCTCTTACGAACAGATCATTTTCTCCTTCCTTCCCTTCCAATGTGGCAGAACAGAATGCGGATAACATGCATGGTGGCGGGGTAGGGAGGGTCTCCCAGGCAAAGTAAAGAAGGTCACTTACAAAGGAGATACATAACCTTAAGTCCTCTCAAGGATCTGGGATTCTATCTGGTGAACCTAGAAGTGACCTCCCTGATCCTCATTCCAATACATCCTCTTCACTGCCAGTCAGTAAAATGCTCCGCTACGATGGGATGTCTGCTGGGCACATTGTTCCAAGAAGAGTGTAAGTCACAAGTCACTTTGTCCGAGCACAGATACAGTGTGTATAGGTCTCACCTTAAAAACAGTGATATCAGAGTTTCCATCACACCTGCCCGTGCTTACATCTTGGCTCTAGATTCAATCCAGCGTGGCTCCAATTCCCCGCCACAGCGATCACTGCTCATGTTTAAAGTACCGTGGCGGCCTCTTGTTAACAGACCGGGCGCGCTCACAGCGGTAAGAACAGGGTTGGAGGGTAAGGTATGCACGTCTCCGGGTGTAGTTGCAACCCTCTCTGATGTGCTATTAAGGGGATATGTGTTTCCAGCCAGTCCATGGTAGGAGGTGATAGAACCCAACAGTCAGGAGTAACAAAGTCAGATGTGTGCAGAGATCATAATAGGACAACTCACAGAAGTAATGCTCATGATTCCCAGGCCCCCTCAACGGAAGGAGACCGGGCTCTTCTACTGTGCCGCAGTCAGCGAGGGAGTTGGATATTTTGTTGAGCAGAAGGTTCCGGGCGGCCTGAGGTGCGAGGCAGGATGGTTAGCCAGTTCGGGACTTGTATTGGCTCCACTCCCAGGAAGGCAAAGAGAGCTGGTAAGTCCGCTGGTGTACGTAGCGTAAAGGAAGCATTTGTTTTGCGAAAACTGACCGCTAAGGGGTATCCCCAACGATAGGTGCAGTCTTGTCTTCTGGCCAAATTCAAAAGGGGTCTCAGCATGGCTCTTCTCTGAAGCGTGGCTCTAGAAAGATCTGGGAGAAGTTTAATTGTGGCACCATCAAATTCTACAGCCCTGTGTTCCCATGCTTTGCGAAGGATAAGTTCTTTTTGATTGTAATGATGTATCCTGCAAAGCACATCCCTTGGTCTGCCAGGGTCAGGCGATTTAGGTCCCAGGGTTCTGTGTACTCGATCCAATTCCAACAACGGTGGAGAGGTGCCCAGAACCTCCTGGAAGATAGCCGTCACAGTAGCCGCCAGATCCTCTGCGCCGGTTGCCTCCGGGAGGCCCCACAGCCGAAGGTCATTGCGTCGGCTACGGTCTTCTAGATCTTCTAAATGAAGCTGTAGGTCGACAGCTGTGGTATCTTGGGATTCCTGGGAGCGTTCCAGTGCCGCAATCCAGTGTGTTAAGGAAGAAATCGTAGCCTCCCCAGAGTCAACCCGGCCCGTAAGTGTGTGCAGATCTGCTCTTACTTCCTGGATATCTCTACTGTGTGCCTCCTCAATGCGAAGGATGAGGCCTTCTATGTCTGACTTGGTCGGGAGGGATTGCAGGATAGTGCGGATATCATCTGGCATACCGCTCGACCTAGGAGAAGTGTCATCCATGTTTATAGGATAGATAATAGATGTCTCTGGAGCCAAATCTGTAGTGTCAGACGAGATGGGAGAGCTCAGTGAGTCTAATGTAGTATTCTCCGTTAGGCTGCTTGCACGTGGAGCTGCTATAATGGCACCCAGCGACACTCTCTGTGTGCCTCGGAAGTACCGCTGAATGCCACTGCTCGGGGTAGAGGGACGGTTACCTCCAGCTGACGATCTTGTCCGGTAGCATCTGGTAGCTATCATGCCTCTTTGTCACTCATGGAACACCGTCAGTTCAGCGGGATAGAGCGGGGTGGTCAGGAGCTCTCTTCAAATGCGTCCTCACTCGGCCATTGCTAAGCCACGCCCCCGAGGAAGATATGTTATTTCCTGGTATCAACACATGTTGGGGAGTGGACAGGATGGTTTGTAAGACAGTGAAGAGCTCTCAGAGCGGGAGAGGACACACCAGTACAGAGTCTTTATATTTGTTTGGCTTGTGACAGAATGGTGCGCTCATAGCACCTATTAATTGTGAGTACCCTAATATAGGGAATCTATGATATCAGGGTGTAAAAAAAAACCTTGATCCTAGCGCTCAAATGGATACTTAATAATTTGCCGCACTTAGAGCTGCCGTTATATAATAAAATTGGAACACAATTTAAATCATACTTTCTAAAAATAGAATAGTATTAACAGCGCTTGCATTGAATTTTGATTCATGCTGATAATTAGTCATTAAAGTGCTATAGATTTACCTTGCTGTTGTACCAATGCAGTCCACCTGTCCTCCTGGGGACCGCAGCCTACCGCACTGGGAAATTTAAATCCTGGAGTGGGCTCAGTGCTTTTATACAATGCAACTGATTATATAGTGCAAAAGACTTGCACAGAGTATGCCACCAAAACCTGTACAAATGAAATATAAAAATGCAATATAGAATAAAATAAAGCTTTCAGGTGGAATGGAGTACAGATGTATCATATGCAATGTCCAGCTCATGTGCAGCAAAGAGGATGTATGTCCCAGGGGTAAAGTCCCGAGCCAGAGTGTGTGGTAAACAGTGGTGAATGAACTTTGAAACTGAATTCAATAGTAGTCCTTGAAAGTGATGAACCTCCACCGTGGGATTACTGACACGATGGTACTACACCCCGGCAAGGTTAAGTAAACTTTCTCCAGAGGCCTCAGACCTTTGTTGGAGATGTAGAGAGGATCAGGGGACACTATTTCACATATTCTGGTCCTGCCCTAAGATTAGACAATACTGGCTGGAGGTTCAGAGGATATCTCAAAAGTTTACAGTTTTCCCAATATCAGACGACCCTGCATTTTTTCTGTTTCATTGTTCACAAATCCCCCGGCAGGCATATAAAAAATCTGTGTTATGTCACATGGTCAACGCAGCTAAAGCCTGTATTACTCTTAGCTGGAGGGATCCCAAACCTCCTTCTATTGCTTAGTGGCTAAATAGGGTAAGGAACATCGGGATTATGGAGGATCTTGTAATGTCAGCACAAGACAGAAAAAAGCAATACACTAGAACATGGGAAGACTGGGATCAATTCGTATACTCAGAAGAGGGGAGGAGACTAATGGGGAGTGTGTCTGGGGAATGATGGGCCCTATGTTGGTGTGTTCTCGCTTTGTACGCCCGTCTCCTCTGGGAGCGGAGGACGACCCCTTCCCCCCCCCTTTTTTTTTTTTTTCCTTCTTTAGTTTTTGATTTGTTTCTTGGGTTTGTGGGTTTACTGATTTATTTACTCTGGTAGGTTTTTTGTTTTTGGTAAAATATAAAAAGAAAGGGAGGATTTCTTTTTTCTTTTGAGTGGATATACACTTATAAGTATAAGTAAATGAAGATGTATATATACATGCCTATATAATTATGGATTATTAAGTTGGTACAAAATGTATGGCAGTTAAAAGCAATTGTGTATATGGAAAGTGATATGTTATTGTATTACCTGCCTCCTTTCGAATAAATAAAGAAAATAAAAAAAAATAAAAAACATTAGCTGGGATATTTTGTCCTGGTAAGGGCAGCCTACCCTAAAAAAAGAAGAAAGGAAAGCAGAAAAAGAGATTTCCATATAGCATTAAAGTGGCTGTAAAAGGATGTTTTTTCGTTTTTTTTTAACCACTTAAGGACCGGAAGAATTTACCGCCATTTTTTGTGATACGGCACTGTGTCGCTTTAACTGACAATTGCATAGTTGTGCGACGCTGTACCCAAACAAATTTGAAGTCCCTTTTTTCCCACAAATAGAGCTTTCTTTTGATGATATTTGATCACCTCTGCGTTTTTTATTTTTTGCGCTATAAACAAAAAGCAACAATTTTGAAAAAATATTTTTTTTTTACTTTTTGCTATAATACATATCCCAAAAAATATTAAAAAAACAAACGTATTCATCAGTTTAGGGCGATATATTTTCTTCTACATATTTTTGGTAAGAAAAAAATTAAAAATCGCAATAGGCGTATATTGATTGGTTTGGACAAAAGTTTTTGCGTCACCAAATTATGGGATAGATTTAGGGACTTTTATTTTTTTTTCTATTTTTTTTACTGGTAATGGCGGCGATCTGCAATTTTTAGCGGGACTGCGACATTGCAGCAGACAAATCTGAACCCAAATTACACTTTTTTGGGACTTTTTTGTAGTGCCCTACATCGCTGCACGCCGCTGCTTCACCCACCAGGTTGAACTCCCTGACCCGGACCCCCTGTTGGAACACCCCCCTCCATTGCCCCCAGACTGGTATTACTGCTGCTACCCCCCTGGGACATCTTAACCCTCACAGGGACTGGATGCACACAGTCTGGAGCATCACACAGGATTACCGCACTGGCTTACCGGGCCGGACCATAAGGGAATAAAACCCCCTCCTTTCGGAGACCCGCAGTCCCCTGTCTGCATTGGCCTTTTCTCAGCCTTCTCCAGATTGGAGCATACCTAAGATTACTCTTCTTCATGGTGGCTTTTGTGGCGCCCTTTGCTGGGGAGCTCTCTCAAACCGCCCCGCCAGGTCTGGGTGTCACGGGCCGGACGTGGACTGGGGGCGAGCCGCCTACTGAAGTCCAGTGGTGTGTCTTTTTATCCCCCCTACAAAAACCCCCCTTCCGTCCTTTTGAGTGCTTCTTTGGATACACGTGCAGTAATACATGCCTTCCAAGCAACATTATAAGACAAACCTCTGTGCTTGCTGATCCCTATCAGACCACCCTGAGGAAGAGTTTATCTCGAAACGCGTCGGGTACTCTGTGTGTGTGTCCCATACACACCTGGAGTCCTATGATTGTGGATCCTCTGCATGTTGTATTGCCATGTTTTCATGTTTGTAACTTGTATCCTGTACCTTATGCCCACTCATCTGTTGTACCCCAAAATTACCCGTACCCTCACCCCAATAAATACCTAAACTTTTGCAATCAAACCTATACTTATTATACTCCTTATTATACTCTATTACTTATGAGCAGGTGTCCCCTTTAAAGTCCCGTAAGAGGAACAAAATTTCCATTCTCCCTGAATTTTGGGATGTGGGTCCACCTCACTCAATAGACCAACATCGCACCACCACCCTGTAATCATATGTGTAAACTATGGTCCTTAGTGTTGAGCAAACACTTCAAATATGAGCGCTTTATTTGTTTTTCAACTAATAAATATGGTTCATCGCTACTATGATTTCCCGTCTGTGCTATATAACTATGCTTATACACTGCTGGAGTTGTTGATATTGGAAAAAGGAGTGGAGAGAGGTACTCCGATACACCGATAATCACCCATGTGCAATTAGACCTTTTTACTAGTTCAAGGGGTCAACAACATCTGGTAAGTCAACCACAAAAGGGACTGGAGTGTTTGTTTTGTAGGGGGTCACAAAGTGGGATTTGCACTTTATTGAGTTATTTTGTGATATTGTTATTAGTAATTATTTATGGAAATTTTCACTAGGTACTAGGTGCTTTTTGAGGATTAACATATGTGGTTTTGAATGATTAAATGGGGAGGAGTGCTGTATATTCTAAACGTATTACATATAACTTTTTTTAGCGATATATATACATGCAGCAGATAGTAAAAGAGGTTTCAGGGGATAGGTAAGGGAAGCACGGACCTAAAAAATTGATTGGATGCATTGTTTATTGTATGTAGGTAATATTATTTGAGATTGTTTTTGGCAAACTCAACAAGAATGATCTAAATGTAAGGTTCTTATGTAATATAGTAGCAGTATTTATTTTTTTGATGTCACATTAATAGGAAAACAACCATAATATGGAGTCATCAATATAAGACCTCTGCCATGAATTTGTTTTTAAAATGTGGAATATGGCTGCAATTGATGAGTGCCATCATCCCTAATAAATGGAAATGGAGAGGAGTGCTGTATATTCTAAACGTATTACATATAACTTTTTTTAGCGATATATACATGCAGCAGATAGTAAAAGAGGTTTTAGGGGATAGGTAAGGGAAGCACGGACCTAAATAATTGATTGGATGCATTGTTTATTGTATGTAGGTAATATTATTTGAGATTGTTTTTGGCAAACTCAACAAGAATGATCTAAATGTAAGGTTCTTAGGTAATATAGTAGCAGTATTTATTTTTTTGATGTCACATTAACAGGAAAACAACCAATATATGGAGTCATCAATATAAGACCTCTGCCATGAATTTGTTTTTAAAATGTGGAATATGGCTGCAATTGATGAGTGCCATCATCCCTAATAAATGGAAATGGAGAAATTCCTCAAGGGGTGGGACTATAGCGGCACTGGTAGATTAAAGTCAAAGAGGTAGTTAAAATTGGAAAAATATCAAATGTTATTATGAACTGTACATATACAAAACATCAAGTGAAAATGGCATATGACCATGGAGGACTTAGACAACCAAGGAAGACGCCGCAACCTCAGAGTAAGGGGGATCCTGGAATCGATTGACCCCAGCCATCTTCCCCTGACGGTCTCAAACATCTTTAATGATTTACTGGAGAGACCACCAGACACCCTGGTCGCTTTTGAATGTATCCACAGAGCACTACGCCCGAAGGGGAGAGACACAGACCCCCCCAGAGATATAGTCTGCTGTCTCATTGATTTTCCACTAAAGGAGAAGATCCTCCGTAAAGTCAGAGGCCGCAACCAGCTATCCTTCCGTGGCTCCGAAATAAAAATTTATCAGGACCTATCCAACATCACCCTGCAACGCAGGAGAGAGCTTAGGCCCTTGCTGGACGTCCTGAGAGCCAGATCAATTATATACCGCTGGAAGTTTGCCTTTTGCCTCTCAGTGACCCACCAGGGCCGCACAGTGAATCTTAAAGTTCCGGAAGATCTGGAACATTTTTGCAAAGCCCTGGACATCCCACTGATTGATCTACCAGACTGGTACAGTGACTTCCACCTACCCTCACCCAAGAGAGCTTCTTCCATGGACGGCATTAATGAAGCAGGCAACTTTAGCATCAGATGCCGTAGGCCTCACCCTATGCCAACATTCTCTCCACCGAAGGCCCCAGGAGCCCAGCGAAATGGCAACCCCACAGCATCGCCAGTGCACCGCAGAGCATGCATCACCTAGACAGGTACATGCTTTGTTCTTTCCCCCTTTTTTAAATGTCCCATCAATATTCCTAGAACCACACCAGCACTTATAAGGCATGTTCCCACGCTTGTCCCCACATCCTGGAGTACAGTCTCAGGTCTACTTTCTTTTTCTCTGGAACTTCTGTGCCATTACCCATCCGCTCTTCTCCTTGGCACTCATCCCAGATGAACTAATGATATGATTACTTGGGCCCCAGCCCACAGACCACGTATTCCCAGTTTCCTTTACCGTCACCTTTAACCTGGTCCACTGCTGCCTCACCCAAAAGGCCAACCACAACCCATCTCTTAAAATCTTCCCCTCTACCTTTTTCCGCCCTTACCCCACTGACTAGGCACATTTGTCGATGCTTCGACTACTAAAAATTTACTTATGCTGTTACCAACCCACATTCCAGGAATGGCGATCACAATCGCCACGGGATATACGCCCACAAGCATCCCCACATTTTGCGTCATGTTCTCCTATGCTTCTTTATGGACTTTTCAAGCTTAGACATATCAAGGACCTAAAACTGCATGGGCTATAACCTGTTAGACTGCCTTATGTTAATGCCCCATCCCCATTTACAGGATATGTACTGTCACTTACTTCCAAATTGGTCAGTAAAACAATCCCTTTAAGGAAACCAGAACATGGATCCCAGGAACCTCTTAAGGAATTCCGAAGACATCATGCAGCAACCTGAATTAAGGAAAATCCCCAAACTCCCATAAGAAATATTAAGGGGCTCTCCTCCCCCCTCCTTTTTTTTTATATAGCAGAGGACCCATTTAACTCTAAACGGATCTCATGAATCCACTCCATTAAGCCTAGAGACAATATCAGCCTCACTCCATCTTACCCTGTTGGCTTATTGCTCCCTGTGTCCTTTCTAGCTCCTCCCCTAACTCTGTACCCCAACCTTCTCCCTCCCCTTTTGCTTGTGTCTGCTCTCGCCTATACCTCCTACTTTCCCTGGGAATGTAGATATGGTTATGTATTATACTCATTTAACATTGTACATACTGCTTTACTTGTCTTTACCACAGTGGACCTCAGCTGATATAATTGTTTATTTCCCCTGCACTTCTGGTGGGACTACGGTCTCTGGTGAGGAAGAGGGACATTCTCAGGTAAGGCTTGCAAATTATATCCAAATTCCAATTAATCCTTTTTTCTTTACGAGAAAAACACGCACCCCCTTGATCACACAGATATCTTACTCACTACCATATAAATCACGCCGATGAAGTTGGAGATTCTAAAAATGACCTTCATCGGGCCAGTGCTGGGCATGTCCCCCTCTGAACCAGAAGACTCACATGCAATTCTTAATACTGTAAATTTTTACTGTAAGTGCTGATTGTTTTCTTGTTACAAGTTACACCCCCCACGATGGGTCATGTAATCCTCACATCTGTTTCAAGTTCACAGTATTACACAGTTTTAGTACACAAAACGCCTCTTTATTCATGCTACCCATACTCAAGTTTCTTAGCTTGTTTACTCTTTTTTAATATGAAATATGATATCACATGGTCCCTCAAACCTAAGACTTACTTCTGTCAGGAGCTCTGACCAAGAAATACCCCCCCCACTACACCTCTAACACCCATTCACTCACCATGTCACAGATCTACCTCCAAGCGGCGGTTGGGGTCCGGGGGAGGACTTATCCCCCTTCCGGTCCCCCATCTGACCTCCCTACAAACGCCATGAACAGCACCACTGACCTCACCGGAGCATGGAACCTTCCCCATTGCCGAACGTTTCCTTCCACACCCTCTCACAGCAGACTCTGGTAGACACCGCTGACCCACACCAGACACCCCATTAGTTATTTGGTGGGCTTGCTAGTCAACTCCCACATCCGTTATAGCCCTCCCTTCTTCTCTGTCTGAGCTTTCCTTACACTCCAGACCCTCACCCCCACCACCCCACTCTCTCCACCCCACTAAATTCTAACACCCTCTATCTAACTACTCTCTCCGCTCTTCTCTCCCTCCCCTCCTCTAATTTCCCTTCCTTTCCTCCCCACATCGCCCCCCCATTCCCCCTCTCTGACTCCCCCTCCGGGACAACTCACTACTGACCACAAACCCACAAACATGTTTCCATCCAAAACACAAGCTCCCAATCTCTCTCTGAAACTACTTTCCCTTAATGCCAAGGGCCTAAACACCCCTGAAAAACGCTCCCAGCTACTTTCTAACATTCGGTGCTTAAAAGCTGATGTAATTTTTATACAAGTAATCCATTTCTGTACCAAGAAAATACCCAGACTGTTTAACCACTACTTTCCCCATAGTTTCCATGCCACATCCCCAATTTTGAAATCCAAAGGAGTTTCTATTCTCCTCTCCAAAAAAGTACCCATTCAAATCTCAGATACCCTTATCGACGATCAAGGCAGATACATCTTTCTGAAAGGCACCCTTAGGAACAAGCCAATCACCCTTGCAAACATATACAGTCCCAACACTTCACAGGTCCCCTTTTTCCGCACAATTGCACGCCTTCTCTCAAGCTTTCAAGAAGGGATGCTGATTCTAGGAGGAGATTTTAATGTCCCCTTAGACCCTCTTCTAGATACCTCCTCAGGCAAATCCCACCTACCTTACAGAGCAATCAGACAAATCAGACGATCCCTCCAAGACCTGCTTTTCCATGACACTTGGCGTACCCTTCACCCAAAAGATAAAGACTTTACCTTCTTCTCCACCCCGCACAACAGATATTAACCACTGGGCTACCTCTTTCTTACCCAACAGGACCTCCCCAGTTTGACGAAAGCAACTATAAACCGATGACGTTCTCTGACCATCACTCCATCCCTCTTACACTCACCTTCCCAGACAAACTCACCCAAACATATATATGGAGGTTGGATCCAACCATTTTGACAGACAAACTTAAGGAACAAGAATTCCGCCAATGTCTATCCAACTACTTTACAGACAATGACACACCAGACACATCTACACTGACTCAATAGGAAGCACATAAATGCGTGGTGAGGGGCAAATTAATTTCTCTGATGGCAGCGCTTAAAAAAGAAAAGAAAACTGAATTCACTGATCTATTTACCACACTAAAAAAACTGGAAGCGCTTCATAAAAGCAACTTAGCACAGAGTACCCACTCAAAACTCATTGAAAACCGCATGCGCATCCAGGAAGCACTGAGCCTTAATCTCATAAAAAAATTTGCCCTCTCACAACAACTTTTTTATGAGTTTGGTAACAAAAGTGGCCACCTCCTTGCTCAAGCTCTTCGAAAAAAAAAAAAATCGGGCAACACAATACACCAATTACATTCCCCTACAGGACGGGCGCTCACGCACAATGACATCGCACGAGAATTTGAAAATTATTATTCCTCCCTATACAATCTTAATGCATCCAATCCCCCTTCTTCGCCACCCTCCGAAAGACTAAACAAGATTAAATCGTTCCTAGACCAATTCGCCCCAGGGAAAATCCAAAATGACGGCGCCATCAATCTTGAGTCTGCAATTTCAATAGAACAATGGGATCAGGCTATCAAACAATTAAAACCAGGAAAGAGTCCAGGTCCAGAGGGACTCACCGCAGCATATTACAGGACATTCTCAGACACCCTCCGTTCCTCCTTTTTTAAAGCTTTTAACTCTCTCTCTTCCTCGAACCCTCTCACAAGGGACATGTTAGAAGCACACATAGTAGTTATTCCTAAAGATGAAAAAGATAACACCAGTGGCCTGGGACTACATGGAAGTGGTCTTAAAAAGCATTGGCATAGGCCCACACATGCGCGGCCTGATTCGCTCACTATATGCAGGCCCATCAGCTAGGGTACGGGTCAACAACACTCTGTCGAATGCCTTCCCCATACGAAATGGAACGAGGCAGGGCTGCCCCCTGTCCTCTATCCTCTTTGTTCTCACTCTTGAGCCACTCCTACGAAAATTAAAACTAAACCCAGATATCAAGGGTATCCAAGCACCAAACAGTGAATATAAATATGCGGCTTACGCAGACAACATATTACTGTTTCTGACCGAACCACTGACCACATTACCAGTACTGCTAGCGGAGTTCAAACAATTCCAATCCCTCTCTAACCTCAAAATTAACTTCTCAAAGTCCTTTGCTCTCAACATATCCCTGCCCCAATGCCTAGTAGATCAATGCAAGGAAAACTTCCCATTCTTCTGGAAACCTGGGTCGATCACACACCTGGGTATACAACTCCCCTCCAAACTCCCTAATCTTTAAGTAAAAAATTATGTACCTCTTCTGAACAAACTATCCTGTGATCTCAAACACTAGAATAATCCAATCTTTGCATGGTTTGGTAGAGCGGCCATCCTAAAGATGAACGCTCTACCTAGAATGCTTTATATACTGCAGACATTCCCAATCCAACTTCCATCATCCTTCTTCAAAACATTTAAACACATCTGCTCCAGATTCCAGATTGGGGAGAACGTAGAGCTAGAATCAACTGCAAACAACTCACCACTTCCAGATCTTCACAATTACCAAATAGTCATTCACCTCACCAGAATAGTGGACTGGAATGTCCACTCCCCTTACAAAGATTGGGTATCCTTAGAAGCCTCCTTCACAACCTTACCTTTGTATGCCCTGCCTTGGACAAACCCAAGTCACATCCCCACCGAGACACGTCTCCACCCTCTGATAGGACCTTCCTTGCACTGTTTCCATAAAATATGCTCCCAATCCACAATATCCTCCATCCCTGGACAACTAACTTCAGTAAAACTAAACCCTGCATTCCCTCCAGCCATGCATCGACACTATCTGAAGGATCACTGGCCACAAGACCAAATTAGAACCTACCAATTCTTTCACCATGAGAAGCTTCTTTCAGCCTCCCAACTCGCAAAGCGATTGGAGAGACCACCCATTCCTACCTGGACCTACCTCCTGCTTGCCCAACATCTCAAACTCCTAGACAAGAACTTGCAATGTTCGCGACAACTTACCCCCTTTGAAAGACTATACATCCAGACGACACCCTAATCTCACTTGATATCCTCAACACATAACCTTCTCTTTGCGGACCTACTGGCCAATGAGAGCCCAGCATGTAAAAAATGGGAGAAAGACCTCTCAATCATGCTCTCATCTGAGAATTGGGAACAAATTTTCCTGAAATTCTGCTCTTCTAATGTCACCACGCAGGAAAATGGATACAAAATCCAATCCAGATGGTACCGCACTCCATCCCTTCTACACAAGTTTTATCCATCCACACCAGACATCTGCTGGAGATGCCACCAGGAGAAGGGCACGCTACTCCATATATGGTGGTCTTGCACCCCACTACAAGCGTTCTGAAGGGAAGTGTGCCGCATAACCTCCCAGGTTACCTCTTACGACTTAACACTCTCCCCAGCCCAATTCTTGCTCCACCATTCGCCCTTATCACACAGCTCCTACCACAAATCCCTAGCAATGCACATGATCAATGCAGAAAAACAGTGCATCCCCATCTACTGGAACTCTCCACAGACACCTACCCTAAAAGATTGGCTTCTCAGACTCCGCAAGGTAGCAGAAACTGAAAAATTGATTCACATTGCATATGACACCCCGACGAGGTTTCACAAAAAGTGAGCCTGTTGGATACACTATCAATTGACGCCTGAATACCTGAACATTCACCTAAAAAAAAAAAAAAAAATACAGAATGGCACGAAACCAGATCCACTGCAAAAATTGACATAAACTGTCTTGACATCACACCCCCACTCTCTTTCATTTCTCCCCCTCTTGGGACATCTCCCTTCAAACACACCTAATCTTCTGAAGCTTATCCTAAAACCACCCATTACCCTGAGAAGGGAGTCAGAGAGTTCCCCCTACCCTTCACACCTTACACTTACTCCTTTCCTCTTCTCCCCCCTTTTTTCACAATCTTTCATCTTCCCGCGTACCCCTCCCCCCATGTCCCACTTATATATCCATATCCACATATGACGCCCAATCACCAACAAAACCTACCAACTTCAAATTCTCCTCATTCACTCGATTTGGCAGATACGCACAGGACACACTTACGGCTGTCCTCCCCTCCTCTTTAACTGTTGAAAACTCAATTTAAACAGAGCTATATTACAATCAATTGAAAACACTCCTTCCAGCACTATCCTATCTAGCCTCAGTGTCTGCCAAAAGATAGCAAGCAATCCCAATTAGGATTGCTAACAGGCAAACCCCATATACTGGTAGAACCATAAGGCAAACCCACTCATCTCTTTCCCCTACCAGGTATAACTTATGCTAAAACGATCTCCCCCTTTTGCTGTTGGCGCATTGTGGTGTTATTAACATTTCTTTGTACCACTGTTTGTCTGATCTTTGTTTATATCCTGTATTATTTTTCAATAAAATTTTATGAGAAAAAAAAATAAGAAAATGGTGTATGACAACCATACATGAATATTGGAAAGATTAGATACAGACAGCTAACGCTTTTCGGGACTCTCTTCAGAGGTGTCTTCAATAAACAGTACATACAACTTTCCAAATTTTTGAGTGATAAATCATATTGTGAAGTTTAAGAACATGCATCAGCGGGCCATGCATTGTTATTCCCTGACACGCAGCCCGATGTGAACACTCGGAACCGGCCCACAGAGATTCCCCCAGGATGCGGTCTGAAGAGATAGGGACTGTGTGATGATAGAAGATGGATATAACCCCAAATGAAAACTTGGATCAGTGGGGCCACGGTATAGTGCAGAAAAATCACTGCACTGTCCATACTGAAGATAGTCCTGAGTCAGTTGTTTGGTGATGAAGCCAGGTGGTCAGTATTTCCAAGCTCAAAAAGCGAGTCCACACTAGGGATGAGCATGATTTTCGGGTCGAACACAAATATTGAACATTATGGGGCTTTCATGGGAAATTTGAGCGTTCGCGGTACGCTCCATAATGCACTGCGAGATCGCAGTGCATTGCTGTATGATGATTGGCCAAAGCATGCACCTGACCTGCATGCTTTGACCAATCCCAGCACCCTCTGCTAAGAGAGCCATAGTTGGCCAAAGGCAGGGTGCCTTTGGCCAATCATGGCTGAGGGGGACTAAGTCCATGCCCCACACTATATAAGGCTGCCTGCACGGAGGCCCTGTGTAGTGTTGTTGGTGTGGACGGAGACATAGCTTGATTTAGATTAAGCAGGCAGGTTATTAAGTTAGTGACAATGTAATATATATATTATATATATATATATATATACACACACACACACACACATACAGTCAGTCTAGTATATTTATACTCTGCATCCAGTCAGTGTAGCCAAGAGATCTACATTCTACAGTGCATTCCGTAGGATACTATTTCTAATCTACTTCAGGCAGTTTATTTGATATATATACAGTCAGGTCCATAAATATTGGGACATCGACACAATTCTAATCTTTTTGGCTCTATACACCACCACAATGGATTTGAAATGAAACGAACAAGATGTGCTTTAACTGCAGACTTTCAGCTTTAATTTGAGTTTATTTACATCCAAATCAGGTGAAAGGTGTAGGAATTACAACAGTTTGTATATGTATATATTATATAAAAGGTCCAGAGTTCATTTCAAGTGAACCATTTGCATTTGGAATCTGTTGCTATCAACTCTAAATATGATCCAAAGAGCTGTCACTATCAGTGAAGCAAGCCATCATTAGGCTGAAAAAACAAAACAAACCCATCAGAGAGATAGCAAAAACATTAGGTGTGGCCAAATCAACTGTTTGGAACATCCTTAAAAAGAAAGAACACACTGGTGAGCGCAGCAACACCAAAAGACCTGGAAGACCACGGAAAACAAATGTGGTGGATGACCGAAGAACTCTTTCCCTGGTAAAGAAAACACCCTTCACAACAGTTGGCCAGATCAAAAACACTCTCCAGGAGGTTGGTGTATGTGTGTTAAAGTCAACAATCAAGAGAGGACTTCACCAGAGTGAATACAGAGGGTTCACCACAAGATGTAAACCATTGGTGAGCCTCAAAAAAAGGAAGGCCAGATTAGAGTTTGCCAAACAACATCTAAAAAAGCCTTCACAGTTCAGGAACAACATCCTATAGACAGATGAGACCAAGATCAACTTGTACCAGAGTGATGGGAAGAGAAGAGTATGGAGAAGGAAAGGAACTGCTCAGGATCCAAAGCATACCACCTCATCAGTGAAGTATGGTGGTGGGAGTGTCATGGCGTGGGCATGTATGGCTGCCAATGGAACTGGTTTTCTTGTATGTATTGATGATGTGACTGCTGACAAAAGCAGCAGAATGAATTCTGAAGTATTTCTATATATATACATACACACTCTGCAGCATCCAGTGTAGCGTATATCTACAGTGCATTTTGTGGTGTACTGTTTCTACTACTTTTCTGGTGGTGTACACATCACACAATACAGTGCAGCCGTAGTGCAGTTGCTACTACCCTGTTTCCCCCGAAAATAAGACCTAGCGTGATTGTCGGTGATGGCTGCAATATAAGCCCTACCCCTCCCAAATAGGCACCCAGTTAATGTCCTTGTAGGTCTTATTTTCAGGGTAGGGCTTATTTTGGGGGAAACAGGGTAGGGCTTATTTGGGGGGTAGGGCTTATATTGCAGCCATCACTGACAATCACGCTAGGTCTTATTTTGGGGGAAACAGGGTACTATTCTGGTGGTGTACACATCACACAATACAGTGCAACTGTAGTGCAGTTTCTACTACTTTCTGGTGGTGTATACATTACTTAATACACTGCAGCCGTAGTGCAGTTGCTCCTACTTTTCTGGTGGTGTATACAGCACACAAAACAGTGCAACCATAGTGCAGTTGCTACTACTTTTCTGGTGGTGTACATAGCACACAATACAGTGCAACTGTAGTGGAGTTGCTACTACTTTCCTGGTGGTGTACACAGCACACAATACAGTGCAACCGTAGTGCAGTTGCTACTACTTTTTTGGTGGTGTACACAGGCCACAATATAGTGCAGCCGTAGTGCAGTTGCTACTACTTTTCTGGTGGTGTACACATTACTTAATACACTGCAGCTGTAGTGCAGTTGCTCCTACTTTTCTGGTGGTGTACAAGCACACAAAACAGTGCAACTGTAGTGAAGTTGCTACTACTTTTCTGGTGGTCTACACAGCACACAAAACAGTGCAACCGTAGTGCAGCTGCTACTACTTTTCTGGTGGTGTACACAGCACACAAAACAGTGCAACCATAGTGCAGTTGCTACTACTTTTCTGGTGTTGTACACAGCACACAGAACAGTGCAATTGTAGTGCAGTTGCTACTACTTTTCTGGTGATGTACACATTACTTAATACACTGCAGCTGTAGTGCAGTTGCTCCTACTTTTCTGGTGGTGTACAAGCACACAAAACAGTGCAACTGTAGTGAAGTTGCTACTACTTTTCTGGTGGTCTACACAGCACACAAAACAGTGCAACCGTAGTGCAGCTGCTACTACTTTTCTGGTGGTGTACACAGCACACAAAACAGTGCAACTATACTGCAGTTGCTACTACTTTTCGGGTGTTGTACACAGCACACAGAACAGTGCAATTGTAGTGCAGTTGCTACTACTTTTCTGTTGGTGTACACATTACTTAATACACTGCAACCGTAGTGCAGTTGCTCTTACTTTTCTGGTGGTGTACACAGCACAAAAACAGTGCAACCTGAGTGCAGTTGCTACTACTTTTCTGGTGGTGTACACAGCACACAATACAGTGCAACCATAGTGAAGTTGCTACTACTTTTTTGGTGGTGTACACAGGCCACAATATAGTGCAGCCGTAGTGCAGTTGCTACTACTTTTCTGGTGGTGTACACATTACTTAATACACTGCAGCTGTAGTGCAGTTGCTCCTACTTTTCTGGTGGTGTACAAGCACACAAAACAGTGCAACTGTAGTGAAGTTGCTACTACTTTTCTGGTGGTCTACACAGCACACAAAACAGTGCAACCGTAGTGCAGCTGCTACTACTTTTCTGGTGGTGTACACAGCACACAAAACAGTGCAACCATAGTGCAGTTGCTACTACTTTTCTGGTGTTGTACACAGCACACAGAACAGTGCAATTGTAGTGCAGTTGCTACTACTTTTCTGGTGATGTACACATTACTTAATACACTGCAGCTGTAGTGCAGTTGCTCCTACTTTTCTGGTGGTGTACAAGCACACAAAACAGTGCAACTGTAGTGAAGTTGCTACTACTTTTCTGGTGGTCTACACAGCACACAAAACAGTGCAACTGTAGTGCAGCTGCTACTACTTTTCTGGTGGTGTACACAGCACACAAAACAGTGCAACTATACTGCAGTTGCTACTACTTTTCGGGTGTTGTACACAGCACACAGAACAGTGCAATTGTAGTGCAGTTGCTACTACTTTTCTGTTGGTGTACACATTACTTAATACACTGCAACCGTAGTGCAGTTGCTCTTACTTTTCTGGTGGTGTACACAGCACACAAAACAGTGCAACCTGAGTGCAGTTGCTACTACTTTTCTGGTGGTGTACACAGCACACAATACAGTGCAACCATAGTGAAGTTGCTACTACTTTTCTGGTGGTGTACACAGCACACAATACAGTGCAACCGTAGTGCATTTGCAACTACTTTTCTGGTGGTGTACACAGCACACAATACAGTGCAGTGTGGTGTTGCCAAACAAAATATACATCATGTCTGGAAGGCCACCAAGGAGAGGCAGACACTCACAGGCCACTAAAAGAGGGCAAGCATGCTCTGTGTCTGCAGTCAACAGTGCTGGTCGCGGACATGGTACATCCTCTGCAGGTGGCCATGGGGCACGCTTGTCCTTTTTTTCTGCTGCTGGCCGTGTTATTGAGCCAAAACATGCAGAAGAGTTGGTGGAGTGGATAGCAAAGCCATCCTCATCCTCCTCATCCTCTGTCACCCAGGCTCAGAGTAGTTTGCCTTCCAATGCAGCTGCCACAGTGGCCTATTCCACCGGCTCCTTGTCCACAGTCACTCCTTCCATAGCCCCACCATCATGCACGGAGGAGTCCCCCGAACTATTCGACCACAGTGTCGGGTACATGCTGCTGGAGGATGCGCAGCGATTAGAAGGCTCCGATGTTGGTTCCCAGGTTGAGGAAGGGAGTATCGTGAGCCTAGAGAGATTTGGTGCCCAAGAAGGACTAGAAACTGGCAGTCATGTTCCCCCAGCCACAGCATACTGCCAAGTTTGCTCCAGTGACAAGGAGGGAGGGGATGATGAGGTCACTGACTCTACTGGGTGCCTGATAGAAGAGAGGAGGAGGCACAACTCCAATGAGGCAGGATGTCCTCTAGGGGGGAGCTTAAGGGCAGCCACTCTACTGCATCACACAGCAGAGCTCCGCAGGTGCAGGGCGCTGTGGACTCCCCGCTGATTTTGAAAAGTTCCTTGGCGTCAACCTTTTTTGACACGTGTGCAGCAGATCGCACCGTTGCTGTTTGCAACCTATGTCTGAAGCAGATCAAGTGTGGCCAGAACAGCAGCCACTTGGGCACCACATGCTTGACTAGACATATGATGACCTACCATGCAGTCTGTTGGCAACAGCACTTGAAAGACCCACATTAAAGAAAAAGGCGGACTTCTCCTTGCTCCTCATCTGGGATCTCCAACCCCACTATACCTCCAGTCCTCTCAAAAACCTGCACTGAGAGGAATGAAGGTATAGCAATAGGTGTCCCAATTACTTGCAGCCAATCTGCTATCAGTACACCTCCATCTGATTTTAGCAGGCAAATTTCCCTACCCCAGTTGCTAAACCGGAAAAAGAAATTCGGTCCCAGCCATCCATGTGCTCAGCATCTGAATACTAGCTTGGCCAAATTGCTAGCACTGCAACTGCTGCCTTTTCAGCTGGTAGACTCTGCCCCCTTCCGTGAATTTGTGGAATGTGCTGTACCTCATTGGCAGGTTCCAAAATGCCATTTCTTTTCATGGAAGGCAATTTTGGCTCTCTACCGGCATGTGGAAGGCAATGTTTTGGCCTCGTTGGACAGGGCGGTCAGCATTAAGGTGCATATTACCACTGACTCATGGTCCAGCAGGCATGGGCAGGGACGTTACCTTTCCTTCACAGCACACTGGGCAATGCTGCTGGCAGCTGGGAAGGATGCAGGACAGGGTTCAGTGTTGTTGGAGCTTGTTATGCCACCACGCCTCCAAAATGCTAGAGGTCATTCTGCCACAGCTCTCTCCTCCACTCTCCCCTCATCTTCTTCTTCCTCTATGGCCTCTTCTGATTTCTCCTCTGAACCAGCGGTGCTCCGTAAACAGTCAAGGGCCTACGCAAGCACTCAGGCAAAAAGATGCCATCCGGTGCTTGAGTTGGTCTGCTTAGGGGACAGGAGCCACACTGGGGCAGAGATTCTGTCAGCTCTGCAGGGGCAGGTTCAGAGGTGGTTGATGCCACGCCAGCTTCAGCCAGGAATGGTTGTATGCGACAGTGGCACCAACCTTCTCTCCGCCCTCTGACAGCGACACTTGACCCATGTCCCATGTTTGGTACACATCCTGAATTTGGCGGTGCAGCGGTTTTTGAGCAGGTACCCAGGCTTACAGGATGTCCTGAGGCAGGCCAGAAAAGTCTGTGGCCATTTCAGCTGGTCATACAATGCCAGTGCTCGGCTGGCTGACATTCAAAGGGAATGCAACGGCCCACCAATCGCTTCATTTGTGACATGCCCACCAGGTGGAACTCAATGTTGGCATTGCTGCAGCGGCTGCACTCGCAGCAGAGGACCATCAATGAGTACCTGTGTGAGTATGGCACCAGGACAGGGTCAGGGGAGCTTGGCTTTTTTTGCCACGACAGTGGCTACTGATCAAGGATGCATGCACTGTCCTGTCACCATTTGAGGAGGCCCCAAGGATGGTGAGCAGCGACAATGCATGCATCAGTGATACTGTCCCTTTTGTCTTAGTGTTGGAGTAATGGACAGGGCACTTGGAATAATGGACAGGGCACTTGAGGCAGAACAGTGGGAGGAAGAGGAGGACTTCCTTACCTCTCAAGGCCCCCCTTTATCCAGATAGCATTCCTGTGGGCCCGCCAAACACACAGGAAGAAGAGGAGGAGGAGAATTGCGTCAGTGTGGATGTAGAGGATAACACTCAGCAGCAGTCTTCAAGGGATGGTTTTTAGTCCCCAGAAACCCAAGGAGGTGTATGTGGTTGGGAGGAGGTAGTTGCTGACAACGTCATCCTCAGTGACCCGGAGGACTCACAATCGAATGCGTCTACAAAATTACACTGCATGGCCTCCCTGATGCTGCAAAGCTTGCGAAGGGACTCTAGGATTTGTGTTATCAAGGAGAGAGATCATTACTGGCTGGCAACCCTTCTTGATCCATGTTACAAGGGTAAGGTTGCAGAATTCATCCTGCCTTCATAGAGGGAGCAGAGGATGAAACATCTTCAGGAGGCCATGAAGAAAGGTTTGTTACAATTACAATTACAGGAGGCCATGAAGAAAGGGAGGTTACAATTCCCTGGTGCTGGACAATATGTTGCTGAGGCTTTGGTCAGTCAGAGGAAGAGCGGTGGAGAAGGTGGCTGGCTGACCGATGCCTTTAGATAATTTTTTAGTCCTCAGCGCCAAGGTCTGATCGGTTCAAGCAACCATTGCCAGTGTCTGCATTACATGCTGCAGGAATATCTTGGGGCAAGAGCAGACTTGGAGACCTTTCCAACAGACCATCCACTGGGTTACTGGGTCTTGAGGATGGACCACTGGCCAGAACTTGCTCAATATGCAATTGAGCTACTGGCCTGTCCTGCATCCAGCGTTCTTTCTGAATGCACATTCAGTGCTGCTGGAGGGTTTGTAAAGGATCATAGAGTGCGCCTGTCCACAGACTTCATTGATAGGCTCACATTCATAAAAATGAATCAGTCTTGGATCAGCAGCAGCTATCAAGCACTTGATGCTGATGTAACTGATTGATTTTAATATAGATGTGGGATCCCTTGAAGACTGCCTAGGCTGAGTGACTATCCTATTCCTCCCCAATCTTGATGATGCTAGCTTCCAACAATATTTTTGGTTTAGGGCACCACCACCACTGCCTCAGGCCCAATTTATCTGCCCCTGTTTAACAGGGGCATGTAATTACAATTCTTGATATAATATTTCATAGCAGGGCCCATTCCTGCACCCAACCAGCGTAACTGTGAGGGGTTACAGTGTTCTGGCACCACCAACATCTAAGGCCCAATTTTCTGCAGAGTATTTAGGGCAGGCCGTATAGTATATATACTTCAGTTCAGAGTATATAGTGCCTAGGGGCTCCACCCAAGCCATTTTTTTTAAATTTGGGTTCCCCTTAAGATCCATACCAGACCCAAAGATCCTTGTAATGGGGGGGCAACCCATGCCATTTTTCTCAATGATTTTCATGTATATTTCTGGGATCCAACAATACATTACAGCCGTAAGCAGTTTTGAATTACTTTTTTTCCTTTAGAAATGTCATTTTGCTGTGGTATTGTTCTAAACATGGGAAAACTGCGCTACTTTACAAGCATACTATAGACACTCCCCAGGCAGGATATTTAAAGCAATATTTCATTTTTATTGTTTTACTTTAACTACTTCCATACAGGGCATTTTCACCCCCTTCCTGCCCAAGCCAATTTTCAGCTTTCAGCGCTGTCACACTTTGAATAACAATTGCGCGGTCATACTACACTGGTGGTATTTGATCACCCCTGCGGTTTTTATTTCTTGTGCTATAAACAAAACAAGAGTGACAAGTTTGAAAAAACACAATATTTTTTACTTTTTGCTATAATAAGTATCCAAATTTTTTTTTTTTTTAAACAAATTTTTTCCTCATTTTAGGCCGATACGTATTCTTCTACATATTTTTGGTAAAAAATATCGCAATAAGTGTATATTTATTGGTTTGTGCAAAAGTTATAGCGTCTACAAAATAAGGGGATAGATTTATAGCATTTTTATTATTTTTTTTTTTTTACTAGTAATGGCAGCGATCTGCGATTTTTATTGTGACTGCGATATTGCGGCGGACACATCGGACAATTTTGACACATTTTTGGGACCATTCACATTTATACAGCGATCCGTGCTATAAAAAATGCATTGATTACTGTATAAATGTGACTGGCAATGAAGGGGTTAACCAGGAGGGGGCACTGTAGGGGTTAATGTGTTGCTAGGGAGTGATTCTAACTGTGTGGGGAGGGGATTCACAAGGGGAGGAGACCGATCGGTGTTCCTCTGTACAACCTCCCATCTGACAGGACGTGGATCTGTGTGTTTACACACACAGATCCACGGTCCTGCTCGGTTACCGGGCAATCGCAGGTGCCCGGCAGACATCGCGGCCGCCGGGCACGCGCACCGGGACCCGAGCAATGCGGCGGGTGCACGCCCCCTGGAAGGCTGCGCCATCATATGACGGCGGCCCAGGATAACAGCTGCACCATCCCGCCGTCATATGACGGCGGGTGGGCAGCAAGTGGTTAAGCATTTTTAAAATCACTGCTCCCGAAAAAACGGCCGTTTTTAAAACTTTTTTTTGCATTGATACATGTCCCCTGGGGCAGGACCCGGGTCCCCAAACACTTTTTAGGGCAAAAACTTGCATATAAGCCTTTAAAATGAGCACTTTTGATTTTTCATGTTCGTGTCCCAGTGTTTGCGTGTTGAAGCAAACTTTTTTGCATGTTCGGATGTTCTGGTGCGAACCAAACCGGGGTGTGTTCGGCTCATTCCTAGTCCACACATGTATGAGCTTCAGAGAGATAGACACACATCCAGTTGATCAAAGAACCCTCTGTGCAGACAGCTGCTACCTGGATGCTTAAGGAGGAGTGAGAGCCGACACCCAACCTGATGTGACCATAGATCCACCAGGAACAGGCATGCAGTGATTCCCCCAGCATCCGGTCTGAATAAGCAGGGACTGTGTGATGTTGGAAGATGGGTATTCTCCCAAATCGGAACTTGGATCAGTGGGACCACTGTATAGTTCAGAAAATCACTGCACCAACATGGTCCAAACTGAAGATAGTCCTGAGTCAGTTGTTTGGTAATGAAGCCATGTGGTCAGTATTTCCAAGCTCAAAAAACGAGTCCACACCTGTATGGGTTTCAGAGAGATAGACACATGTTCGGACAATCAGAGAACCCTGTGTGTAACAACACATGGCCCGCTGATGCATGTTCTTAAGCTTCAGGATATGATTTATCACTCAAAAATTTGGAAAGTTGTGTGTACTGTATATTGAAGACACCTCTAGAGAGGGAGTCCTGAAACGCATTAGCTGTCTGTATCTAATCTTTCCAATATTTATGTATGGTTGTCATACACCATTTTAACTTGATGTTTTGTATTTGTACAGTTTGTAATAAAATTTGATATTTTTACAATTCTTACTAACTCTTTGACTTTAATCTACTAGTACCGCTATAGTCCCACCCCTTCAGGGATTTCTACATTTTAATTTGTTTTTAGGTCTCATGCACACTGGGCTTAAAAAAAAGCATTGCTTTTACAGGTGTTTGTTTTTTTCAGCTTGTAAAAGCACCTCTATGTTAGCCTATGTGTACATGCACATGGAGGTGATTAGATGGGTTTTAAAAGAGGAGCATTTAGAGCCTGAAAAAAACACTTTCAAAATTATGTTCAGGAGGGGAGCTGAGGAGCATAGAAAACAATAGACGAGCCTAAACACATGTAAACGAGCCTAAACACTAGATGTGTTTAAGCAGCTCTATGTGTTTGAGCATTAATGTATTCCAATGACCAGAATACATTTATATTCTGACCAATAAAATACATTGATGCCCCTAAACATGCCTAAAGGCGCATGCAATATGTGCCTTTGGGTGCGTTTTTGTAAGTAGCTTTTCTCCTGCCAGAAGCTCTGGCCTTTAGAGAAGAAAAGCAAATGTCTAGTTCACATGAGGCCTTAACTGTTATATCACAACACGTTAGAATTAGAGGTTACCCTTTAAATAGTACGACTACGTTCACATTGAGCGATATACCCAATGTGCGGCGCTAAAAATTAAAAAATGAATAATTAACTAATAACTTATGCATAAAACCTATCATGTGAAACAAACCAAACTTAAAAATAAATAAACCTATGAAAAAATAGTAAAAGAAAAAAATTAATAGATAAATGAAAAAAATTAAATAAAATTAAAATTAAATTAAATTAAAACTAAAACTAAAAATTAAAAATAAATAATACAATAAGATCAAACATAAACATATACCAAATGTGCGGTTAAATTAAAACATGTATAATTAACTAATAACTTATGCATAAAATCATGTGAAACAAACCAAACTTAAATATAATTAAAGTGTTTGTGTTCCATGTGATGCACACGGTAAAAAGTCTATAATGTATAAGGTGTATATATATATATATATCAAATCAGCATATGATATCTACCAAAATAATCACCACAGTTTAAATTATAAATAGCGGGCTACAAGAAAATGGCGGCGATCAGCACTATAAAATGAATGGGAAAACGTCAGCCTATCACAATTCCCAGAGGAAGTCTTGTGAGTCTTGTTTTTATTGTGCTAAATGTGAGTGTACACCTATGTGAGATTTTATGTTTAATGAACCTGTTTTAAAACGTTATCACACCATTGCAAGTTTCTATTATCTTTCACATGTGTGATATATGAGGAGGAAAGTGGCTTGTGATTAAGGATGAGCTCCGGCGTGTTCGCATGCTGCACGTGCCGATCCCGCCAGGAAGTCGGCACGGCGCAGCGCTAATCACAGGCAGTGAGACATTTCCCAATATGCGGCTGCAGAGCTCTGGAAATGTCTCACTGCCTGTGATTAGCGCTGCGCCGTGCCGACTTCCTGGCGGGATCGGCACGTGCAGCATGCGAACACGCCGGAGCTCATCCTTACTTGTGATCAGGAGAAAGGTGTGATCTATGTAGCAGCATTTAAGCCATAACTAACCACTACAAGAAAGAGCTAATATTGTTTATCACAGGCTTTTTTATAAAGCCCTTAAGGTGAGGGTTCACCTGGTGGGGGGAGTGTGCACACCGCATGAAGAAATCACCATCCCAGTTTATTATGTTTGGACTGTTGAAATATTAAGGATTTCCTGTGCAATACACGGAGCATGTGCACTTTCTTTATGTATATGTTTTGGACATTGCATGCAGATTTTATCATCTTGTTCTAAAGTTTACATTTGCATTATGGACTTTTTACATTATTGAAGATTTGTGTGCATAACATGGAACACGTGCACTTTAATTATATTATTTAAGTTTGGTTTGTTTCACATTATAGGTTTTATGCATAAGTTATTAGTTAATTATTCTTTTTTTAATTTATCCGCACATTTGGTATATCAGTTTGTATTGTCACATTTGGGAAGTGTGGGCAGTGATGGCAGCTGTTTATGTTTGATTTTATTGTTATATTTATTTTTTATTTAAATTAATTTTAATTTTATTTCAATTTTTTCATTTATCTATTATTTTTTTTTCTTTTGCTATTTTTTCATTGGTTTATTTATTTTATCTTGTAGTCTTATATTTTTAGTTTTAGTTTTAAGTTAGGAAGCTCACAAGGTTACACCCACTTACTTTCACACTGGAGTGACAGGAGAGGCACTTTACAAGCGCTTTGCAGGTGCTATTTTTAGCGCTAAAACGCCTGTAAAGCACCTGTAAAGCGCCTCTCCTGTAACTCCAGTGTGAAAGCCCGAGTGCTTTCACAGTGGAGGGGTGCTCTTGTGGGACATTAAAAAAAGTCCTGCAAGCAGCATCTTTGGGGTGCTTTAGGAGCGGTGTATACACGGTGATTAAAATCAATGGGCAGTGCTGTTGCAGTGCAGTTCTCATTTATTCAGGTCATGGTACAGTATCTCACAAAAGTGAGTACACCCCTCTCATTTTTGTAAATATTTTATCATATCTTTTCATGTGACAACACTGAAGAAATTACAATTTTCTACAATGTAAAAGTAATGAGTGTACAGCTTGCATAACAGAGACTGGGCTGCAGGGCAGTATTCCAACATAACAACCCCAAACACACCTCCAAGATGACCACTGCCTTGCAAAAGAAGCTGGGAGTAAAGGTGATGGACTGGCCAAGCATGTCTCCAGACCTAAACCCTATTGAGTATCTGTGGGGAATCCTCAAACAGAAGGTGGAGTAGGGCAAGGTCTCTAACATCCACCAGATCCATGATGTCATCATGGAGGAGTGAAAGAGGACTCCAGTGGCAACATGTGAAGCTCTGGTGAACTCCATGCCCAAGAGGGTCAATGCAGTGCTGGAAAATAATGGTTGCCAAACAAAATATTGACACTTTGGGCCCAATTTGGACATTTTCACTTAGGGGGGTACTCACTTTTGTTGCCAGCTGTTTAGACATTAATAGCTGTGTGTTGAGTTATTTTGAGGGGACAGCAAATTTACACTGTAACACAAGCTGTACACTCACTACTTTACTTTGTAGCAAAGTGTCATTTCTTCAGTGTTGTCAAACAATATAATAAAATATTTACAAAAATGTTAGGGGTGTACTCACTTTTGTGAGATGTAGTAGTTAGTCACATTAACCATTTAAGGACCGGAAGGATCACTGATGTATACAAAAGATACGCTGCACTGAAAATACACTGATGTAATGGGGGAAGTAAATATAATAATGTAAGGGGCACTGATATAAAGGTTTCCCCAGTGTCTTCTGTGTTCCCAGGACATGTCTCCTTTCTAATCTAACTCATGTATCTCATGTATCTTCTGCATTTCCTGGACATATCTCTGGGCCTTCATCCCTTTTAATCTTAAAGTGCAAGGGGGAACTCTGCGAACCCTAATGTAAAGGGTAACACTGATAAAGGGCAATGCTGCAGACCCTGATGTAAGTGGGTGACCAGAGCACACCTTACACCAGAGTTCCTCCTTAAATCATGCTCTGCAGCATTTTCCTTTACATCTGAGTTCCCTTGCACTGCAAGGGGGGATCCTGCAGACTCTGATGTAAAGGGGAATGCCGGGAACTGTAATGTGGGGGGGTGTGGGGGAAAATCTGGTGACTAGAGACCACCTTCCGCAGAGTGAATACACTAAGGTAAGGGGGGTTAGTGATATAAGGGGAAACCTTTATATTGGTGCCCCTTACATTATTGTATTTACTTCCCCATTACATCAGTGACCCCCCTCCCCAGACTGGCCTGACGGCGCTGTCACTGACCTCCTCTCAGGTGCACCGTGCAGGGCTGTTAGACGGCTCCAGGTTGGTGGCTCTGGTTTTATTCTATAGTCTCCACTCCACAGTACACATATGTCTGACTGCTTCCGTGACCCCCATCCCGGCAGCACTCCCACTCTTGATTCCTCTCTAGACTCCCCCTCAGAGACTGCAGACATGAGAAAAGGCAAGAAATAGTCAGAGATTGCAGACATGATACAAGAGATGGTTAGAGGCTGCAGACAGGATATAGGTAGGTGGTCAGAATATGCAGACATGTAGGGGGAGCAAACAGACTGGACCCCTGTGTAGGAGAAACACACAGAGGGGTCAGTCATGTAGGAGGAGCACACAGAGGGGTCAGTCGTGTAGTGGGAGCATATCCATGTAGGAGGAGCACACAGTGGGGTGAAGTCCTGATTAGGGATGAGCTTCGTGTTCGAGTCGAACCCATGTTGGACTCGAACATCGTCTGTTCGCCCGTTCGCCGAATTGCAAACGATATGGGCCGTTTGCGCCAAATTTGTGTGGTGCGTCACGGCCCATAATTCACTGCGGCATCGCAGTGCATTGCTGGCTGATGATTGGCCAAGCATGCACTATGACTCCATGCTTGGCCAATCACAGCGCCATCTGTAGAAAGAGCTGTAATTGGCCAAAGCCAGGGTGGCTTTGGTCAATTATGGCTCAGGGGGTTTAGTACACACCCCACACTATATAAGGCCGCCTGCACGGCGCCCTGTGTAGTGTGTGTTCCGGCGTTGAGAGACAGAGACAGAGAGACAGTGTCATTTGAGTTAGCTGCACTTACAGTGTATTGTGTATATATATGCATCTCAGGTGTTGTGTGTGTGTGTGTGTATATATATATATATATATATATATATATATATATATATATATATATATATATATTACACTGTATTCAGTTTAGCTAGATCTGTTCCTGTTATTATCTTCCTACTGACAGGCAGGCTTGTGTTACAGTATTTACAGCTACCTGAGGAAAATTGCTGGTGTTCTTCTGATCCTATTAGTACCACAGTCAGGCAGCTGGACTATTTACAGTTAGTGTAGTGCGTCCTCCTCACAGTGTTCAGCTAAAGCTACAAGTTAGTGTAGTGCACAGTGTTCAGCTAAAGCTACAAGTTAGTGTAGTGCGTCCTCCTCACAGTGTTCAGCTAAAGCTACAAGTTAGTGTAGTGCGTCCTCCTCACAGTGTTCAGCTAAAGCTACAAGTTAGTGTAGTGCATCCTCCTCACAGTGTTCAGCTAAAGCTACAAGTTAGTGTAGTGCATCCTCCGCACAGTGTTCAGCTAAAGCTACAAGTTAGTGTAGTGCGACCTCTGCACAGTGTTCAGCTAAATCTAAAAGTTAGTGTAGTGCGAACTCTGCACAGTGTTCAGCTAAAGCTAAAAGTTAGTGTAGTGTGTCCTCCTCACAGTGTTCAGCTAAAGCTACAAGTTAGTGTAGTGCGCCCTCCTCACAGTGTTCAGCTAAAGCTACAAGTTAGTGTAGTGCATCCTCCTCACAGTGTTCAGCTAAAGCTACAAGTTAGTGTAGTGCATCCTCCGCACAATGTTCAGCTAAAGCTACAAGTTAGTGTAGTGCGACCTCTGCACAGTGTTCAGCTAAAGCTAAAAGTTAGTGTATTGCACAGTTTTCAGCTAAAGCTACAAGTTAGTGTAGTGCGTCCTCCTCACAGTGTTCAGCTAAAGCTACAAGTTAGTGTAGTGCAACCTCTGCACAGTGTTCAGCTAAAGCTACAAGTTAGTGTAGTGCGTCCTTCTCACAGTGTTCAGCTAAAGCTACAAGTTAGTGTAGTGCGTCCTCCTCACAGTGTTCAGCTAAAGCTACAAGTTAGTGTAGTGCAACCTCTGCACAGTGTTCAGCTAAAGCTACAAGTTAGTGTAGTGCGTCCTCCTCACAGTGTTCAGCTAAAGCTACAAGTTAGTGTAGTGCGTCCACTGAACAGTGTTCATCTAAAGCTACAAGTTAGTGTAGTGCACAGTGTTCAGCTAAAGCTAAAAGTTAGTGTAGTGCGTCCTCCTCACAGTTTTCAGCTAAAACTATCCGTAAAAGGTTGGTGGTGTTTTCCTGATCCTATCACTACCGCAGGCAGCTATGAAATTTTAGCGTTGGTGTAGTGCATCCTCTGCACAGTGTTCAGCTAAAGCTACAAGTTAGTGTAGTGCGACCTCTGCAAAGTGTTGATCTAAAGCTACCTGTAGAAGATTGGTGGTGTTCTCATACTACAGGCAGGCAGTTGATTTTGCTAGCTGCAGTATCAGTACATATATATCCCAGCTTAGTGCAGCTACAGGCCATTAGTATGTCTGGAAGGCCAACAAGGAGAGGCAGACAGTCACATGCCAATAAAAGAGGGCAAGCAGGCTCTGTGTCGAGAGGCAACAGTGCTGGTCGTGGAGACGGTGCATCCTCATCAGCACGTGGCCGTGGGACACGCTTGGCCTTTTTTCGGCAGCTGGCTTTGTTGAGCCGCAACATGCGGAAGACTTGGTCGGGTGGATGACCAAGCCGTCCTCATCCTCCTCATCCTCTCTCACCCATGCTCAGGGTAATTTGTCTGGCAAAGCAGCTGCCAATGCAGCCTCTTCCCTCGGCTCAATGGCATCAGTCACTCCTTCCCTAGCCCCACCATGTCCTCCTGAGGAGTCCCTCGAACTGTTTGACCACAGTGTTGGGTACATGATCCAGGAGGATGCCCGGCGTTTAGAAGGCTCTGATGATGATACTGAGCTAGATGAAGCCAGGAACGTGAGCATGGACAGAGGGGGTTTCCAAGAAGGACAGCAATCTGGCAGTCATGCTCCCCCTGCTGCAGCATACTGTCGGGTTTGCTCCAGTGATGAGGAGGGAGGGGATGATGAGGTCACTGACTCAACGTGGGTGCCTGATAGGAGAGAGGAGGAGGAGGCACATCACCAACGAGGCAGGATGCCTACCAGGGGCCAGCCTAAGGGCAGCACACTGACTGCATCACACCGCAAAGCTCCGCATGTGCAGGGCGCTGCTATCTCTGCGCGTTATTCCAAAAGTTCTTTGGTGTGGGCCTTTTTTGAGACGAGTGCATCAGATCGCACCGCTACTATTTGCAACATATGTCTCAAGCGTATCTTGCATGGCCAAAACATCTCCCGCTTGGGAACCACATGCTTGACCAGACATATGTTGACCTGCCATGCAGTTCGTTGGCAAGCGTATCCACAAGACCCACACCAAAAAACAAAGAGGACCTCTCCTTGCTCCTCATCAGCTGAGATCTCCAACCCCACTATACCTTCAGTCCTCTCTGAGACCTGCACTGAGAGGAATGAAGGTGTAGAATTAAGTGTGTCACAGCCAAGTACTTGAGGGCAATCTGCTTTCGGTACACCGACGTCAGATTGTACCAGACAAATTTCCCCGCCCCATCTGCTGCAGCGCCGAAAGAAGTTCACTCCCAGCCATCCACATGCCCAGTGGTTGAATGCTAGCTTGGCAAAATTGCTAGCACTTTAACTGCTACCTTTTCAGTTGGTAGACTCTGCCCCCTTCTGTGAGTTTGTGGAATGTGCGGTTCCTCAGTGGCAGGTACCCAAACGCCACATTTTCTCACGGCTCTGTGGAAGGCAATGTCTATGCCTCGATGGACAGGACAGTCAGCGGTAAGGTGCATATTAACGCTGACTCATGGTCCAGCAAGCATGGACAGGGATGTTACCTAAGTTTCACCACCCATTGGGTGACTCTGCTGGCAGCTGGGAAGGATGCAGGACAAGGTGCAGTAGTGTTGGAGGTTGTTCCGCCACCACGCCTCCAAAATGCCACTACTAATGATTCTGACACACCTCTCTCCTCCACCCCCTCCTCTTCTTCTTCCTCCATGGCCTCTTCCTGTACTTTGTCCTCGGAACCAGCGGTGCTCCGTAGGCGTTCAAGGGGCTACGCAAGTATGCAGGCCAAAAGATGCCATGCGGTGCTTGAGCTGGTGTGCTTGGGGGACAGGAGCCACACTGGGGCAGAGGTTCTGTCAGCTCTGCAGGGGCAGGTTCAGAGGTGGTTGACACCACGCCAACTTAAGGCAGGAATGGTGGTTTGCGACAATGGCACCAACCTCCTCTCTGCCCTCTGACAGGGACAACTGACCCATGTGCCCTGTTTGGCTCACATCCTTAACTTGGTGGTGCAGCAGTTCTTGGGCAGGTACCTTGGCTTACAGGATGTCCTGAGGCAGGCCAGGAAAGTCTGTGTGCATTTCCGCCGGTCATATAATGCCTGTGCTTGGCTGGCAGACATCCAAAAAGAATTTACCTGCCCAAGAACCGCCTAATCCGTGACATGCCCACCAGGTGGAACTCAACGTTGGCCATGCTGCAGCGGCTGCACACACAGCAGAGGGCCATCAATGAGTACCTGTGCGACTATGGCACCAGGACAGGGTCAGGGGAGCTTGTTTTTTTTCCCCACGCCAGTGGGCCATGATCAGGGATGCATGCACTGTCCTGTCACCATTAGAGGAGGCCACGAGGATGGTGTGCAGTGACAGTGCATGCATCAGTGTCACTGTCCCCCTTGTCCACCTGTTGGAGCACACGCTGCGTGGAACAATGGACAGGGCAATGGGCAGAACAGAGGCAGGAAGAGGAGGACTTCCTTAGCTCTCAAGGCCCCCTTTATCCAGACAGTGTTCCTGCGTGCCCGCCGATCGCACAGAAAGAGGACGAGGAGGAGGAGGAGGATTGTGTCAGTATGGAGGTGGAGCCTGGCACTCAGCATCAGCAGCAGTCTTTAAGGGATCATTTACAGTCCCAAGAAACACATGGACTTGTACGTGGCTGGGAGGAGGTGGCTGTGGATCATGTCGTCCTTAGTGACCCAGAGGACTCCGGACCGAATGCTTCAGCAAGCCTACGCTGCATGGCCTCCCTGATCCTGCAAAGCCTGCGTAAGGATCCTCGTATTCGTGGTATCAAGGAGAAGGAACAATACTGGCTGGCAACCCTCCTTGATCCACGTTACAAGGGTAAGGTTGCGGACCTTATCTTGCCATCGCAGAGGGAGCAGAAGATGAAACATCTTTGGGAGGCCTTGCTGAAAGGTCTGTGCAACGCGTTCCCAGAGACTGGGAGGTTACAAACTCCTGTTTCTGGACAACGTGTTGCTGAGGCTTCAGTCAGTCAAAGAAGGAGCGGTGGAGAAGGTGGCCGTCTGACCGATGCGTTCAGACAATTTTTTACTCTGCAGCTTCAAGGTATGATCGGTTCCAGCAACCATCGCCAGCGTCTATTTTACATGGTGCAGGAATACCTAGGGGTAAGATCTGACTTGGACACCTTTCCCACTGAAAATCCTCTGGGTTACTGGGTCTTGAGGATGGATTACTGGCCAGAGCTTGCACAGTATGCAATTGAGCTACTGGCCTGTCCTGCATCCAGCGTTCTTTCGGAACGCACATTCAGTGCTGCTGGAGGCTTTGTAACCGATCACAGGGTGCGTCTGTCCACCGACTTGGTCGATCGACTGACCTTCATAAAAATGAATCAGTCTTGGATCACCACCAGCTACCAAGCACCTGATGCTGATGTAAGCAAATACATTTTTTTTAAATGTCAGATCCCTTCAAAGACTGCCTATGCTGATGCTGAGTGACTATCCTGTTATACTGAGTAATTATCCTCTTCCTCCTCAATGATCATGATGATAGCTTGTAAGAACATTTTTGGTTCTGGGCGCCGCCAGTCCCACCACTAGTGCCTAAGGCCCAATTTTTTAGCCCCTGTTTAACAGGGGCATGTAATTACAATTTTTGATTCAATTCTTTGCAGCAGGGCTAGTTCCTGCGCTCTAACTAGAGCATCTGTGAGGGGTTCCAGTGTTGTGGCACCACCACCACCACCAAAGGCCCAATTTTTCTGCCCCTGTTCAACAGGGGCATGTATTTATAATTCTTGAATATTTCACAGCAGGGCCTGTTTCTGCGCCCACCAAGAGTATCTGTGAGGACTTACAGTGTTGTGGCACCAGCACCACCACCACCAAAGGCCCAATTTTTCTGCCCCTCTTCAAAAGTGGCATGTTATTACAATTCTTGATCTAATATTTCACAGCAGGGCCCTGTGAGGGCTTACAGTGTTGTGGCCACAACAACACCTAAGGCCCAAATTTCTGCTGAGTATATAGGGCAGGCCCCTACTTTCAAACATCCAACTTACAAACGACTCCTACATGCAAACGGAAGGAGACAACAGGAAGTGAGATGAAATCTACCCCTAGGAAGGGAAATTCTCTCCTGTAAGAGTTAATATGGGAAAAACGTTTCTCCTTTCCACTGATGCTTTTTCCACTGTTTTGTTTGCACCGCCTGTATACTGCTTTTCAGAGTATATAGGGCCTGGGGGCCCCACACCTTTCCTTTTTTAATTTGGGTGCGGGGTTCCCTTAATATCCATAGAAGACCCAAAGGGCCTGGTAATGGACTTGGGGGTACCCCTGCCATTTGTCTCACTGATTTTCATCCATATTGCCAGGACCCGACATTACATTGAAGCCGCAAGCAGTTTTAAATGACTTTTTTCCTTTAAAAATGACATTTTGTGCAGGGACTGTTCTAAGCACGGGAAACACGTGCCACTTTAAAGGCATACTATAGACACCCCCAGGTACGATATTTAAAGGAATATTTCACTTTTTTTTTTACTTTAAGCATCATTAAAATCACCACTCCCGAAAAAACGGCCGTTTTTAAAACTTTTTTTGCATTGATACATGTCCCCTGGGGCGGGACCTGGGTACCCAAACCCTTTTAAGGACAATACTATGCAAATTAGCCTTTAAAATGAGCACTTTTGATTTCAAACATTCGAGTCCCATAGACGTCAATGGGGTTCTAACGTTCGTGTGAATTTTCTGTCCATTCGCAGGTTCTGGTGTGAACCGAACCGGGGGGTGTTCGGCTCATCCCTAGTCCTGATAAGAGCTGTCAAAGGGGGGCCCTCACACAAGACACATGGCAAGCAGGGCGGTGAGGTTGGCACACATAGGATGATCATGCAGGACGGTGAGGTTGGCACACTCAAGGTGATCAGGTTCCTGTTCTTAGGGAAGATGGGGTCCCTAGGTGAGATGGAGTCCCCTTTGCCAGGGGAGGTGGTGTTCCTGTCCGTAGACAAGATGGGTTCCCCATCTCTAGGGGAGATAGTGTCCCTGTCCCCAGGGGAGAAGAGGTCCCTATCCCTAGGGGAGAAGGGGGGACTCTGTCCCCAGGAGAGAAGGGTGTCCCTGTCCCCGGGGGAGAAGGGTGTCCCTGTCCCCGGGGGAGAAGGGTGTCCCTGTCCCCGGGGGAAAAGGGTGTCCCTGTCCCCGGGGGAAAAGGGTGTCCCAGTCCCCGGGGGAAAAGGGTGTCCCTGTCCCCGGGGGAGAAGGGTGTCCTGTCCTCGGGGGGGAGAAGGGTGGCACCCTCTCCTCCTCCAACCACCTAAGGACCAGCTCTTCCTATTTTGGCCAACCCTGGGGCCATCACCTTCTCCACCAAACAGCCAGGGGCCCACTCATTCTCTGCCAACCACCCTGGGGGCCCTTTCATCCTCCCCCATTCAATGTGTCTGTGGGTGGAGGGCTTATCGAGATCTGGAAGCCCCCTTTAACAAGGGGGCCCCCAGATCCCGCCCCCCTATGTGAATGGTTATGGGGTACATTGTACCCCTACACATCCACCAAAAAAAGCAGTGAAATGTGACAAAAGACAATAGTCGGTTTTTGTCAATTCCTTTATTAAAAATGTCTTCTTTCCCCCGCTTCTTCCTTCATCTTCCTCCAGTCTTCCTTCGGTCTTCCTTCGGTTATCTCCTTCTTCCTCCAGCTTCTTTTTCCCCCGTTTCCTCCTCCACCTTCCTCCACTTCTTCTTCCAGTCTTCTCCATCTTCCTCCGGGTTCTTCTTCCCTGCTTCATCCTCCAGACTTTCTCCTCCGCCGCTCCCTTCAGCCTGCTGAACATGAAAACAACGAACCTCCCCCGACGCTGTGGCCAGCTTATCTTCCATAGCACACATATCATATATAACTATGGGGCGTGGCCGCTGGATGACGTCACAAAGGGCGGGGTCCCAGCAGCATTGGAGGGGGTTCGTCTTTTGAATGTTCAGCGGGAGCGGTGGAACAGAAAGACCGGAGGACGGACCGGGGGAAGAAGAAACCGGAGGAAGATGGAGAAGACCAGAGGAAGAAGAGGAGGAAAATGGAGGAAGAAGCTGGAGGAAGAAGGAGAAAACTGAAGGAAGATCGGAGGAAGATGGAGGAAGAAGCAGGGGAAAGAAGACGACATTTTTAATAAAGGAATTGTCAAAAACCGGCTATTGTCTTTTGTCACATTTCAGGGCTTTTTTTGGTGAATGTGTAGGGGTACAATGTACCACATACCCATTCACATGGGGGGGGCCGAATCTGGGGTCTCCCTTGTTAGAGGGGACTACCAGATTCCGATAAGCCCCCGACCCGCAGACCCCCAGAATCACTGGGCAAGGGTTGTGGGGATGAGGCCCTTGTCCCCATCAACATGGGGACAAGGTGCTTTGGGGGGATCCCAAAGCACCCTCCCCATGTTGAGGGCATGTGGCCTGGTAAGGTTCAGGAGGGGGGTGCTCATTCATCCCCCCCCCTTTCCTGACCTGCAAGGTTGCGTGCTCAGATAAGGGTCTGGTATGGATTTTGGGGGGGACCCCTGCGCCTTTTTTTTAAATTATTGCACAGGGTTCCCCTTAAAATCCATACCAGACCTGAAGGGCCTGGTATAGATTTTGGGGGACCCCATGTAAATTTTTTTTATTTTGGCTTGGGGTTCCCCTTAAAGTGCATACCAGATCCGAAGGGCCTGATATGCACTGGGGGGAGCTACGCAGTTTTTTCCTTGATTTTTGAATAGCTGTGTGAATTGGTAATGGGGTACCCAATCGTACCCCTACCATTTCACAAAAAGAGTGTCAAAATGCCCCCCCCCTATGTGAATGTGTATCGGGTACATTGTACCCCTACCCATTCACCAAAAAACAGCAGTGTAATGTGACAAAAAACAATCGTTTTTGACAATTCCTTTATTGAAAAAAATATCTGAGTGGTCTTCTCCCCCAAGCCATGTCTCTCGCCGCCATCTTCTGCTGGTGCTGTCTCTCCCACCATCATCCTCTGTCGCTGTCTTCTGTCGACACTGCCTACCTCTCCCATTGCCATGTTCTTCCTTACCACCGTGTTCTGCCTCGCCACCGTCTTCCTCCATTGTGTTTTCCCCCGCTGTGTGGAGTCTCTTACACAGCCATGGGGGGTGACCATCCATTGATGTCACATGAAAAGCCCGCCCCCTTTATATTTGGAAAAAAGGGGGCAGGCTTTCCATGTGACATCAACGGATGGTCACGCCCCATGGCTGTGTAAGGCGCCAGACAGTGGGGGACAACACAACGGAGGAAGACGGCGGCAAGGAAGAACACAGCAGTGGGAGAGATGCCGACAGAAGACGGCGACAGAGGATGATGGTGGCAGAGACAGCACTAGGAGAAGATGACAGCGAGAGACACGACTCAGGGGGAGAAGACCTCCTAGAGCTATTTTACAATAAAGGAATTGTCAAAAACCTGCTATTGTTTTTTTAATCACATTTCACTGCCAGGGGCAGACTGACAACTCATGGGGCCCCCGGGCAATAGAAGAAGATTATGTGGCCCCCGGGCAATAGGAGAAGATTATGTGGCACCCGGGCAATAGGAGATTATGGGGCCCCCAGGCAATAGGAGATTATGGGGCCACACAGTATACACACACAGAATACACATACACACACTGAAAAGATACTGGAGAGGTAGGGCAGCTATAATCTTGGGATTTTTTAAAAAACGCAGATTTTTACATACTGTCCCTGGTTTTATTGAGGCTGGCAACCCTGATGGGGCCCCTTAGTGGCATGGGGCCCTCGGGCAGTGCCCGAGTGCCCGAATGGTCAGTCCGCCCCTGTTCACTACTTTTTTTGGTGAGTGTGTAGGGGTACAATGTACCCCATTCACATGGGGGCGGCGGGATCTGGGGGCCCCCTTGTTAGAGGGGGCTACCAGATTCTGATAAGCCCACCCGCCCGCAGACCCTCACAACCACCGGGCAAGGGTTGTGGGGATGAGGCCCTTGTCCCCATCAACATGGGGACAAGGTGTTTTGGGGGGGCGGTATGGTTCAGGAGGGGGGGCGCTCTCTCGTCCCCCTCTTTTCCTGTGGCCTGCCAGGTTGCACGCTAATAAGGGTCTGATATGGATTTTGGGGGATTTGTTTTAACTTTTGGCATGGGGGGGTCCGCAAAAGGGCCTGGTATAGACCTGGGGGGAACCCCACACCTTTTTGTTACATTTTGGCATGGGGGTCCCCTCCGAATCCATACTAGACCCAAAGGGCCTGGTATAGATGGGGGCCCCATGAAGTTTTTTTTGCTTTTTTTTTTTGGGCCTGGCATTTTTTTTTTTACTTTCAGTGGGGAAGGCGCTGACAGCTGATGACTCATTGGCTGTTAAGGACATGGAAGCTGGCTTCCCGGCCCCCCAGTTAGGAATCAGCTATATACAGTGTGAAAATAATAACCACAAAACACATCAAAAATCGCATCACAAATGCAACAGTTGCATTTCTGGTGCAATTCCATTGAAATCTATTACCTGCAAATCACATGAAAAATGCATAAGTATGAACTAGTACCATAGGAAACCATGTTAAACGGACTGTAGAGTGTTTCTGAAAACTGCAAAACGCACTAAAAAATGCATAGGTGTGAACCTAGGGTCAGGGCAAGTTCACACTGGAGTGATGCAGGAACCCTGGGAATCCAGTGCGGGTTCTCGCATCACATACAACTCGCAGGCAGTTCACACTGCCATATTTGAACTGCTGGGAGTGTCAGTAGAAAGCAAAATGACACCCCCAAATCAGTTTGCATATCACAGAATGAACTGCAAATTCAGACAACACCAATGCGATCCGGATTCTGCTTTGGACCAAAAAAAGGGTCCTGCGTGAGTTTGGTCTTAATGCGATTCAAATTCAACCATACAATTTGTATGGCTGAGTTTGCATCACACAGACATCGCATGTGATTTGCAGTGCGGGGTAAATCACATCCGATGTCGGACAGCACAGCAGTGTGAACTGGCATCCATAGACCTCAAGATTACACTGGCATTGCTTCAAATCACATCAAATTTGTGGCAAAAAGCGCTGCAAAATCACAAAACTTTCAGATCGCACAAGCGTGAAAAGGGACTTATGGACCTCAAGTTGTATGAAAAGTCGGCCAAGTGTGAAAGGAACCTAATGAGATTCATTGATAACACCTTTGAATTAGGCCCCATTTGCACTTGTGCGACCAATGCCTGTGTAATCTTGCAGGATATGGACATCAAGTCGCATCAAAGTCAAACCAAAGTAGTGCAGGGATGAATTTGACCCACTTGCAGGATGCACAAGTTAGAATAGGGCCTAATTCAAAGATATTATCCATGAATCTCATTCACACTGCTGCGACCTGAAAGTCACACTATTTTGCTGTCACTTTGCTGCTGCAACTTGGCCCCAACTTCTGGGAGATTGCCTGTGTAATATTGTGCCCTATGTACTTCAAGTCACATGAAAGTCACACCAAAGTAGTACAGGGACTACTTTGAAGTTGTTGCAACTTTAAGTAGCACAGATATGAATGGTTATCATTGAGAATCATGGGGTAAAACTTGTCATGCAACTCGGAGGTCCAAATTTGCTGGAAAAGTCACCCAACTGTGAAACAAGTTATATATATTTTAATAAAAAGGAGCTCTCATTTATATTTGCATAGTCCTTACTGATTAACATCAGAAGAATAAATGCAGGAAGTGATGTGTGCACATGGGCCAGAAGCAAACGTGTGGTGATGCCAAACAAATCAATGAACCCCACCCACACCAAATCTAACTACAGTACATATCCTACACTTACCCAGCAAATGAACAGGACCTGCTCTTTGTTAAAGAGGGACCTTGCCATGTCCACCTAGATGGAGACCTGGACTAGCACAGGAACTTACGGGTGATTACAATAACTCATTTCCGGGACAGAAGGTGAAACCACGCTCTTTTGATCACAGCTGCGAATATTTGATCGCAACCACGATTAGAATTTTTGTTTATTTGCAGATATGCAAATCTGTATTCCTACATAAGATATTTGAAGGTAAACTTAAGGGAGTTCAATAAGAAATGGTGTCCCTGGGATAGCAGAAGTTGAATTACAAAGGCCCAGTTTGAGCCCTGGGTCACACCGACAGCGGGAGGAAAATCAGCTGAACTCACACGGTTTCATTCCCCCATGTCAGTCCCGACTGCGGGTGGAATTTCAGAGACATCTGTGCTTTCGGCACTGATGTCAATAAAAATCACACTCCAAAGTCATCAAAAAGTAGTACAGAAACTACTTTTGGAAATTGCGGCGCCACACCAATTAGAACAGTGCAATTGCCACCGATTTGACATGTTAAATCACACCAATGTCAATCAGGGCTGACACATATAACACAATGACTAACCACCAGCTGCAATTCTCCACAGCTGTTTATATATAAAGATGCCACCTTGATCATTTACTTGCAGGTGTGCTGAAGAGAATATTTTTTTGGTGCACAAATACATATAGAAATAAGATATAAAATAAAGATATTGCACTTCCCCAAAATCACCACCCCCAAAACTAATTGAAAAGAGAAAAATAAACCCACGACAAGCAAGCTCAATGTACTTTTAATTTTGCCAACAGAAACAAAAATGATGTACATTCATTTACTAGCTTCAACAAAATTTCTACAGGATATATGGTGCTACATTTAGCAAAACGGTTAGCAATTGGGTTTTAAGGGCCCTGCTCATAGGAGCTTACAATCTAAAATTTGTCTAAACCTTAGCGTGGACACAGCTTTACTTTCAGTGTATAACGGGTAACATCACATTTTTATCTGCAAGATTATAGAAACATACTTAACAATCATTATTCTTACAAAGCATTCTGATATAGTATTAAAAAAGGCACATATTCAAAATATAGCACCCACCACCAGCCCACATTCCACACACATACATACATTGGTGAGTATGTTCTGCTGGAAGCTGCATTTCTGTGTACATGATGAAGCAATGAGATCAAAGAGTAGAAGGTCAGCACATGCTCCCAAACCATGTTTACATGGTCGGACAGGAACAATACACACACAACATTGACAGCATGGCCACAAACCCACTTTTGATTGAAAAAATGCACAAGAATTTCAGCAAACAGCCCTAGTTGGGCATTTGTCAATCTGCACAGTATCATTCCTTCTCCCCCACAAATCACAGCAAAAAAACCTGGCCTTCTCAGGCAAAACGAACCCCCCCTACTGCACCCCTTTATATAAGATAGGTTGTATTGTTAGCACACTGACACATGCCCAATAGAAGTACACACCCACCAGTATCTTTCAATCTGTCCCTTAATGTCTAAAGTGATTGCACCTGATAAACAGGAAAACATAATACTATTTTCAACTGTGTTAGCCCTTGGCTATGTGCATCAAATCTCCAACTACAGGCCAAAGATCGAAGTCCATTTGCATGCACATAAACAAAGCAACAGTTTTCTAAGCATATGTACCTGTGCAGTGTAAACTCTACAATTTTAACCAGTTGCCGACTGCCTCACAACGATATACGTCGGCTGAATGGCACGGGCAGGCAGAATCACATACCTGTACGTGATCTGCCTCCCGCGGGCGGGGGGTCCGATCGGACCCCCCGGTGCTGAGGCGGTTGGCTTCTGTCCGGGAGCGATCAGACGTGAGGGGGAGGCCATCCATTCGTGGCCCCCCTCGTGATCACTCCCAGTCAATGAGAATCTTCCTCTGCCACACAGTAGAACACCTCAGACATACATTACACCCCCATCACCCCCCAATCACCCTCTGATCACCCCCAATCACACCCCCGTCACACTGACACCAAGCAGTTTTTTTTTTCTGATTACTGCATTGGTGTCAGTTTGTGACAGTTAGTGTGGTAGGGCAGTTAGTGTTAGCCCCCTTTAGGTCTAGGGTACCCCCCTAACCCCCCCAATAAAGTTTTAACCCCTTGATCACCCCCGTCGCCAGTGTCACTGATCGCTGTATTAGTGTCACTGGTGACGCTAGTTAGGGAGGTAAATATATAGGTTTGCCATCAGCGTTTTATAGCGTCAGGGACCCCCATATACTACCTAATAAATGTTTTAACCCCTTGATTTTCCCCTAGTTAACCCTTTCAACAGTGATCACCGTATAATTGTTACGGGTGACGCTGGTTAGTTAGTTTATTTTTATAGTGTCAGGGCAACCGCCGTTTATTACCGAATAAAGGTTTAGCCCCCTGATCGCCCGGCGGTGATATGACTTAGGTTTTAGGGTCAGATAAGGTCTGCGTCGCCCAAGGCAGCATCAGGTTAGCGCCAGTAGCGCTAACACCCACGCACGCAGCATACACCCCCCTTAGTGATATAGTATCTGAACGGATCAATATCTGATCCGATCAGATCTATACTAGCATCCCCAGCAGTTTAGGGTTCCCAAAAATGCAGTGTTAGCGGGATCAGCCCAGATATCTGCTAGCACCTGCGTTTTGTCCCTCCGCCTGGCCCAGCCCAGCCCACCCAAGTGCAGTATCAATCGATCACTGTCACTTACAAAACACTAAACGCATAACTGCAGCGTTCGCAGAGTCAGGCCTGATCCCTGTGATCGCTAAAAGTTTTTTTTGGTAGCGTTTTGGTGAACTGGCAAGCATCAGCGGCCTAGTACACCCCGGTCGTAGTCAAACCAGCACTGCAGTAACATTTGGTGACGTGGCGAGTTCCATAAGTGCAGTTCAAGCTGGTGAGGTGGCAAGCACAAGTAGTGTCCCGCTGCCACCAAGAAGAAGACAAACACAGGCCCGTCATGCCCATAATGCCCTTTCTGCTGCATTCGCCAATCCTAATTGGGAACCCACCACTTCTGCAGCACCCGTACTTCCCCCATTCACATCCCCAACCAAATGCAGTCGGCTGCATGAGAGGCATTTTTTTTACGTCCTCCCGAGTACCCCTACCCAACGAACCCCCCCAAAAAAGATGTTGTGTCTGCAGCAAGCACGGATATAGGCGTGACCTCCGCTATTATTGTCCCTCTTGTCCTGACAATCCTGGTCTTTGCATTGGTGAATGTTTTGAACGCTACCATACACTAGTTGAGTTTTAGCGTAGGGTACAGCATTGCACAGACTAGGCACACTTTCACAGGGTCTCCCAAGATGCCATCGCATTTTGAGAGACCCGAACCTGGAACCGGTTACAGTTACAAAAGTTACAGGTGATATATGCCAAAGGATGGGGGCAGCAGGGGCGGAGGAGCGATTTGCTCCTACCTTTTGCGGGAGGATGCCCCCCTGCTTCGGCATATATAAATGGTGCATGTATGCCCATCATTAGAAGTGGATGGATGAAGGGAGGTATTCTAATGGTGGGCATACCCACCAATCAATCTTTTTTTTTTCGTTCAGCCCACAGGCTGCATGAAAAAAAAAGATTACAATATATGCCCAACAAGGACCAGCAACGTACTGGTATGTTGCTGGACTTTGAGTGATTATGCCAGAATGATGCCTGCAGGTTTAGGTATCATCTTGGTAGCATTCTTTTCAGCCAGCGGTCGGCTTTCATGTAAAAGCAATCCTAGCGGCTAATTAGCCTCTAGACTGCTTTTGCAAGCAGTGGGAGGGAATGCCCCCCCCACCGTCTTCCATGTTTTTCTCTGGCTCTCCTGTCCCAACAGGGAACCTAAGAATGCAGCCGGTGATTCAGCCAGCTGACCATAGAGCTGATCAGAGACCAGAGTGGCTCCAAACATCTCTATGGCCTAAGAAACCGGAAGCTACAAGCATTTCATGACTTCGATTTCGCCGGATGTAAACAGCGCCATTAGGAAATTGGGAAAGCATTTTATCACACCGATTTTGGTGTGGTCAGATGCTTTGAGGGCAGAGGAGAGATCTAGGGTCTAATAGACCCCAATTTTTTCAAAAAAGAGTACCTGTCACTACCTATTGCTATCATAGAGGATATTTACATTCCCTGAGATAACAATAAAAATGATAAAAAAAATGAAAGGAACAGTTTAAAAATAAGATAAAAAAGCAAAAAAATAATAAAGAAAAAAAAAAAAAAGCACCCCTGTCCCCTCCCCGTTCTCGCGCAAAGGCAAATGCAAGCGTCGGTCTGGCATCAAATGTAAACAGCAATTGCACCATGCATGTGAGGTATCACTGTGAAGGTCAGATCGAGGGCAGTAATTTTAGCAGTAGACCTCCTCTGTAAATCTAAAGTGGTAACCTGTAAAGGCTTTTAAAAGCTTTTAAAAATGTATTTAGTTTGTCGCCTTTGTTTGCAATTTTAAAGCATGTCATGTTTGGTATCCATGTACTCGGCCTAAGATCATCTTTTTTATATCATCAAACATTTGGGCAATATAGTGTGTTTTAGTGCATTAAAATTAAAAAAAGTTTGTTTTTTTCCAAAAAAATGCGTTTGAAAAATCGCTGCGCAAATACTGTGTGAAAAAAAATGAAACACCCACCATTTTAATTTGTAGGGCATTTGCTTTAAAAAAATATATAATGTTTGGGGGTTCAAAGTAATTTTCTTGCAAAAAAAATAATTTTTTCATGTAAACAAAAAGTGTCAGAAAGGGCTTTGTCTTCAAGTGGTTAGAAGAGTGGGTGATGTGTGACATAAGCTTCTAAATGTTGTGCATAAAATGCCAGGACAGTTCAACCCCCCCCAAATTACCCCATTTTGGAAAGTAGACACCCCAAGCTATTTGCTGAGAGGCATGTCGAGTCCATGGAATATTTTATTTTGTGACACAAGTTGCGGGAAAAAGACAATTTTTTTTTTTTTGCACAAAGATGTCACTAAATGATATATTGCTTAAACGTGCCATGGGAATATGTGAAATTACACCCCAAAATACATTCTGTTGCTTCTCCTGAGTATGGGGATACCACATGTGTGAGACTTTTTGGGAGCCTAGCCGCGTACGGGACCCCGAAAACCAAGTACCACCTTCAGGCTTTCTAAGGGCGTACATTTTTTATTTCACTCTTCACTGCCTATCACAGTTTCGGAGGCCATGGAATGCCCAGGTGGCACAACCCCCCCCCCCAAATGACCCTATTTTGGAAAGTAGATACCCCAAGCTATTTGCTGAGAGGTATAGTGAGTATTTTGCAGACCTCATTTTTTGTCAAAGTTTTGAAAATTGAAAAAAGAAGAAAAGAAATGTTTCTTGTCTGTCTTCATTTTCAAAAACAAATGAGAGCTGCAAAATACTCACCATGCCTCTCAGCAAATAGCTTGGGGTGTCTACTTTCCAAAATGGGGTCATTTGGGGGGGTTTGTGCCATCTGGGCATTCCATGGCCTCCGAAACTGTGCTAGGCAGTGAAGAGTGAAATCAAAAATTTACGCCCTTAGAAATCCTAAGTGACTGTTTTTCGGAGCCCCGTACGCGGCTAGGCTCCCAAAAAGTCCCACACATGTGGTATTCCCATACTCAGGAGAAGCAGCTAAATGTATTTTAGGGTGCAATTCCACATATGCCCATGGCCTGCGTGAGCAATATATCATTTAGTGACAACTTTGTGCAAAAAAAAGAAAATAAAAAATTTGTCACATTCCCGCAACTTGTGTCAAAATATAAAATATTCCATGGACTCAACATGCCCCTCAGCAAATAGCTTGGGGTGTCTACTTTCCAAAATGGGGTCATTTGGGGGGGGTTGTGCCATCTGGGCATTTTATGGCCTTCAAAACTGTGATAGGTAGCGAGGAGTGAAATCAAATTTACGCCCTTAGAAATCCTGAAGGCGGTGATTGGTTTTCGGGGCCCCGTAGGCGGCTAGGCTCCCAAAAAGTCCCACACATGTGGTATCCCCATACTCAGGAGAAGCAGCTAAATGTATTTTGGGGTACAATTCCGCATATGCCCATGGCCTGTGTGAGCAATATATCATTTAGTGACAACTGTTTGTAATTTTTTTTTTTTTTGTCATTATTCAATCACTTGGGACAAAAAATAATAATATTCAATGGGCTCAACATGCCTCTCAGCATTCCTTGGGGTGTCTACTTTCCATAATGGGGTCATTTGGGGAGGGAGTTTTGTACTGCCCTGCCATTTTAGCACCTCAAGAAATGACATAGGCAGTCATAAATTAAAGGCTGTGTAAATTCCAGAAAATGTACCCTAGTTTGTAGGCGCTATAACTTTTGCGCAAACCAATAAATATACACTTATTGACTTTTTTTACCAAAGACATGTAGCCGAATACATTTTGGACTAAATGTATGACTAAAATTGAGTTTATTGGATTTTATTTATAACAAAAAGTAGAAAATATCATTTTTTTTTCAAAATTTTCGGTCTTTTTCCGTTTATAGCGCAAAAAATAAAAACAGCAGAGGTGATCAAATATCATCAAAAGAAAGCTCTATTTGTGGGAAGAAAAGGACGCAAATTTTGTTTGGGTTCAGCCTTGCATGACTGCGCAATTAGCAGTTAAAGCAACGCAGTGCTCTGGTCAGGAAGGGGGTAAATCCTTCCGGGGCTAAAGTGGTTAAAATGTCCAAGTCCCTGGGCATAATCAGTGCTAACAAACATTAACATCAGTCCCTGGCTGCAATGAGCTTCCAATCTAAAGTCCAAAACTAACTTTCTCTAGTCATCTTCCAGGACGGCACACCTGAGAGATGAGAGGCTCCTCCCTACAGGAAACACAATCAATCGACAGCTGTTTTAAGTCCCCACCCTTCCCCTTGATCCTCAGTTTTTGATTGTGTTTCTCCCTACACAGCGAAACCGTTTGTTTTTTTCCAAATGACCCGAAGCCTGGGGCTGGTGGTCCCCCCCTGGGAGCCGGACCAAATGCCTGGGGAAGGCCTACGGCCACATCACCCTGAAAGTGAAAGAGGGCACCGCCTGCCCGATCTCGTATGATCTCGGTGGCAAAGCAGGGTCGGGCCTGGTTAGTACCTGATGGGCCTCTGGGTCTGGCCGGATATATTTATCCTTCCTGGGGGGTTCCCCTATCCTTTCCTCAGGGGGGGCAGCAGAAACTGGAAGAGCCCCCCTGAGAGCTGAAGGCCCCTGGGTACAGTGGTGTCCCTAGAACTTCAGGGGCCTTTTTCCTGTCTCCCCCCCTTACCTGTCCGGGCGTCCGTTCAGACAGGGGTGCTGGCTGTCAGTTCTTTCCAGGGCCCCCGACTCCTGGGCCCCTGGTAGCTCGCGTGGGCTGCTGGGGAGGGCGCCGCCTGAACGACCCGCGTTCTTACCCAGGAGGGAAGGCTGATAGTCAGCAGGAGCAGGCGCCCACATCCTCCTTTCGAGGAGGCACCAGTTCACTACGGTGGATGTCTGCCTAAACCACCTCAGAATGGAATGAGGAACGTACGGCATTGCCCCCCCCAGGTGTATATACTGACTGGCAGGACACAGCCTAACCTTGCAGCTCCCTACGGGGACAGCAGTTGGGGGGGGCACTTTGGCGGCTATCCTCCTTGCGTGTGGACCATAAGGATGGAAAAGCAAGCCCGGTGGCTGTGGAAAAAGGGGAAGACTACAACGGTAAGTACTTTCCTTTACCTTGGGAATTTAGCTGCAAAATCCCCAATCCCAGCCAGATGGTTTCTGGGCATTTGAGATAATCTCCCCTGGGGTCTAGATTCAAATAGCCCAGAAGCTTCTGCTAAAAACACCAGCTACAGCTCCCTCTTACATCAGAGATGCTGTATGGTGGACAAGTGGTGCAGAGGAGTGAGTGTGCCTAAACCACCTCAGATGGGAAAGAGGTAGGTAAGGCATTTCTTCCCCTTCCCCCTGTATTTACTAAGTGGTGCAGTGCAGGACCTGGGGTCTGAATAACAAAATAGCCCAGAAGCTACTGCTAAAACCACCAGCCACAGCTCCCTCTTACAGCAGAGACACTGTGGTTATCACAACAGTAGGTTTCCAGACTCTCCCTACATGTCCGGTTGTGGGACATTAGTAAGGATGAATAGAGCGAAGGGGGGGAGGACCTGGTAGATACAAAGAGTTCCTTACAGGCCAGGTATACCACTGAACAATTTATGGATTGTGCAATGGTTGAAGGATTCAGGAGTAAGCTCTCCTGGTCAGCAGGTGCACTAGGTTATATGGCCCTATTAGCCCAGCTGCTAGGAATCTGAAGTCATAAGCTCCAACCTCCCACTCCACCTTTACATTGTGGTTATATTAAAGTGCAGGAGGTAAGAAAAACCTTTTTGTTGGTTTGGGCTACAGTCAACTCAGTGACAGATCTAAAGGCGATTTACCATAAATCGCTTCCTATATCCTTTAATTAAGGATTTTCTGTGCCAACATATGCAAGAGCTAGATAGATACATGATTGCTTGTTTAAGGCCTACAGGTGGCTATTTTCCTCCAGGCTAAATTGGTGATCACCTTTTCTAGAGGCTGTCCTAAATTGGTCTCTAGGGCTGGGCTCATTGAGACTTTAGTTTCTGATCAGCCCCACCTGTGTGTGAGCTGGCCAGCGTTTGCTCAGTCTACGGAGGTAAGGTAGGACAACAGCTACTACAGTAAGGTGTCTAACCATTTTTAGAATTTGTTCCTTCACTGGGGGTGAAGTGTTAGTATCTACAGCCCAGGCTATGCCTAGGGATCAAATTGCTCTGTTTGGTTATTTCATAAAGGGTTACACCATGACTCCTCCTTGGTTGCACACCAGTAGACCTCAGTAGTGAAGGTTTGTCCTTGCTGGGATGTTTTGTGTCACATTGAGATTTGTGACATCTCTGCTCATAAGGGGTATAGTGCTGTACATCAGAAATGCACTGCACTGAAGCTTGATTGTTGTCTGTTATATCCTAAAGGTACTGCCTTATTTGGCTACAGATCAGAAAAATACAACAGGGAAGGTGGTCTGTACTTTCTGGTCTTGTGACGCATGGCGGAAATGCACATCATTGAGTCTTATGACATCTCTGCTCATATTTGTTATATTGCTGCACATCAGACATACTCAAAATTGAGTTCTGTCTGGGTTTTTTTTTTGTGTCCTGTATTACTGCCTTATTGGTTGCTTATTAGAAAGGCAGTAGTGAAGATTGATGGTCCTGAATTGTTGGGAAATACAAATTGAACCTGTGCCAGGGGTACAGGGTGAGGGCCTTTGGTAATTGGTACAGGGTGAGGGCCTTTGGTAATTGGTGCAGCCCCGCAAAGTGGCGTCAGGCTGACAGTGCTATTAACGGTAAAGGTTGCCGATTTTAGGCATGCGATTTGACATGTTGAGTCGCATGCCAAATCCCTTCAATATGGATGTGCTATCTCTATTCAGATTGTTATATTGTTGCACATCAGATATATACAAGATTGAAGGTTGTCTGTCCTTTTATGTCTTACATTTACTGCCTTATTGGCTGCATATCAGAAGGGACACAGCAGTGGGGTTGCTTGTGCTTTTCTGATTTGTTTTTGCTGCCTCAGCAGGGAGACACATTGAGGATGGTGGCGTCTCTGCTCAGTATTGGTATATTACTACACATCAGACATACACAAAGATTGAAGATTGTTTTTGTCCTGTATGTTCTATATTTACTGCCTTATCGGCTGCATATCAGAAAGGCACAGCAGTGAGGGGTGTCTTTTCTGTTTCTCATTGTTCTACCTTGCTGCTTCTTAGGGATACACAGCAGGGGGTTGTTGGCTGCACGCCTCCAGGGAGATACAGCATTGGGGATCCCTCGCTTGTTCAACCTGAAAATTGCAAGTTACCTGCGACCTGTGTAATCTTGAGGTCTGTGGATCCAGAAAGCAGGGTCTGCTTGGTGGCGTCGCGACCTGGAGTTGCACAGACACAAATGGTTTCCATTGGAAGCCATAGTGTATGACTTTTCTCTTGCGTTTTTGTGGTTGCAGGTTGGGTCGCACAGGTGTGGGAGCCCTAAGTTTCCCTTCTGGTTGAGGTTTTGCTACACACAAGAATAGACATCATAGAGTTTATTGCCTTACTTTGCAATACACCAGAAAGATCGCAGCTAGGAAGGCTGTCTGTTTTTATGTGGCTGCACAGCAGAAATACTCAACATTGAAGCTTGTTGGTGCTTTCTGTTTCAGATTCCCTTACCTTACTGCACTTCAGAAAAACACAATGCTGCAGGTTGCTTGGGTCCTTTCCGTGTTGGTTCTATGTGACTGCACTACAGAACTGCATAACAGAAAAGATATTGTCTTGTTATGTTGGTTTAGCTAGCCAGTGCCATATTGATCTTATAACTGTATTTGGTGGTTCATCAGAAATACGCAACATAGAAGTTTGGGTCTTTCTGTCTTATATTTATGGCCCTGTTTTGCTGTACATCAGTAAAACTCCACCGCAAACAGGACTCCCGTCCTTTATGTATATATATCAGTTATGACCTAGCTAGCTGCACTTCAGAAACACGCAGCATTTAGGGTCGGTTCACACTGAGGCAGCACGACTTACAGCGCGACTGCCTCAGGCGACCCAGGACATGACTCATCGGCGACTTGCGAAAGGACTTCTGTATAGAAGTCAATGCAAGTCGCCCCCAAAGTCGTACAGGAACCTTTTTCTAAGTCGGAGCGACTTGCATCGCGCCGATTTAGAACGGCTCCATTGCACAGAACAGGACGCTACTTGTCAGGTGACTAGGTCGCCTGACAAGTCGTCCCAGTGTGAACCAAGGCTGAGGGTTTGCGTGTGTCTTAATGTTTTTACAGATTGGCTGCACATCAGAAAACCAGGCTGTGAGGATTGTTTGTCTACATTGAAGTTCAGATTTGGGTCTCTCCCATATTTGATATGTTGGTTTAGCTAGCCACACTCAGATACACATTGTCTATTCTTGTGTCCTTTCTGTCTAAATCTATTGTGCTGGGTCCACAATCTATGATCTTTTTTAATTTGTGATATTAATAATGCATGTATCACCTTTTGTATTTCAGCCCTCTTTTCCGTGGAGGGGCCTGGAGTTCTGGCTGCAGATGTCACATGTCAGAAAGCCTCAGCCCCTTACAGGGATGCTGGAACCATTTCCTAGGGTTGAAGCCCAGTAGGGTTATAGGACACTGGAGGAAGGCGATAAAGAATCACCCTGCTTAGTAAGAACTTGGGAAGTTCTGTTCAGAGGAGTATTATGACCTGAAGATGAAGTATAAAGATGTCCACCCGACCGAATAGGTTATGGCTCGGTGCATGGCCTTCATCTCACCCTTCTAGCAGAACTAGATGTAGCAGTATAAGTGTTATACTCCTGCTATGAACTTTATTCTCCTGAAGTAGGCACTCAGGCGTAAGTAAAGCCACAGAGTGGGCATGCCTTAAACCCAGGGATCAAGCCTCGGTTAATCTATTACCCTTAAGTAGGCTTCCCTTTAGTCTTTGCTGATGTAAAGATAAAAATGAACAAAAAAGGTTGTCTGTTAGGGGCCCACTTTTTTTTTTTTTGCAGTTTTAATTCCCTGAACAGGGTAGTGTTAAGACAGGCCCTCTTAGTGATCAATTAGTGTCCTTGTCTTACAACACAGGTCTCTGATTGATCTTTAAGGGTTCTAAGTAGCACCTACAGGCACAATAGGCCATGGTTGTTAGATGTGTGAGACAGGCAACATTGATAACCTACAAGTTTAACATGTTTTCTGATTCCATCTTTAAGAGCCCACTCCACCTAGGTCCTGCATCCGAAGCAGAGAAGGCAGGGACATCGGTGGAGTAGACCTGCAGACCAGCCGCATGATCCAGCTATAATACCTTCATCAAGCATATGGAGTGGAGGTAAAACTCACTGCAGAACCAAGGTTCGCCAAGAGGGTCTTGCAGTGGTCCCACCCTAAGGTAGGCCTGAGGTACTTGATTATCCTCTCAGGTGTGCCGTCCTGGAAGATGACTAGAGAAAATTGACAGTTACTTACCGATAACTGTTTTTCTAGGATATCTTCCAGGACGGCAGGCCTATTTCCCGCCCGTTGGAGGAGGGAAAATGGTAGAACACTAGAAGGTGAGTACCTATGAGGAATGATTTCCCTTGTGAACCAGGTTCAGGAGTTACTTCTCTACAAACTGAGGATCAAGGGGAAGGGTGGGGACTTAAAACAGCTGTCGATTGATTGTGTTTCCTGTAGGGAGGAGCCTCTCATCACTCAGGTGTGCCGTCCTGGAAGATATCCTAGAAAAACAGTTATCGGTAAGTAACTGTCAATTTTCTTACATTAGACTATTTTGACAGGCGACAAATAGAATCCCAGTATGTCTTTGGCTTGTGGTGAGAAACTCACACAGCAAGAACATATAAACTTCAACACAAGCATTAGCAGATTGGGGAATTGAATCAGCAACCCCAGCACTGCTAGACAGAATTGCTACCCACTTAGCCAGCAGGCAGCCTCACACATGTTGTCTGCATCTATGTGGTGTGAACCAGCCCTAAGTCCATAGCCATGCTCAGTGTCACAAGCATTTTACAATATAGTGGCCTAAGTATTGGGACGCCTGCATTTAAAGCACATGAACTGTAATGGCATCCCAGTCTTAGTCTGTAGGGTTCAAAATTAATTTGGCCCTTTGTAGCTATAACAGCTCCAACTCTTCTGGGAAGGCTGTCCACAAGGTTAAAGGAGTGTGTCTACGGGAATGTTTGACCATTCTTCCAAGTGCATTTGTGAGGTCAGGCACTGATGTTGGACAAGAAGGCCTGGCTGACAGTCTTCACTCTAATTTATCCCCAAGGTGTTCTGTTGTGTTGAGGTCAGGACTGTGTGCAGGGCAGTCAAGTTCCTCCACCCCAAACTCCCTTATCAATGTCTTTTTATGGGCCTTGCTTTCTGCACTGGTCAGAATCATTTGGCGGAGGAGGGATTATGATGTGGGGTTGTTTTCCAGGGGTTGGGCTTGGCCTCTTAGTTCCATTGATGGGAACTCTTAAGGCATCAGCATACCAAGACATTTTGGACAATTTCATGCTCCCAACTTTGTGGGAACAGTTTGGGGATGGCCCCTTTCTGTTCCAACATGACTGCACACCAGTGCACAAAGCAAGGTCCATAAAGACATGGATGAGCGAGTTTGGGGTGGAGGAACTTGACTGGACTGCACCTGACCTCAACCCGATAGAACACCTTTTGGCTGAATTAGAGCAGAGACTGTGAGCCAGGCCTTCTCATTCAACATCAGTGCCTGGCCTCACAAATGCACTTCTGGAAGAATGGTCAAACATTCCCATAGACACACTAAACCTTGTGGACATCCATTCTAGCCTGCCCAGAAGCTTTTCTAGCTGCAAAGGGTGGGCCAAATCAATTTTTAACCCTACGGACTAAGACTGGGCCACCATTAAAGTTCATGTGTGTGTAAAGGCAGGTGTCCCAATACTTTTGGCTAGATTTACAATGGTGGTGGAACCCTCCTACATATAAATACTACATTTAGACATAGTTTTAGGGCCTGGGAGATGTGACAACTTCTCTACATGAACACTAAGGGACACTAAGGGACACTACAGGGACACTAAGCAGAAGCGCTAACCTCTAAGCCATGGAGCTGCCACATGTGAAAGCCTCCTACACATAAATACTGCATTTCTTTGGACATACAGGTGATGGAATTACATTACTCAAGAGTTATTCTTCTTGATTTATTCTGTGATATTTGTGATATTACCCTCACATTTTGGGGAATTACATTTTTATTTCTGATGTTGGTGCACATATCACATTTTTGGGGCTCAAATTATCATTATTTGGAAATAATAAAAAGCACAACAAATTGTGACCCATTTTAAATTTGCATCAGCAATGGTATTGTTTGTGGATTGTAAAGACACCTGTGTCAGTTTGTATAAAGATTGTTGTGAGATGGAGAGTAACAAGTGAAAGTGACAGAAAAAAATATTTTACCAAAACATCAAAACATTCCACATTCTAGCATTCTTAAAAACAAAATAGATTAAGTAGAAGCAATGATGTTGCAAAGTAAAACATTAAAAGAATTTATTTGGGGAAGTTACAATTGTACCATTAGAATCAATGGCTAAAACTTGCATTGGACTATAATAGCGCCGATTTTCACTTCCAAAAAATGCTCTTTCCTGACGCCACAATGGCAGCATACTAGTGATAGGCTCAGCCTTTCTCACCTTCCTCAGGACCAATAAAATAGCATAAATTAAAGGCCAGTTAGGCCCCGCCCCATTCTTCTTTTTGTCCTCATACCTCCACGCACCAGTGAAGAGTAAGCAGTACTATGTTCCCCCCTCTGCCTCCAGGGTTAAGCCTCTCACAGTACGAAAAAGTCCCAGTATCAGGCTGCTAAAAGCACCAGAGTAGCTTGGGAGCTCCTTCTGTGGGTTTCGATGGACCTGAGCAGTTTTTCCTCTTTAGAAATGAAATCTGCCTTTAAGGTTGGTGTCTGCAAAGCTTGTTGGGTTTGAGGAGGCCAGCTTTGCATCCTTCTTACCTTTTGCCTTTGTCTCCTGTCATTTTCTCATTTTCTGCACCTACTGTTCTTTTCCTCCTGCAGTGGCACTGGTCTGGGTACATTACTCCCCCTAGACAGGTTCTCTGTCCTTTGCTGTCCTAGGCCAGCTGTAGGTATAGCTTATGCTTGTAGGTTGTGTATGTATAGGTTTGGGGCAGGTGGGTATGTGTGTATATATATATATGGATATGTATATATGTGTATTGTAGGGGATCAGAGGGGTAGCTGGCTCAGAGACAGCCCATTAAAACAAAAGTGGCTTTATTCAGCAAAATGGCAAAACAAACATAAGATAAGACAGACTTGTCTTGTCACACAGTTGTGCACACAGGTACAGCTCACAGTTCAGGAGCACACAGGCTTATAGGTAATAGTTCATGGCTCCAATCAGAGCTACAGTCTTTAAGTGGTTAAGTTCACCCAGCACACCATCCAGCAATGGACATTTTCACACAGCATGCTGCTGTCTCTCTCTCTCCTACTCAAACAGCTCCTCTCAGACTTTCAGCCCAGCTGACAATAAGCAGGTCTGAAGGGGAAATACCTGCCCTCTTCGATTAACCTCTTCTTAACCCTGCCCCAGGCTGACCCTCTGCAGTATGTATATATGTTCATGTATATGTTTGCGTATATATGTGTGTGTTCTTATGTTAGTTGGTATGTATGTATGTATGTAGGGGGTGTTATATGGAGCGATATGTGCATGTATTTATACATGCATGCATATTGTTTAAAAAAAAAAAAAAAGGGGGGAGGAAAGGAGATAGTGTGCAGATGTATATATTTAGATATACATTAATAGAGGGAGAAGCAAATTCGCTGTTGCCTTATCTATTTTTCCTCTTCTCGGTCTTTCTGCGGCTGTCCGTCTCTCAGCTGGTCGTCCCATTTCTCCACGGTTCGAGTATCAATCACCACCCATACAAAAGACCCTCAACACTTAGGTGGGGACCACCGTGTCGGTAAGTTTTCAGGAAAAGAGTGCCCTCTCATGCTGATTGCTTTGATTTGCTTCAGCTCAGCGCGCCCACGCTCTCAAAGGCCAGAGGCCATAGAAAGGCGGACGTTCTTCAGAGAAGCATAGCTCGGATGCCACTCCCATTCAGGAGAGAGGTTCCAAGGAAAACGTCTTACCTCTTCTTTCCCAGACCCAGCACCCCAACAAGAGTCCTGCAGGACCTGTGGCACAGTGCCTATGCCCAGGATGCTGGTGAGTGAAGTCGGCCTGGTTGAAGTTTGCAGCTGACAGGTAATACTGAATGTCCTTATTACTTATAAGGTGGCACAAAACTTCTCTTTCAAACTCACTGTAATTACTCTAGCTAGCCAGCCCCCTTGTTGCGGGTCTAGCCACTAGCAGAACAACTGCCTGATGGATCACTCATCCTCTCAGTACTCCTGAGGAGGGGGCGCAGCCTGCAAATGATTTTAGCTCCCTTGCACCAGAGGAAGATCAGGAGCTACTTGGTGTCAGTTTTTCTTTGGAGAACTGTGTATCCAGGCAGTCATGCAGACCATTACATGGGTTAAAAGACAAAGTCATATTTACCCTTTCAATGAGAAATCACTTTTCCATTAGGAAACTGGTTTACTTCAAGGCGGATATAGCATCGCTGAAACCCATGCCTACAGTGGGACCGGCTGTTGTCCAATAGGGTGGCAGCTGGGAAGGGCCTGCCACTCAACAGGTAATGTGTAATTTGGGTTTCTGCTACCAGGATATGGTTGGGGAGTAAATCCTTAGGACTGATATCTTGGGACCCGGCCAAGATGTATCGGCAAATTTCACTGCGGAAGCAGCAATAGTCTCAACCTGGTGCCTGGCCAAGGCAATGCTATACTCAGTTACGGCTAGGGGTAGCCTATGGTTGAGACCCGGGGCAGTGTTTGGCTTCCTAGAAACAGAATTGGAATGATCACTTTTTAGTGCAAGATCTGTGTTTGATATGAAACCAGAGACAGCCATGTCGGAAGTGACAGGAGGAGGGTCTGTTCTTTTCCCATAACAGAGAGCAGGAAGGTTAAAAAAAAAAAAAAAAAAATATATATATATATATATAAAACTAAAAATAAATAATAATAAATAAAGGGGGAAATGTGTTTCTCCCGCTAGGTTCCACTCCTCTAGGGGCAACCTTTCATAAGGTCCATAACTGAAAATCTTTGGGTGTACTGCAGGTACCCACAAAACCCTTTTACCGGGCGCATGCCCAGACTTTTAAGGTAAGTTTCAGTGGGCACGCATCACGGGTTAGGAATGTATAGAATAAATCCGCGCTATGGATTAAGGTATCTTCTAAGTGGGGAGCTGCTGCCCCTACAGGTATAAATCGCATCACGGGTTACTGGACAGTGGATTGTGCAGATCCTTGGAGGATAGGCACTCATGGTCACTTCAGTGGATTCCTCACTGTTCCTTCTCCGGACCTTCCCCCCCCCCTCGGAGTTGCCAGATCCACCGCAACCATGGCGGTTACAATACTTACAGACACTTCAAACTCAGACGGGAGCTGTCCTGGTCCCATCTCACAGGAGGTTTCCTACCCACCCCTGTTTGTATTTTGCGGAGGTTGGAGAGAAGCATTCGCTTGCAGCAGATGGCTGGAGGCTTTCGCTAGATCGTCAGGATTCTTAGCCTTACATCCCCAAAATTTTTTCTTCTTTTTTTATTCCAAAGTAAGTAAATTTGGCGATTGGTTGGACACATCTCCACTTTATCAGCCTACCTTTTAGCCTATGAATATCTCTAAGAATATTCACAGAGGTTTCAGTGCCGTGTCAGTTCCTCTTGGAGAACAGGGTCTCCAGATTTACCACTACCTGGGCGTCATTCCTTTCTACATAAAAACGAAAAAAAAAGAGGCCAACTTTTGCTTTTCAACAGTTAAAGTGCCTGTTGGGGCTCTACTGGTTCCTCTGTTTTGCTTCCATCAGAAAAGGATGGTGATGGTCATAAGGAGAATGCTGAGATCAGATGCCTCTACTTTCTGGACGACTTCTAGGTGCCTCAGCCTCCTGGCCGTAATGTTCTCATTCATACTGATGATTCCTTGGGTGCATGGAAACTGGTGCTAGTTTCAACTACAACGGAGGAAACAGGATCCGGCGCAGCTATAGTCAGTGTCCTGCAGTATGTATAGCGGTTCGCGGTGATGGAAAGACCTTGATCTGACTGGATCAGTGTGAGGAATCATATCGGCAAGACAGCCTGGAAGGCGCACTGCGAGGGTCTGTCGGTCAAGGCAAACGGAGATTGCTAGCCAGGGAAGGTAGTCTCGAAAGCGCTGGAAGGTCAGGCAGCCTTTTTTATCACTTTGACCTTGCTACACAGAATCAAGTGTGACCAGTCATCTTGCGGTTGAGCAACAGGACAGCAATTACGGATTTTCAGCTCCAGGGAAGATCTCGCGGCAATATGCTATTGAGAGATGTAGAGCCCAGAATGTCTGGGTTGGAAGATCACCAGCAAATTCCGGAAGCAATTTACCTCCTAGGGGACTGGAAAACACTGACATACTGTCCATCATGCAAACTTGTCAGAGCATGAGGGGGAGGCTTGTCCACAGGTGGCCTACCACAGGCAGGCTTCTTTGCTTCTCACAGCAAATGCCAATTTAAAGTGGAGTTCCACCAAAAAAATGGAACTTCCATTTTTTGGATTCCTCCCCCCCTCCGGTGTCACATTTGGCACCTTTCAGGGGGGAGGAGGGAGCAGATACCTGTCTAATACAAGTATTTGCTCCCACTTCCTGGCATAGATCACCGTGGTGATTGCAGTGACCTAAGCCACTTCCGCCGCCTACCCCGTCCTCCCCCACTGTATTCTGTGAGACACAGAATACAGCAGGGACCTGAGAGGACACGCAGCGTGACTCGCGCATGCGCAGTAGGGAACGCACGGCTTCACTTCCTTATTCCCTTACCGAGGATGATGGCGGTAGCAGCTGAGAGCCGAAGAATGGATCGGCTTCGGCTGCCGACACCGCGGGCTCCCTGGACAGATAAGTGTCCATATATTAAAAGTCAGCAGCTGCAGTAGTTGTAGCTGCTGGCTTTAAATATTTTTTTTTCAGCAAACCTCCGCTTTAAGAAGAGGTCTGACTCGGTTTCCGCTCCCCAAAGCAGAGAACAGAAGCTGAGTTTCTCCATGAATCTGCAATCAAGCCTACTGTATATGTTTTTCCCCAACTTCTCTCGTAATGAAATTCCTCTGGAAGCTGTCAATAATGAGCATAGTAGTCATGACCAACCCTCCATTCTGACCATAGGAGTCTTGGTGCTTCCTGGCTATCCACTTCAGAATACAGAAGTCGATTCCCCTTAACCCATGCAAAGACCAGAGATGAGGGAAAGTTGCAGAACCTAGATTGCTCCAGAGTAGGGATGAGCCGAACACCCCCATTTCGGTTTGCACCAGAACCTGCGAGCGGACCGAAAACGAACGTTAGAACCCCATTGACGTCTATGGGACTCGAACGTTCGAAATCAAAAGTGCTCATTTTAAAGGCTAATTTGCATGTTATTGTCCTAAAAAGGGTTTGGGGACCCGGGTCCTGCCCCAGGGGACATGTATCAATGCAAAAAAACTTTTAAAAACGGCTGTTTTTTCGGGAGCAGTGATTTTAATGATGCTTAAAGTAAAAAAAAAAGTGAAATATTCCTTTAAATATCGTACCTGGTGGGTGTCTACAGTATGCCTGTAAAGTGGTGCGTGTTTCCCGTGCTTAGAACAGTCCCTGCACAAAATGTCATTTTTAAAGGAAAAAAAGTCATTTAAAACTGCTTGCGGCTTTAATGTAATGTCGGGTCCTGGCAATATGGATGAAAATCAGTGAGACAAACGGCATGGGTACACCCCAGTCCATTACCAGGCCCTTTGGGTCTTGTATGGATATTAAGGGGAACCCCGCACCCAAATAAAATAAGGAAAGGTGTGGGGCCACCAGGTCCTATATACTCTGAACAGCAGTATACAGGCGGTGCAAACAAGACAGGGACTGTAGGTTTGTTGTTAAGTAGAATCTGTTTGTAATTTTGAACAGGTACATTTTTAACGTGTTTAGCTCCAGTCAAAAAATCTTTTAAGCTTTTTGGAAAACATAGGGAAGGGTTATCACCTCTGTGACATTTGTTTTGCTGTCAGTCCTCCTCTTCAGAAGATTTCACCTCACTTTTTGTCCCAATGACAAATGTTTTTTGAAAATTTGTTTTTTTTTTGTGAAACAAGGATTGGAAAGCATCAGTGGAAAGGAGATATGTTTTTCCCAAATTAACTCTTACAGGAGAGAATTTCCCTTCCTAGGGGTTTCATCTCACTTCCTGTTGTCTCCTTCCGTTTGCAAGTAGGAGTCGTTTGTAAGTTAGATGTTTGAAAGTAGGGGCCTGCCCTATATACTCAGCAGAAATCTGGGCCTTAGATGTTGTTGTGGCCACAACACTGTAAGCCCTCACAGGGCCCTGCTGTGAAATATTAGATCAAAAATTGTAATTACATGCCCCTGTTAAACAAGGGCTGAAAAATTAGGCCTTAGGCACTGGTGCTAGAGCCACAACACTGCAACCCCTCACAGATACTCTAGTTGAAACACAGGAACGAGCCCTGCTGCAAAGTATTGCATCAAAAATTGTAATTACACGCCCCTGTTAAACAGGGGCTGAAAAATTGGGCCTTAGACACTGGTGGTGGCGCCCAGAACCAAAAATGTTCTTACAAGCTATCAGCGTGATCATTGAGGAGGAAGAGGATAGTTACTCAGGATAGTCACTCAGCAACAGCATAGGCAGTCTTTGAAGGGATCTGAGATTTCAAAAAAAATTATTCGGTTACATCAGCATCAGGTGCTTGGTAGCTGGTGGTGATCCAAGACTGATTCATTTTTATGAAGGTCAGTCGATCGACCGAGTCGGTGGACAGACGCACCCTGTGATCGGTTACAAAGCCTCCAGCAGCACTGAATGTGCGTTCTGAAAGAACGCTGGATACAGGACAGGCCAGTAGCTCAATTGCATACTGAGCAAGCTCTGGCCAGTGATCCATCCTCAAGACCCAGTAACCCAGAGGATTTTCGGTGGGAAAGGTGTCCAAGTCAGATCTTGCCCCTAGGTATTCCTGCACCATGTAAAACAGACGCTGGCGATGGTTGCTGGAACCGATCATACCTTGGGGCTACGGACCAAAAAATTGTCTGAACGCATCGGTCAGACGGCCACCTTCTCCACCGCTCCTTCTTTGACTGACCGAAGCCTCAGCAACACGTTGTCCAGAAACAGGAGTTTGTAACATCCCAGTCTATGGGAACGCGTTGCACAGACCTTTCTGCAACTCCTCCCGATGATGTTTTATCCTCTGCTCCCTCTGCGATGGCAAGATAAGGTCCGCAACCTTACCCTTGTAATAAGTATCAAGGAGGGTTGCCAGCCAGTATTGTTCCTTCTCCTTGATACCACGAATACGAGGATCCTTGCGCAGGCTTTGCAGGATCAGGGAGGCCATGCAGTGTAGGTTTGCTGAGGCATTCGGTCCGGAGTCCTCTGGGTCACTAAGGACAACATGGTCCGCAGCCACCTCCTCCCAGCCACGTACAAGTCCATGTGTTTCCTGGGACTGATCCCTTAAAGACTGCTGCTGATGCTGAGTGCCAGGCTCCACCTCCATACTGACACAATCTTCCTCCTCCTCCTCCTCCTCCTCCTCCTCCTCCTCCTCCGTGATCAGCGGGCGGGCTGGATAAAGGGGGCCTTGAGAGCTAAGGAAGTCCTCCTCTTCCTGCCTCTGTTCTGCCTCAAGTGCCCTGTCCATTATTCCATGCAGCGTGTGCTCCAACAGGTGCACAAGGGGGACAGTGTCACTAATGCATGCACTGTCACTGCTCACCATCCTCGTGGCCTCCTCAAATGGTGACAGGACAGTGCATGCATCCCTGATCATGGCCCACTGGCGTGGGGAAAAAAAAACAAGCTCCCTTGACCCTGTCCTGGTGCCATAGTCACACAGGTACTCATTGATGGCCCTCTGCTGCATGTGCAGCTGCTGCAGCATGGCCAACGTTGAGTTCCACCTGGTGGGCATGTCACAGATCAGGCGGTTCTTGGGCAGGTTAAACTCCTTTTGGAGGTCCGCCAGCTGAGCACTGGCATTATATGACCGGCGGAAATGCACACAAACTTTCCTGGCCTACCTCAGGACATCCTGCAAGCCCGGGTACCTGCCCAAGAACCGCTGCACCACCAAGTTAAGGACGTGAGCCAAACAGGGCACATGGGTCAGTTGTGCCTGTCGGAGGGCAGAGAGGAGATTGATGCCATTGTCGCAAACCACCATTCCTGCCTTAAGTTGGCATGGCGTCAACCACCTCTGAACCTGCCCCTGCAGAGTTGACAGAACCTCTGCCCCAGTGTGGCTCCTGTCCCCCAAGCACACCAGCTCAAGCACCGCATGGCATCTTTTGGTCTGCATACTTGCGTAGCCCCTTGAACGGCTACGGAGCACCGCTGGTTCCGAGGACAAAGCACAGGAAGAGGCCATGGAGGAAGAAGAAGAGGAGGGGGTGCAGGAGAGAGGTGTGTCACAATCATTAGTAGTGGCGTTTTGGAGGCGTGGTGGTGGAACAACCTCCAACACTACTGCACCTTGTCCTGCATCCTTCCCAGCTGCCAGCAGAGTCACCCAATGCGCCGTAAAACTTGGGTAACGTCCCTGTCCATGCCTGCTGGACCATGAGTCAGCGGTAATATGCACCTTACCACTGACCGCCCTGTCCAGCGAGACATGGACATTGCCTTCCACATGCCAGTAGAGAGCCAGAATCGCCTTCCGTGAGAAAGTGGCGTTTGGGTACCTGCCACTGAGGAACCGCATATTCCACAAACTCACGGAAGGGGGCAGAGTCTACCAACTGAAAAGGCAGCAGTTGAAGTGCTAGCATTCAACCGCTGGGCATGTGGATGGCTGGGAGCAAACTTCTTTTGGCGGTGCAGCAGCTGGGGCAGGGAAATTGCTTTCGGTACACCGACGTCAGATTGTACCAGGCGGATTGCCCACAAGTACTTGGCTGTGACACACCTAATTCTACACCTTCATTCCTCTCAGTGCAGGTCTCAGAGAATACTGAAGGTATAGTGGGGTTGGAGATCTCAGCTGATGAGGAGCAAGGAGAGGTCCTCTTTGTTCTTTGGTGTGGGTCTTTTAGATACGCTTGACAACGAACTGCATGGCAGGTCAATATATGTCTGGTCAAGCATGTGGTACCCAAGTGGGAGATGTTTTGGCCACGCGAGATACGCTTGAGACATATGTTGCAAATAGCAGTGGTGCGATCTGATGCACTCGTCTCAAAAAAGGCCCACACCAAAGAACTTTTTGAATAACGCGCAGAGACTGCAGCGCCCTGCACATGTGGAGCTTTGGGGTGTGATGCAGTCAGTGTGCTGCCCTTAGGCTGGCCCCTGGAGGGCATCCTGCCTCGTTGGTGATGTGCCTCCTCCTCCTCCTCTCTCCTATCAGGCACCCACGTTGAGTCAGTGACCTCATCATCCCCTCCCTCCTCATCACTGGAGCAAACCTGGCAGTATGCTGCAGCAGGGGGAGCATGACTGCCAGATTGCTGTCCTTCTTGGGCACCCCCTCTGTCCGTGCTCACGTTACTGCCTTCATCGAGCTCAGTATCATCAGAGCCTTCCAAACGCTGGGCATCGTCCTGGTGCATGTACCCAACACTGTGGTCAAACAGTTCAAGGGACTCCTTAGGAGGACATGGTGGGGCTAGGGAAGGAGTCACTGATGACATTGAGCTGAGGGAAGAGGCTGCTGCTTTGCCAGACAAAGTACCCTGAGCATGGGTGAGAGAGTATGAGGAGGATGAGGACGGCTTGGTCATCCACTCGACCATGTACTGATATTGATACTGCAGCTAGCAACATCAACTGTCTGCCTGTAGTATGAGAACATCACCAACCTTCTACAGGTAGCTTTAGCTGAACACTGTGCAGAGCTCGCAAAAAACAAACTTGTAGCTTTTTTAGCTGCCTGCGGTAGTGATAGGATCAGGAAAACATCACCAACCTTCTACAGGTAGCTTTAGCTGAAAACTGTGCAGAGCTCGCAAAAAAATAACTTGTAGGTTTAGCTGAACACTGTGAGGAGGACGCACCACACTAACTTGTAGTTTTAGCTGAACACTGTGAGCAGGACGCACTACACTAACTTGTAGCTTTAGATGAACACTGTGCAGAGGTCTCACTACACTAACTTGTAGTTTTAGCTGAACACTGTGAGCAGGACGCAGTACACCAGCTTGTAGCTTTAGATGAACACTGTGCAGAGCTCGCAAAAAAATAACTTGTAGGTTTAGCTGAACACTGTGAGGAGGACGCACTACACTAACTTGTAGCTTTAGATGAACACGGTGCAGAGGTCTCACTACACTAACTTGTAGTTTTAGCTGAACACTGTGAGCTTTAGCTGAACACTGTGCAGAGGTCTCACTACACTAACTTGTAGTTTTAGCTGAACACTGTGAGCAGGACGCACTATACTAACTTGTAGCTTTAGATGAACACTGTGCAGAGGTCTCACTACACTAACTTGTTGTTTTAGCTGAACACTGTGAACAGGACGCACTACACTAACTGTAAATAGTCTAGCTGCCTGACTGTGGTACTAATAGGATCAAAAGAACACCAGCAATTTTCTTCAGGTAGCTGTAAATACTGTAACAAGACAAGCCTGCCTGTCAGTAGGAAGATAACAGGAACGGATCTAGCTAAACTGAATACAGTGTATATATATATATATATATATATATATATATATATATATATATATGCAACACCTGGGATGCATATATATACACAATACACTGTAAGTGCAGCTAACTCACTGATTGTCCTGCCTAATCTAGCTAACTCAAATGAAATGACACTGTCTCTCTGTCTCTGTCTCTCAACGCCGGAACACACACTACACAGGGCGCCGTGCAGGCAGCCTTATATAGTGTGGGACGTGTTCTAAACCCCCTGGGCCATAATTGGCCAAAGTCACCCTGGCTTTGGCCAATTACAGCTCCCTCTACCGACGACGCTGTGTTTGGCCAAACATGCGGGTCATAGTGCATGCTTGGCCAATCATCAGCCAGCAATGCACTGCGATGCCGCAGTGAATTATGGGCCGTGACGCGCCACACGAATTTGTCGCGAACGGCCCATAACGTTCGGAATTCGACGAACGACCGAACAGCCGATGTTCGAGTCGAACATGGGTTCAACTCGAACACGAAGCTCATCCCTACTCAAGAGATGCTCCAAGAGTGAGCTCTACTTTGGGGGGTGCGAAAGGCACTCTACTAACAGCCTCTAGGCCAAGATCTGGAACAAACTTGTGTTTTTTTCTATTTTGCATGGCAAGATATTATTCTTACTGCACCTCTCGTGGCAGCTGTTCTGGTCTACTTGTAGGTCGGATTGGACATGAACCTTACCCTATACTCTGAGGTTGCAGGTGTCAGCAAGAACAAAGTTTATTCTGGCCAAAGGCCCTTTGCAAAATTTTGAAGACAGTCAGGAGGTTTCGTCAACCGCGAGAGAGAATCTTTCACAATTTAAATCTTTCAATGCTGTTGGGGTTTATTTCATCTGTTTACTCCAACAGGGCAGTGTTCGGTTTAAGACATAGCTTACTAACCAGTATTTAGCGCAAATCGTCAAACAGAAGTCTGTTTGGGTTTCAAGCCCTTAGAGCTTCAGAAAAGCATATTGCTTTTGTTACAGGAGTAGAGCTGCATCCTGTAGTTCAGCTTATATCAGACGTAGCGACAGCCCTCCATCTATCAATCATGTGTCCATAACTAACTTTCCAGACGTTCAAGCAAGAAAACCACACAAATTGGTCGTTCCCAGAGCTTGAAAGAAGTTTCTGCCCACAATTGCTCTTTCCAGTTCATATGATAAGTCTTTCACTGTTCCAGATAGAATTCATCAGGCAAGAGGGGTTGCCTCCTGGACTTTAGCAAGATTGGTTGTGTAGATGGGAAATGGGTCATGAGCCTCCTTCAGTGGCAGGATGCATCCTCTTCCAGAGGGGTTGAGGCTTCATAGGCAGCCCATTTGAAAGCATCTATGGATTCATTCTACAGGAAAGTGGCATGCTTTTCCCAGCATACCCTTTCAACCTTTACAGAATAGATCTGAGTGACTTGTCATCAGTGGGCTTTGGAGGAATGACTGTTCAGTCTTCTGTCCCATTTGAAAATATATATATATATATATATATAATATATATAAAATAATTATTTTGGTTTGTTAAGTAGAACCCACCCTGTCAGCTAGGATATGTATCACTAGTATGCTGCCATGGTGGCGTCAGGAAAACGGAAAATTGTATCATACTTACCATAATTTTCCTTTCCAGACACCAATCCATGGCCGCTTACGGACCCACCCTTGTGCATTTCGGTATCCAGCTAATTACGAAGAATGGGGCGGGGCCTAACTGGCCTTTATTTTATGCTATTTCTTTGGTCCTGAGGGAGGGGAGAAAGGCAGAGCCTATCACTAGTATGCTGCCATGGATTGGCGTCAGGAAAGGAAAATTACGGTAAGTATGATACAATTTTCTGTTTTATCACAGCACTCATTTTGGTATTTACTATAGCGCCCTATAAAAAAGACACTGGAGCTAAAATGAAAGCTATTTGCAGGTCTGAGCATGCTCAATTGTGTTGGCACCTAATTGTACAGAGACGGAATTTTTCTCTTCTCAGACTTTTAAAGATATTTCAGTATAGAAATCACTTTTTTACACAGTTTAAAAGCCGATAATCTTTAAACAATATACCGTATATTTCAGTACCATTCAGGCAATTATATCATGCTCTAAGCATTATTTCCATGTGCACTACTCCAGTTTTTAGCAAAGTAAGGATTTGGGCGCTATTTGGTTTCAGGGAACTATAGTAAATTAGATTTTGGGAGTATTTTGTTACAGGGCTATAGTGAATACTGTTTTAGCACTAATTAGCTTCGTAGCACTAATTAGCTCAGCGGCGCTATAGTAAATGACCCTCTCTGTGTGTTATTAGAGTACCATTTTGAAATAATGCTGTTTTTGTTAAGCCAAAGGTGATTTAAAGAGTCATTGTAATCATTTGATGAAGATTTTTCTTTTGTTTGTTCACTTTGCCACATTCGAATTAAAAAAAAAAAATCAAAATTTATCGATTTGAACGTTTCGAATCGAAAAAAAAAAAACCCGGTAAATTTGAAAAAAATTTGAAAAAGACATAAAACTAATTCTGAATACGAATTCCGAACACAAATTCTGAATACGAATCCCGAATACGTATTGAACGAATTAACCTAACAGAACTAAATAACTAGATTAACAAATCAAAAAAAAAACAAAACAAAACAACATTTTTTGTCATGCACATGTCTAGTAGGGATGGGCCAAACACTCCCCGGATCAGTTTGCACCAGAACATGTGAACGGGCAAAAAGTTCAAGCAAACATATGAACCCTATTAAATTTTACTGGACACAAACATGAAAAATCAAAAGTGCTCATTTATATGCAAGTTATTGCCATAAAAATGTATGAGAACCTGGATACTGCCCTAGGGAACATGTATCAATGCAAAAAAAAAAATGTTTAAAATTACAGTTTTTTCAGGAGCAGTGATTTTAATAATGTTTAAAGTGAAACAATAAAAATAAAATATTCCTTTAAATATCGTGCCTGGGGGTCCCCCTAGTCTGCCTGTAAAGCGGCGCATCTTTGGGGAACCCACGCCAGGACCTTCGAGTCTGGTATGGATTTTAAGGGGAACTCTATGCCAAAATTTATAAAAAAACTGGTGTGGGTTCTCCCCAAAAATCCATACCAGACCCCCCAAAGCACCTTGGCTCCATGTTGATGGGGACAAGAGTCTCTTCCCAACAACTCTGGCCATTGGTTGTCGGGGTCTGTGGGTGGGGGGTCTTATCAGAATCTGGAAGCCCCCTTTAACAAGGGGGCCCCCAGAACCCCCCCATGTGAATGGGTATCAGGTACATTGTACCCCTACCCATTGACCAAAAAAAGTGTAAACGTAAAACCCACAATAGACAGCTTTTGACGATTCCTTTGTTAAAAAAGAAAAAAAGTGTCCCGCGATGTACATCCATCGTCAATCACGCCACCCGACAGACCTGAAAAATAGAAAAAAATTGAAAAAAGTCAGCCTCCATTGGAGGCTTCCTGGCAACTGCTGTCTTTTGGCTTTGACAGCTGTTATATAGGCAAAGGGGCCACCCGCTGAAGTAACAGATAACCCCACCCCCTATGATATCAGACGGGGGCAAGGTCACTCGGTTATGTCATCAGGTGGCCCCACCCTTACCTATATAACAGCTGTAATAGCAAAGAGACAGCAGTCGCTTGGAGGCCTCCTATCGAGGTAGAGCTTTTTTTTTTTTTAATAAGGGAATTGTCAAAAACTGTCTGTTGTGGTTTTTACTTTTTGTCACTTTTTTTGGTGAATGGGTAGGGTACAATGTACCTGATACCCATTCACATGGGGGGTGGGATTTGGGGGCCCTCTTTTTAAAGGGGGCTTCCAGATTCTGATAAGCCCCCTGCCCGCAGACCCCGACAACCAATGGCCAATGACCGCCAATGACCCCGACAACCAATAGTTGAAAAGAGGCTCTTGTCCCCATCAACATAGGGACAAGGTGCTTTGGGTTGACCCCAAAGCACCCTCCTCATGTTGACGACTTGAGGGCAAGCGGCCTGGTATGTTCAGGAGGGCGGGCGCTCACTCGTTTCATCCCTTTCCTGGCCTGCCAGGCTGCTTGCTCAGATAAGGGTCTGGTATGGATTTTGGGGGGGACTCCACACCAATTTTTTTCAACTTTGGCATGGAGTTCCCCTTAAAATCTATACCAGACCCAAAGGACCTGGTATGGATTTTGGGGGGTAGGACCCCATTCTGTTCTGTCATAGGGTTCCCCTTAACCTCTTCAATGCACTGTATTGTATACTCTGCACTGACTGCACTGTGTATGTATGTACAGTATCTGATAAAAGTGAGTACACCCCTCACATTTTTGTAAATATTTTATTCTATCTTTTCATGTGACAACACTGAAGAAATTACACTTTGCTACAATGCAAAGTAGGGAGTGTACAGCTTGTATAACAGTGTATTGCTGTCCCCTCAAAATAACTCAACACACAGCCATCGATGTCTAAACCGCTGTCAACAAAAGTGAGTACGCCCCTAAGTGAAAATGTCCAAATTGGGCCCAAAGTGTCAATATTTTGTGTGGCCACCATTATTTTCCAGCACTGCCTTAACCCTCTTGGGCTTGGAGTTCACTAGAGCTTCACAGGTTGCCATTGGAGTCCTCTTCCACTCCTCCATGACGACATCACGGAAGTGGTGGATGTTAGACTTTGCGCTCCTGCACCTTCCATTTGAGGATGTCCCACAGATGCTTAAAAGGGTTTAGGTCTGGAGACATGCTTGGCCAGTCCATCACCTTTACCCTCTTCTGCTTCTTTAGCAAGGCACTGGTTGTCTTGGAGGTGTGTTTGGGATAGTTGTCATGTTGGAATACTTCCCTGCGGCCCAGTCTCCAAAGGGAGGGGATCATGCACTGCTTCAGTATGTCACAGTACATGTTGGCATTCATAGTTCCCTCAATGAACTGTAGCTACCCAGTGTCGGCAGAACTCATGCAGCCCCAGACCAGGACACTCCCACCACCATGCTTGACTGTAGGCAAGGCATACTTGTCTTTGTACTCCTCACCTGGTTTCTGCTACACAGGCTTGACATCACCTGAACCAAATAAGTTTATCTTGGTTTCATCAGACCACAGGACATGGTTCCAGTAATCCATGTCCTTATTCTGCTTGTCTTTAGCAAACTGTTTGTGGACTTTCTTGTGCATCATCTTTAGAAGAGGCTTTCTTCTGGGAGGACAGCCATGCAGACCAATTTGATGCAGTGTGCGGCGTATGGTATGAGCACTGACAGGCTGACCCCCCACCCCTTCAACCTATGCAGCAATGCTGGCAGCACTCGTACGTCTATTTCCCAAAGACAACCTCTGGATATGGCACTGAGCACGTGCACTCAACTTCTTTGGTCGACCATGGTGTGGCCTGTTCTGAGTGAAACCTGTCCTGTTAAACCACTCTATGGTCTTGGCCACCATGCTGCAGCTCAGTTTCAGGGTTTTGGCAATCTTTTTATGGCCTATGCCATCTTTATGTAGAACAGCAATTCTTTTTTTCAGATCCTCAGAGAGTTCTTTGCCATGAGGTGCCATGTTGAACTTCCAGTGAGAGCAATAACACCAAATTGAACACACCTGCTCCCCATTTACACCTGAGACCTTGTAACACTAACAAGTCACATGACACCGGGGAGGCAAAAATGGCTTATTGTGCCCAATTTGGACATTTCACTTAGGGGTGTACTCACTTTTGTTGCCAGCGGTTTAGACATTATTGGCTGTGTATTGAGTTATTTTGAGAGGACAGCAACTTTACACTGTTATACAAGCTGTACACTCGCTACTTTACATTGTAGCATAGTGTCATTTCTCCAGTGTTGTCACTTGAAAAGATATAATAAAATATTTACAAAAATGTAAGGGGTGTACTCACATTTGTGAGATACTGTGTGTGTGTTTATATATATATATATACTAAACTGCCTGCATGTCACTAACTAACCTGCCTAATCTAGCTCACTAGCTCAAATTCTCTCAAACTCCTCCACGTATCACACTACATACGGATGCTGTGTAAGCAGCCTTATATAGTGTGGGGTGTGGACTTAGCCCCCTGAACCATGATTGGCCAAAGGCCCCCTGCCTTTGGCCAATCATGGCTCTCACAGCAGATCGCGCTGTGATTAGCCACAGCAAGCAGGTCAGGTGCATGCTTTGGCCAATCAGCAGACGTCAATGCACTGCGATCTTGCTCGAATTTGCCACGAACTCTGCATATGTTTGGTTCGTCTGCGAACAAACGAACACCCAATGATCGAGTCGAACTTACGTTTGATTCAAACATCGGGACCATCCCTAATGTCTAGTTCCTAGTGTATCAGGAAAATCCCCTGGCATACAAAATTGCTATAAGTAGAGGGTCTTTGTTAGTAAATAATAATATGAATGGAAAGGGAAAAATCAAACTAGTTTTCTTACGGAGCTTAGTTTTGAACTTAAAAAGACTGAAGATTTTAATAGTTTTTTACTATGACATTTTAATGACTCAATTTGTAATGCCCTGTACACACGATCGGACATTGATCGGATATTCCGACAACAAAATCCATCAGTTTTTTTCCGGCGGATGTTGGCTCAAACTTGTCTTGCATACACACGGTCGCACAAAGTTGTCGGAATTTCCGAACGTCAAGAACGCGGTGACGTACACCATGTACTACGAGCCTATAAAAGGGCAGTTCTTTGGGCTCCTTTTGCTAATCTCGTGTTAGTAAAAGTTTGGTGAGAGACAATTCGCGCTTTTTCAGACTCGTGGCTTTCAGTTCATTTTTCTGCTGTTCAGTTTGCGCTTGTGGGTTTTTATCTAGTCTTCAGTGCATGCAGTGAGTGCCCATTGATTCATCATTGTGTTCTTGTCCGTTTGTTACTGATTTTCAGGTCGCTCTTCACAGGCCTTGTTGTTCTTCAGTGCGTTCTGTTATTTCGTTCTGACCAGCCAACCGTTTTCTAGCCATGTTGCGTGTACGTATTCATCGTAGAGTTCGCGCTGTGCGGGGGCTTGGTGTTGGGGCTCTTACTTTGACACAAGCCCAGTCCATGAACAGGGCGAGGAGGAGTTCATGGACCAAGAATTGGTTGCTCCAGCGTGACCAATATTGTCACATGCCTTTGCTTCGTGAGATCTGTGAGAATAATCCTGATGATTTCAGGAACTTTCTAAAGATGACAGACCCCTTATTTCACCGTTTTTTGGCTTTGCTGACCCCTTATATCAGCAGGCAGGATACCTGCATGAGGCATGCCATCACTCCAGAGCAGAGGCTAGTCACCACGGTGCGGTACTTGGCGACAGGGAGAAGCCTGCAGGACCTCAAGTTCTTGACAGGCATCTCCCCCCAGGCTCTGGGGATCATTATCCCAGAGACTTGTTCTGCCATCATCCAGGTCCTGCAGAAGGACTATATTAAGGTAAGATTTATCCTTTAAAATCTCATTATATGTATTAATGTTTGCTAATGTATTGTATTTCTTTCCTTATTCCCTAATTACCATGAATGTAATATACTGTGAATGTCCCCTTTGTCCTCATGCATGCTGGAATTTTTTAATTTTTTTTTATTGTTCTTAATGCATATTTGCCTTCACTTACCTCCCCAGCATTCTCTCCTGGGCCTATATCCACCTCTTCTTAACAAAGTATTTTGTCAGCTCCATAGTAGTGCTTTACCCTAAACACTTCCTAAAATGTGTAAAAATGTTATTTGTGCTTTAAATTCAGGCAGAGCGCCAGAGGCTTTTTTTGGGGGGTCCCAAAATCATTTGGAACCCTCCCTCCCCCCGAACTGCTAAGTCAGTTGATACCAATTCTCTATCTGCTGACTTTGCCAAACCCATAAACACTATACCCACCTCTTTTTGTGATCAGATTTATAGATGAATTCCCCAAAGCATGTAGTGCAAGGGCCCGCCTGAATACTTTCAAATGGTAATGATAAAAGTTTTTGTATCCTATTATTATCTTGATAGGTAATAGCATAATGTAAAAATGTGCTAAAATGTGTACAGTGTGTATTTATATCTTTGTATTATGACACTTCTTACCTGTCCAGTGGACTGACAATAGTGTAAGTAAGGAGGGGCTGGCCAAAGTAATACACATTATTTAGGCATTCATCTCTCAATGAAGTGGAGAGGGTTACCTGTCCAAAACATCCCCCCCCCTAAAATTGTACAAATGGCCCATGGGGGGGGGGGGGATCTGATAGGTGGACCTTATACCTTTGTCTTTAACCACTTCAGCCCCGGAAGGTTTTACCCCCTTCCTGACCAGAGCACTTTTTACAATTCGGCACTGCGTCGCTTTAACTGCTAATTGCGCGGTCATGCAATGCTGTACCCAAACGAAATTTGCGTCCTTTTCTTCCCACAAATAGTGCTTTCTTTTGATGGTATTTGATCACCTCTGCCGTTTTTATTTTTTGCGCTATACGTGGAAAAAGACCTTAAATTTTGAAAAAAAATGATATTTTCTACTTTTTGTTCTAAAAAAAATCCAATAAACTCAATTTTAGTCATACATTTAGGCCAAAATGTATTCGGCCACATGTCTTTGGTAAAAAAAATGTCAATAAGTGTATATTTATTGGTTTGCGCAAAAGTTATAGCGTCTACAAACTAGGGTACATTTTCTGGAATTTACACAGCCTTTAATTTATGACTGCCTATGTCGTTTCTTGAGGTGCTAAAATGGCAGGGCAGTACAAAACCCCCACAAATGACCCCATTTTGGAAAGTAGACACCCCAAGGAATTTGCTGAGAGGCATGTTGAGCCCATTGAATATTCATTTTTTTTGTCCCAACTGATTGAATAATGACAAAAAAAAAAAAAAAAATTACAAAAAGTTGTCACTAAATTATATATTGCTCACACAGGCCATGGGCATATGTGGAATTGCACCCCAAAATACATTTAGCTGCTTCTCCTGAGTACGGGGATACCACATGTGTGGGACTTTTTGGGAGCCTAGCCGCGTACGGGGCCCCGAAAACCAAGCACCGCCTTCAGGATTTCTAAGGGCGTACATTTTTGATTTTACTCCTCACTACCTATCACAGTTTTGAAGGCCATAAAATGCTCAGATGACATAAAACCCCCCCAAATGACCCCATTTTGGAAAGTAGACACCCCAAGCTATTTGCTTTGAGGCATGTTGAGTCCATGGAATGTTTTATATTTTGACACAAGTTGCGGGAAAGTGACAAATTTTTTTTTTTTTTTTTTTTTTTGCACAAAGTTGTCACTAAATGATATATTGCTCACACAGACCATGGGCATATGTGGAATTGCACCCCAAAATACATTTAGCTGCTTCTCCTGAGTACGGGGATACCACATGTGTGGGACTTTTTAGGAGCCTAGCCGCGTACGGGACCCCGAAAACCAAGCACCGCCTTCAGGATTTCTAAGGGCGTACATTTTTGATTTTACTCCTCACTGCCTATCACAGTTTCGGAGGCCATGGAATGCCCAGGTGGCACAAACCCCCCCCAAATGACCCCATTTTGGAAAGTAGACACCCCAAGCTATTTGCTGAGAGGCATGGTGAGTATTTTGCAGCTCTCATTTGTTTTTGAAAATAAAGAAAGACGAGAAAAATTTTTTTTTTTTTCTTTTTTCAATTTTCAAAACTTTGTGACAAAAAGTGAGGTCTGCAAAATACTCACTATACCTCTCATCAAATAGCTTGGGGTGTCTACTTTCCAAAATGGGGTCATTTGGGGGGGTTTTGTGCCACCTGGGCATTCCATGGCCTCCGAAACTGTGATAGGCAGTGAAGAGTGAAATCAAAAATTTACGGCCTTAGAAAGCCTGAAGGCGGTGCTTGGTTTTCGGGGTCCCGTACGCGGCTAGGCTCCCAAAAAGTCCCACACATGTGGTATCCCCGTACTCAGGAGAAGCAACAGAATGTATTTTGGGGTGTAATTTCACATATTCCCATGGCATGTTTGAGCAATATATCATTTAGTGACAACTTTGCGCAAAAAAAAATAAAAAAAATAAAAAATTGTCTCTTTCCCGCAACTTGTGTCACAATATAAATTATTCCATGGACTCAACATGACTCTCAGCAAATAGCTTGGGGTGTCTACTTTCCAAAATGGGGTCATTTGGGGGGGGTTTGAACTGTCCTGGCATTTTATGCACAACATCTAGAAGCTTATGTCACACATCACCCACTCTTCTAACCACTTGAAGACAAAGCCCTTTCTGACACTTATTGTTTACATAAAAAAATAATTTTTTTTTGCAAGAAAATTACTTTGAACCCCCAAACATTATATATTTTTTTTAAAGCAAATGCCCTACAGATTAAAATGGTGGGTGTTTCATTTTTTTTTTTCACACAGTATTTGCGCAGCGATTTTTCAAACGCATTTTTTGGGGAAAAAACACACTTTTTTACATTTTAATGCACTAAAACACACTATATTGCCCAAATGTTTGATGAGATAAAAAAGATGATCTTAGGCCGAGTACATGGATACCAAACATGACATGCTTTAAAATTGCGCACAAACGTGCAGTGGCGACAAACTAAATACATTTTTAAAAGCCTTTAAAAGCCTTTACAGGTTACCACTTTAGATTTACAGAGGAGGTCTACTGCTAAACTTACTGCCCTCGATCTGACCTTTGCGGCGATACCTCACATGCATGGTGCAATTGCTGTTTACATTTGACGCCAGACCAACGCTTGCGTTCACCTTAGCGCGAGAGCAGGGGGGACAGGGGTGCTTTTTTTTTTTTTTTTTTTTTTTTTTCTTTATTATTATTATTTTTTTATCTTATTTTTAAACTGTTCCTTTCATTTTTTTTTTTTTAAATCATTTTTATTGTTATCTCAGGGAATGTAAATATCCCCTATGATAGCAATAGGTAGTGACAGGTATTCTTTTTTGCAAAAATTGGGGTCTATTAGACCCTAGATTTCTCCTCTGCCCTCAAAGCATCTGATCACACCAAGATCGATGTGATAAAATGCTTTCCCAATTTCCCAATGGCGCTGTTTACATCCGGCGAAATCTACGTCATAAAATGCTCGTAGCTTCCGGTTTCTTAGGTCATAGAGATGTTTGGAGCCACTCTGGTCTCTGATCAGCTCTATGGTCAGCTGGCTGAATCACCGGCTGCATTTTCAGGTTCCCTGTTGAGACAGGAGAGCCAGAGAAAAACACGGAAGACGGTGGGGGGGGGCATTCCCTCCCACGGCTTGTAAAAGCAGTCTAGAGGCTAATTAGCCACTAGGATTGCTTTTACATGAAAGCCGACCGCTGGCTGAAAAGAATGATACCAAGATGATACCTAAACCTGCAGGCATCATTCTGGTATAACCACTCAAAGTCGTGAATGGCATACCTGAAGACAAAAAAATGGTTAACAATAAAGCACAGTAAACGGTAAGGTATAAAAAATTGCATACCTGAAAAGCAAACATGATAAAACATAATAACAATAACAATAAAACATTGCAGAATAGAATACAGTAAAAAAGAGCAGAACAATAGAGAGAGAATAGAGAGAGAGAGAACAATAAAACGACAACTATTTTTATTTTATATTTTTGTTTGTGTTTTTTTTTTTTTTTTTTTTTACACTTTTTTTTGTAACTAACTTTTATAACTGTAACCGGTTCCAGGTTCGGGTCTCTCAAAATGCGATGGCATCTCAGGAGACCCTGTGAAAGTGTGCCTAGTCTGTGCAATGCTGTACCCTACGCTAATACTCAACTAGTGCATGGTAGCGTTCAAAACATTCACCAATGCAAAGACCAGGATTGTCAGGACAGGAGGGACAATAATAGCGGGTGTCACGCCTATATCCGCGCTTGCTGCAGACACAACATCTTTTTTGGGGGGGTTCGCTGGGTAGGGGTACTCGGGAGGACATAAAGAAAATGCCTCTCATGCAGCCGACTGCATTTGGTTGGGGATGTGAATGGGGGAAGTACAGGCGCTGCAGAAGTGGTGGGCTCCCAATTAGGATTGGCGAATGCAGCAGGAAGGGCACTATGGGCACGACGGGCCTGTGTTTGTCTTTTTGGTGGCAGCGGGACACTACTTGTGCTTGCCACCTCACCAGCTTGAACTGCACTTTTGGGACTCGCCACGTCACCAAGTGTTACTGCAGTGCTGGTTTGACTACGACCGGGGTGTACTAGGCCGCTGGCGCTTGCCAGTTCACCAAAACGCTACAAAAAAAACTGTTAGCGATCGCAGGGATCAGGCCTGACTCTGCGAACGCTGCAGTTATGCGTTTAGTGTTTTGTAAGTGACAGTGATCGATCGATACTGCACTTGGGTGGGCCGGGCCGGGCGGAGGGGCAAAACGCAGGTGCTAGCAGGTATCTGGGCTGATCCCACTAACACTGCGTTTTTGGGAACCCTAAACTGCTGGGGACGCTAGTATAGATCTGATCGGATCAGATATTGATCCGATCAGATACTATACCACTAAGGGAGGCGTATGCTGCGTGCGTGGGTGTTAGCGGTACTGGCGCTAATCTGACGCTGCCTGGGGCTGGTGCTTGCCAGTTCACCAAAACGCTACCAAAAAAACTGTTAGCGATCACAGGGATCAGGCCTGACTCTGCGAACGCTGCAGTTATGCGTTTAGTGTTTTGTAAGTGACAGTGATCGATCGATACTGCACTTGGGTGGGCTGGGCCGGGCGGAGGGGCAAAACGCAGGTGCTAGCAGGTATCTGGGCTGATCCCGCTAACACTGCGTGTTTGGGAACCCTAAACTGCTGGGGACGCCAGTATAGATCTGATCGGATGAGATATTGATCCGATCAGATACTATACCACTAAGGGAGGTATACGGTGCGTGCGTGGGTGTTAGCGGTACTGGCGCTAATCTGACGCTGCCTGGGGCTGGTGCTTGCCAGTTCACCAAAACGCTACCAAAAAAACTGTTAGCGATCGCAGGGATCAGGCCTGACTCTGCGAACGCTGCAGTTATGCGTTTAGTGTTTTGTAAGTGACAGTGATCGATCGATACTGCACTTGGGTGGGCTGGGCTGGGCGGAGGGGCAAAACGCAGGTGCTAGCAGGTATCTGGGCTGATCCCGCTAACACTGCGTTTTCGGGAACCCTAAACTGCTGGGGACGCTAGTATAGATTTGATCGGATCAGATATTGATCCGATCAGATACTATACCACTAAGGGAGGCATATGCTGCGTGCGTGGGTGTTCGCGGTACTGGCGCTAATCTGACGCTGCCTGGGGCGACGCATATCACCGCCGGGCGATCAGGGGGCTAAACCTTTATTCGGTAATAAACGGCGGGTGCCCTGACACTATAAAAAATAAACGAACTAACCAGCGTCACCCGTAACAGTTATACGGTGATCAGTGGTGAAAGGGTTAACTAGGGGGCAATCAAGGGGCTAAAACATTTATTAGGTAGTATATGGGGGTCCCTGTCGCTATAAAATGCTGACGGCGAACCTAAATATTTACGTTCCTAACTAGCGTCACCAGCGACACTAATACAGCGATCAGAAAAATGATCGCTTAGTGACACTGGTGAGGGGGGGTGATCAAGGGGTTAAAACTTTATTAGGGGGGGTTAGGGGGGTATCCTAGACCTAAAGGGGGGTAATACTCACTGCCCTAACACTAACTGTCACAAACTGACACTATGCAGTAATCAGAAAAAAAAAAAAAAAAAAATACTGCTAATGTCAGTTTGTGACAGGGGGGGGGGGGTGATTGGGGGGGGATCGGGGGGCGATCGGGGGGGGGATCGGGGTGTAAGGTATGCCTGGCATGTTCTACTGTGTGTGTGTGTGTTGTGTGCACTCACTTGTCATCTCTCCTCGGCGCTGGAACGGAAACTGCCAGACCGAGGAGAGATGACATCACATCCTCTGCCTGTGTGAAACGACACACAGGCAGAGGAGGATTCCCATTGGCTGGGAGCGATCGCGAGGGGGGGGCCACGATCGGATGGTCTCCCCCTCGCCTCCCGACGCTCCCAGTCAAATGCCGACCGCCGATGGCACCGGGGGGGGGTCCGATCGGACCCCCCGCCCGCGGGAGGCAGATCACGTACGGGTACGTGATTTTGCCTGCCCGTGCCATTCTGCCGCAGTATATATGCGGTAGGCGGTCGGCAAGTGGTTAAATACTCCCTAAAATAAATGTTATACTGATGTTGGCCAAGAATGTTTGTGTCTAATCTGCTTTCCCTGTTTATGTGCAAAATTATTAATTTCTTTTTCTTGTTTGACTCCACAGTTTCCTTCAAACTCACAGGAATGACAGACTGTGGCCTCCCACTTTGCCCAGCAGTGGGACTTTCCCAACTGCATAGGGCCAATTGATGGGAAACACATCCACATCGTCCCACCCCCCAACTCGGGGTCATACTATTATAATTACAAGGGGTTCAATAATATTGTGATGTTGGCGGTGGTGTCGGCTACTTACGAGTTCCTGTATGTGAACGTGGGGAAGAATGGCCGGATGTCAGATGGTGGAGTCCTCGCCCAGACGGAGTTCTACAGGCATCTCCAGAATGGCAGCTTGGGCTTGCCACCTCCAGAAGACAATGCGGAAGGACTCCCATTCGTCTTCGTTGCGGATGAAGCATTTGCGCTGGGGGACCATCTTATGCGGTCATTCCCTATGAGGACCCTCACCCCGGACCAGAGGGTTTTTAATTACCGGCTGGCCAGGGCCAGAAGAGTGGTGGAGAACACGTTGTAATAATGGCAAGCCGGTTCCGCCTATTTCTTACACCGATACACATGGCGATATATAAACTCAATCACATCATCCTGTCTTGCTGTGTTCTTCACAACTTTTTAAGGAGAAATTCTTTGAACTATGCTGCCTCAGTTGGGCCTGAGGCTGGAATTAATATTAATGAAACAACCCTGACGGCGCTTGAAACTGGCCGCCTTGGCTTGCCCCCCCAGAGTGCCCGCAAGGTCCGTATAAGATACATAGAATACTTTGCGGGTAGGGGGACCATCGATATGCCAGACAATGTCTGAGACATTTTTTAAATAAAAATATATTTTAAACTGAACAAATATTTGCTATGATTTACTGCTTGGCTTTCTTTTAGCTGTCTCCTCGGTTATCTTTTTATTAATGTTCTAATTTTTTGGCCTTTTTCTTCAACAGTGCAAACAAAATTTCATTGACACATGAAGTGACAATCTCTTCTTCAGCAACTATTATTATGTTGTGGGTCTGCTACACACACCTTGTTTTTTTTGTTAATGTATGTAATGCATTACTGACAAAAATATGAATAATTTTCAACACCATAACCAAAATTTGGGAAGTGAAAATGACGTGATTGTGTAAAATTAGAAAGCACTGTTGGGTGTTATTTACTAAAGGAACATACACTTTGCACTACAAGTGCACTTGAGACTGCACTGAAACTGCACTTGTAGTGAAAAGTGGATTTGCCTTAAGTAAATAACCCCCATTGTCACTGAAAACAACAACTTTACTCCAAAAACTGCTTTTGAGCATTTAAATAAGAAGCCACACATTGTTGATTACCAATCTTTTTAATCAAAGCACAATCACATGTGCGTTTCTAAAAGGGTTTTTGAACAAACCAACATGTTTGTTGTATAACATTTTTTTAGGTCACATTAAGTAGAAATTGCCTTTTAAGGTAAAACAGGCATGTTTAAAACCATAAAAAAATACACAACCCTGGAACTTACAAAGTTCAACTTTTATAGAAAGTGAAGGCAATATCAGACATGAGTATTTATAAACTGTGTTTGATATTGCGTTCAGCAGATGGGGTGATGTCACCCCTGGAAAAGCCACATTTTTTACAGATGCACACAAATTGCCTAATGTCAACATGTGCTAGCTGCCATCATGGGGGATCAAGGGACGTGCTTTGGGGGTACAACCCCTTCCTCTCAGCTACTTTATAATTGAGGAAGGGGTTGCACCCACAAAACGCGTACATTGATCTCCTGTGATGGCAGATAGCACATGTTGACACACTGTGTGCATCTTCAAAATTTGGCTTTTCTATAACATGTCAAAAATTCGTCATAAAAACAAAAATAAACCTGCAATAAGTTAGGGATTTCTGGGTGTTTTATATTCTCCCTAAAACATCAATGATGTTCTTCATTTTGTTTTGAACATCATTGATGTTTTTCTTTAGGGTTTCTAAATCCCTATTACACCCCATGATCTCCCCGATGATGATCTGGGCACTTTCACTTGTGAAATGACATTCCTCTTCCACAACAGCCTGATCACCTACCTGTTGTGGTGACAAGTTCTATAATGTCTCCCTCCTCCTCCTCTGGTTGGGTTTGGGGGATTTCCCCTTCTTCCTGAGGTGGGGAGTCCCTGCTCTCCTCTGATGAGTGGTGTGCTCCGAGTCTTTTCTCTCCTATGTGAAAAAAAATAGGTATACCTAGCACAGATATTTTAGGCCAGAAATAGAAATATGAAACATTGCTTGAAAGTGGGGTACAATTGTCTCTTTGGGCAGAGTTCCAAGCAGAAGAATTTTTTTTGTCCTTTGTAAAGCTTGAATACTTACCTGTTTTGTACAAGCTTCACAGATTGAGACATCCCTATAGTATCCACTGGAGCACCTGTGTGGGCCCCCTAATAAAAAGGGTGTTCTTGTGTCCCACGCTAGTGCTCCTGTGTCCAGATGTGTAAACAGCTGCTGAGTGTCCTCTCCTTACACAGAATCCAGTTTGCATTTCATTCTAGTTACAAACCCATCTAGACAACAAACTTATTTTAAGAGAAGTAGGCCAGAAAAAATGTATTGAACTGCATCTGGCCAAAACATGGTGTTTTAGTGGCCAAACGAACAATGTTTTCTACGAACGAATAACGTGTCCATGAACATGAAAGTTGCCATTTTAAACTGTACAACAGTAAAGAAAAGCACATTGAGCAGCACGAACGTAATAAAAAGAAATAATAGGAACACAGGACAACTACTTACTTTTTTGCAGCACTCTCCTGATCGTGCTCCCTGATTTTGAGGTCCGACCACCGCTTCCTCAGTTGATCCTTGGATCGCCGTACCCCAAAATTTCTGTGCAGACTCTTTACAACTTTAGTCATGATCTTGGCCTTTTCTGACATTTGGGTTTGGGTAAGGTCCATACTTCCCATCATAGTCGGCCCTCTTCAAGATGTCCACCATCTCCACCGTCTCAACAAAGGCCATATTTGATGCCTTAAATCTTCTCCTCTGGGATCATGACGTTTCTGGCTCCGGGCTTTCCCCCTCCTCCTCATTGCTGGAATTATCACGCACCTGTTGTGTCTCCGCCATGTGCTCTTCCCTACTGGGCCGAAAGAGAAGGGGCGGGGAATAGACTAGAAAGAATGTCAGGGGTGGGTGGACTTTCACGCATGCGCAGTGTATATAAAGCGTAACACGCGTGCATCATACATACGATCTGTGAACGGAGGAAGGACTATCGGAAGCACCGATCGTGATAACGAAGGTACAATTTTAGCTTGGACCTATACTGCTTATAGATTGAGGCCTATATTGGGACAAGATTAGGAGACTTTAGCCTGACATTAGGGTTTGTCTTGTGTATTGCAGATAAAATGGATGGCTTCAATGACCACAACTTCCTCCCCCTGTTCATAGACCAATACAGGGAGCTGCCGTGTCTGTGGCAGGTCAAACACCCGCAATATAATCATAAACAAGAGGCAGGCAGCTCTGGAGAAACTGCTGGAGTTGGTGAAGCCGGTGGTCCCCACGGCAACCATCCCCTATTTAAAAGCCAAAATTGGTGACCTGAGGAGCACATATCTTAGGGAGGGCAAGAAGGTCTAGGATTCCCAGAGATCCGGAGCTGCAGCAGATGACGTTTATGTCCCCAGGCTGTGGTACTATGAGAGACTGATTTCTGTCAGACCAGACTGAAGTCAGGGAATCCCTCTCAACCCTACCTTCCACTCTTCCTTCCACCCCAGCTGAGGCTTCCGATGTCCAACTTGGGACTTTAGTAGACAGTAGTGGGCAAAAATAATTGGGACAAGAATGAAAAATGCTGGGCTCAGAATGATAGTCTTTTATATTTGTTAACATTCAGTTTGCAACAGTCATGAGATAAAAATTCTGTGTGATTGATGAAGAAAAAAATAAAACTATGTCCCTTTTCTCATACACAGGAAGACCTCAGCCAGGAGGAGGCGGGGGTAAGTGGCAGCCATAAGGAGGCCAAGCCCAGTAGGAGCCTCACAGAATACCAGGTTCCTCAACTTTGCCTTCCAAACAAAAGACCTAGGAAGGAGAGTAACGTGGAGGAGTCAGCGCTCAGGCTGATTCAGGAGCCTTCTGCGTCCCTCAGAGCCACTCCCATTCCTGAAGAGGCCTTTGCCTCCATGGCTGCCACCAAACTGCAGGACATGCAGGAGGGCCAACACCTCATGTGTGAGGAAATCATTTATAAAACATTAACTAAGGGGGTGAGGGGCCAAATCACACCCAATACCCACTTGTGTGAGTTGCATCATCCTCCTCCTCCTGCCACACCTCCACCACCACAGACACAGCCAAGAAAGAAGAACAACAAAAATATTATATTCATGAAATCATGATAAATAGGGATGAGCTTTGAGTTTGAATCAAATTCATGTTCGACTTGAACATCGGCTGTTCGCAAGTTCGCTGAACAGCGAACAATTTGGGGTGTTCACGGCAAATTCGAATGCTGCGGAACACCCTTTAAAAGTCTATGGGAGAAATAAAAAGTGCTAATTTTAAAGGCTTATATTCATGGTATTGTCATAAAAAGTGTTTGGGGACCTGGGTCCTGCCCCAGGGGAAATGGATCAATGCAAAAAAAAAGTTTTAAGAACGGCCGTTTTTCCGGGAGCAGTGATTTTAATAATGCTTAAAGTGAAACAATAAAAGTGTAATATCCCTTTTAAATTTCGTACCTAGGGGGTGTCTATAGTATGTCTGTAAAGGGGCGCATGTTTCCCATGTTTAGAACAGTCTGACAGCAAAATGACATTTCAAAGGAAAAAAAGTAATTTAAAACTACTCGCGGCTATTAATGAATTGCCGGTCCGACAATACACATAAAAGTTCATTGATAAAAACAGCATGGGAATTCCCCACAGGGGAACCCCGAACCAAGATTTAAAAAAAAGAATGACGTGGGGGGTCCCCCTAAATTCCATACCAGGCCCTTCAGGTCTGGTATGGATATTAAGGGGAACCCCGGCCAAAATGTAAAAAAAAAACAGCGTGGGGTCCCTCCAAAAATCCATACCAGACCCTTATTCGAGCACGCAACCTGGCAGGCCGCAGGAAAAGAGAGGGGCGAGAGAGCGCCCCCCCTCCTGAATCGTACCAGGCCACATGCCCTCAACATTGGGAGGGTGCTTTGGGGTAGCCCCCAAAACACCTTGTCCCCATGTTGATGAGGACAAGGGACTCATCCCCACAACCCTGGCCTGTGGTTTTGGGGGTCTGAGGGTGGGGGGGCTTATCAGAATCTGGAAGCCCCCTTTACCAAGGGGATCCCCAGATCCCGGCCCTCCCCCCTGTGTGAAATGGTAAGGGGGTACTTTACCCCTACCGTTTCACTAGAAAACTGTCAAAAATGTTAAAAATGGCAAGAGACAGTTTTTGACAATTCCTTTATTTAAATGCTTCTTCTTTCTTCTATCTTCCTTTGGTTTCTTCCTCCATCTTCTTCTTCTTCTGGTTCTTCCTCCGGCGTTCTCATCCGGCATCTCTTCTGCGGCGTCGGCGTCTTCTTCCCTTCTTCTCATCGGGCCGCTCCGCATCCATGAAGGTATGGAGGGAGGCTCCTGCTCTTCTTTTCATCTTCTTCTCCTCATCTTCTTGTCTTCATCTTCTTGTCTTCATCTTCTTGTCTTCATCTTCTTGTCGGGCCGCTCTGCATCCATGGTGGCATGGAGGGAGGCTCCCGCTGTGTGACGCTTCTCCTCTTCTGACGGTTCTTAAATAACGGGGGGCAGGGCCACCCAGTGACCCCGTCCCCCTCTGACACACGGTGACTTGACGGGACTTCCCTGTGGCATTCCCCTGTGATGCCACAGGGAAGTCCCGTCAAGTCACCGTGCGTCAGAGGGGGCGGGGTCACTGGGTGGCCCTGCCCCCCGTTATTTAAGAACCGTCAGAAGAGGAGAAGCGTCACACAGCGGGAGCCTCCCTCCATGCCACCATGGATGCAGAGCGGCCCGACAAGAAGATGAAGACAAGAAGATGAGGAGGAGAAGAAGATGAGGAGAAGAAGATGAAAAGAAGAGCGGGAGCCTCCCTCCATGCCTTCATGGATGCGGAGAGGCCCGATGGGAAGAAGACGCCGACGCCGCGGAAGAGATGCCAGACGAGAAAACCGGAGGAAGAACCAGAAGAAGAAGAAGATGGAGGAAGAAACCAAAGGAAGATAGAAGAAAGAAGAAGCATTTAAATAAAGGAATTGTCAAAAACTGTCTCTTGTCATTTTTAACATTTTTGACAGTTTTTTAGTGAAATGGTAAGGGTAAGTACCCCCTTACCATTTCACACAGGGGGGAGGGCCAGGATCTGAGGTCCCCTTGTTAAAGAGGGGTTCTAGATTCCGATAAGCCCCCTGCCCGCAGACCCCCACAACCACCGGCCAGGGTTGTGGGGATGAGGCCCTTGTCCTCATCAACAAGGTGTTTTGGGGGGCTACCCCAAAGCACCCTCCCAATGTTGAGGGCATGTGGCCTGGTATGGTTCAGGAGGGGGGGCGCTCTCTCGTCCCCCCCTCTTTTCCTGTGGCCTGCCAGGTTGCGTGCTTGGATAAGGGTCTGGTATAGATTTTGAGGGGGACCCCACGCCATTTTTTTTTTTTAAATTTTGGCCAGGGTTCCCCTTACTATCCATACCAGTCCTGAAGGGCCTGGTATGGAATTTAGGGTGACTCCCACGTCATTCTTTTTTAATTTTGGTTCGGGGTTTCCCTGTGGGGAATTCCCATGCCATTTTTATCAATGAACTTCTATGTGTATTGGCGGACCGGCAATGCATTAATAGCCGCGAGTAGTTTTAAATGACTTTTTTCCTTTGAAATGTAATTTTGCTGTCAGACTGTTATAAACACGGGAAACATGGCCCCTTTACAGGCATGCTATAGACACCCCCCAGGTATAAAATTTAAAGGGATATTACACTTTTATTGTTTCACTTTAAGCATTATTAAAATCACTGCTCCCAAAAAACGTCCCTTTTTAAAACTTTTTTTTGCATTGATCCATGTCCCCTGGGGCAGGACCCAGGTCCCCAAACACTTTTTATGACAATAACTTGCATATAAGCCTTTAAAATTAGCACTTTTGATTATTCATGTTCGTGTCCCATAGACTTTAACGGTGTTCGCGTGTTCGAACTAATTTTTTGCCTGTTCGCATGTTCTGGTGTGAACCGAACAGGGGGGTGTTCGGCTCATCCCTAATGAGAAATAAAGAAAGAAGTTTGTGAGAAGTCTGTGTGAATATGAGCAGCAAAATAACTTCATTCTTCTAGCATTATAAAGAAGAAGAGAGTGCGCTGCATTAAACAATTTAAAACATTGTAGCGTGACGAAAGTGCTATATCCATTACGAACGCTAATTTTACCAGACCGAGCAGTTCCGTCTCGGAATTTATTTCTGAGCATGAGTGGCACTTTGTGTGTCAGAATTGGCCACACACAGTCGGAATTTACGCAAACGGATTTTGTTGTCGGAAAATTTTATAGCCTGCTCTCAAACTTTGTGTGTCGGAAATTCCGATGGAAAAAGTTTGATGGACCCCACACACGGTCGGAATTTCTGACAACAAGCTCCGATCGCACATTTTCTGTCGGAAAATCCAACAGTGTGTACAGGGCATTAGGATTTTTTGAAAAATAATGTTAGAGTGAAAGAAGCTACATACCGGTAATCCTCCGTAGTAAATACTTCTCCATCTGCTGGTCTAATTCATAGTCATTAAGATGCTAGTTATGCATGGTAAATGTAAATTGGTTATATAGCTATAACACAAAAATCTGCATACTCTGCCCTCATATATATGTTTTGACAAATTGTTTCACATCTTTGAAGTCAGCATGACAGCATATGGAAAACTGCTTAAGTAATGAATCTGATTTTGTGTATTAGATGCTGTGTTTAATATAAGGAAAGTACTTGATAATTAAAATAATGCACAAAGGATCATTTATACAATGTTTAAAAATAGAAAAACACCCTTGTTGCTAAGCTTTTACCTGATTGCCATGACTCAGATCAGAGTTTACTGACAGTTCAAGGTATAGAGAAAGCAGAGTTAAATGGGGTGGTCATTTTTTTCAGCTGTGCAAGAAAAAAGAATTATTCATTTTTAATAGACAATCTTTTGTTTAATCCTTTCACTGCTAAAATAACTTGTACCACACACCATGCTGTAATAACAGTTATGAGCTTGTTTTCACTTTCATCAGCCGAGAATATAAAATAAGACCAGATGGGTCAATAAGGGGCCTTTGAAAAAGCCACTCTCCTCATTATAAAGGGGGAGCACAGAGCAGCCATAGTTACAGTATATTGAATAGGCATGTTCACTACCGAAAAATGTGTTTAGTTTCATTTTCAATTCATTGTTTTTTTTTGTTTTTTTTTAACATTTATCAGATCATTTGCTATGATCGGCATTTGTTACTTCGGATCATTCATAACTTCGGATGCATTCGTATTCATTCCGTTCCATTCGTTTAGATGCAGCATTCGTTACTTCGGATAATTTGTAACTTTGGATGCATTCATATTTGTTCCATTCATTTAGATGCAGCATTCATTACTATGGATAATTCGTAACTTCGGATGCATTCACATTTGTTTCGTTCCATTCGTTTAGGTGTGGCATTCGTTACTTTGGTTAATTTGTAACTTCAGATGCATTCATATTCATTATGTTCACTAATGCCCCGTACACACGGTCGGACTTTGTTCGGACATTCCGACAACAAAATCCTAGGATTTTTTCCGTCGGATGTTGGCTCAAACTTGTCTTGCATACACACGGTCACACAAAGTTGTCGGAAAATCCGATCGTTCTAAACGCGGTGACGTAAAACACGTACGTCGGGACTATAAATGGGGCAGTGGCCAATAGCTTTCATCTCTTTATTTATTCTGAGCATGCGTGGCACTTTGTCCATCGGATTTGTGTACACACGATCGGAATTTCCGACAACGGATTTTGTTGTCGGAAAATTTTATCTCCTGCTGTCCAACTTTGTGTGTCAGAAAATCCGATGGAAAATGTGTGATGGAGCCCACACACGGTCGGAATTTCCGACAACAAGGTCCTATCACACATTTTCTGTCGGAAAATCCGACCGTGTGTACGGGGCATTACAGTTACTTTAGCCACATTTGAAAGCAAATTCCAATAAAAATGTAATCTATCCCAAAAAGGCTGCTATGGCACAGAGCCCTGAATAGAAGAATTACTGACATCAGCTATTTTACCTGTAATGTATTTGTTTATTATAATAAATAATAATAATAAAAAACTATAATAATAGTTGATAATTTAATTATAATAGAAAATACAAAAAACAAAATTATCTAAATGTAATTGATTTGTTAACCTTGTAGGTTGAATTGTTTTTTGTTCTTTCGTATTTTCGTTCTTTTGGGTTTTCGCTCTTTCGGATTTTCATTCTGACAGGTCATTTTCGTATGCATTTGTCAAAAGAGTCTTTTGTTCATTCGAATGCTTCAGAATGAATGACTACGCCGAATTTCATCTGAAAACGAATTAGTAAGGAAACAAATTGCACATTTCTAGTATTGAATTCTGATTGCTATCTCTTTGGTCAATTAATAGCTTTATGACTGTTTTATTCTTTTTATTGGTGGCTTCTGTTGTTATTTATTAAAAGACGCACTGTAATGAAGGGGTAGCTCTAAAAGCCAATGGGGTAGAAAGACACTTTGGGTAAAAGTGTCTGCATCAAATATAAGGGGGCTTGGTTCAGCGGCTGCAGCTTTGAATGAGCTAGAAGAGACTCTGTGGATTATAGAAGGAGAGAGAGAGCAGCGCCATTTTAAGCACAGCAATCAGTAGGTGTTTATTACAGCAATAGCAATTAGCAACTTACTAGATCCAATAGTAAAAACAGCTCTTTACAGAAATGACAAAACAAGAGGGGGTTTTAGGACTTTGAATGAGATGTGTGTTGCCACACATCTCCATCCTTAAATCTGGTAAATACAAGGACATTCGGGACTTTGAATGAGGTATGTGTACCGGGACTCAACAATTAAAACCAAGTTATAGAGATGTGTTTATTGTCTAAAACACATAACAAAAAAACATGCACCAATGGATACACTGAGTATAGTACACACATGAACAGCATATTATAAAACATAGGCATGTAATTGTCAGTTTGTATAAAATTGTAAAAAAAGTGATCCTCCATATAAAAGACCTGAGAACACAGGGTAATGGCCCATGGCTAAAACATATTGCATCATTGTAAAACCGACGCGTTTCATGGCAGTATGCCCATTCTTCAGGGGCAAGTGCATAGTGAAATAAATCTGTGGAGAGACATAAAAATATCACATATCATTTCCAATCATGCAAACCCCTTGAGGGGAAGCAGACACATTGGGGTAAAGAGGTAGAAAAAATGTCAATCTTCTGTACTACCTACATGTTGGCAGCATGTGGAGGTATGCACACCGGAGCAAATGGGCCAGCATATATGTCTAGGCACGGGAGCTGAGGCTGGGTCTGTAGCAGAGGTGGGAGCAAAAAATGTGGTTCCCAAGGACAAGCATGTCTGTCCAAAGTTACAATGGGTGCTCTGGAAATGGATAAAGATATATATATATATATATATATATATATATACATACACTGGTATAAAAACCAAGTGGGTTACAATAAAAGAAACCCCAAGACGAGGTAAATGTAACAAGAAGAGTGAAGGGTGGCAAATATGTATGCATATGCACGTACCCATGAAATATGCAGGGTTCCTTTTGCTCCCAGTATCACAAAACAAGACTCAACCAGCGTCATGCTGGCATGACGTGCAGGGGAAAAGTCAGAGCGACGACCGGCGCTCATATGCATCCAGACAGCTCCTCATTGTTCAGCCGAGATAGACACTCCAGCCCCGACACAAAGTGCCACAAAAATGTCAGATGTATGGGGTGGGTGCGTGGCGCTGATGCACAGAGAAGAAACGGCCATCCCCTCAAGCCAACCAGTGATCATGGAGGAGGTGGCTGGTTGAGTCTTGTTTTGCGATACTGGGAGCTAAAGGAACCCTGCATATTTTATGGGTATACTCAATGTATCCACTGGTGCATGTTTTTTTCTTATGTGTTTTAGACAAAAAACACATCTCTATTACTTGGTTTTAATTGTTGAGTCCCAATACGCATACTTCATTCAAAGCCTCGAACCTCCTTGTATTTATAACAGAAAAGTTTTTATTTATCATTAGTAAAAATGACTTACATTACACAATCCAAACATTGAATATTTGAATGACAAATTCAAATGGATATTATAATAAAACACGTTATAATACTGTATAAGACATATTATTCACCACATTGTTTACACAAATTTCTTTATGCAAAAAAAAAAGAAAAAAATTCTAACCTACTTCCTAATACAAGAAGCGTCAGAGCAACTCTGCTTCGTTCGTTATTCCTGGAAGATTTATTTAGCATAGGCATCCGCTTACCTAACCTTTATTTGCCATATAAAACAATCATAGTATTTCTAAAGGGGGGCACCCTCTAGGGGGATGGGAGGAGAAGGGGAAGACACTGATAGTAGGGGGGATTTCTCACATTCCTAATAGGGCTTTAACTGTTAGCCCAGGGACCCCAAATTTTTTTGAACTTTTGGGGGCATTTACGACTCATGTATGTAAGTTTATACAATGGTAGAGTGTTGTCAATAAGTGTCTTCCACTGCCCAACCGTCGGGGGTTCCGACTGTTTCCATTTAATTAGAATGGCCTTTCTGGCATAATAGGAGGCATAGAAAATCAGCAGCTGTTTGTGAGTACTTGTAGTAATGGCGTCACATATTCCTAACAAGAGGACACGCGGGTCAAGGCCTATAGTTAAATTCCCAATCGAGTTTATATACTGGACCACCTCCCGCCAATATTGTTGGATGAGGGGACAAGACCACACTACATGAAAGAACGTTCCCACTGCATTATTACATTTGGGGCATTTGTCAGACTGAGTAGGGTAGATTCTGGCAAGCCTCTTGGGGGTATAGTAGGCCATGTGGAGGAATTTCAGCTGGATGTATCTGTCCCTGGCGGATATCATTAAAGGTATGTATTGTTGAATTCCTTCTTCCCAATCATCATCCGTCAGGGAGGGCACATCCACCTTCCATTTGTTAAAGAGCCGAGTTCCTTGACCGTCAGTCCCACAGGGCATCCGGAGGTATAGGGAGGATAGGATGCGGCCTGCATTGGTCGAAATAAGGAAGCGCTCCACCATGTGTGATTCCAAGCGAACACCATCGGGAAATTGGGCCTGTATGGCATGTCTTAGTTGTAGATAGCGGAAAAACATCTTCGCTGGGAGTTGGAAGGTGTCTTTAAGCTCATCATAGGATAATAACCTACCCGCTGGCATAATATGCTGCACAATTTTAATTTCGTATCTTGCCCAGATAGCCGGGTCAGGGATAGACAATAGGTGGGGCAGTCTAGGGTTACCCCACAATGGCGTATAAGAGGAGATAACCCCAGGTGGATTAAATTTAGCTGTCATTTGGTCCCAAACTTTAATCGTGGTGCGCATAGGAATTGTCAGCCCAGCCTGTGCCCTCTGGTCCCTAAACACCAGGTTACTTAGTGCTGAGTATGACCCCAGGATGGCTGCCTCTAAGTTAACCGATGGGTTACTTCGTGATTGTGTGAACCACCAGCGTACTGTAACCAGCACCGCCGCCCAGTAGTATTGCCTAAAACACGGGAGCGCTAGTCCACCTGCAGAGAGGGGAAGCTGTAAAACCGTTTTAGCCACCCTAGGGGTCAGTCCGGCCCAAATAACAAATTAATCACCTTGTCTAGTTTCTGAAAAAAGGAGTTAGGGATGGGGACTGGGGTATTTCTGAAGACATAGAGACACTTGGGAAGGAACGTCATTTTAAGAAGGTTGATCCTACCCACTGGAGTCAAAGGAAGCGATTTCCAAGTCAAGCATCGCCGTATGAGTTCCGATAGGATAGACCTTATCCGTTAGGTAGCAGGAAGGTTCCTTTTGTACTTGAATACCCAAATATCTGAATTTAGTGACTGGTTGTAATTGTATATGGGAGGGAGGGACGGGGGGTGTCGGTTAGTGAGAATAGTATGGATTTATTCCAATTGATACGTATTCCAGAGAAGGACCCGAACTGATCAATAATTTGCAGGGCCTCCTCCAAGGAATCCGAGGCATCAGGGAGATAAAGAAGGATATCATCCGCGTAGAGGGAGATCTGTTCCCTCAGCGGGCCCACCTCCATTCCCCCTGCAGACGTAGCCGACCTAATGAGAATGGCCAGGGGTTCAATTGCTAGGGGAAACAGTCCCGGAGGCAGTGGGCAACCCTGCCTGGTTCCTCTGCGGAGGTTAAAGGGGGATGAGAGTATATTATTGGTTCTTACTCTAGCCGTGGGATTGGCATACATCAATTTCACCCATGAGATGAATTTGGGTCCAAAATTAAACTTCTCTAATACCTGCCAGAGGAATTCCCATTCGACTGAATCGAAAGCCTTCTCGACGTCGAGGGAGGCTACCACCCCAGGGGACTCTGTGATCGCCGCTCGAGATATATTCGTGTATAACCGACGTAGATTAATGTCCATACCTTTCCCTGGCATGAAGCCCGTCTGATCTCCATGGACCAGGGAGAGGATGACCGAGTTAAGGCGTTTAGCTAAAATTTTTGTGACTATTTTTGCATCTACGTTAAGGAGCGAGATGGGTCGGTATGACTCACATAACTCCGGGTCTTTACGTGGTTTAGGAATCACCACAATCACAGCTTCTGACATAGATGGGGAAGACTCTGAGCCTCTAACATGGACAAGAGAAGCTCATGAAACTGCGGGGCCAGGGCCTCACTATTAGTCTTATAGAATTCGGCCGGTAGTCCATCTGGACCCGGGGTCTTTGCAGGTTGGAGCGATGAAATCGCCTGTTGCACTTTTTTAAGGGTTATTGGTGCATCTAATTTAGCACTGCTAGCCTCCGATAGAGTAGGAAACTCCACCTGAGCCAAGAAGTCCTGCAGCGAGTCTGATGTATAGCCCGCCCTAGATGTGTACAAGTCTAAATAATATTGCGCAAATCTAGCATTTATCTGGGTAGGATCTGTTTGTATTTGTACCTGGTCATCCCTGATGTTCGCAATATGTGCCACAGTGGAGCACTCCTTAGCCAACCATGCCAACAATCTACCAGATGCTCTCCCTGCTCAAATATCCTCTGTGACTGTGATAGCAGAATTTTCTTAGTCGCAGTAGCCCTCAACACCGAAATCTCACGGTGTAGTGTCTGAAGTGCAGCGTATGTCACGGCATCTCTGTTAGCCACATAGCTGGACTCCAAACTCTGAGCTCGACTCTCTGCCTCCTCTAGAGCAAGTTTGTTGTCTTTCCTGACCTTATTAATTATTGTAGAGTACTGTCCACGGGTATATGCCTTGAAGGCATCCCAGAGCATTGGAGGAGGGGCCGTTCCTCTGTTTACCACCCAGTAGGCATCCATCTCCCCCGCAGCCTCAGGAGCCACCCGCTCATCAGTGACCCAAAAACCTGAGAGCCTCCAGAGGCTATTACCGACCAACGAATCTGTATTGAGCCGCATTAGGAGCGGAGCGTGATCAGAGATACCACGCGGGAGAATTTCAACCCCTTAGATACGTGGGAGTAAGGAGCCATTAGCATAAAATAAGTCTATTCTAGAAAAGGAAGCGTAGGTAGACGAGTGGCAGGTGTATTTCCTATCTCTGGGATATCGCCACCTCCATACATCACTGAAGCCATATTCATCTGCCCATCGGGATAGCTGAGAATCAGTGGCCACATCATTGCCAAGTTTTACCATACTGGGGTTGGGAGTTATGTTATATCACCTGCCATCAACACTGCCGCAGTAGGATATTGGGCCAATATAGGGGTCAATTTATGAAGGACTGCCAAGGAGGCTGGGGGCGGATTGTAGAGTCCCACCAAGACCAATTCAATCCTGTCACACATAGCATGCAGAACCACGTATTTCCCCTCAGCATCCAAATGGAGATCTAGAAGAGTAAATGGTAGTGATTTGTGGATCAGGAGGACGCTGACTCCCCTGGAGTAAGTGGAGTATGTGGAGTGATAGTAGGATCCTACCCAGGGCTTTTTAAGAGCCAGCGTACTGCTCCCAACTAAATGCATCTCCTGCAGAATGCAAATATGTGGGTGGTATTTTTTAATATAGTTAAACACTAAGGAGCGTTTTATTTTAGAGTTGAGGCCCCATACATGCCAGGACAAGATATTAAGTGGAGTCATTTAGACCGCATATGAGTGTCTGACAGGATTGAAATGGCCCTCTTGCCATATGAAGCTTACATAGGACAGTAATATGTCTAAGAAATAGTGTAAACGATTGTGTATTAGATAGTGAATAGACTACTCCCTCCAATGGCAAGAGAGCAGTCATACATGTCTTACAGATATCATTCAAAGCAGCAGCAGAATTTAGAAAAGAAAAAAAACAAAAAGCAAACCCAAACCAAAACATAGAGCAAAACCAGTCACTCCAAAACCCCCCCACCCCACCCCGCACCACCACCCAAACTATGGGGTGCCTGATCCCCACAACAAAACATGACAACTGCCAATGGGGCACGTGAACAGTGGAGCACCAGAGCGACACAGTCTGTGCTCAGAGAGTCTAGATAAGGAGACCAATACTCAGGATAGACAGTCCCTGCAGATCAATCGTTCACCCAGAGTATTCTGGGGGCATATTTCTTAAACTTAAAACTTTTTACTAACTCAAAAAAACTTAAGGCCTAAAAAAAGACCTTCCGGTGGCCTCGTCAAAAAATGGCGACAGGATCAAATGTATGGTCCATCATATCCAACATATAGTTCCTAGGTTATTACTGTGTATACTCACAGCCCGTCCCCTTGTCAAGAATCCTGGGCAGCGTAGTCACAGGTAGATGGAGTAGTTGACGAAAGGCGCAGGGACGCAGAACGGAGAACTGAGGTCCAGCAACAGAGAAAAGGCTTGTATAAATATCAAAATGAAGGCAAAGCAAGACGGGAGATCCTAGTAACAAGGAGTCAGCCTCTTGGTAATGTTTCCAACCAACTGGACGCATCTTCGGGAGAGGTAAAGAACTGTACTGCTTCTCCATCTTGGACTCTCAATCGGGCGGGGAATAGCATACTGTACTAAATCTTGCGATTGCGTAAGTCCAATTTAATTTGGTCAAAGGATCTTCTCATTTTCTGTGTGTCAATTGAATAATCCGGAAATATCATGATCTTCGCTCCCTCATGGCGGAGCGTTTCAATCTGACGTGCTTCCCGCAGGACTAGATCACGGTCCCTAAAGTTCAGGAGTTTTAATAAAAAAGTGCGTAGAGGAGCTCCCGGGGGCCCCCGGGTAGCAGGCATTCTGTGTGCCCTCTCCACTACAAAGAAATCCGAGAAGCGGGCATTGGGCAGGAGGGTGCGCAGAAACTGTTCGATAAAAGTAGTGGGGTCCTTACCCTCCGCTCTTTCAGGCAGCCCCACTATCCTAAGGTTGTTCCTGCGATTTCTGTTTTCAGTGTCCTCCGCACGCGCCTCCAGAATTTTCATCTTGGTCTGCAGCGTGCGGAGTGAGACTTCATGTGATTGCAGCATGTCTTCTGCTTCTCCCACTCTCCTCTCAGATTCAGATAGTCTGGAGTGAAAGCTGTCCATATCCCTGCGGATCAGGCTGATATCAAGCTGCACACTTTCAATTTTCCCTGTCAGGGTGGACTGGCAGGTGGTTATAGCTTGCATAAGTGCAGTAAAGTTGTCCTGCTCCTTCAGCCCTGTATCATCTCCCTCTGTCTGAGATGCCATGTTAATAGCTGTGGCGGGAGAGGGCCGCTGTACAGAAGATGGAGTTTTTGCGGTATTACGGGTGGTACGAGACGCCAGAGTATTTTTCCCGCTGGGCATACCGCTCCGGAGGGGTTCCGACACAGTTCGGTCTCGGTTTGGGCCAGCGTATCTGCAGGGAAACGGATGGTAGATCAGCCAGGTCTCGGAGCTCTCCTAAGGCATGTCGGCTCCGGTGGCCATCTTGGACACGCCCCCCCGAACCTCCTTGTATTTATCACAGAAATGACACCGCTGCAGCTGGCTTCTCTGTGTGCATGCTGATTTCCGCAGTGTGTGGAGTCTCCGGCGGTGCTGGCAGCTTCCAGCACTTCCTGGATGACCATGGGAACCCTGGGGAGGTGGCGGTGAGGTCGGCACAGAATGCTGGGATGCGTACTCCATCAGCCCATCTGAAGTGCTCCTTTCTGTGATGAGCTGTTTGCACTATTGGATCTAGTAAGTTTCTAATTGGTTTTGCTATAACAACTACTCATTGCTACACTTAAAATAGCACTCCTCTCTCCTTAAAACCTACCTGCCTATGTAAACAAGGCAGAGCTCCGTTCTGACAGGGGAAAGGTAATGGATTTTGTGTCCTTGCAAATCAGGCAATAAACTCCATCCTTCCGGTTCATTTCTTTATGAACAAGTGAGTGTTACTGCTTTTAACTTTGCCAATTATTTTAACTGCTTGCTGGCCAGCCGCAGTCATTATACTGAGGCAGGTTGGCACGGCTGCGCAAACCGCCGTAGGTGTACGTTGGCCGCTTTAAGAGCTTTAAGGGGTGCATGCATCCCGCTGGAGCCAATGAGCATTGCCGGGCGCCTGTGGTGTCCGCCGCCGATCCGTGATCACTACTCAGAGAACCAGAACGGGGATCTGTTTATGTAAACAGACAAATCCCCATTCTGTCAGGAAAGTAGAGAGAGATCTTCTGTTCCTAGTAATCAGGAACAGCAATCTCTCTCTACCCCCTGTCAGTCCACTCCCCACAGTTAGAAGCACCTCCCTAGGGAACACTTTACCCCTTGATAGCCCCCTAGCGTTAACCCCTTCCCTGCCAGTGACATTTATACAGTAATCAGTGGCGCATGCGCGGCGCGATGCGGAACGGAAGCTGCTGAGCTGAGCTCCGTCCGACGAGGCAGGCCAGGCACGATACCCGGGGCTATTCCCAGCTAAAAATAGCACCATCCGACCGATCACCCCTGCGGGATCATCTTGTGCATGCCATCCAGCAAAAAAGAGCGACAGAACCGCTCCCAGCATACCCTCACAAACTACCTCATTACTATGGAGAGGAAGACCCAAAATGGCGCCGGCCATCATGCGGCCTCCAGCGGTCCGGAACACACAGCTAAAGACAGTGAGTACCCTCAACCCCTTTCTAAAGCTGACCTGGATGCAAGCCTCTCAGCAATCTATGACAGATTTGTGGACAAACTAGAAAGAGAGATTCACAAGTCTACCACAGCCCTCTCACAAGAGATTGCTAGCATAGGAGGCCGCACTGACCTATTAGAAGCCAAGCATGATGAACTAGCCATTGCACATAATGACCTCAGAAAGGACTATGAAACATTGGCAGACAGTTTTTCTTTCATGCAAGCTCATATCGAAGACCTCGATAATAGAAACAGGAGGAACAATATAAGAGTGCGTGGTGTCCCAGAGTCAGTCACTGACATAAATAAAGTTATTACAAAGCTTTTCCATGATCTCGTACCAGACAAACCCCTCTCTGCTTTTGCTTGTGATAGAATGCACAGGGCACTGCGCCCAAAACCTACAGCAGATAAACCTCCAAGAGATATTATAATGTGCATGAAAGACTTTCTTACCAAGGAGGATGTAATGCGTGCTGCCAGAGATTCCCCATCCATAGAATTAGATGGAACAGGGCTGCAGATCTTTCCTGACATCTCCCCTGCGACTTTGGACCGAAGACGCAGAATGAAAGAAGTCACAGGTGTTCTTCAATCAGCCAGAATCAAGTACAGATGGGGATTCCCATTCAAATTATCATTAACCCATAATGGTAATTCCTATACGGTCTATAACGTCATTGAAGGAAAAGATTTACTCATTAAACTAGGTCTACTAGACCCACAACCATCACAGCGTTTGCCCGCCACTCCCAGATCTTCACCTATATGGTCCACACCTTCGACCAGACGCATCCCAAGAGACCAAAGAAGATGGCAACAACACTCCCCCCAAGATCGTGTCGCCTGATCTGTTCACACAACAATCAAGCCTGCGACTTTATGACCACTGCATGTGGTGTCCTTCTATCTCCAGCTTCGTCCTAACTCCCCAGTGGAGTATATATCCTCTTGCTTACTGAAAATGCCCCTGATTCTACAATCAACTCTAGCTCAAAACTTAGAGCAAATCACCTATTCAATCTCCTACCCAGACGAACAATACTATTTTTGTTTTTTCGTCCTAATTTTTCAAGGACCTTTTGTATCTGGGAGGAAAAGTTTGTAAGGGGTCGCAACGGGGGTGGTGGGGTCAAGAAGGGTAACCCCCATGTTCCCATGTTTCCATTATTTTCTATATATAATGTTCTGGTTTTTTCAGGCTTTTTTTTCCTTTTTTTTTCCTCTCACTTATTCAGGTATCCCAATCTAATATGCATTATCTCTACCTAAGTTTAGATATTATTGCTGTGTCACTCTAACCCAGATATAGCAGGGTAATGGTAGAGAGACATAAAATATTATAAAAATGTTCTCCACGTTTATTTCTTGAGGACTTATACCATTTTTGTGATACACTAATGTTACTTATATTATATGTTTACCATGCACCAATCTCTTTCTTGGTTTCATACCTAGACTTTACTTTACTAATGCCTGGCCTATCCGCCGTCGCTAGTTTGTCCCCCATTCTACCAGAGGGGCCTGCGGCCCTTTCTTCCCCTAGTGGGTTGCTGCGGCCCCCGCTGGTGGAATTTGGACGTTCTCGTCCTTTGGAAAAATTTAAAAGGCTGAACGACCTTATGTCCTTCAGTCCCCTTTTTCTTGTTATATTAATAGTTGTTTTTTTTGCCCTTATGGCAACTTATGCAAATATTATATTTTATGAAAGACTTTTTATTACAGTTCATTTAATTTTGGGTAATTTCAACTGCATAACAATCATTACTCATTGTAATAACACACTGAATTCAAACCTCAACACAAAGCTATTGATCTCATTTCGTTTTATGAAACCACATACAACTTACTACTTCATTATCATCCAACTAGTATTCCTTCCCCTATTTTGGTATATACCGTTCCTTATTTATATAATTAGAATTATTTTCCTCAACTACTATGGGTCTTAAAGTATTCTCCCATAATGTCCAAGGCTTTAATTCCCCCAATAAACGTAAAAAAGCATTCAAACAATACAAGAGATTGGGTGCAGATATAATACTAATGCAAGAAACCCACTTTTCTACTCCCAATCACCCACAATATTTTGATAAATCATTCAACCAATCCCATTATACTACATTCTCCAACAAATCCCGTGGTGTCGCTATTTTCATTAAAAATTCCATAATTTTTGAACCCCATTCTATCTACAGAGATGTGGACAGTAGATTTATTATACTGAAAGGCTGTATAAATAGGAAAAATATCACTATAGCCTCTATATACGCCCCAAATGAGGCCCAGACAACATTCTTCACCAAATTTTTCAACATATTAGAGCAATATATTTCACCTCATTTGATAATTGGAGGCGACTTCAACCTCTCTGCACACCCTGCTCTTGATAGAAGTAAAATGGCCCCCTCCTCCAAAGCTTTCAGTAAAACTATAAACCGCTCTCTTAGCAAACTGCAGCTCATTGATTCCTGGAGGGCCCATAATATTGGTATCAGAGCTTATACTCACTATTCTCACCCCCACAATTGTTTTGCCAGATTAGACTATATTTTCTGCACACCAATCCTCTTGGCAAACTCTTCAAATACTGATATACACCCATGCCCATGGTCAGATCACAATATAGTAGAATTTGATACCTCCCATATTGGCATGACTCCTACCCCTTTTAATTGGCGCCTTAATGATTCTCTCTTATCTAACCCTTCTACAGTCCAACAAATAAATACCCACATTGAAGAATACTTCCACATAAACACTTCAGAAGATGTCCTCCCTACCTCAGTCTGGGCAGCCCACAAAGCAGTCTTGCGGGGTCATTTGATTAATATTGCCGCAGCCAGAAATAAATCTAAACTGACAGAAATTAAATGTCTTACAAAAGAACTACATGATTTATATATTAAACTAAACCACAATACTACTCCAGATATAGTAAATCTTATTCAGATTAAACGTAAATCCCTAAACACTTTACTTTCTGAAGACACAGAAAAATCCCTCAGATTTTCCAAAGCCAAATTCCTACTACATGGCAACTCTTCCTCATCAATGTTTGCCAGGAAACTAAATCAAGACACTAAACCCCCACACGTATATAAACTGCGTAACCAAAAAGGCAATATCGTAACACACCCCCAAGATGTCCTAAACATTTTCACCTCATTCTATAAAAACCTCCTTTCTGGCCCCCAAACACACCCTCCTCTCACCACATTAGACTGGTTAAACTCCCTTCAACTCCCTAAACTTACCCAACTCCAAGCTTCTTCATTGAATGATCCTTGTACGGACAGCGAAATTCTCAATATTATAAAGAACCTCAAAACATCTACAGCACCAGGCCCAGACGGCTTCACCACATCATACTATAAAAAATTTGCCTCTTTACTGACCCCCAGCCTTACAAAAATGTTCAATTATATCCTATCAGGTGGTCACTTCCCAGAAGATATGTTATTGGCCAACTTATCATTAATCCCTAAACCTGAAAAAGACCATTCCCTTCCCCAAAATTTTCGCCCTATTTCAGTCCTCAATAACGACCTTAAACTATTTGGCAGATTACTGGCAAACAGGCTTGCTACAGTTATCACATCTCTGATCCATACGGATCAAACGGGATTTATCCCAGGCAGACAAATAGTCGATAACATTAGACTTGTCACAAACATTGTTCAAGATGCCAACCTTCATTCTCGCCCCCTATATCTACTTAGCCTTGACATCCACAAAGCCTTCGATAGCGTTAATTGGTCATATCTTAATCACCTCTTACCTAAATTCGGCATATCAGAAAAATTTATACATGGATTTAATGCTCTCTATCATTTACCCCAAACCAGAATTAAAATTCCAGGGATCAACTCTGATTTCTTTCCCCTAAGCAGAGGAACCAGACAGGGCTGCCCTCTCTCTCCTCTCCTTTTCGCCTTGGCCATAGAGCCCCTCGCAGCTGCCATTAGAAATAACCCTAACATAAAAGGCTATCAAAAAGTCCCATATGACTTTAAACTCAGTCTCTATGCAGATGACGCACTTTTGTTTTTAACAGACCCACTAATCTCAATACCCAACCTCCTCTCTGATCTCCATTCATTCCATAAACTCTCTGGTCTTTTTATTAACACTAACAAATGCTCCATTTTACCTATAAACAGCCCCCCAGATCTAACCTCACTTCTGAAAAAAAACTTCAACTTCCTTTGGTCTTCACACTCCTTTAAATACTTAGGAGTTAATATTACAATATCCCATAATCTATTATATAAAAGTAACTACCTTCCCCTCTTCTCACGAATCAACTCACTGTTAAAAATCTGGTCCTCTTACCATATTTCCTTTCTTGGAAGGATTTGTGCTTTTAAAATGACAATCCTTCCAAAATTATTATACTATTTTAGAGCACTTCCCATTAATGTACCCAAAACCAAACTGGAATCTATACAACGTGAAATTAATAAATTTATCTGGAACAACAAAAAACCCAGGTGTAGTTACAATCTCATGCATAGACCACAAGATAGAGGTGGGCTGGGACTTCCCAACCTTTGGCTTTATTTCTTAGCAACCAAACTAGTACAAATGGCTCAATGGTCTTCCCCTAATGCAAATATCCCCTGGTTGACCTTTGAATCCACCTCTATTCATCCATTGAACATTAGAGGAATTTTGTGGTCCAACACAAAACTACACCATATTCTTATTAAAAAAAACACTTTAATTGCCCATCTTATACTTCTTTGGAATAAAATCAAAGATAACTTTAAACTCCTCTCTGCAACTCCTCCATTGGCCTCATTCTTGGGGGACCCCAGATTTCCGCTCGCTTTCCCTGACCACACACCCTTTCACAACTGGATCAAAAACAATCTTACCACATTAAAGTCTATCACACTCAGCTCTAAATTTCCATCTTTTGCCTCATTACAAGCCAGATGCAATTTCCCCTCTTCGGAGTACTATCATTTCACCTTGGTCCGCGAGTTCTACTCTACATACTACTCACTATCTATCAACCCCCCCAGTACTTTATTCGAACACATCTGTATCTCTTCACCTAGAGACAAGAGACTAATATCCTTCCTATATAGTAATCTCAATAACTTTCTCCAACCCGAAAAAACAGGCCCCATGATTAGATGGGAAGCAGAGATTGGTAGCTCATTCTCAACGGACTCGTGGACCAAGATGATCAAAAACCTCCGCAAAAGTAATTGTGCTGCTGCATTTAGAGAATCTCCATTAAAACTTCACATCAGGTGGTACATGACTCCATCTAGGATACACTCCTTCTACCCCTCTACCTCCCCGAACTGTTTTAGAGGTTGTCCTTTGGAGGGCAGTTATATGCACATCTTTTGGAGCTGTGATTTCTTGAAACCATTATGGGATAAGTTAATCAATATTCTAGAAAATCCTCTTAAGAAAAAAATTTCCCTTTCCCCCCAAATATGCTTATTATACGCTACAGTTCCAGATGTTCCAACTCCCTGCAGTAGATTAATCCACTCTCTAATCAGTTCAATACACTGGATGATAGCTCTCAATTGGAAATCACAAAACCTACCATGGCCCCAGGTGGAATCTAGAATGGAATCACTTAGACTTTCCGAAAGAATCCATCATACCCTATTTGACACTATGCATATTTATAACGAAAAATGGAAGTTCTGGCCCTTATCAAACCCTCAACGCTTATAATTCTTCACTTCATTCTAGAACTCATTCCTATATATTGTTGGTTTGCATGATAACGTATCACCTACATTCTAATGATTAAACATTATTAACCACCCTTCTATATCAGCTTTGTTTTATATGTCCCTTACATTTTAATACTATGTCTTCATTATATTTTATTCACTAATTACCCAACTCTGTATATTCTACTTTCATGTACTACTCATGTTAAACCATATTGTTGTACTCTGCAACCGTTTTATTATATGTCTTTCAAATAAACTTTTGTAAACAAAAAAAAAATATACAGTAATCAGTGGCTATTTATAGCACTGATCGCTGTAAAAATGTCAATGGCCCCAAAAAAGTGTCAAAAGTGTCTGATCTGTCCACCACAATGTCGCAGTCCCACTACAAATCGCTGATCACTGCCATTACTAGTAAAAATATAATAATCAAAATGCCATAAATAGATCCCCTATTTTGTAGACACTATAACTTTTGCGCAAACCAATCAATATACGCTTATTGCAATTTTTTACCAAAAATATGTAGAAGAATACATATTGGCCTAAACTGATGAAGAAATGTGTTTTTTGGGATATTTATGATAGCAAAAGTAAAAAAAATTGTTCTTTTTTCAAAATTGTCAGTCTTTTGTTGTTTATAGCGCAAAAAATAAAAACGCAGAGGTGATCAAATACCAACAAAAGAATGCTCTATTTGTGGGGAAAAAAAGGACATCAATTTTGTTTGGGTACATCATCACATAACCGCGCAATTCTCAGCTAAAGCGACGCAGTGCCATATTGCAAAAAAAATGGCCTGGTCAGGAAGTGGGTAAATCCTTCCGGGCTAAAGTGATTAATGAACAGATTTACGCTATTTTAATCGTTTTTGCCATCCTCTTTTTGTCCGCCTATGACTAAAAATATTATGTCATGGCACATCACTGGGGAACATAACCGCCAAGGAGGACTACAAGTTCCAGCATATTCAGAACAATTTAAACTGCTTGTGACTCTTATAATATAGTAGTCCATGCAAGTCAGTGAGTGAGTGGTTACACTAAAGGGGACCACGATTTGCACGTTGTTTAAAGAGACAGCACTTTAAAAATTGCATGATTGATTATCACATTCTACGTGTATGAAGATACAGTATGAGGGCGCATGCGTGGTAGCTCCTGAAATGAACGCAAAGTCCGGGAGCTCTGTCCCACTCCAGCCGACCGAGGCCCTCCAGTGCCACGAGCATCCATGATACCCATCTGGATCAACCCCCCTCGGCCAGCGGATACCCTGAGGACCTTTTGATGTCCATGGGCTTAGCAAGGAGAAGCCTAAGCACCATTTTTGAAGCTGAACAGCCTTGGGCCGTGAATTCCAAGATGGCGCCGCCCAGCTCCAGCTCGCCTCACCAGCGCACATTCCGCATCTCCTTCTTTCTCCCTGCACCTTTAGTGAGTACTCCCCCCTAGATCCTGCATCCCCAGCCTCCACATAATCCCTTATTGAACAGTCCCTGGCAGATCTGGACTTCTCTCTCATGGTGACCGCCACCCCCATCCCTACCAGCTACTACAGCCCGGGGATTTGGGCCTAACCCAGCCAGTTAATATGGCTGACTTATTTGCTAAGTTTGCTGATCTCCTTGACAGGGGGTTACACAATACTGCCAACAAAATCACCAGTGATATCAAAGTGAATCTCCAAACCATAGGAACCCACATGGACATCATTGAAAACAACTTAGAAGCCACCATTGCAAGAACAAACCAAAATACTGATTGCATTCAACTCCTACAGGAGCATCTTGAGATGGCTAATGATAAAATGGATGACCTTGAGAGTAGGAATAGGAGATACAACTTCAGAGTAAGAAGTTTCCCTTAATCCTATAAAAATGTCCCATAAGCAATTTGCGCTTTTATTAAGGAACTACACCCTGACATTCCACAACATAGATTGGAGCTAGACCAGGCCCACAGGGCTTTAAGGCCTCCGAGATCTGACGGCCTCCCCAGAGACATTGTGGTAAAACCACAGTTCTACTCTGTCAAGGAGGAGATGATGCGCAAGTCGAGAACTATGTCTAAACTTATGTTCCAAGGTCACCAGCTGCTAATCTTTGCGGATCTGTCCCCATCTACTATCCAAAAGCGTAGAGCCCTAAAACCTTTGTTCAAGATTTTGATGGATAAAGAAATCAAGTACTGGCGGCTCTTTCCATTCCAACTCAAACTCGTCTTTAAAGGCAAAGCATACACGTTCGCATCTCTCCAAGGGGATAAAAAAACGCTGCTACACCTAGGCTTCATTCATCATGATCCGAATCAACCACAGCCTGGACCGGCTCCTAACTCTGCTAAGAGACAACTCCCTACAAGCCAATTGCCCCCGGTCTGGGAGACCACCAGATCCAAAAATTCCAAGGAAGCCATCTCTCCCTGAGCTACCCCGGACAGCGGATCTCCATTTTTTCTCCTTTTTTGCTGGGAGATTCACTTGTTGTGCAGCCTGTGTGAAAAACAAGTAAAAAAACACTTCAAGTGGGCTTTAACTATTGATACATTTTAGGCCTCATTTACACAGGTATACTTAAGAGTTGTTTGCCCACACAAGGATACATAGGTGTTCCATGTATCTAGGTACAGGCAGTCCCAATTGTGTCAATTGTGATACAGTAGCTTCACAGACACTGTTGCTGCTCCCAAATTGACAGACATGTGGGTGCTGGTGCATGCTCCTCTTCAGGAACCTACAGCTGCATGCACCCACACAGCCACAATGTATACAGGCCCTCTAACAATCCACCCAAAGCTTGGCATTGTCCCCTTACCCCAAAACCCAATGAGATCATATCAGAAAAGATAAATTTAACAAAAACACGAAAAGACCTCCACCGACAGACACTACCCCCAGAGACACTACAAAACAGACAAGCCATCTTACTTCCATCCATCCCTCCACATCCACCTTAGGGGCCTCCCCCCATCTACCAAAGGTTCATGATCCCACATTCTCAGCCTGTGCCACCTCTGTTTCTGTGACCACTGCTTCCAGTGGCAACCTGGTCACCACAGGCTCTGATCACACAGACAGGCCTGTTCCACCTGCCACCCATATAGCAGTAATTACTCCCACCTTCAAACCCCATCCCTGTGCAGCTTTGTCTATAGACAGTACAGAGATGACACCAGCCAGGAATCACCACCTCCACCCTTACCCTCTCTGATCCTTCAGTTTTTTTAGATCAGTCCCCCTCGCAATCCCACAGTTGATGGGCAAATGAAAATTAGAAGAAAAAGGAAAGCAAGGGGGAAGACTAAGGCACAAGTCACAGGGCCAAGTCCCACAAACAGTAAAGATCTTCAAACTTTTATCCCATAATGTCAGGAGCCAGGGAGCGTCTCCGCTCGCCGGGCTCCGGGGCGCATGCGCGGTGGACTGGCGCTTCGCCGCACACCCGTCCGCGGCCTGATGGTGCGGCGCGCGCGGGTGCACGGCGGTCCCCGTGTGCGCGCCGTAGCCCGTGCGGGTGCCCGGTAGCGCGTCACACTGACGCGCTTGCCGGGCAGGGAGACTATTTCTGACGGCTCCAGCGCCCAGTCGGGTTGCTGGTTCGTCGTCAGCTCTCCCTGTTTCCCTGTGCCTGTGATATCCTGATACCTGCCTGTCTCTGTGTACCAAACCCTGGCTTGTCAAATACTACTCTACCGGATTAACCCACTACCTGCCTGTCTCTGTGTACCAAACCCTGGCTTGTCAAATACTACTCTACCGGATTAACCCACTACCTGCCTGTCTCTGTGTACCAAACCCTGGCTTGTTAAATACTACTCTACCGGATTAACCCACTACCTGCCTGTCTCTGTGTACCAAACCTTGGCTTGTTAACTACTACTCCGCTGGATTGCCTGATACCCTGACCTCTGCCTGTGTAACGGACTTGTCTCTACCTGATTGCCTGATACCCCTGATCTTTGCCTGCATTAACGGACTTCCTACTGTTAGATCTGCCTGCTTCATATTAACCTCTGTTTATTATTACAGTTTGCCTCTGCCTATGCTCAGTCCTCATTCCTGGTCCCGCCTACAGATTCCAGAGCACCCGCTTCCTATCTCCGGACCTCCTACCTCCCGGAAGCCTGTGCCTCCGCGTGCCCCCAGCTCTCTGTACCCATTTCAGGGGTCTGGGTGCGCGTGGTCGTAAGGGCGAGCCGCTCTCGGCATCTCGGCCTCGGTGAGTATTAGTCCGTGACACATAATCTATCTTCATCATTAATCTCTATATTGCAACGAGGCCTCAATTTTGCTCCGTCCTCTCTACCTAATTCGTTTACATTATTTAAGGACCTGCACAGTTTTTATACACAACCTCACCTTAAAACGGAACTACCAAATTAAATCTCTTAAAGTCACAGTATGTTCTTCCAATTCTCCAATTCATGATCCCATCACCATCCTAGAAGCCCCCAACTCAGTAGATCTGAACATACTGGAAGAATTGTATAATAATGATGATGAGGATGATGAGGATTTGGTCCTCTTCACACAACACCCATTCACATCCCCCAATACAACACAGCAAATTCAAGCCCAAATCGGTTTTCAATCTTCTACATGATAAAGGATCATATCTCCAAATGTTCTATCAAGTTGTGTACTCAGACATACAAAAACTATGCAAACAGACACATACTAGTCATTCAAACCATCCCACTCTTACTCGCAACGAAAAAATAGCACCCACAACCAAGATTTAGTCATAAAAACAGCCGACAAGGGCGGTGGGATAGTTGTTCAAGATAGAAATGACTACTTGATGGAAGCCCGCCTATTGTCGGACACCACCATATACAAAAAACTTTGCTCTGATCCCTTTTCTGGTTTAACCATCAAATTGAACACACTCATCAAAAAGGCCAAGGAAGATGGTGCAATTAGCAAACAAGAATACGCTTTTTTCAATAGGAATTTGTTCTCAACACCATATTTTTACCATATACCCAAAATTCATAAAAGTACCAACAACCCACCTGGCAGGCCCATAGTTGCAGCCATGGGCAGCATAACCAGCCCAATCTCCCAATATATCGACCAGTTTCTCCAGCCCCTTGCGCAAAATCTCCCATCCTATATCAGAGATGGGGTCCATCTTCTCAAACAACTGGCCCATTATACTTGGGAACCCACTTACATGTGGGTATCCCTCGATGTAAATTCCTTGTATACCTCCATACCACATTCCATAGGTCTTAGAGCCATGGCCAGTTCCCTTTCCACAGATCCTCTACTCAATCCCAGACAGGGAAAATTAATTCTGGAAGCCACAGAATTCTGCCTGACATATAACTATTTTGAATTTGATGGAGAGTTCTATCTACAGGTGATGGGCACATCAGCCAATTACAGCTTACTTAACAATCCATATAGCTCCCATATCATATTTTATGGGAGGTATATTGATGACATTATTGTCATCTGGGATGGCCAAGAGTCCCTGTTCCTTGAGTTCTTACAACACTGCAATACCAACACATACAGTCTATCTTTCACCTCAGAACACAATTCCCAACAATTATCATTTTTAGACTTGACATTATACCACAACGAGGGTAAAATATTATCAAAAAACTACACCAAGCCCACAGCGGGTAACTCTTTTTTACACCACCAAAGTTGCCACCACCCCAGGTGGATTAATAGTATTCCCAAGAGTCAGTTCTGCCGCCTCCGCAGGAACTGTACCAGGGAAACTGACTATATAGAGCAAGGGTCCTATCTGAAACAAAAATTCAAAGAGAAAGCCTTCCCACCCCAACTTGTAGATGAAGCTTACAATTTCTATTTGTCTGATCATTCTGTGCAGCCCAAAGACCAACCGGTCCATTGGCCAACCAGTTAGGTTTGTCACTCAATTTCACACCAAACATAAAGAAATGGAATGAATATTGAGGAAACATTGGTCCATCCTACTAGAGGATCCTCAGTTGCAATCCACCATCCCGGTTAAACCCAAATTTTCTTATAGGAAAGCCAGGAACATCAAAAATCCTATAGCCCCCAGTAAGTACAAATCCCATTCTGTAGCCTCCACACAAACCCTATGCCTTATCCCTCTAGTTTGCATGTACCAGTGTGGTAAGGCTCTGTGTTTGACATGTAAACACATTAACCATGGCAAAAGAGAATTCATGACCAAATGTAAAACATACCAGATTTCCAACTTTTTTAACTGTTCCACAGAGTTTGTTGTTTATTGTCTCATTTGTCCGTGTGGCCTACACTATGTTGGGAGGACCATACGGACACCCAGGAAGAGGTTTGGTACAGTATACCCTGACATTTTTTAAAACATCACGTTAAATCCTCTGCAGGCCTCAGGGTGTGGGTCATAGAGTCTGTCCCTGGTACATTCCCTCTGGCTGAGCGCTTCAAATGCCTCTGCCAGAGGGAAATGTATTGCATATATACCTTGGACTCTCTTACACCCATGGGCCTCAATGAGGAAATAGAGCTTAACAATCTGATCTGATCAGTCCCCTCAGTCCCTCTTTCTCCCCCCCCAATAAACCCCAACCAAACTCCCCCTTTCCCCCTGGTTTCCTCCGCCCTTTTTCTTCCACCCTCCCCCTATATCTCCTATATGCCCTTTCTCACACAGAACATATATGTGTGCATGCATAAGCTCCTCGTTTGTATGTGCACATCCTTATACGTATAACCTTATTGGCATAATCTTACTAGTGATATTATAGAGTGGTCCACATACCCAGAAAGATACTAATTATGTCTAATGTTTTTCAATTTTTTTCCATTCAGGACCCCTCTCTCTCCCCCCCGCCTCCCAGTCCATATATCTTATCCCGGACCCTTAAGGTCTCCAACCACAAAAGTAAGTACCTAGATTTAATTAGCTATAGCCACACCACCTCATTACCCAAGCGACAACAGGTTTGTTGTGATCTACCCTAAATAAGTGTACAAACAGGGATTTTTTTAATCCTAATTACTATCACTTACATTTTTATTTTTTTATTATTATTATTTTTATCCTTATCCTTATTTCATGTTATTACCACCGTTTTTATTTATTTTGACCTATCTTCATTTTTTATCTCTCATCCCCATATTTTGAAAATTATCTTGATCGCAACATTTATCCTCATTGTTTCTCATTGTTTCTCACGCTTATATATACACCAGGGTGCACACTTATGTGTGTACACATGTGAGCTAAATTCCTCTAATCATATCGCGTTCTGCAGCAATATCTACCAATGCCTGCTTTTTGCTTCAGTGTCTTTGCCAATTATTTGTATATGTCCTTCGTGTGACAGTTTTTATTGCCATTTTTATTGCTCTTTCTATTTTCTGTTTCAATGTTTTTATTGAAATTTTTGCAATGGAAATGTAATATGAACAAAACATACAACATAATACTCCTCAATGACTAAGGCAGCCAAAAGAGGAAAATACATGGAAGGAACAACTTATCACTTACATAGATGATGTATCCAAGGTAGAACAAAGTTCCTGGCATGTTTACTGTCTTATTAATGAATTGTTAATTTCCGCTAGGAGAACGGACAACCTGAGAAGAATTTCAATCTGGGAACTCCCCCCAGGAAGGCCCCCAAGATCATCACTCCACCCCAATGGGAACACACTGTGGAGTGTGAGAGCTTCAGGGTTCCCACCAAAGGAGGTGCCTCCCCATCTCCTGCTAGCTCCCCCGGGGAAGCGCTCACGCCGGGAAGATACCCAGGCGAGGCAGCCCCCCGGACGGAGCTGGCAGACACATTGTCCAGGATAGAAACCTGAGAGTAACTGGCTGCCACCTAGGCTGGGATGCCAAGTGAATAGATTAGGACAACCTAAGAGAACAATTGAGTATGTTTTGGCCCAGTAAGACCATTATTAGCCGTTAGCGGGCGTAAGAAAGATGAGGATAGAACATAAAAAGAAAGAGCAGAGAAGAAAGATGAAGAGGAGAGAGGAAGCTAGAAGAGGACAGAGGGAGGGAGGAGGGGTGGGGTATACGGAAAGAGGTGGTAAACTCACCGGACTCTCTCCTAGGTTGGTAGGTGACCTGGGTAAAGTGAGACACCGACATACCTAGCCCAAGGTTCCCAAATCCCTTCAAAGCGTGGGACCGTGTCACGCAGTTTAGCCACTATTTGTTCCTGTGACATTATCCAAGAAATCTTCCGTTTGGCCGAGATGGACACCGAAGGAGTTTTCCAGGCTTTCGCTAGAGTAACTTTGGCTCCCAAACACATAATGAATATAAGTTGTTGTGTATTTTTAGGAGTGTTGTGTATTTTGCAATTCAGTAGAATGTATGTGGGGTCCTGTGGTACTTCTGTCCCAGAGACTCTCCTTAGAATATGAAGGAATTTATTCCAGTAACTCCGTATGCGGGGGCATGTCCACCAGATATGATGCATCATGCCAATATGACCGCAACCTCTGTAGCAGAGGAGGGAGGAGTCCGGGAATATCCTGGAGAGCCTGGCCGGGACATAGTACCATTTAGTAAAGACTTTAATGTTAGCCTCAATCAAGGCCATATTTAAGATACCTTTAGATGATCTGCTGAAGGCTTGGAACCACTTAGCGGGATCCCACTGAATGTCCAGGTCCGATTCCCAGGATCGAGCGTATGCCGGGGTGTCCGTCCTATCTGCCAGGGATGCGTAGATAATGGATATCCCACTGTTTTGGGGGGCTGACGAAGAGCACCATAGCTCATACATCGTGGCCTTAGGAGTGTTCGTCTTATCAGTACAAAGTGAGTGGAGAAAGTGTTGTATTTGCGAAAGTCTAAACGTTTCCGAGGTAGGCCAATGTACTCAAACAATGGCCCAATGAAGTGGGGCCATTAGGTGTAAAGAAATGGCCTATCCGGAAAAGGCCTTTGTTCAGCCACCAATGAAATGCATGAATGTTCATCCCAGGGGGAAAATCAGGATTGTGAAACAGGTGTGTGAGTGGCCTTAAGGGAGAGATCAAGTTGGCGTGGATATGCAATTGGTCGCAGAGGGCTAGGGAGTGAGACAAAGTGGGGGCTAAGATGGCCGGTCTATGTTTGGGAGGTCTCCATGTTAAGAAGTCGAGTGTGAAATGCGGTACCGCTTGTCTCTCAATGGAGATCCAATCTGGCCTGCAGATTTTAGTGTAGATGGCTGAGAACTGTGCTAGCTGTGCTGCCTGGTAATATAGCCTCAATTTTGGTAGACCCAGGCCCCCTTGTGACCGAAGCCTAAACAATATTTCTTTAGCAAAGCGATGACCTCTGTCCCCCCAGACAAATCTAATCAACCCGGACTGGAATTTGGACAAGACAGATTTTTTAATCGGTATAGAAAGTGAGCGAAACAGGTATAAAAGGCGTGGCAGGAGAGTCATTTTGACTGCGTTGAGTCTACCTAACCATGACAGGCCCTCCCTCGACCATTTCTGTAGGTCCAGCTCTAGAGAGCAGAGCATGGGGGGGTAGTTAGCAGCATATAAGTCTCCAATGTTTTTCGTCAGCTTGATACCCAAATAGGGGATTGAGTCGCTAGCCCACGTGAAGGGAAAGTGTGGTCGGAGTTGATCTATGAGAGGTACCGGGACTGAAACATTGAGGGCCACAGATTTGGTCACGTTCACCTGAACACCAGAGACGAGACCGAAGTCTCTCAGAAGTCTGAGGACATTTGGTGTGGATGTGAGAGGAGCCGTGAGGAACAAGAGCATGTCGTCAGCAAATAGGGCGCATTTGTGAATGTCAGGACCACATTTCACTCCCTTGATGTTCTCGTTCGATCTGATGGCTATAGCCAATGTCTCGATCGCAATAGCGAAAATCAAGGGTGAAAGTGGACAACCCTGTCTAGTTCCCCTACGAATATTGAAGGGTTCTGAGTAATGGCCCATTAGTCGCACCTGTGCTGAGGAATATAATGTGTGAATTATCGTGCGAAAACCGTCGCCAAACCCCCAGCGTTCTAGAATGTCAAAAATGTATGGCCAGGACACGGAATCAAAGGCCTTCTGCAGATCCAGCGACAACAAGAAGCCCTCTTGAGCAGGGCCTCCGTCCCACTGGGATTGCAGAAGGGGAAATCAAATCAATAGCTCTGCGAAGGTGGTCCGGGCCCTGTCTCCCCGGGATGAGGCCACTTGGTCCCTATGTATATAATTAGCAATAAAGTTAGACATCCTGTTTGCCAGTATTTTAGTCATTATTTTGAGATCGTTATTGATTAACGAAATAGGGCGGTAGCTGCCCACCTCGCTTGGGTCTTTACCCTGTTTAGGTATGACCGAGATAAAAGCCGAGTTTAAATCGCTAGGGAGAGGGGCTCCATCCCGGAGGAAGTTGAAGAACCGGGCCATGTAAGGAGCCAGACGAGGGCCAAACTTCTTATAATAACATACCGAAAATTCGTTTTCAAGGATTTAATGATATCTAAGATTTCCTTGGAGGAAAAGGGGGCGTCTAGCAGATTGCGGTGTGTTTGCTGTAGGTGAGGCAGGTTATGGTCTCGGAGGAACCGCTCTCTGGCCTTGGAATGTGTGTGGGGTACTGTCACATAAAGATGTGAGTAAAAATCATGGAATGATTTCATAATGATGGTTGGATTTTGCGTCAGATTGCCCGACGAGGCACGAATTTTGGGAAATACCAAGGTACGGATCCGCGGGCTAAGTTTGGTAGCCAACTTAGTGCCTATCCTATCCGATTGGTAATAGAAACGCGCGCCGGACCACCGTAAGTGTTTCTCCGCGGAATTAGTAAGAGAGAGGTTGAGTTTCACTCGAGCTGAGTCAAGTTTGCCCAGGTTATCCGGTGTGGGGTGTTGTTTCTGGGCTTTACTCAGCAAGTGAAAGTCTGCCGTGAGTCGTGAAACTTCCACCCTGCTTTCCTTTTTAAGTTGAGAGGAGAGTTGTAAGAGCCTGCCCCTCATCACCGCCTTGTGTGCTGCCCAAAGACAGCCCGGGGATACTGACCCCGTGTCATTCTCAATAAAGTAGTCGGAAAGAGCTTTGTCTAGGAGCGTGCAATGGGTTGGGTTGCTTAGGAGAGTTTCATTAAGGCGCCATTGAAAGGGACCCTTCACCCCCGACCCGCCCCTGAGCGACATAGACATTATCGAGTGGTCGGATAGTGGAGTGTCATATTTTGGAAGAGGTTACTCTCGGGATTACGTTTGGTGGGACAAATATGTCTAGAGAAGGTGTGGTGGGGAACCAAGTAGTGCGTGTAGTCTCTAGTTTGGGGGTTCATTTCCCTCCAGATATCAATCAGGCCAAAAGATTTTACTATTTGCGCCACCCGAAGGCTACGTTTAGGGGGCCGTTTTGATTTGGGCCGCAGGGGGTTTGATTTGTCAGAGGAGTAGTCAAATGGGGTATTGGAGTCTCCCCCCAATACTACTGTGCCAACGAAATGCGGCTTAAGTATCTTCAGTGTGGTGTCAAAAAAGAGGTCCTGGTGTGTGTTAGGAGTATAATATGAGACAAACATGTAGGCCTCGCCATTAATCGTACCTTACACTAGAATGTAACGTCCCTCTGGATCTTTGATGGTGTTCGCGTGCACGAATTGAGTTCTATTGGAGAAGCAGACTCCTCTCGTTTTGTTGTCAGCATTAGCTAGGTGGAAGTTCATGAAGCTTTTGTGAAGGAATTTGGGCTGATAGGAAGTGGGGAAATGAGTTTCCTGGAGCAGTACTACATCAGCCTTCAGTGTGTGAAGCTGTTGCAGTATTTTGCGTCTCTTCACAGGGGAATTAAGACCCTGTACATTGTGGGAGAGAATCTTAAGTGTCCCGTTCAGTGGCGCGGAGTCAGTCATGGTGAAGCAATGAGTGTGGTACTAAGTATTTGTAATTCTCACCTGATGTCTTGATTGTCCCTGGCAGATAGGAGACATCCCTAGCAACATGACGGTCTGTGTTACGGCAAACGGGAGACTCAGCGAGAACCTGTAACTGAAGAGGAGGGGGGGAGGGGGAGAGGAAAGGAGAAAGGAGAGAAGAGCAGAGAAAAGAGGTAGAGAGGAGTGAAAAAACAAACCATTAGATATTGCATTAGAAAGTTTTTACCCAAATCCCCACGGACCAGCGAGGGACCCCTCCCTGCCTGGACCGGAACCCAAAACAAAGCAAAAATTCTGTGACCCAAGGGTCGAGAGAGTCTGGGTCCGATAGGTGAGTGAAAAAGGGTTCAGCTATCGGAGCCAGAGAGAGGCGCACTACGACCACTCCGGACAACGCCGCCTCTGATTGAAGTCATGGCAGTACATAAACAATGCATCACATAGTAGTAGTGATCAAAAAGCTTTGAATATTTGGAAGGGGAAAAAAAAAAGGAAAAAAAAAACATTAAAAACGGAACAGTACAACATTTTCCCTGGAAAATCTGGACCCGTAAGGATCCTAAAGGAAGTCCTGGGGAGAACTCAGAAGAGGAAAGTCACCAAAAAACTGACATCAGGTCGGTCGTCGACACAGACCTAAGGGAGGATCAAAAACAGAGACTGATAATGCTGCAGGCCCAATCATGGGGGAAAGGACTCTTTCGATCGCTTGGGAAGCTGTTTCTGCCACACTGGCGACACTGGGCTGGTGGGGGATGTTCTCTTGACAGACGATGCTCCTCGAGAGGCAGAAGACTGTGGGACTTCCTGAGTGATCAGACCCAGATGAAGGAGAAGTCGTTCCCCGTTTTGGAACGTTGAAAAATTGTATGGTTGGTTGCGGTATGAGGAGTTCAATCTCAGCGGGAAGGCCCATCTGTAGGTGATCTCTTTGCTCGCCAGGACTTGTAGTAGCGGTTTCAGGGCCCTTCTTTTTTGTACAGTATATGGGGATATATGAGTGAAGATTTGGACCTGATGACCTTGGAACATCAGTTTCTCCGCTGACCTGGAGAGTTTCATCACTTCTTCCTTGACTGCATAGAAATGTGGTTTCACGATGATGTCTCGTGGCAGACCATCGGAACGAGGTGGTTGTAGCGCCCTGTGGGCTCTGTCGAGCTCTAAGCGATGAGCCGGAATATTGGGGATTAAACTTTTGATGAAGTCCTGGACTGCCATGTGGGTGTCTTTAACGGATTCGGGGAGCCCCCTGAGACGAAAGTTGTAACGTCTCGACCTGTTCTCGAGGTCATCTATTTTAGAGGATGCGGATTCCAGTTGGTCCTGGAGATCCTGGATTCTGGAAGTATTTTGTTTAATTCTCAGGATGGCCTGATCAGATTTTTGTTCGATCTATTCAATTCTGGCACCAATCTACTGCAAATCTGCGTGTATGGAAGCAGTGATCTGTGTAGCTGTATGGGATAGGCCTTTTGACAGCATCTGGGAGAAAGCAGCCATCATGGAGGGGAAATCAGTAGGGGAGGGAGGGAGATCCCTGGCCTGTATATCCCATGGGTCCGGGCTGTGAGGCAGATCCTGCTGAGGGGTGAGAGCTGCCCCTCCAAATGTCCTCCTTAACAAAGAGTCAGTGGATGCTGGAGAGGGGAACCCCGGGAGAGTACTCACTGTGGCATCCGATGCTTGTTAGGACGGGAGGGCCCCTTGATCCTGATCTGCGATGGACTCTGACAGGCAGGGCAGGCCTTGTGAGGAGCCATTTTGGGATGGCCGGGCCGCTCCAAAGATCCGTTCATGGCGTCAATGAGGTTCCGCCGGGAGAGAAAGACATCTAAGTGTGGCTGGAGGTGTCCCCAAGCTGCAGGGACAACAGCCGGGCCGAAATGAGGGCTTACACCGCCGCTATGGACGGCGTTAGGTCGGAGTGGCGCGGAGCTCCCGGGCTAAGAGGCCATCTTGGACGCTGCCGCGCATGCGCTCTGCTCTTTCTATTTTCTATCTTGAATGTTAAGTCTAATGTGCCTCCCTCCCCCATATATGATGCCCGGTCACAACTGGCTAGCCGCGCAATCTTAGGACATTAGGACCCAGGAGCTCTGGCATTAGAGCATATAAGCCCTTATCCAACATAGCCCCCATTAGGCCTGAAGAAGGAGCACATGCTTCGCAAACGCATCGCCTATTGGTCCACCGTCCGAACCAGAAGTGTCGTCGTCCCCCGGCTTCCTGTGTGCTCAAAGTCCAGGAAACGTTGGTAACCACCGGCGCAACCCGTTCACCAGTGTAATGCCACGGATGGAATCCCTCCTGGATGGTTGTTCTCTCATACTTGACATGCCTATTTTTATCCTACTCTTGTGAGTATATATGCACGATTTGTTCATTAAAAATGTATTAACATACTGCACTTAGAGTGGCGCCTCTGTGCTTCTTTCTTCCAACCCACACAGATGTCAGATTGGGATTTCTGTGCAGACACTGCTCCCCAATTGACATAAATTAGACTACATGTACAGGGATGCATGGAACACCTGTGTATCTCCATGTGGGCAGACATGGCCTTTTCACAGGCGTATGCTTAACTTGATACCAAATGTTCCCATTTTTTAAAAATAACAAATGTTATACTTACCCTCTCTTGCAATGGTTTTGCACAGAGAAGCCCAATTCTCCTCTTCTTGGTTCCCCCTGCTGGCTACATACACCTCCCCCTGCATGCCGAGTGCCCACATGGCAAGCTGCTTGCTATGGGGGCACTCATGCGTGCTAGCTCCCAAGCCCCACTCTGTGTGTCCAGAAGGCACACAGAATGGGGCCCGGTCCTGCCCACTAGTTACTCCTTACTGGCTGTGATTGACAGCAACAGGAGCCAATGGCTCCTGCTGTTGTCTTTGAGCCAATGAGAAGGCAGAGAGCAGGGAAAGCAATAGCTCTGCTGCACATCACTGGATCAAAATTGAGCTCAGTAAAGTATTTAGGGGAGTACAGGGGGAGCTGCATCCTGAAGGTTTATTTACCTTCATGCATTCTAGGTAAAAAACCTTTAGCCTTGCTTTAGCTTGTTTCCTGGTCAGCTGCACTGTGTTCAATGGCCAATATTCTATGTTTTTTAGTTTACATTTTTTTACTTTATTTACGTTATGTTTAAATATGTTTGTTTTGTACATAGGATGTAAGAATGTCCCTTTGAAAAATGTACTGTTTATTGTTTTAGTGTTTCAATATATTTCTTTATCTAACACAAGAAACATTCAGGAGTATGCAAAGCTTTTTGGATAGCATGAGAAAGTGTTAACACCTTTGTGAGGTCTTATTACTATCTGTGTCCTTATTGCAAAGATACTTATCACCAGTGTGGAAAGTGGTGGTAGATCAAACATTTAAAAGCCATCACAGTAAAAGCAAGTGAGGAAAAAATCTTACAATGGGCACACTTGTTTGGGGATCAACTGCCTAAGAGGAAATGCTCCTCTCTTTGGATAGATTAACCCTTATTAGCACATTTTCTCTGGGACTGGAAGCGAAGAGAAAACTCATGTTTAATTTTAAATACTGGCAGTAGTAGAGAACAATATCTACTTCCAGTCTGCAACAAAGGTTCTTGAACCATCAAGTTTTTTGTGAATGTGTTGAAATGGTTTTGGGAGAGCAGCTATTTGTCCCAGCACTATTTCAAAACAACACCAGGAATCAGCAGATTATTTGTGTCTCAGTGAGGATTTAGGCTGGAAACGCCAACTGTCAGTGACAGCTGGCATCCAGCACTAAGCCTAGAAGCTGAAAAAATTAACAATAATTTTTATTGAAGTTTTAGAATTAAGTAGTACAGACATTGCATAAATGCATCAATCAGTGTAAAACATGTACAAACAAATGCATTGAATAATCAGTACAGGTAGATTGAGTAACAACAAACATAATACATTTGTCGTAATAGAGTGGATGCTTCGCTCGAGGTCCCTACCTGCCAGCCCATTGTGATCAGAGAGTACTAGAGTGTAAAATAAAGGCATAGTAAGAGCAAACAAATTTTCTGAAATTTTGTGCATTTTGTGATCCGATGGTGCCACCATTGATTTTTGAAATTCGACCAACCAAGCCTTTAATTTCACCCCATGTTGCTACAGAAAAGAATTTTCGTGTCTGGGAATCTTCTTTCTTTCTGGGAATTTTCTTTTCTTGCATTTATGTGCATTCCTTTTTAATTTATATTTCTCACATGATTCCCCCATCATTGATTAGAAAATTGTTTGTTTTTCAAAACATTACCAACATGTCCAATCACTCAAATTCGATAGCCGCATGAAAATCGGCCATTGCTGTGTCTCACTAATGGTGTGCAATTCGGACGAAAATTCTTTGAAAAGATTTTCGAAAGAAAATTTGTTGGGAATTTGAACCTTAGCTAGACAAATCAAAAGAAAAAAAAAACATTTTTTTCCTGGATTTCCACTACAATTTTGTTAATGTACTATCAACTTACATTTGGTTACTTGATAATGAGATAAACTCCATTTAATTATGTGGTTCTGTACTGTATCTTGGATAATGGATTTAATATTCCTGCTGTTCCAATGATCCAAGCCTATTTGGTCAGGGCTGACTCTTTTTACTTTTTTATGTTTGAGAACATTTATTGACTAATTCCTTCCTAGTGGTCCATGTCATGATGCAAACTCTTCTGCATATATGTCTACAATGCAGTGTATTCTTTTTAATTGACCAAGCCATGCTGAAAGTTTTCTATGCAAGTTTAAACTTAAGAAAATTGTAACTAACAAAGGACCTGACTCCACCACAAAAGAATCACAAGCTTCAAAGAAAATCGTTTGTTTTTATCTTTTACTTCGCAGAACAGTGTGTCTTGACCTTTCACTATAAAAGAGACTTTGCAGACTTAATTGAAGCCAGTTACTGAACACCATGAAAAGAGAGACAAATCTGTATCTTGTAATGATGACTAGCAGTGAGCTAAAATGTAAAAAGAATTTGACTGTGGATCATGAGTCATGACCTATGAGTAACTGAGAAAATTGAAAGCGGCATTCATTTTCATACCTGGCAGAGCTAATGTATGCATACGTTAAAGATGAACTCAAGCCTTACCTTTAGTATTGCACAGCTGTACATGATCCTCCTCTGTACCCAGATGTTTTACTTTAATTTTACTGCATACTGTGAGCTTCACACAATGTACATTAGAAGCAGCAGCAGGTTAGATGAAACCACCTTAATTTCCTAGCTAGAAGGCATACATAATCATCTAGTCCTTTCCTCCACAGTCTGACTGTCCCCTGCCCCTTTCGTTCATTCGATTTTTATTTCCTCCAATAATTAAGGCTCAGCATTACATGTGGGTGTTACCCATAATGCAACCTATTTAGAGATGCCCACTCCTCTAGACTGGCATCCACCTGTAAAGGCATTTTATTATTTGCATAACCTCTCCCAAGAGCCATCCCAATTCTTTCAACAAGGCTAAAAGCTCTTGAGAGTAAGGCTGGCCATACACTATACAATTTTCCTGTTGAACTTTCCTTTAGATTTACCAAAACCATATAATATGAGGTGAAACCTAAACCCTTTCAATGTGTATGCAATCAGGCAGACCCTTGCACTACATAGTTGAAGGTAAATCTAAAGAAAATTGAATAAGAAAATTGTATGGTGTATGGCCAGCTTTATACTGAAGTAGGGTGTGGTTAGGTTTTTAAAAAGCACCTTGCTGGCCCCTCCCATCAGCCATGGTTGGTTGGCATTGCATAGAGGAGCACAGGAAAACAGTGATGATGTAATTGGTTCTAAAATAAGGAATGTAATAAAAACAGGTTTTATATAAACATTTTATTAGTATGTTGATGAGTAAAAAATGAGAACCCAGGGAAAGCAAAATCAAAGCAGAATAAACTTCAGCTTAAAAAAAAATCAGATGTCTATGTGTCCATTACACTATATATATACAACTACAGCACCATACATTTACAGTACTGAACAAAATCAGTTGGCAAACGGTAATGCTTTTAAAAAACAATGGGGGTGATTTACTAAGACAAATGCGCTGCACCCTTAATTGGTCCCCTGGAAAAGTCATTGATTGAATGTGCGAACCGGCGCAAGCAGACGATAATAAATATGTAAACTGCAACTGTCGCTAGGATAACTGCAGTTTTCTCATTGATAATGGCGCATGCCTAATCCAATTGGTTAATTTAATCTTGTTGGGGCAATTAGTAGGTGTCCTCAGTGAATTAACCCGTTTGATGCTAATCTCATTCATATTACTTCTAATATATCTTTGAAATGTGTTTTTTTCTATTTGTACCCAAATCTTTCAATACAATACAAAGCACAGAGAAGTGTTTCTAAACCCAATAAATGAATATTGATCTTTAAAGGTGACCATACACTGCAATCAGTTAGATCTTAAGAAAAATAGATTTAGTGCAAGAGTCTCTTTGATTTCCTACAATTTGAATTAATTGTTCAAGTACATCTTCCTATTACCTATTTTGCTGAAATATCAAATTGTACAGAGATTGGCCAATCAGATTACATAGTGCATGGCCATCTTTGGAATTTTGGACTGTAGATGTGCCATGACCCACTTGTATTTACCTATTGATATTTCTTGGGCATTATACAAGGCACATGAGAACCCACCTTTTTTCAAGACATGCAAGAGTGATCAGGAATCTTCAAACTGCGGCTCTAGATATATATTTGGGCAGCACAGTGGTGTAGTGGTTAGCACTTTCACCTAGCAGAAAAAAAGGTCCCTGGTTCAAATCCCACCCACGACACCATCTGCCTGGTGCTTGCATGTTCTCCCTGTGCCTGCGTGGGTTTCCTCCAGGTACTCTGGTTTCCTCTTACACTCTACAAACATGCTGATAGGTAAATCAGATCCTGTCTACATTGGCCCTAATATGTCTGAATGCGGGTTAGGGACCCACACAAACATCACCCCATGTTAAAAAAATAAAATGATTTTCTTAATTTGCAAATAAGGATCATCTCTTCCTCAGGGAACAGTGAGCGGGGCATGGTGGTGGGAAGAAATTAGCAGCAGTACAAGCAACTTCCTGGAGGGGTGTGATGTCATTTTTGTGTGCTGGGCACCGCTCCCGGAAAAACAGATATGCACCACGGACACATACCTATGCGCATCTAGATGCATTTAGCTGCAGGAGTCCATATTTGGATGTAAATTAATAGTAAATCAGATGCAGATTTCCAGGACTGGACTAACAAATGTTTATAGTGAAAGGCAATGAAATCCTTTCTTATTTTTGCTTGGGGATAGAGTGCAGAGGGATTAGAAGTCTTGTCAGTTTTTGGGGATGTCTGCACCCCTGATAGGGTGAAGACACCTCCCAAATTTTGCCACTTTCTCCTTCAAATGTATTCTCTTCTTGTTACATAGCCAAACCGGAAGTGAGGGTAAAGCCCTACCAATGTCTTTCCTTGGGGACACACAGGTCAATCTAAATAGTTTCCCCATTAGGTAAATTGTACTCTAGCATTTTTCTCTGTACACCCCAAATTATTATTAGGTATCTTGGACTTTGGGGTTTATTTACTAAAGGCGAATCCATTTTGTACTATAAGTGCAATTGGAAGTGCAATTGCTGGAGATCCGAGGGGGACATGCAAGGAAAATAAAAAAAAACACAATTTTTGCTTCTACATGATTGGATGTTAAAATCACCAGTGCTTCCCCTCGGATTTACAGCAACTACACTTGTATTGCAAAGTGGATTTGCCTTTAATAAACCCCAAAATACCTAAGAATTTGGGGTGTACACAACAAAGTGCTAGAATGCCATTTGCCTAATGGGGACACTAGTTAGATTGACCTGTGTGTCCCCAAGGAAAAAGACATTGGTAGGGTTTTACCCTCACTTCCTGTTTGGCTATGTGACGGGAAGTGAAGACAATTTTAAGAAAAAGGACACAAAACCTCAAATGCCCACAATTAGAATAGGATTGTCTTGAGCTAGATTTTAGTTCAGTGCTCTAAATCAGTGCTTTATAACGCTGTCCTCAAGTACCCCGAACAGGCCATGTTTGGAGGTTCCTTAATCCTGCCCAGGTGCTTTAAATCACAGTCAATGGCTTGGTATTTTGGAGATAATTTTTTAAAAACATGTCCCGTAGGGGGTACTTGAAGACTGAGGCTGAGAACCACTACGCTAAAATGGAAAATTTTAATAATTACCGGTACTCTTTCCTGGCGCCTATTCATGGCAGCATACGCACAATCCATGCATATGCTTCCATGAAGGCAACAGGAAAGTAGCTTGTAAATAAATCACACCTTTTTTTGTTTTGCCATGCCAATCAGCCTAGTTAAGCTGCAGCTGGGAAATCTGTTGCATGAAAAGTAACAAAAAACACATAAAACATAAAAATGTTATTGGTCAACAAAACAGGACTTGGAAAAGAGCAAGGAAAGCAAAAAACACATGTATGTTAATTTGAGACACTAACAGAATATGGTTTTTGAGGACTGACCATTTTTCATTGTAAATTAACATGAGTTAAAAGGACTGCGCCCACAAATGGATATCTATTAAGGCTTTAAACATTAGTCACATCATTTGACTTTGAGATCAATAAAACAAATAAAGAGAATAGAGACAGGGAGCACCCCTGTCTCACCCCAGATTTAATCAAAAAAGCCTGCTCCAAACTCCCATTAACCAGAACCCGACTACTGATCCCCCAATACAACCCTTTTATTACATTAATGAGCAGCTGTGGTATACCCATCCGCTTCAAAACCTCCCACAAAAACCCATGATTCGCTTTATTGTATGCCTTCTCAAGGTCAAATGATGTCAGAATAATCGAACCATTCCTATCTTTACAAAAATTAATTATATCCCTAACTAAAATTAAATTCTCCGAGATCATTCAACCCGGCACTGCACAGGCCTGTGTCTCGCTAACCATCCTACTAATGACCTTAGATAATCTCCTCACCACCATTTTTGCAAAGACCTTGTAGTCTGAATTTAGTAAGGAGATAGGCCTCCAATTTCGAATATCCATCTTATCCCCGTTCTTATAAATTAATACCACTACCCCCTCTCTCATAGATTTGGATATAATGTCTTCCCTCATCATGTAACTAAATACCTCAACCGCATCCCACTTAATAATATCCCAGAACAATTTAAAAAACTTACTTGGTAAGCCATTCCCTCACAGCTTCCCACACCTCCTCCTTGTTCACCGCTTTCTGCAAAAAGCCTTATCATCCTCATCTAGATTATCCTCTACCATATCAATCATTCTAGTATCTGACTCATCAACACACACTCCCTCTTACAACTGTTCATAAAATGTAGTCACGCATTCCAGCACATTCTCTCCCTTACATTTCCTCCCTTCTTCATCATACACACCCTCAAACACTCCTTTTTCCTTACAAACCTTCTTGAAAAAAAATCTAGAACATTTTTCATCCTGCTCCAGGTGTTTAACTCTCGCTTGAAAAATAATTTGTTTTCCTCTTTCAGCTAATACCTCTTTAATCCTCTTCGTAACATGGTCTATTTCATCGGCCATGTCAAAGCCCATATTTCTAAATGAATATAATGTAGCCAACCTGACTTGTAACCGAGAATATCTCCTTTTCTCACTGCTACTTTTATCCCTACTTTATCCCCTTTAACATGGTCGTCCTGCAACAATAAACTATTTAACCTCCATACCCCTAAACTAAACTTAATACTATCTCCCATTCTCAAATCAACATACACTGCCACATGGTCATGGACCAGGGTAGTAGAGGAACCCTCTATTTCCTGCTATTGAAAAATTAGCTGGTGGATGCCGCACTCCACCAATCCCTTCAGAATCCAACTTCAGCTTTAATTTGCCATTAAAGATCCCCAGACAATTAGTCAGCCTGAAGCCTCTCTTCACTACAGAGCAGTATCTCTTCAAAAAGGCCACTACCAAGGCAATGTCCGTGATAGGGTTAAACAGGTGAACAACCAATGGTTTCTCCTCCATCACAATCAAGGCCTTATAGACTCATGGTTAGCTTTCTCCAATTCCTTACACTTCTCAATAACTCCCATGCAAAAATTGCTATGCACAAAAGAAATATCATAGTACCTTGGTGCTGCATGGTCCTGGATACAATAGATGTGACATGGTTCCACTCCAACTGATTTCTCCAGCAAATCCTGAACAAGGAACTCCAAACTCACTTCATGCAAATGACCAGGCATAACCTGAAACCGCAGGGTGTTCTGAATTCCCTTTTCGCTCCATTGAGCTCAGCAAAGAAAAATCCAGACCATCACATAATCTTGCCTCTTTTCAGGGTAAGGTAAAGCACGCTATCTGCAAGCTTTATATAACATAGGTTTGTGTGCTAATGAGGCAATTGAAAACACATGCACAGTCCATTAAACACACAAAATACAAGTGTAGCCAGTGTAGAGACTGAACTTTAAAGTGGGTACACCTGTTAAGGATGTCCTTAAATTACTAACCCAAAAAAACACACTCTCTAAGCATGCCCAGAAACATCCAAGTGTTGTTAACACACAAAAAGCACAAAAAAAAGCAAAGTCCCTGAGCATGCCCAGACCAACCCAAATGCAGCTAGCACAAAATAAGCCACCGCCTGTCCAAAAGTAAGCACATCATCCAGCATGTCCTTATTTAAGGTTAAGAAAAAAGAAGGTGGAAAAAGTACTGGAACGCATCAAAAACGCACATGCAGAAAAGCATCTGGAACTCATCTGGACTGCATTTCTATGGAGTGAACTAGCCCTAAGTGCCGGTTCACACTTGTGCGATGCGATTTTGATGCAAATGTTTTCATTGCGTGTTTGATTATTACCAGCGTGATTGTATTGCGAATTCAATGCGAATTTTACGCGCTTTAAATGTAAATTAGGCACAGATGCGATTTGTGCTCAGGCCAATCGAAAAGGCAAGAAAAAGATGGGTATTAACTTCCTGTGCTCTTCCTTGTTTTTCTTTTGTGGGAGAGTATTTTCGTTGAGGAGTGTGGTTTGTGTGAGTAGTCAGTGAGGATTTTGATTTTTGGTCATTATGTTTCATCAAATGCCGTTGATCATGGCAGCAGTTGTTACTGCTACTGCTGCAGTCCTGATGGACAAAGCCAGGAGGAAGAGGAGGAGGAGGAGGAGGAAGAGACTGATGAGCACAAGAAGATATTGGGTCCATCCAATTATTCAAAATAGGGAAGAGAGAGGCCAGTTCAGGATCCTCTACAATGATCTCAGGCAGCATGAGGAGAAGTTCTTCAACTATTCCCAGATGTCAGTAAATAGGTTAGTACCTGTACCCCTCTTCCTTCTCCTCCTCCCTCCTTCTTACTATCTATCACTGACATGCATCCTACTGACCACCAATCCCACTGACCACCAATGTAAGGGCATGCATCCCACTGACCACCAATGCCACTGACCACCAATCTTACTGACCACCAATGCTACTGACCACAAATCTTACTGACCACCAATGCCACTGACCACCAACGCCACTGACCACCAATCGCACTGACCACCAATCACACTGACCACCAATGCCACTGACCACCAATGTAAGGGCATGCATCCCACTGACCACCAATCTCACTGACCACCAATGCCACTGACCACCAATCCCACTGACCACCAATCCTACTTTTGATCTCTTTTCTCCTTTTACTATTTTCCTATTACCATTCTATTTGATTTTGTGTATGGGCTTTAGCCTGTCACTTACATTGAATTTGTGGTTTTATTCCTTAGTTTCGATGAATTGCTTCGGCTGCTTGGTACACGTTTGGAGTATCAAAACACCACCTTTTGGAATAGTGTGGAGCCAGCGGAAAGGTTGCTTGTTACATTAAGGTAAATTTTATAGATATACTTTGTGACATTTTATGCTATGCGCCATAGTAAGCTATAGTAAGAAATGCAAAGAATGCAGACAGATATGACAATAAAATTGTGTTCCAAAAAAAGTATTTATTTTTTTATTTTCAAAAACGTAATACATAATTTTTTTTTGATTACATACTTGGCATGAAATATTTTGGAAACAATCCAGCACTCTCTGACTTCCTCTGACTCTCTAGCTCTCTTACTTCCTCTGACTCTCTAATTTCCCCTATCTCTCTTAATTCTTCTGACTGTCTTGCTTCCTCTGACTGTCTAGCTTGAACGTAACTGAACTTATATTAAGTTATAAAACTTTAGTAACTCAAACTCTATCTTTCCAACTCATCCTCCCTGTCATCTCTCACTCTCTCATCCTCCCTCTGACTCTCTAACTCACTCTGACTCTCTAACCTCCCCTGACTCTCTAATTTCCCCTGACTCTCTAACTCACTCTGACTCTCTTACTTCCCCTGACTCTCTAACTCACTCTGACTCTCTTACTTCCCCTGACTCTCTAACTTCCCCTGACTCTCTTAATTCCTCTGACTGTCTTGCTTCCTCTGACTGTCTAACTTAAATGTAACTGAACTTATATTAAGTTACAAAACTTTAGTAACTCAAACTCTATCTCTCCAACTCATCCTCCCTGTCATCTCCAACTCTCTCATCCTCCCTCCCTCGCATCTTCATCTCCACTTTCCCCCTAATCTTTTTTCTCTACATCTCTATTTCCCTGAGCCATTCAAAATATGATAGCATTTTGGAATACACTATTCAAAATTACAAAAAATAATTTAACAAAAACATAACGCTAACAAAAAAAAGTATCAATTTTCAACATGAAGTTGGTAGCGGCATTAGCAGGTAGTCATCTACAAATTCAAAAAACTTGGTGAACTATGTTCATCAGTAGGGATGAGCTTCGAGTTCAAGTCGAACTCATGTTCGACTCGAACATTGGCTGTTCGCAAGTTTGCCGAAAAGCGAACAATTTGGGGTGTTCGTGGCAAATTCGAATGCCGCGGAACACCCTTTAAAAGTCTATGGGAGAAATCAAAAGTGCTAATTTTAAAGGCTTATAGGCAAGTTATTGTCATAAAAAGTGTTTGGGGACCCGGGTCCTGTCCCAGGGGACATGGATCAATGCAAAAAAAAGTTTTAAAAACGGCTGTTTTTTCAGGAGCAGTGATTTTATTAATGCTTAAAGTCAAACAATAAAAGTGTAATATCCCTTTAAATTTCGTAGCTGAGGGGTGTCTATAGTATGCCTGTAAAGGGGCGCATGTTTCCCGTGTTTAGAACAGTCTGACAGCAAAATTACATTTCGAAGGAAAAAACCCATTTAAAACTACTCGCGGCTATTGCATTGCCGACAATACACATAGTTCCTTGAAAAAGTCACGTGACTGTGATGTAACGCGTGGGAGGAGCCAAGGACGCTCTGTGCAGATCAGCAGTATCACACAGTGTACTGCACTGAATCTGCTCCTGTCTAAGGCGGCTGACTGCTATAGTAAAACCTGCATATGCCTTATCATTATAAGGCACACGTGAGTGGATTGAAGTTTGCCTGTGTACTTTGGTATCCTAACTATTGCACAATGATTGTTTTTTTCTCTTATCTGCCTATTTATGATTCTCACATTGGTTGTGAATAGAAGCAAAAAGCACATTGTTACTATGAAGGTCAATGAGCACCTTGATTAAGCAAGTGTTTTTAAACAGCTTTGCTAGTGATCAAAAGCTCTATACCAATCAGGATTCTACACCTGTATAATTGAACCTTCTGAATACATCCCTATATATTTATTTTTATGTGGATTTTTTATGTGAATTTTTTTTACACATTTGGTGTCACTAATTTTTTATAATTTTACACTATTTTGATTGCTGGATTTTTTAGGAATTTTTACTCACCGCTGGATTTATTTGACTATTTATATTTATTCTTATATATTCATTTTCATGCACATTGTGAAGCGCTTCAAATATCATTATTTATTCTTTTTAAGTGACTCTGAAAACACTCTCTTTTGATAGCAACCTCACTTGGTTTTATGTGTAATTATCAGCTATTTAGCATCACAGCGCTTTGTGTTTTATATATATTTAATACACATAGAAGTTCATTGATAAAAACGGCATGGGAATTCCCCACAGGGGAACCCCGAACCAAAATTTAAAAAAAAAAAATGACGTGGGGTTCCCCCTAAATTCCATACCAGACCCTTCAGATCTGGTATGGATTTTAAGGGGAACCCCGCGCCAAAAAAAAAAAAGGTGTGGGGTCCCCCCAAAAATCCATACCAGACCCTTATCCAAGCGCGCAACCTGGCAGGCCACAGGAAAAGAGGGGGGACAAGAGTGCGCCCCCCCTCCTGAACCGTACCAGGCCACATGCCCTCAACATTGGGAGAGTGCTTTGGGGTAGCCCCCCAAAACACCTTGTCCCCATGTTGATGAGGACAAGGGCCTCATCGCCACAACCCTGGCCGGTGGTTGTGGGGGTCTGCGGGTGGGGGGCTTATCGGAATCTGGAAGCCCCCTTTAACAAGGGGACCCCCAGATCCCGTCCCCCGTGTGTGAAATGGTAAGGGGGTACTTACCCCTACCATTACACTAAAAAACTGTCAAAAATGTTAAAAATGACAAGCGACAGTTTTTGACAATTCCTTTATTTAAATGCTTCTTCTTTCTTCTATCTTCCTTCATCTTCTGGTTCTTCTGGTTCTTCCTCCGGCATTCTCGTCCAGCATCTCCTCTGCGGCATCTTCTATCTTCTTCTCCTCGGGCCGCTCCGCACCCATGGCATGGGGGGAGGCTCCCGCCCTTCTCTTCATCTTCTTCTTCATCCTCTTCTCTTCTTCCTTCTTCTCTTCTTCATTTTCTTCTCCGGGCCGCTCCGCATCCATGCTGGCATGGAGGGAGGCTCCCGCTGTGTGACGACGTCTCCTCATCTGACGGTTCTTAAATAATGGGGGGCGGGGCCACCCGGTGACCCCGCCCACCCCCCCTCTGACGCACGGGACATGACGGGACTTCCCTGTGGCATTCCCCGTGACGTCACAGGGAAGTCCCATCAAGTCACCGTGCGTCAGAGGGGGGCGGGGTCACCGGGTGGCCCCGATCCCCGTTATTTAAGAACCGTCAGACGAGGAGACGCCGTCACACAGCGGGAGCCTCCCTCCATGCCAGCATGGGTGCGGAGCGGTCCGGAGAAGAAAATGAAGAAGAGAAGAAGAGAAGAGCGGGAGCCTCCCCCCATGCCATGGGTGCGGAGCGGCCCGAGGAGAAGAAGATAGAAGACGTCGCGGAGGAGATGCTGGACGAGAACGCCGGAGGAAGAACCAGAAGAGCCAGAAGAACCAGAAGAAGAAGATGAAGGAAGATAGAAGAAAGAAGATGCATTTAAATAAAGGAATTGTCAAAAACTGTCTCTTGTCATTTTTAACATTTTTGACAGTTTTTTAGTGAAATGGTAGGGGTAAGTACCCCCTTACCATTTCACACGGGGGGGGCGGGATCTGGTGGGCCTCTTGTTAACCACTTGCCGACCGCCTAACGCAGATATACTGCGGCAGAATGGCACGGGCAGGCAGAATCACGTACCCGTACGTGATCTGCCTCCCGCGGGCGGGGGGTCCGATCGGACCCCCCCGGTGCCAGCGGCGGTGGGCATTTGACTGGGAGCGTCGGGAGGCGAGGGGGAGACCATTCGATCATGGTCCCCCCCTCGCGATCGCTCCCAGCCAATGGGAATCCTCCTCTGCCTGTGTGTAGTTTCACACAGGCAGAGGATGTGATGTCATCTCTCCTCGATCTGGCAGTTTCCGTTCCAGCGCCGAGGAGAGAAGACAAGTGAGTGCACAACACACACACACAGTAGAACATGCCAGGCATACCTTACACCCCCGATCCCCCCCCCGATCCCCCCCCAATCACCCCCCCCCTGTCACAAACTGACATTAGCAGTATTTTTTTTTTTTTTTCTGATTACTGCATAGTGTCAGTTTGTGACAGTTACAGTGTTAGGGCAGTGAGTATTACCCCCCTTTAGGTCTAGGGTACCCCCCTAACCCCCCCTAATAAAGATTTAACCCCTTGATCACCCCCTGTCACCAGTGTCACTAAGCGATCATTTTTCTGATCGCTGTATTATGGTCGCTGGTGACGCTAGTTAGGGACGTAAATATTTAGGTTCGCCGTCAGCGTTTTATAGCGACAGGGACCCCCATATACTACCTAATAAATGTTTTAACCCCTTGATTGCCCCCTAGTTAACCCTTTCACCACTGATCACCGTATAACTGTTACGGGTGACGCTGGTTAGTTCGTTTATTTTTTATAGTGTCAGGGCACCCGCCGTTTATTACCGAATAAAGGTTTAGCCCCCTGATCGCCCGGCGGTGATATGCGTCGCCCCAGGCAGCGTCAGATTAGCGCCAGTCCGCTAACACCCACGCACGCACCGTACGCCTCCCTTAGTGGTATAGTATCTGAACGGATCATTATCTGATCCAATCAGATCTATACTAGCGTCCCCAGCAGTTTAGGGTTCCCGAAAACGCAGTGTTAGTGGGATCAGCCCAGATACCCGCTAGCACCTGCGTTTTGCCCCTCCGCCCGGCCCAGCCCAGCCCACCCAAGTGCAGTATCGATCGATCACTGTCACTTACAAAACACTAAACGCATAACTGCAGCTTTCGCATAGTCAGGCCTGATCCCTGCGATCGCTAACAGTTTTCTTGGTAGCGTTTTGGTGAACTGGCAAGCAGCAGCCCCAGGCAGCGTCAGATTAGCGCCAGTACCGCTAACACCCACGCACGCAGCATACGCCTCCCTTAGTGGTATAGTATCTGATCGGATCAATATCTGATCAGATCTATACCAGCGTCCCCAGCAGTTTAGGGTTCCCACAAACGCAGTGTTAGCGGGATCAGCCCAGATACCTGCTAGCACCTGCGTTTTGCCCCTCCGCCCGGCCCAGCCCAGCCCACCCAAGTGCAGTATCGATCGATCACTGACACTTACAAAACACTAAACGCATAACTGCAGCGTTCGCAGAGTCAGGCCTGATCCCTGCGATCGCTAACAGTTTTTTTGGTAGTGTTTTGGTGAACTGGCAAGCACCAGCGGCCTAGTACACCCCGGTCGTAGTCATACCAGCACTGCAGTAACACGTGGTGACGTTGCGAGTCCCATAAGTGCAGTTCAAGCTGGTGAGGTGGCAAGCACAAGTAGTGTCCCGCTGCCACCAAAAAGACAAACACAGGCCCGTCGTGCCCATAGTGCCCTTCCTGCTGCATTCGCCAATACTAATTGGGAACCCACCGCTTCTGCAGCGCCCGTACTTCCCCCATTAACATCCCCAACCAAATGCAGTCGGCTGCATGAGAGGCATTTTCTTTATGTCCTCCCGAGTACCCCTACCCAGCGAACCCCCCAAAAAAGATGTTGTGTCTGCAGCTAGCGCGGATATAGGCGTGACACCCGCTATTATTGTCCCTCCTGTCCTGACAATCCTGGTCTTTGCATTGGTGAATATTTTGAACGCTACCATGCACTAGTTGACTATTAGCGTAGGGTACAGCATTGCACAGACTAGGACACACTTTCACAGGGTCTCCCAAGATGCCATCGCATTTTGAGAGACCCGAACCTGGAACCGGTTACAGTTATAAAAGTTAGTTACAAAAAAAAGTGTAAAAAAAAAAAAAAACACATACAAAAATATTAAATAAAAAAAAAATAGTTGTCGTTTTATTGTTCTCTCTCTCTCTATTCTTTCTCTCTATTGTTCTGCTCTTTTTTACTGTATTCTATTCTGCAATGTTTTATTGTTGTTATGTTTTATCATGTTTGCTTTTCAGGTATGCAATTTTTTATACCTTACCGTTTACTGTGTTTTATTGTTAACCATTTTTTTGTCTTCAGGTACGCCATTCACGACTTTGAGTGGTTATACCAGAATGATGCCTGCAGGTTTAGGTATCATCTTGGTATCATTCTTTTCAGCCAGCGGTCGGCTTTCATGTAAAAGCAATCCTAGCGGCTAATTAGCCTCTAGACTGCTTTTACAAGCAGTGGGAGGGAATGCCCCCCCCCAACGTCTTCCGTGTTTTTCTCTGGCTCTCCTGTCTCAACAGGGAACCTGAGAATGCAGCCGGTGATTCAGCCAGCTGACCATAGAGCTGATCAGAGACCAGAGTGGCTCCAAACATCTCTATGGCCTAAGAAACCGGAAGCTACTAGCATTTTATGACTTAGATTTCGCCGGATGTAAACAGCGCCATTGGGAAATTGGGAAAGCATTTTATCACACCGATCTTGGTGTGGTCAGATGCTTTGAGGGCAGAGGAGAAATCTAGGGTCTAATAGACCCCAATTTTTGCAAAAAAGAGTACCTGTCACTACCTATTGCTCTGATAGGGGATATTTACATTCCCTGAGATAACAATAAAAATGATTTAAAAAAAAAAATGAAAGGAACAGTTTAAAAATAAGATAAAAAAATAATAATAATAAAGAGAAAAAAAAAAAAAAAGCACCCCTGTCCCCCATGCTCTCGCGCTAAGGCGAACGCAAGCGTCGGTCTGGCGTCAAATGTAAACAGCAATTGCACCATGCATGTGAGGTATCGCCGCGAAGGTCAGATCGAGGGCAGTAAGTTTAGCAGTAGACCTCCTCTGTAAATCTAAAGTGGTAACCTGTAAAGGCTTTTAAAGGCTTTTAAAAATGTATTTAGTTTGTCGCCACTGCACGTTTGTGCGCAATTTTAAAGCATGTCATGTTTGGTATCCATGTACTCGGCCTAAGATCATCTTTTTTATTTCATCAAACATTTGGGCAATATAGTGTGTTTTAGTGCATTAAAATGTAAAAAAGTGTGTTTTTTCCCCAAAAAATGCGTTTGAAAAATCGCTGCGCAAATACTGTGTGAAAAAAAAAATGAAACACCCACCATTTTAATCTGTAGGGCATTTGCTTTAAAAAAAAAAATATAATGTTTGGGGGTTCAAAGTAATTTTCTTGCAAAAAAAAATTATTTTTTTATGTAAACAATAAGTGCTTTGTCTTCAAGTGGTTAGAAGAGTGGGTGATGTGTGACATAAGCTTCTAGATGTTGTGCATAAAATGCCAGGACAGTTCAAAACCCCCCCAAATTACCCCATTTTGGAAAGTATACACCCCAAGCTATTTGCTGAGAGTCATATTGAGTCCATGGAATATTTTATATTGTGACACAAGTTGCGGGAAAGAGACAATTTTTTATTTATTTTTTATTTTTTTGCGCAAAGTTGTCACTAAATGATATATTGCTCAAACATGCCATGGGAATATGTGAAATTACACCCCAAAATACATTCTGTTGCTTCTCCTGAGTACGGGGATACCACATGTGTGAGACTTTTTGGGAGCCTAGCCGCGTACGGGACCCCGAAAACCAAGCACCGCCTTCAGGCTTTCTAAGGCCGTAAATTTTTGATTTCACTCTTCACTGCCTATCACAGTTTCGGAGGCCATGGAATGCCCAGGTGGCAAAAAAAACCCCCTAATGACCCCATTTTGGAAAGTAGACACCCCAATCTATTTGATGAGAGGTATAGTGAGTATTTTGCAGACCTCACTTTTTGTCACAAAGTTTTGAAAATTGAAAAAAGAAAAAAAAAATTTTTTTTCTCGTCTTTCTTTATTTTCAAAAACAAATGAGAGCTGCAAAATACTCACCATGCCTCTCAGCAAATAGCTTGGGGTGTCTACTTTCCAAAATGGGGTCATTTGGGGGGGTTTGTGCCACCTGGGCATTCCATGGCCTCCGAAACTGTGATAGGTAGTGAGGAGTAAAATCAAAAATGTACGCCCTTAGAAATCCTGAAGGCAGTGATTGGTTTTCGGGGTCCCGTACGCGGCTAGGCTCCCAAAAAGTCCCACACATGTGGTATCCCCATACTCAGGAGAAGCAGCTAAATGTATTTTGGGGTGCAATTCCACATATGCCCATGGCCTGTGTGAGCAATATATCATTTAGTGACAACTTTGTGCAAAAAAAATAAAAAATAGTCACTTTCCCGCAACTTGTGTCAAAATATAAAACATTCCATGGACTCAACATGCCTCAAAGCAAATAGCTTGGGGTGTCTACTTTCCAAAATGGGGTCATTTGGGGGGGGGGGTTTATATCATCTGGGCATTTTATGGCCTTCAAAACTGTGATAGGTAGTGAGGAGTAAAATCAAAAATGTACGCCCTTAGAAATCCTGAAGGCAGTGATTGGTTTTCGGGGCCCCGTACGCGGCTAGGCTCCCAAAAAGTCCCACACATGTGGTATCCCCGTACTCAGGAGAAGCAGCTAAATGTATTTTGGGGTGCAATTCCACATATGCCCATGGCCTGTGTGAGCAATATATCATTTAGTGACAACTTTTTGTAATTTTTTTTTTTTTTGTCATTATTCAATCACGTGGGACAAAAAAAATGAATATTCAATGGGCTCAACATGCCTCTCAGCAAATTCCTTGGGGTGTCTACTTTCCAAAATGGGGTCATTTGGGGGGGGTTTGTACTGCCCTGCCATTTTAGCACCTCAAGAAACGACATAGGCAGTCATAAATTAAATGCTGTGTAAATTCCAGAAAATGTACCCTAGTTTGTAGACGCTATAACTTTTGCGCAAACCAATAAATATACACTTATTGACATTTTTTTTACCAAAGACATGTGGCCGAATACATTTTGGCCTAAATGTATGACTAAAATTGAGTTTATTGGATTTTTTTTAGAACAAAAAGTAGAAAATATCATTTTTTTTCAAAATTTTCGGTCTTTTTCCGTGTATAGCGCAAAAAATAAAAACGGCAGAGGTGATCAAATACCATCAAAAGAAAGCTCTATTTGTGGGAAGAAAAGGACGCAAAGTTCATTTGGGTACAGCATTGCATGACCGCGCAATTAGCAGTTAAAGCGACGCAGTGCCGAATTGTAAAAAGTGCTCTGGTCAGGAAGGGGGTAAAACCTTCCGGGGCTGAAGTGGTTAAAGGGGGCTTCCAGATTCCGATAAGCCCCCCACCCGCAGACCCCCACAACCACCGGCCACTCTCGCCCCCCTCTTTTCCTGCAGCCTGCCAGGTTGCGTGCTCGGATAAGGGTCTGGTATGGATTTTTGGGGGGACCCCACGCCGTTTTTTTTTTTTTTTTGGTGCGGGGTTCCCCTTAAAATCCATACCAGACCTGAAGGGCCTGGTATGGAATTTAGGGGGACTCCCACGTCATTTTTTTTTTTTTTTTTTTTGGTTTGGGGTTCCCCTGTGGGGAATTCCCATGCCGTTTTTATCAATGAACTTCTATGTGTATTGTCGGCAATGCAATAGCCGCGAGTAGTTTTAAATGGGTTTTTTCCTTCGAAATGTAATTTTGCTGTCAGACTGTTCTAAACACGGGAAACATGCGCCCCTTTACAGACATACTATAGACACCCCCCAGCTATGAAATTTAAAGGGATATTACACTTTTATTGTTTGACTTTAAGCATTATTAAAATCACTGCTCCTAAAAAAACGGCCTTTTTAAAACTTTTTTTTTGCATTGATCCATGTCCCCTGGGGCAGGACCCAGGTCCCCAAACACTTTTTATGACAATAACTTGCCTATAAGCCTTTAAAATTGGCACTTTTGATTATTCATGTTCGTGTCCCATAGACTTTAACGGTGTTCGCGTGTTCGAACGAACTTTTTTCCTGTTCGCATGTTCTGGTGCGAACCGAACAGGGGGGTGTTCGGCTCATCCCTATTCATCAGGCTTGGTTAAATCATGCTGTTGTAGTGTTGCTGTTGAAGAGCTTGGTAGTGTTAGCTGCAAGGCTTCACCTTGTGTTGAGGGATATTTCCTCAATAACACAGGTGGGGATATCTCGTTATCTGGTGGTACACTTGGGTGCCCATATTGTCGATAGGGTGTAGGCATGTTTGAGGCTACTTCAAGCGATCGATTGTCATATGAATAATGACTTGGAATTGTCAGTTTCTGCTGTTCCATTGGTCTTGTTACAGGTGGAAATTGATTTGCCACGGACGGTATTTGCTCGTAGAGCTGTGCTGGTCTGTTTTGTGCCTGGACATGGTAAGATGTTGAGTCAAGTGGTCTCATATCCATTTGTCTGCCGATATCCGTGGTTCTACTTGGGGGTGAAATTACTGAGGCAACAGGTGAAGGAATAGGATGTGGGATTCTTGATCTGGGGGTCTCATAAATGCTAGAGGGTTCTGCAAAACTAGAGGGAAAAGGGTTTGGTGCAGTGTTTGAGGCAGAAAAAATGGGAGTAAATATTTGAGTAGTAGGAATGTCGTGCATTGGCACAGAAACATGGCGTGGCACAGTGAATGAATGGATGCAATGTTGCACTGCAATCCTCATATTAAAGTAATGATCTGGCAAGACCTCTTTGAGAAGAGGCACCAGACTAATGGCAAACATAGTGTGAGGGCATTGCTGGGCATCGATTTGTTCAGTGATACTTGACACTATGTTTAGTAATTTATTGGTCTGGTCCTGCTCTTCAACCTGTTCTGCTGCCCTGCTGCTTTTCTTCCTGCGGGAAGCAGATGCTTGCCTTTGCCTTCTGGTGGAAGGTGTCGAAAACATCCGTATTCTCATTATCCTGCTCCTGAGCAGAGGACTCATGTACCTCGATCAGCTCACCCTGTAGCTCCATAGATGAATCCTCCTGATTTGTGCAAGCAAATGATACTCCTTCATCATCGTCAACACTAGGAGCATGCTCCTCCTCCCTATCCTCCTCCTCCCAACTTGCTTCCGTGCTGCAATACAAAAAATTTAAACTGGAACTCTGTTATGCAATAAAAAGTATAGCTGATAGGGGGAAAAGTAAAGGTTAGGGTTAGGACTGGTTAATTAGATAGAGATGGTAGAGTGACCGATTCATGTATCATAACTTACTTCCTCAATTCTAGTACTGGCTTAAAAAAATCCATGTATCTGGCGAAGGCATAGGGACGCTTTGGGGGGGCACCAGACCCACTCCTTGATTCACACTGCAGTCTCTGGTGTCTCTGAAGTGTGTCCTTGAGGCTCTTCCACCTAGTGCGTATGAGTCCTTCTGTAATAAAAAAAAAAACATAATTATTTTATTTTATATTTTTTTCAGGTACCTAGCAACTGGAAATTCATTTGCCAGCTTACACTACGAGTTTAAATTGGGAAAATCTACGGTGAGCACAATTGTGCGTGACACCTGTATCGCCATCTAGGAGGTCCTAAGAGATGTGGTCATGAGAAAACCAAACAAAGAGGAATGGAACACCAAAGCTGAGTTGTTTTGGGAGCGCTGCAACTTCCCTAACTGTGTTGGTGCCATAGACGGCAAACACATCAGAATTGTGAGGCCAGTCGGTAGTGGGACAAAATTTTTTAATTATAAAAAATATTTTTCTTTCGTTCTTCTGGCAGTGGCTGATGCCACATCGACATTGGTTCTTATGGGAGCAGTTCTGACTCCAGCATTTTTTCCTACACAAGTTTTGGAAGAATGATTCGGGAGAACGCACTAGACCTCCTAAACGAACGACCACTCCCTGGAACATCCGAACCCTCTCTCCCTTTAATATTTGTCGGTGATGAGGCTTTCGCTCTTTCAGAAAAAATGCTCAGGCCATATGCTAACCGGTCACTGTCTGTTGAGAAAAGGGTCTTTAATTATCGGCTAACAAGAGCACGAAGAGTTGTGGAGTGTACTTTCGGAATCCTGGCAAACAAATGGCGTTTTCTTCACATGCCAATAACTTTAAGCATGGAAAACGCCATAATTGCCGTAAAAGCTGCCTGTGCACTCCACAATTTTGTCCGCGAAAGAGATGGATACCTTTTCGAGGACTCTTTAATGGATGAGATGGAAGGCGCAGATTGGACACATACAAGGGGCAATTACAGAGAGGCCAGCATCCGTGAGAAATGTACTGACTTCTTTATGAGTCCTGCCGGTCAGGTATCATGGCAGCTTGATGCCATTCAATAAAGACCAATAACTTTTTCCCTGTTAATGCTGCATCGTCTACTATCTGTACTTTTTTCTATAAATGTAATAAAGTTTTATTGTTCGACAGTGTGTCCATCTATTTTTTGCACTTTCTGTGTCAACATACAGGGCATGCAATTTCATTTCACAACATTGGTAGTCAGTGGGATTGGTTGTCAGTGGCATTGGTGGTCAGTAAGATTGGAGGTCAGTGGCATTGGTGGTCAGTGGCATTGGTGGTCAGTGGGGTTGGTGGTCAGTGGGGTTGGTGGTCAGTGGCATTGGTGGTCAGTGGCGTTGGTGGTCAGTGGCGTTGATGGTCAGTGGCGTTGATGGTCAGTGGGATTGGTGGTCAGTGGGGTTGGTGGTCAGTGGCATTGGTGGTCAGTGGGGTTGGTGGTCAGTGGGATTGGTGGTCAGTGGGGTTGGTGGTCAGTGGGGTTGGTGGTCAGTGGGATTGGTGATCAGTGGCATTGGTGGTCAGTGACATTGGTGGTCAGTGGGATGCATGCCTTTACATTGGTGGTCAGTGGCATTGGTGGTTTGTGGGACGCATGCCCTTAAATTGGTGGTCAGTGGGATGAATAAATAGAAATATACTTACGTTTATGTTTGTGAACCTGAGGTGTGAAGTCATCCCAGGCTGCATACAGACTTTTACAAATTTCATCCCAGCCTCTCTCTTCCGGGCATTGTTTTTGTATTCTTCAATCTGGCTGTCCCATATATAAGGCCTGTCACGGACCAGTCTGATGAGCTTCTCATTATCAATGGTGTTCCGACACCTGGGGGCCATCTTGACGGCTTACAGATGGACATGAGACAGGAAACAGGAAGTGAGGGGGCAGAACTGAGTTGAACTGAAAGGAGGAGCTGGAGGGGAAGAATTCGCACATATCTGAACCAACAATGCGCTGCCAGAACGATTTACATCTATGGAGACTAAATTCGCAACATTGTAAACTCGCACAAGATCCTTTTTTTCATCACATCGCATTCGGAGAGGAATCGCAACGCATATATGTAAATGACCATAATTGAAAACAATTACTTTTTGCATGACATGCAAATCTAGTTTTTGTTTAATGCAACGCATTCGTTATAAACTCGCACAAGTGTGAACCGGCACTAAAGCTAGTAACTTTGGGGGGGGGGGTTACTCTGCCTGTAAAGTGGTGCATCTGTAGCATGTATCAAAAATGCTGCTTCAAAAATGTACGGCTTTAGAGAAAACGTACAAATAGACATTGCAGCTGCAAGATTTGAACACAAAAAAATAGCCTGCCCCCAATATTTACAAGGCCATTTGTGGCTGTAAAGGCCTAAAATGAGAACCCCCCACGTGAAAAATACCACCCCAAAAATCACAAAATATTATGCCCCTCCCACACACTAACAAACCCCTAGCCAAACACGCAGCAAGCCAGCCCATGAAAGGGGGGTGTATTCTTGAGGGCAGGAGGGGCTCGGCAAACCCAAAAGTCAATCACCTTGTTCCCATATTCAGGGGGACAAGGACCTCTTCCACACAACCCTAGGCTGGGGTTGTGGGGGGCTGCAGACAGGGGGCTTTACGGAATGTGGAAATCCCCTTTAAACTAGTGGTTACAAGGTGCTTTGTGGTTGGTATTGGGCTGAGCCCAACATGCCCCAAAGGCAGCCACCTATGTTGAGTGCATGTGGCCTTGTATGGTTCAGGAGGGGGTTGGGCGATCGTTCTTCTCGTCCATTTCCTAGCTGGTCCTGTTGTATGCCCTGAAAAAATATGTGGTTTGGATTGGTAAAGGCAGCTCACAGCCTTTTGAGAATGGAGTGGAGTGTGGAGTTCCCCTTTAAAAGCAAGAGCTAGCCCATGGAAATCCAAGGGGTTAGAGGGGAGAGACAAGAGCATTGGAGAATGGAGTGTAGAGCTCCCCTTTAAAAGCAAAAGCTAGCCCAAGGAAATCATATGAATTAGAAGGGGGAGACAAGAGCATTGGAAAATGTAGTGTGGAGTTCCCCTTTAAAAGCAAAAGCTAGCCCATGGAAATCCAATTGGTTAGAGGGGGGAGACAAGAGCATTGGAGAATGGAGTGTGGAGTTCCCTTTTAAAAGCAAAAGCTAGCCCATGGAAATCATATGAATTAGAGGGGGGAGACATGAGCATTGGAGTATGTAGTGTGGAGTTCCCCTTTAAAAGCAAAAGCTAGCCCATGGAAATCCAAGGGGTTAGAGGGGGGGAAACAAGAGCATTGGAGAATGGAGTGTGGAGTTCCCCTTTTAAAAGCAAAAGCTAGCCCAAGGAAATCATATGCATTAGATGGGGAAGGTTAAATGCCCTTTTAGGAGGAGCTAGAGGAGAGAGAGTCTTTTTACATAATTTTAACAAGGTGCACAACACATGTTAGCAACGTAACATGCTAACATGATCTGTGTTTAAATATCATTAAAAAATACATAAAGGTAAACCAGCGTAAACAAAACATTGTCAAGTTTAGAGTTGCGCCCGTTCAACCCACGCAATTGCCTTTGCGTTGCTTGACATTTACTAAGATTTTGGCCGCGCAATGAACAAATGCAATTGAGCGATCGCAAGAGCTGCTTGCCCGCGAACAGTGCATAAATTGATCTCACGCAGTTCTAAACGTACTTGCAGGCACAGCAGGCTTGCTCTGAGAAACTTACTTTCTCATTCTATTTGGGCATATTTGTTACTTGGGCAGTTGTTACTATACTTCCTCACATCACCCCACATCACCTCATAATATTGGCACCTCCATCTTCTGTTAATATTGGAGTGAAGATGCCGTGCACCATGTCCATATTGGCACTCAGATTTCATTCTCTCGTGCGCCGAGATCACTATAGTAAATGGGGATTAGTACTCTGTTACCGGCGCAAACATTTCGTAAATAATAAATTGAACTTTGCGCCTCGGCGTGCGCCTCTGCTGATGGCGCAAACATTTCGTAAATCAGCCCAACTGTCCTTTTAAGATGTAAAAAGGAGAATATATATTGTACAGTTTCAGTTTCTGCAGAGTATTTATATTCTCAATTACAGAAAGTCAGAGAATAGTTCTAAATAATTGCCTATTTAATCTCTTCCATTAACACCAACATTCCGCTAACACTATTTTAAGCACATTTCTACTTTTTTGGAAAATTGATACTGTAGATTGGGACCAGCTTGGTAAAAGAAAATAATTACCTTTTTTTGTTCTCTCATGTCTATATTGACTTCAAGTTTTCCATTGTGCTTTAAAGATTAGAGATCTATTCTCTTTTCTTGCATTGGCTGCATGATTCTTCAGTTTATATTTTGAGAACACCAGAATGTCTATATAGGCATTAGCAAATATAAAAGATAATGGGGGCGATTCAATTAATGCCAGCCCCCGGCTCTCTGTATCACTAATAACAGACAGACCACTGAAGGATACTGTTAGCATTCCCCCCATATTCAGATGCTGCCATTTGACGTTCCGACTACTTGAGTTTATATCACGTTATTTCAATCTCAGGGTGCATTTATATTATAGCTTTGATGAGCACCCCTGAACTCAGAAAAGTTTTGCCTTGTCCTGTTTAAACTGCATCTATCACTGCCGGCAGAATGTAAAGGAAGGGCACAGGTGTTTGGGCCCGCCTACATGGGCTTGCGGCAGCCCCGCCCCTCTCCACTTATGTAATATGTATTTTGTTAGCAGTTATTAAAAATGCTACTGTCTCTGTAAATCCTGTGGAGAATTATTTATCCAATCAAGATTAATGGAGTTTTCTAGAATTCCTGGGAGCCCTATAAATAGGGAAGAGCTCCCAGTCATTTCACAGTTGGTCAAGCCTGGAAAAAGAGCTATAATACTCCTCTTAAAAGCTTGACCATGAAGACCATCTTCAGGCAGATCCTGGAAAGAGCAGAGAGTGGCAGGGGAGACGAATGGCTGCGAAGATGCCTAGCAATGGCGGAAGAGGACAGTGCAGATGTACAGCAGGAATGGGCAGACAGTACGGAAGAGATGCCGGTAGAAGACTCACCAGGGCGGCATTCTCAAGACCCCACCATGGAAGAAGGAGGTATGCTTTGCTGGAGACAGAGGAGCCAGCTGCTGGAGAGGAAGGATGTGACGTTGATGAGGCAAGAGGAGGAGACGTCGAGTCACGCATGGAGTGCTGCTGACAAAGGACAGGAGGCGGGACCGAGACGTCATGCTAGAAAGAAGCGCAGAAGCCCCTCCACAAGCAACCAGCAGGGGTAGGCGGGCTAGATCACGCCTCTTGGAAGTTCGGGCTGTCTGGCCGACTCCCCCCACTGCTGTTACTAGGCAGCAAGAAATAGATGCTCCCCTGTCAGCTATAATGAACAAGAAAGTGCAGGCTGCAGCAGAGGATCTTCAGCGCCATCTACAGTAAGCAGCGCTGTTATTAAGAATGTCTCACAGGCTGCTGATAACAATAATGCATCTGCTGCTAATGGTGAGTTTATTAATAAAACATGCTATCTGAATTGATTGGTTATTTATCCTCTTTAGTGCAAATGTTTTCTGCTAATTCAAATTTAGTTACTGCTAATACTCCTTCAGTTAATCAGTTTGTTACTAATTCACCTAATGTTTTTTCATATACAGTGCATCAGTTAGATGCCAATTCTGTTACTACTATTTCTGGATTACAATCAGTTACCAATGTGCCTGTTGTGAATATGTCTGAAAAAAATACAATACCTGAGACATGCTTTAAAGAAGTCATGCTGTTTGCAAGGAAGAATTTATTGATGTCACTCCATACTTCTGCTAAGGAATTTTATGTTAGGCATTATAAAAAATCTGATGACAAAGCAGAAGACCGTAAGTATATTCCCAAATAATTTTTTCATTGGTTACAGACATACTGTATATTTTCCAGTGTATTGACTGAAAAGAAACCTGAGTTATGCGGTGGGTTATTTCAGCATTTGGAACAGGTGTTAGAAGCGTACAGAAATTTCGGAGGTATGGGATGGTTTCAGTATGATGAGTCATTCCGAATTATCTATTCATCCCTCACTTAAATGGGGGATGAAAGACTTGGGATTATGGTTAAATTTACTTGTTCCACAAAAATCTCCCACGCCTAGACAAAATGCTGTTAGTAATTTATCAGCAGCCTATAAAAAGGCGGTTTTGTTTTGCATATACTGAATCAAAGTGTAAATGGAATACATCATGCAGCTACAAGCATGAATATTCCTTTTGCACAGGTGTACACCCAGTGGTCAAATGCAATAAAAAGAAACATGTCAGTGCAATCTTCAAAGGGGGTAACTTTACAAAAAGCCTGCACACCAGTGAGGCTAATAAATACGCTTCAATGGATGGGCAAATACCCAAACAAGGAGAAAGCTAGGTTTTTGATTCAGGGATTTTCTTTTGGCTTTCCCGTTTTTCCAAGGTAAAGGTTGTTCTTCAGTTTTGAATCTTAAGTCTGTTGATAGGGCTCCCCAGGTAGTTTGGAAAAAATTGAATAGGAAAATAGTGGAAGACGAAATAGCAGGTCCATTTGTTTACCCACCTTTTAAAAATTTTAAGATTTCCCCTTTTAGGTCTCGTTCCCAAAAAAGAGCCCAATACCTATAGAATTATACATCATTTATCTTTTCCTGTTGGAAAATCATTGAATGATGAAATAGATGATTCCCTTTGGTATCTTATGCTTCATTTGAATCAGCTATCGACAAAATAAGAGATATAGGGCAGGGAGCTTTATTGGCTAGACTTTTACCGATTTCCCCAGAGGAATTTCATTCTCTAGGCTTTTTCTTTGACGTCTTTTATATTTTCAATAAGTGCCTCCCTATTGGATGTGTTCTTTCATGTTCTTACTTTGAGGATTTTTCAACTTTTTTACATTGGGTTATTTCAGTCAAGTCAGGTTGGGAGGGAATTGTCCATTATTTAGATTACTTTTTATTTATTGGTCCTGAAGAGTCCGGTTTTTGTTTAGATTTGTTGAATAAATTCCAGGAGACGTTGAAGTCTTTTGGAGTTCCCCTACCCGAAGGAAAAATGGTGTATTCGTGCACGGTGATTGAATTTTTAGGTATCATTATTGATACATCTTTATTTGAGTTTAGATTACCGGTTACAAAAATTGTGAGGTTAAAAAACATGATTTATGTTTTGCTAAGGAAAAATAAAATATTGTTAAAGGAAATGCAATCATTAATTAGTTTGCTAGCTTTTACCTTAGGTGTTATGCCTATAGGCCGTATATTTTCTAGGTGATTATACCTTGCTACTGCAGGATTAAAATCTCCCTTTTCTCATATTAGACTAACGGATTCACTTAACGAAGATTTAATAGTCTAGGCTAGATTTCTGGAATAATACAACGGTCGTTCTTTTTTTCACGACAAGTTTATATTTGCAGCTGATTTTCATCTTTTCACAAACGCTGCTGGTTCAAAAGGGTTTGTAGCAATTTGGAAGTTACACTGGTGTTGTAACACTTGGCCAGATGCCTGGGTGGTAAAAAAATTGACAAAAAATATTGTATTGCTTGAACTCTTTCCGGTAGTGGTTGTTGTTTAATTGTGGGGGCGTTTTTTGTGAGTAAGCAAATCCTTATTCAAACAGACAATAAGGGTGTGCTTTTCGCAATTAATTGCCTGTCAGTAAAATCTTTTTTCCTGTCATTAAACTATTACGTCACTTGGTTTTCTTATGCTTAAAATGGAACATATGGTTAAAGGCAAAATTTACTCCTGATGTTGATGTTGTCATCACTGACTAATTTTCTCGATTTTCTAATGAGTCGTATTCGTCAGCTACTACCCAATGCCAATTTGGAAGGTCATGCTTGTCCAGTTTATCTGTGGGACCTGATCTGACCTTAGCTTTTCAAGCAATTAAGAATTCAGTGGCTCCACAAACTTGGAAGGTATATTCCAAAGCTTGAGATAGATGGGAAACTTTTTGTAAAGGGAGTGATACGTTATCCTTTGCTCCTTCCGAAGATTACATATTATTATTTTTGACGTCTTTAATGGAAAAGCGCTTTGTGCCTAGTCATATCATTAAGATATTAGCCGGTATTTCTTTCTTTTTTCGCCTGCAGAACCCTCATTTATTTTTTGGTCAAACAGGCTCTAAAAGGTTGTAAAAAACAAAATTATGCTCCTGACACCAGGAGGCCCATATCGTTGGAAATGCTTGAAAGAATTTTTTCATAGTACTTCTTTGGTTTGTTAAAAAAAAACACAAAGGTTAACGCTGCGCTCAAAATGAAATAAAAGGTAAATAATGAGAGAGAAAATAAAGCAGCCAGCACCAAAAAGTCTAATAAAAGAACTCCAGTAAATAAGTGAAAAAGATGCAGCGCTAAAATCATATATGATTACAACAAAGAAATAATGAAAAAACTCTCATCAGAGAAAACTAAGGTAGATACCATACAAAAAATATATATAAATTAAAATAATATATCTAAAAGTCAGACTGAAAAAAGTAATGGCGAAGAGACCTTCATCCAGAAAGACTAAGGTGGATACCAAACAAACCAAAAATGTGATGTGCAAATGAAAATGACAACATAAAATTGGTTAATAAAATATGTGATAAACCAAATTAGATAAAACAATAACAAATACAGAAATCAATAAAAAAAATTCCACAAAAAATGTTTTATATAAATGTGAAATCCCATCTCAGAAGTATTCAGTGAAAAAGTGAAAAAAGAAAAAAGTCCATAAAATAAGTTAAAAAAAATATGAAAAAAATAGTCCAGAGGTAGGTGTATGAAATCGACTCCTAGTTCCAAGATAGTAGCACACCCAATGCGAGAATAGAGGCTCCTTACCATCTACAGGTGACCACCATGGGATGGTCTCACCAAGCATAGGGAATGATAAGGTCTCCCAGGAACCTATAATGGCATCTGTGAAGGCAGCTAGGTCTGTGGCACTCGAAAAACAAAAACAAAAAGAGCTCCCATAGTTAAATCGTTGATATGAAGGATTTATTGAATAAAAAAGAATGCATTTACAAGAGATTCCAAATAAATAGGGCAAATGATCACCACAGATCAGCGGTTACAAATTGCAGCGTCTACACAGGCTTCCTGTAGTCAGCTTGCTTCCCATTAGTCTTGACAGGAAAACGTAATGATGTCAACGTCACAGGCCCCACCCTACGCGTTTCGTTGATCATTTGAACACACGAACACCGTTCAAGTCAGTTTTTGACAATTCCTTTATTGAAATGCTTCTTCTTTCTTCTATTTTCTTTCTTCTATCTTCTATCTTCCTTCGGTTTCTTCCTCCATCTCCTTCTGGTTCTTCTGGTTCTTCCTCCGGTGTTCTTGTCTGGCATCTTCCTCCGCGGCATCTTCTTCCCTTTGTCTTCTGGGCCGCTCCGCATCCACCATGATGGGAGGCTCCCGCTGTGTGATGCTTCTCCTCTTCTGACGATTCTTAAATAACGGAGGGCGGGGTCACACGGTGACCCCCGCCCCCCTATGAAGCACGGGGACTTGACGGGGACTTCCCTGTGGCATTCCCCGTGATGTCAGAGGGGAGCGGGGTCACCCGTTACGTAACGCCTTTTGGGACCGCTTTCAGCCAAGAGGAATGATGACAACTAGATTGAATAAATAATTAACGGGCACGGTGCCAAGGTTATGTGCAATGTATGCTAAACCAAACTGATGCTGCTTCTAAATTAGTAAAATTACTAATAAACAATAGAACAAGACAATATAGGGCGCATCAAATGTGCAATATGTTCAATATGTAACGATGTAAACCTATAGATTATGCAAAGAAAGTGCTATAGGGCATGAACAATAAATGTGCTGCATTTGCGATAAAGTGAATTCAATATATTATATAATATATTATGATGTGAACCAATAAATATACAGAAAAAGTGCTATAGTGCATAAACGATAATTGTGCTACATAGCAATAAAGTGAATCCAGTGCATCAAGTAAAATGTCCTCAAATATTTGAAAAAAACACAAGGTTCTTCTTAGTAATCCAATCACCACTTAATAAAGTGCACATTCATTCTTATTCATGCTTCATATTCATAAGATGAATATTGAAAGACATTTTCTTTTGAAACCATTGAATAATCGGAGTCAACTAGCCTCTACTGATGTATATCAAAGCATCAATAGGGTGCCCACAAATGCTTCTCAGAATTCAGGGGTTTACCTCCTGTTATTGCTAGAAATGAGGCTGTGGTTCAGATCAGGCATACTAATTTTTCTAGCGCATCTTTGTTTAATCCCCCCGGTTTTGTAGCTCCATCTATTCAGGTTTTCAAGGAGATGGTAGTTAAGGATTTGGTAGCGCTCAAAACACCAAGATATAGGAATAAATATGACCTCCAACATAACCTAAAGCAGATTTGTGCACGCAATGACATAGTCATACGTCCTGCTGATAAGGGTGGGGGGGTTGTTATTTTAAATAAAAGTGACTACTTGGAGGAGATGAATAGGCTTTTGTCAGACAGGGTTACTTATACCAGACTGGGGTTGAACCCTACTTTTAAATTTAAAAGAGAGCTTTTATCTCTGATTGATGGTGGATTTCAATATGGTATTTTAAATAAAAAAGAAAAGGCATATTTGGTACCCTCTGCTCCGAGAGTACCAGTGATTTATTATTTACCCAAAATTCACAAGAATTTATCCAAACCTCCCGGCCGCCCGATTATTAGCGGCATCGACTCGATTACAGAGAGAATAGGGAGATATGGTGATAATTTTTTACAACCTCTTGTTGTTAATACCCCTGCGTGCTTGAGAGATACGACACAAGTTATCAATCTCTTGGTTGATTGTGGGTGGAGAGAGGGTTGCATTTTGGCAACTGCGGATGTTGCCTCCCTATACCATTATATCGCATCAGCATGGGCTTGAGGCGGCTAAATTTTATCTTGAGCAAGATCAATCCCTGCCATCAATACAGAGGAATTTCATCTTAAAACTCTTGGTTTTTGCCACAAGCCATAATTATTTTTGGTTTGGGGGTAATTTCTTTTTACAAACTGTTGATGTCGCTATGGGCGCTAAATTTGCGCCTAGTTTAGCAAACCTCTTTATGGGCCGTTGGGAGAGTGAGGTAATTGATGTTAACCCACCCAAGGAATTACGCCTTTGGAAAAGGTACATTGATGATGTACTCCTCTTGTGGGAAGGTGGCTTATCCTCTCTTGAGGCCTTTTTCCAGAGGCTCAATTTGAATGATAGAGGCATTTCCTTGCAATACGAGGCTAGCCAATCTCAGATCCATTTTTCGGATCTTAATATTATTGTTAAAGATGGCCAGCTTACCACTACCACATATTTTAAAGAGACAGACCCCAATGCCTATATTCCGCTGAGTAGTTGTCATCATTCCTCTTGGCTGAAAGCGGTCCCAAAAGGCCAGTTTCAGCGGATTAGGCAAAACTGTACCAACATCTCTGATTATCATCAACAGGCCCAAATTTTGAAAATGAGAATTTTGGATAAAGGGTACTCCGAGAAGGAGATTAATGAGACCATTGTGAAAGTTGGAAATATGGAAAGGGAAGCTATGCTCAATGGAGCTAGTAGGGCCAACCAAGTTCCTGATAACAAATTTGCCTGCGCTTTGGTGACAGGATATTCTAATCAGCACTTTTCGGTTAAGAGAATCCTTAATAAATATTGGAATCTACTTAAAAATGATAAAGTGCTTAGCCCTACCCTTCCAGAACGCCCAGTAGTTATTTTTAGAGGAGCACCCCCTTTACGTCTTAGGGTTGCTCCAAATGTCGTAGATCCTCCCAAAACCATCTCTTTCTTCCAATCTATAAATGGTTTCTATCCATGTAGAAGGTGCGACATTTGTCAATTTAATTCCTTTAGAGGGCATAAATGCGATAATTTCCAATCGACCCAAACCAATAAAGTATATAACATTGAGTCTTTCATCACATGCACTACGGAGTGTGTGGTGTATATGATACAGTGCCCATGCTCTAAGCAATATATTGGTCGCACTAAGAGAGCTCTCCATGTGCATTTATCTGAGCATGTGGGCAATATTAAGCGTGGATTCACTAAGCAGAATTTGTCTAGGCATTATGCCAAACATCATGACAAAAAAATCAAGGGGACCCTCTTTGTAGCCCTGGATAAACTTCAGCCTCATTGGAGGGGCATTAATAAAGTCAGAGCTATCTCTAGGCTCGAAACTAGATGGATCTTCGATATGAAATCCTACATGCCCCACGGCCTAAATGTGGATTGGGATATCAATTCCTTTATTATTAATAATTCATAACATGCCTATTTTGTTTTGAATTTCCTGTTTTGGTTTTTACCTCCTTTTTTTTAATTAATTTTTCAATCATCCTTTTATATTTTCATTAATTATTGCAACTTACTGGATTTAATTTTTCCTTTCAGATACTCATGTATAATGTGGTTTTTAGGTTAACTTTATTGTGATTATAAAAATATTATGTATATCACGCGGCGCTCCACATGTTCCTCCTGTCTGCTGCTTTTTGTTACCCATTAGCAGTATAACTTTTGACCACAAGAAGGCGAAACCGTTCCGTTTTCCTTTTTTATATCAGCTTCCTTTTGTATTGTATTGTATTGAGCTTGCCAGTAGCTAAAATGGTGGTGCCCTTATGTCTCTATTCTTATGCTTGGAGCGGCCAGTACTTAAAATGGTGCCGCAACACTATTTAAATCCCGAGCACATGACAAGCGTCACTTGGCCAATCCCCAGAAGATGTCCTATCGTGACAAAACGCGTCAAAAAAAAAAAAGTGTGGAGACACCGCGATTTGTAACCGCTGATCTGTGGTGATCATTTGCCCTATTTGTATGGAATCTCTTGTAAGTGCAATCTTTTTTATTCAATAAATCCTTCATATAAACAATTATACTATGGGAGCTATTTTTGTTTCTGTTTTTCGAATGCCACGGACCTAGCTGCCTTCACAGATGCCATTATAGGTTCCTGGGAGACCTTATCATTCCCTGTGCTTGGTGAGACCACTCATGGTGGTCACCTGTAGCTGGTAAGGAGTAGGGATGAGCCAAACACCCCCCTGTTCAGTTCGCACCAGAGCATGTGAACAGGCAAAAAATTTGTTCGAACACAAGAACACCGTTAACGTCTATGGGACACGAACATGAATAATCAAAAGTGCTAATTTTAAAGGCTTATATGCAAGTTATTGTCATAAAAAGTGTTTGGGGAGCTGGGTCCTGCCCCAGGGGACATGGATCAATGCAAAAAAAGTTTTAAAAATGGCCGTTTTTTCAGGAGCAGTGATTTTAATAATGCTTAAAGTGAAACAATAAAAGTGTAATATTCCTTTAAATTTCATACCTGGGGGGTGTCTATAGTATGCCTGTAAAGGGGCGCATGTTTCCCATATTTAGAACAGTCTGACAGCAAAATGACATTTCAAAGTAAAAAAAGTCGTTTAAAACTACTCGCAGCTAATAATAAATTGCCGGTCCAACAATACACATAAAAGTTAATTGATAAAAACGGCATGGGAATTCCCCACAGGGGAACCCCGAACCAAATTTTTTTTAAAATGACGTGGGGGTCCCCCTAAATTCCATACCAGGCTCTTGAGGTCTGGTATGGATATTAAGGGGAACCCCGACCAAAATTCTTTAAAAAAATTACGTAACGGGTGACCCCGCCCCCTCTGACATCATGGGGAATGCCACAGGGAAGTCCCCGTCAAGTCCCCGTGCGTCAGAGGGGGGCGGGGTCACAGGGTGGCCCCGCCCTCCATTATTTAAGAACCGTCAGAAGAGGAGAAGCGTCACACAGCGGGAGCCTCCCATCATGGTGGATGCGGAGCGGCCCAGAAGACCGGAAGAAGAAGCAGAAGAAGCAGAAGAAGAAGATGGATTAAGAAACCGAAGGAAGATAGAAGTTAGAAAATAGAAGAAAGAAGATAGAAGAAGATAGAAGAAGCATTTAAATAAAGGAATTGTCAGAAACTGTCTCTTGTCATTTTTAACATTTTTGACACTTTTTTTGCGAAATGGTAGGGGTACTTTTGTACCCCCTTACCATTTCACACAGGGGGGAGGGACAGGATCTGGGGGTCCCCTTGTTAAAGGGGGCTTCCAGATTCCAATAAGCCCCCCCACCCGCAGACCCCCACAACCACCGGGCAAGGGTTGTGGGGATAAGGCCCTTGTCCCCATCAACATGGGGACAAGGTGTTTTGGGGGGCTACCCCAAAGCACCCTCCTAATGTTGAGCGCATGTGGCCTGGTACAGTTTAGGGGGGGTGCTCTCTCGTCCACCCTCTTTTCCTGTGGCCTGCCAGGTTGCGTGCTCGGATAAGGGTCTGGTATGGATGTTTGGGGGACCCCACGCCGTTTTTTTTTAAATTTTGGCGCAGGGTTCCCCTTAAAATCCATACAGACCTGAAGGGTCTGTATAGATTTTGAGGGGGACCCCACGCCATTTTTTTTTTTGGCCGGGGTTCCCCTTAAGGGCCTGGTATGGAGTTTAGGGGGACCTCCCACGTCATTTTTAAAAAAAATTTTGGTTCAGGGTTCCCCTGTGGGAAATTCCCATGCCATTTTTATCAATGAACTTTTATGTGTATTGTCGGACCGGCAATTCATTAATAGCTGCAAGTAGTTTTAAATTAATTTTTTTCCTTTTGAAATGTCATTTTGTTGTCAGACTGTTCTAAACATGGGAAACATGCGCCCCTTACAGGCATACTATAGACACCCCCAGGTATGAAATTTAAAGGAATATTACACTTTTATTTTTTCACTTTAAGCATTATTAAAATCGCTGCTCCCGAAAAAAACGGCTGTTTTTAAAACTTTTTTTTGCATTGATCCATGTCCCCTGGGGCAGTACCCAGGTCCCCAAACACTTTTTATGACAATACCATGCATATAAACCTTTAAAATTAGCACTTTTGGTTTCTCCCATAGACTTTTAAAGGGTGTTCCGCGGCTTTCGAATTTGCCGCCAACACCCCAAATTGTTCGCTGTTCGGAGAACTGGCAAACAGCCGATGTTCGAGTCGAACATGAGTTTGACTCGAACTCGAAGTTCATCCCTAGTCTATATGCAGCCAGTCGCCTTGTGATTGCAGGTAATTTGTTGATACATATGGATGGTAGTTCTCTAACTAAATTTCAGTTTGAACCTGTTTTTGCAAAAATGTTTTGGTTTTCAAAAATTTAAGTTTACATCCTATTCTTTTTGGATTGGAGCAGCATCTGTAGCAGCACAGGGCGGATTGTCCTATAAAGAAAAAAAGAAAATAGGTAGGTGGCTTTCTGGCTGTTTTAGGATTTACATTCAACCTAATCTTTTCCTTTGATTTCTTTAGGGGCAAAGAAATGTGTTTGGATTTTGGGACATTCCAACATTTATTGGGCAAGTAAACGAGCAACACAGTGTTCATATACAGAGAATTTATCAATGCCTCTGGATGAGTTTATCGTGTTATGGAAAGGCATTCAAGGTCTCAGGTGGTGTCAGCTTTATGCAGTGTTAGCTAATTATTGTGAAGTTTGGCCTCTACCAGACATTTTAATTGTTCACTTAACAGGGAATGATTTAGGTTGAATGAGAACGTTAGATTTGCTTTTTCTGAATAAAAGGGATCTACAGCGATTACAGTTGATTTCCCCCTATACAGCCATCATATTTTATGAGATATGCCTATATTATCTGGTTACCTTCTGATTATAGTAGGATCATGGAGAAGATTAGGAAACAAATTAATAGAGCTATTTCAAAGTATTTACCTCTCATTAATGGTTTTGCATACATGCACATAGATCTGGAATGTGGAATTCAGGGATTATATCGTGTAGTGCACTTTTCAGATATAGGAATTTATATTTTTTCCTTGTCAAAAGAAGTTTATTGAGTATACAATGTTATAAAGATACATAAAGTAAGTAGGAATTTATATTTTTAATCCTGGTTTGCAAAATTGTATTGAGCTGGCCGCAGTTTGGGGTTAGGCTTGTGGGGACATTTATTGCTCTTTTAGTTCAATATGGCTCAAGTTCTAATAACTGAGCTTATATAGATATTAAATATTTACTTTATACATGGTTGAATAATAAATAATAAATATTTATGGTTTTTGAATATTAATTGCAAACCAATAGTGCCGCAGCCATTATTTGCCAAAAAATTTTGTGTTATGTCATTCTTTATGGCTGTATTGAGGGAAGGTTTTGTCCTGTTCGGGGTATTGGCTACCTGCAATCCCATGTAAAGAAAGGGCACAGGTGTTTGGGCCCGCCTACATGGGCTTGAGGCAGCCCCGCCCCTCTCCGCTAATGTAATATGAATTTTATTAACAGTTATTAAAAATTTTTACTGTAACTCTATTGGGAGAGTGATGATCCCATACAGCCTGATCCCTCTTTTGTTAGGTATTTGCGACTTCCTAGAGGTCTCTTTGGGGAAGAAACTATTTATCTTCTACGCCACACTATATGCTAGAAAGGCAATCCTATTACAGTGGAATCAGTCCCAACCACCCACTAGACAGCTTTGGCAGTCCTTGATAAATAGGGCATTACCATTATATAAAATGACATATATGGGAAGAACTTGCCCCCAAAAATTTGGGAAGATTTAGGCAGCATGGGTGAAGGCAAAACATCTAACTATTGAATGAGGCCCCCGGGTCAGGGCTCACGATAATTGATATAAACTAGTCCTCACCAATGGATTTTTTGCATCTACTTATGAGAATGTGGGGTTTAAGTGTACGAACTAAAGGTAATCAGTGTGACCTCTTAGTGCTGGTTCACACTACCGCGACTTGGGATCCGACTTGTCAGACCTCAAGTCGCCCCAAGTCGCTTGACATCTGAAAGTCCATGTAAGTGAATGAGAGCCGTCTATATGTACGCTACTGAAGTCGCTCCGACTTCAGAAAAGGTCCCTGTACTACTTCAAGGCGACTTGTAGGCGACTTGTACCCATTGATTTCAATGTAAGTCGCCTACAAGTCGGATCGTGATCTATACTGAAGCGACTTCACAGGAAGAGAAGATGTTTTTTTCAAGCAAACCCCTCCCTCCCCCAGAGCGGATTATAGTTTGATTGGCCACTGGAAAGTCGCCTGTCCTGGAGGCGACTTGAAGTCGCCTTGTAAGTCGCCCCAAGTCGCCCCAAGTCGCGCTGTGGTATCGCCCTCAGGTCGTGTCCAGGTCGCCTGGCAAAGTCGCGGCCAGAGTCGTGTTGCCCCTGTGTGAACCGGCACTTATACCTCCACCCGAGATGGGTGCATTGTTCTTGTTAACATATTGTTGATTTGACTGCTACTCCTGCATTTGTTAAGAAATGTAAGAAAAATTTGTAAGATATCTCTATCTATGTCTAATCTGCTTTAAATTGTTTGTTTTGGAAAACCTAAATAAACTTTTTTGTTAAAAAAAAAAAAAAAAATTACTGTTTTTTTTAAATCCTGAGGATAATTAATTATCCAATCAGGATTGATAGGGAAGAGCTCCCAGTCATTTCACACTTGGTCAAGCCTGGCAAAAGAGCTACCCTCCCACCATTGTCGCTGGTGCTTTATGTGGTTGGTCACCCTGGATTACTAGGGGGGACATTTATTGTTCTTTCAGTTCAATATGGCTCGAGTTTTAATAACTAAGCTTATATAGATATTAAATATTTACTCTATACATGGTTGAATGATAAATACTAAATATTTATGGTTTTTGAATCTTAATTGCAAACCAATAAAGTGCTGCTGCCATTATTTGCCAATAATTTTGTGTTATGTCATTCTTTATGGCTGTATTGGGCGAAGGATTTTTCCAGTTCGGGGTGTTGGCTGCCTGCAATCCCATATAGACTGCCTATAGTCAGTGACGGCTGGTGCTAAAAATTCTTTGGGTGGGGCACAAACAAACCCCTCCAAGTCTGCACTCACCAGAGGACGCCTTACGTTCCACAGGATGAGAAGCCGGAAACTGGAAGTGACGCGATGATGAATATTGATTTGCTAAAATCAAAAGTGGGAGGGTTCAGGAAGCAGTGCACTGCACCCCGAGGACAACCTGAAACAAGCCAATTAGAGCCTCAGCCTAAAATTGCATGCTTTTCAAACATTTACGGACCTAATAGACACCAGTTAGTCTGGCGCCCTGCACAGTGTATACACATAAAAATGATTTATTTTTTAATAAATGATAATATGACTAACAGTTTTTAACATGTTAAAATAGCTTTCTTCTTTGGCAAACTAACTTTGGGAACTTTGCCTCTAGTGCACCAATGGTCATCTAAGGGCCCCAACGGTCATCTAAGGACCCCAATGTTAGCCAGTAAAAGATCCATCTTAGAGAATATCCCCTTTACTAGGTTTAATGGTCCCCTCTTTTTTCTTTTTCTTTACATTGTTTATTCTGTTTAACTTGGTTATGTTCACACAAACAGTCTAGGCCTAGCACAGCCATCATTAGGACACGCAGGCATTTTAGCTCTGGTGTTGTTAAATAAGATCTGTTCAGTGCCTGTTGGGTACTCTGGGTGGGGCTTCTATTGTTTATTCTTATTTGGGGCCATTACATTATTTAGTACTGAGTGTTAAGGAATTTCTTTGTGTTGCTTGCTCTTTTCCTTTAATTAACATGGTGTGTCAGAAGGGCTAAGACCTCTGAAAAGTGTTAGCAGAAAACAGAGGACCCAGCTTAACCCTAGGCTCCTTCAGGGGTTGCAGTACATACATGAGATAGCTGCAGTGTCTCACCAAGGCTCTACTGTATACTGTGGTCCTAACTACGGTATATATTTGGGAGTCTCCACGTTGGAGCACATATAGCAGTGGATAACTTAAGGGCAAATTTGCCTGGAGGGGTCCCACTCCTTAAAGGCACAGGAACACATTGGATGCCCACAATAGCAGCTGAAGGCATCCAATGTGTCCCCATGCCAAATCCAGTAGACCAGCTGTACATATAAATGGCAACCACCTCAATTTACAACTAGCCTTTGCAGATATGTGTACATAAAAGGGCTTTGAAAATCACAAACAACAGAAATTTTACCAGCACACTTACCAGCTAGCCTGCAAAAAGAAAAATTGACCCTATCCAACAATTCACGTTAAAAACAGAGTGTTTAGTTGCACACATTTTCAAATATTCTGTATGTGAAATCCACAGTCCCTCACCAAGGCTCCTTTGCATACTGCGGTCCTAACTCTGTTTTTGAGAGTCTCCAAATTGGAGCATATACAGTATAGCAGTGGACAAATTAAGGGCAGGTTTGCCTGGAAGGAGCACACTCCTCCATAAATGCACAGGTACACACATTTGTACAAGTATGTTGCACACATTTGCAAATGTAGCCCCCTGTTTTTGAAAATGAAGAAAGACAAGAAAAAACATTTTTTTTTTTTTTTCAATTTTCAAAACTTTGTGACAAAAAGTGAGGTCTGCAAAATACTCACTATACCTCTCAGCAAATAGCTTGGGGTGTCTACTTTACAAAATGGGGTCATTTGGGGGGTTTTGTGCCACCTGAGCATTCCATGGCCTCTGAAACTGTGATAGGCAGTGAAGAGTGAAATCAAAAATTTACGCCCCTAGAAAGCCTGAAGGCGGTGCTTGGTTTTCGGGGTCCCGTACGTGGCTAGGCTCCCAAAAAGTCTCACACATGTGGTATCCCCGTACTCAGGAGAAGCAACAGAATGTATTTTGGGGTGTAATTTCACATATTCCCATGGCATGTTTGAGCAATATATCATTTAGTGACAACTTTGTGCAAAAAGAAAAAAAAAAAAATTGTCTCTTTCCCGCAACTTGTGTCACAATATAAAATATTCCATGGACTCGACATGACTCTCAGCAAACAGCTTGGGGTGTCTACTTTCCAAAATGGGGTCATTTGGGGGGGTTTTGAACTGTCCTGGCATTTTATGCACAACATTTAGAAGCTTATGTCACACATCACCCACTCTTCTAACCACTTGAAGACAAAGCCCTTTCTGACACTTTTTGTTTACATGAAAAAATGATTTTCTTTTGCAAGAAAATTACTTTGAACCCCCAAACATTATAAATATTTTTTAAAGCAAATGCCCTACAGATTAAAATGGTGGGTGTTTCATTATTTTTTTCACACAGTATTTGCGCAGCGATTTTTCAAACGCATTTTTTGGGGAAAAAACACACTTTTTTAAAATTTTGCACTAAAACACACTATATTGCCCAAATGTTTGATGAAATCAAAAAGATGATCTTAGGCCGAGTACATGGATACCAAACATGACATGCTTTAAAATTGCGCACAAACGTGCAGTGGCGACATACTAAATACATTTTTAAAAGCCTTTAAAAGTCTTTACAGGTTACCACTTTAGATTTACAGAGGAGGTCTACTGCTAAAATTACTGCCCTCGATCTGACGTTCGCGGTGACACCTCACATGCATGGTGCAATTGCTGTTTACATTTGACGCCAGACCGATGCTTGTGTTCGCCTTTGCGCGAGAGCAGGGGGGGACAGGGGTGCTTTTTTTTTTTTTTTCTTTATTATTTTTTTGCTTTTTTATCTTATTTTTAAACTGTTCCTTTCATTTTTTTTAAATAATTTTTATTGTTATCTCAAGGAATGTAAATATCCCCTATGATAGCAATAGGTAGTGACAGGCAGGGGTGTTGCTAGGGGGTGGCTTTTGGGGCTATAGCCCCGAATCTGAGGCCAATAGCCCCGAGTCTCTGCAGGGGTCCCCAAGGGGAGGGGAGGCTCTCTGGGGACCCTTATGTAAGTGGGGGGCTCTCTGGGGACCCTGATTTTAAGGCCTAGGCTCTCTAGGGACCCAGATTTAAGGGGGAGGCTCTCTGGGGACCCTAATGTAAGGGGGCCTCTCTGGGAACCCTGATGTAAGTGGGGGGGTCCTCTGGGTACCCTGATGGAAGGGGGAGGCTCTCTGAGTACTCCGATGTAAGGAGGAGGCTCTCTGGGGACCCTGATGTAAGGTGATGTAAGGGGGGGCTCTCTGGGGACCCTGATGTAAGCGGGGGGCTCTCTGGGGACATGTGTATGCCCGCCCAAGCGTATGACTTTCTTTACTACGCTGCTATGGGCTCTAGCCCCAGATCTTTTGTAGACCTAGCAACACCCCTGGTGACAGGTACTCTTTTTTTTGAAAAAATTGGGGTCTATTAGACCCTAGATCTCTCCTCTGCCCTCAAAGCATCTGACCACACCAAGATCGGTGTGATAAAATGCTTTCCCAATTTCCCAATGGCGCTGTTTACATCCGGTGAAATCTAAGTCATGAAATGCTTGTAGCTTCCGGTTTCTTAGGCCATAGAGATGTTTGGAGCCACTCTGGTCTCTGATCAGCTCTATGGTCAGCTGGCTGAGGCAGGAGAGCCAGAGAAAAACACAGAAGATGGTGGGGGGGGCATTCCGTCCCACTGCTTGTAAAAGCAGTCTAGAAGCTAATTAGCCCCTAGGATGGCTTTTACATGAAAGCTGACCGCTGGCTGAAAAGAATGATACCAAGATGATACCTAAACCTGCAGGCATCATTCTGGTAGGAGGGACAATAATATCGGGTGTCAGGAGGGACAATAATAGCAGGTGTCACGCCTATATCCGCGCTTGCTGTAGACATAACATCTTTTTTGGGGGGCTCGCTGGGTAGGGGTACTCGGGAGGACATAAAGAAAATGCCTCTCATGCAGCCGACTGCATTTGGTTGGGGATGTGAATGGGGGAAGTACAGGCACTGCAGAAGTGGTGGGTTCCCAATTAGGATTGGCGAATGCAGCAGGAAGGGCACTATGGGCACGACGGGCCTGTGTTTGTCTTCTTCTTGGTGGCAGTGGGACACTACTTGTGCTTGCCACCTCTGCCACCTCCCACTGCTTGTAAAAGCAGTCTAGAGGCTAATTAGCCCCTAGGATTGCTTTTACATGAAAGCTGACCGCTGGCTGAAAAGAATGATACCAAGATGATACCTAAACCTGCAGGCATCATTCTGGTATAACCACTCAAAGTTGTGAATGGCGTACCTGAAGACAAAAAAATGGTTAACAATAAAACACAGTAAACGGTAAAGTATAAAAAATTGCATACCTGAAAAGCAAACATGATAAAACATAATAACAATAAAACATTGCAGAATAGAATACAGTAAAAAAGAGCAGAACAATAGAGAGAGAATAGAGAGAGAGAGAACAATAAAACAACAACTATTTTTTTTTTTTATATATATATATATATATATATATATATATATTTTTTTTTACACTTTTTTTTGGAACTAACTTCTAGAACTGTAACCGGTTCCAGGTTCGGGTATCTCAAAATGCGATGGCATCTTGGGAGACCCTGTGAAAGTGTGCCTAGTCTGTGCAATGCTGTACCCTACGCTAATACTCAACTAGTGAATGGTAGCATTCAAAACATTCACCAATGCAAAGACCAGGATTGTCAGGACAGGAGGGACAATAATAGCGGGTGTCACGCCTATATCCGCTCTTGCTGTAGACATGACATCTTTTTTTGGGGGGCTCACTGGGTAGGGGTACTCGGGAGGACATAAAGAAAATGCCTCTCATGCAGCCGACTGCATTTGGTTGGGGATGTGAATGGGGGAAGTACAGGCACTGCAGAAGTGGTGGGTTCCCAATTAGGATTGGCGAATGCAGCAGGAAGGGCACTATGGGCACAACGGGCCTGCGTTTGTCTTCTTCTTGGTGGCAGCGGGCCACTACTTGTGCTTGCCACCTCACCAGCTTGAACTGCACTTATGGGACTCGCCACGTCACCAAGTGTTACTGCAGTGCTGGTTTGACTATGACCAGGGTGTACTAGGCCACTGGTGCTTGCCAGTTCACCAAAACGCTACCAAAAAAACTGTTAGCGATCGCAGGGATCATGCCTGACTCTGCAAACGCTGCAGTTATGCGTTTAGTGTTTTGTAAGTGAGAGTGATCAATCGATACTGCACTTGGGTGGGCTGGGCTGGGCCGGGCGGAGGGGCAAAACGCAGGTGCTAGCAGGTATCTGGGCTGATCCCGCTAACACTGCGTTTTTGGGAACCCTAAACTGCTGGGGACGCTAGTATAGATCTGATCGGATCAGATATTGATCCGTTCAGATACTATACCACTAAGGGAGGCGTATGCTGCGTGCATGGGTGTTAGCGGTACTGGCGCTAACCTGACGCTGCCTGGGGCTGGTGCTTGCCAGTTAACCAAAACGCTACTAAAAAAACTGTTAGCGATCGCAGGGATCAGGCCTGACTCTGCGAACGCTGCAGTTATGTGTTTAGTATTTTGTAAGTGACAGTGATCGATCGATACTGCACTTGGGTGGGCTGGGCGGAGGGGCAAAACGCAGGTGCTAGCAGGTATCTGGGAAACAACAAAAGAAATAATGAAACTGACACTTTGCTTTGATTACATATAGCTGTAAACAGAGGGGGAATCACCCACATAAAGACTGCTTACAGGTGCTAATAACTGCTGTCATCCAAATTACAAGTGGATGTGTTCCTCTGAATTAGGGAAGCATAACAAAAAACAAAAGATACAAAGAATTCTTCAATGAGGAACAAGCATGATTAGCAAAAATATAAATGTTTAATATAGAAAAATAGTTATATGAGAAAATACCACATATACACCAGATAAAGTCATAGATAGACAATAACTAAACCAATATCAACTAATACCAATTAAAATTGACAACGTTGTCGGGAACAAAAAGCACAACATGCAGATGGCCACCACAGCACATACATACACATGAAATTGGCCAGCTGGACTTTTAAAGTCTCTAATGAGTTGAGGCTGAGTAAGAAATGGAAAGCCAATAAATAACAGTGTATGGCCTTAAATGGGAGGAAGTCCGCAATGTGCACTGCCGATAGCAAGCCCAGATATGACTACAGATGGATACACACACTTTGTTGATGGTAGCACTGACAAATAGAGGTCAACTGTGGCAAAAAACATGCATGAACAGCTATGTCAGTGCTAAGCAATGGTGCAGGGGATGATGGTGCACCTGTGTGGCTATGGAAGTATAACAACAGCGTGTAAAGGGAAGCGATCTCACCAAGCCGTGGAAATCCAGATACTGCAGGTGAGTGGGGCATCCCAGTCCTCCATGGACTTAGTCATCATCTGGTCAGGATAAATTGGCCGGTAAGTCCAGACAGGTAGACGCCCGCCAGGTAAATGGAAGTGAAGGGATAGAGTGGCGTGCCACGTGTAAGCGGAGTAAAGCCGCAATGATATCCTGGTTACTTGCTGGTTCCAAGTGCCAATTCCTGTTCTGTACCCGCCCACACCATAAATACATCATCGATGTACCTCAGCCAGATGCGACTATGGCTGAGGTACATCGAGGAGTGGTAGACACATTCCTCCTCCCACATGCCCAGATGAAGGCATGCATAGGATGGAGCCCACGGTGCACCCATAGAGGTGCCTCTAATTTGTCGATAATAGGACCCCATGAACTGAAAACAATTATGCTCCAATAGGAATCTAAGTAGATCACAGATAAATTCATTCTGATGCCCCAGGTCAGGAAATTTCTTATCAAGGAAGAAGTAAGTTGCTTTCAGTCCCCAGGAGTGGGGAATTGATGTGTATAAGGATTCAACATCAATCCCAACTAGCATTGATCCCTCCGGTAGGACCACGTTCTCTAAATGAGATAGTACTCTCTCTGCTATAGTGTTCATTATTACTTTTAAGTTTGGATTACCATATTCCCTCTCCCCCCCCCTTTTTTTTTTTTTTTTTTTTTTTTCCCCCCCCTTTTTTCCTTTTTAACATACTTCTTCTTCCCCTTTCCCTTCTCCTCTTCTTTTTCACACCGTGCCCCTGATTGTGGTGCTGCACCCATGGTCTGACCCACTTTACTATTATCACTATCATTATGTGTTGTTGTGTGTGTTTTTATCACTTGAATGGCTGTCTATTTGTTGCGCAGGCGCTTAACTAGCGGCTATTTGACGTATTTAAGCCGCCTACCGCAATTACTGCGCATGCTCTGAAGAAATCCTTTACGGATGAAACGCGTCAGCATGACGCCATCACGTCTGTTGTAGCACCCGTGCAGATCCACCCACTAGCCCTTGGGATCTGATTCGCCACTGCTGAAGTCACTCAAGCCCGGCCGAACGTCCGGTGATTGCCCCGCAGCACGGAACCAGCAAGTAACCAGGATATCATTGCGGCTTTACTCCGCTTACACGTGGCACGCCACTCTATCCCTTCACTTCCATTTACCTGGCGGGCGTCTACCTGTCTGGACTTACCGGCCAATTTATCCTGACCAGATGATGACTAAGTCCATGGAGGACTGGGATGCCCCACTCACCTGCAGTATCTGGATTTCCACGGCTTGGTGAGATCGCTTCCCTTTACACGCTGTTGTTATACTTCCATAGCCACACAGGTGCACCATCATCCCCTGCACCATTGCTTAGCACTGACATAGCTGTTCATGCATGTTCTTTGCCACAGTTGACCTCTATTTGTCAGTGCTACCATCAACAAAGTGTGTGTATCCATCTGTAGTCATATCTGGGCTTGCTATCGGCAGTGCACATTGCGGACTTCCTCCCATTTAAGGCCATACACTGTTATTTATTGGCTTTCCATTTCTTACTCAGCCTCAACTCATTAGAGACTTTAAAAGTCCAGCTGGCCAATTTCATGTGTATGTATGTGCTGTGGTGGCCATCTGCATGTTGTGCTTTTTGTTCCCGACAACGTTGTCAATTTTAATTGGTATTAGTTGATATTGGTTTAGTTATTGTCTATCTATGACTTTATCTGGTGTATATGTGGTATTTTCTCATATAACTATTTTTCTATATTAAACATTTATATTTTTGCTAATCATGCTTGTTCCTCATTGAAGAATTCTTTGTATCTTTTGTTTTTTGCTAGCAGGTATCTGGGCTGATCCCACTAACACTGCATTTTTGGGAACCCTAAGCTGCTGGGGACGCTAGTATAGATCAGATCAGATATTGATCCGATCAGATACTATACCACTAAGGGAGGTGTACGGTGCGTGTGTGGGTGTTAGTGGTACTGGCACTAACCTGACGCTGCCTGGGGCTGGTGCTTGCCAGTTCACTAAAATGCTACCAAAAAAACTGTTAGGGATCGCAGGGATCAGGCCTGACTCTGCGAACACTGCAGTTATGCGTTTAATGTTTTGTAAGTTACAGTGATCGATCGATACTGCACTTAGGTGGGCTGGGCTGGGGCGGGCGGAGGGGCAAAATGCAGGTGCTAGCAGGTATCTGGGCTGATCCCGCTAACACTGCGTTTTTGGGAACCCTAAACTGCTGGGGACGCTATTATAGATCTGATTGGATCAGATATTGATCCGTACAGATACTATACCACTAAGGGTAGGTGTATGCTGCATGCGTGGGTGTTAGCGGTACTGGCGCTAATCTGACGCTGCCTGGGGTGACGCATATCACCGCCGGGCGTTCAGGGGGCTAAACCTTTATTCGGTAATAAACGGCGGGTGCCCTGACACTATAAAAAGTAAACGAACTAAACAGCGCCACCCGTAACAGTTATACGATGATCAGTGGTGAAAGGGTTAACTAGGGGGAAATCAAGGGGTTAAAACATTTATTAGGTAGTATATGGGGGTCCCTGTCGCTATAAAACGCTGACGGCGAACCTAAATAATTACCTCCCTAACTAGCGTCACCAGTGACACTAATACAGCGATCAGAAAAACCTGGTAAGTTCAAAGCCTGACGACTTTACTTTTCAATATTACAAATTTTATATAACCCTAATTACAACTCCTCTATTAGAAGCTTTCAATTTTTTTAGGAGCACTGGACATGTTCAGCATGAAAAAATATGTTTTGTTTTCTTTTCGATCGATTTCTTAAGTTACTAATTTTGTTTTCTTGCATTCATGAAATTTGTTTCGATTTGTTTAGTTTTCAACTGGATTAAATTTTTTCCAATGGATTCAAAGTATTTTAATTGAAAATAATGAATCGATTTAAATTCATTGTGAAGCATAGCTGGTTGTTAAGGAGCGGGCGGCCTCAGCATCTTTACCAACCATGATTCATCTGTTGTCAGCGGGATTCCTCGCTGATAACAAAATGTAAACTAGCAATGCCAGCATGTGACAGGACATACTTCAATGACAGGTAAACATGGGGAGGAGTCTTCCAGTGATGTCACCGGAAGATCCCACCTCCATATTTATCTGTCATTCGGTATGTGGCGGGACATGGGAGTGGACGTATTAAGCGAGCTGTGGAATTTTTTTTCCGTGCAGGTCGGCGTTCATCATATTTGATGTTGGATCTACTTTGGGGAGCATTTATTTTTTATTAAAGAATTTGTCAAAAACTGTGTCTGTTTTTTTTTACATTTGATACTTTTTTGGTGAATGAGTAGGGGTAATATGTACCCCATACTCATACACATGGGGGGGGGCTGGGATCTGGGGGCTCCCTTGTTAAAGTGGCTTCCAGATTCCGATAAGCCCCCCACCCACAGACCTCCACAACCATCACCCAGGGTTGTGGGAAAGAGGCCCTTGTCCTCATCAACATGGGGACAAGGTGCCTTGGGGGGTGCCCCTCCTTCAAAGCATTCCCTTTTTGAGGGCATGTGGCCTCCTATTGTTCAGAAGGGGTGTCCTATGGTTCACCCCCTTTCCTGGCCTGCCAAGCTGCATGCTTAGATGAGGGTCTGGTATGGATTGTAGGGGGGACCCCACACATTTTTTTTTATTAATTTTGGCGTGGTGTTCTCCTTCAAAACCACACCAGACAAGAAGGGCCTGGTATGGATTGGGAGGTAACCCCACACTTTTTCTTTGTATTATTTAAACAGGTATTGTTTTTGTTTACATTCCCCTGACAGTGGGGAATCCCAGCTGACAGCAGATGAGTCATGGTTGCTAAGGATGCTACAGCTGCTCATTCCTTAACAACCAGCTATTCCTGCCATTTTTTTTACAGATAAGTCAAAATTGTTAAGGATGCAGTGGCTGCCGGCACTTAACAACCAGGTACTAACAAATTATTTTGCATCATTTGTTTCTTCAGATGCTTCAAACATCCAAACGAAACAAATGAATTTCATTGTGTTGTTAGAATTAGTTTTGGATTTCTTGAATTTACAGAAAGATACTGAACTAGAAAGACCTGAAAGAACTGAATCTCCGAATAACGAAAATGTTGTACAAGTTCAAAATTCATAAAGTTTTGAAATGCACATTTTTAAAGCACATCACAACGAACACTCAATTTCTTTCAGCTCATATCACAGTAATTCCAAAGCCAAGCAAAGATCCTACTGATTGTATCAACTACAGTCCCATTTCATTATTAATATAATATGACGTCCACCCAGATCGTTGAGAGGCCTGCCCAGCCTTCAATTGACTATATGCTTGGCAGGCCTCCAGAATTTCTGCCTCGATTTGTTCGGGGATCTGTCAACGGCTGCATCCACCGGACACAGCTGATGACTAGGGATGAGCTTCGAGTTCGAGTCGAACTCATGTTTGACTCGAACATTGGCTGTTCGCCGAACAGCGAACAATTTGGGGTGTTCGCGACAAATTCGAATGCCGCGGAACACCCTTTAAAAGTCTATGGGAGAAATCAAAAGTGCTAATTTTAAAGGCTTATATGCAAGTTATTGTCATAAAAAGTGTTTGGGGCCCTGGGTCCTGCCCCAGGGGACATGGATCAATGCAAAAAAAAGTTTTAAAAAAGGCAGTTTTTTCAGGAGCAGTGATTTTAATAATGCTTAAAGTCAAACAATAAAAGTGTAATATCCCTTTAAATTTCGTAGCTGGGGGGTGTCTATAGTATGCCTGTAAAGGGGCGCATGTTTCCTGTGTTTAGAACAGTCTGACAGCATAATGAAATTTCGAAGGAAAAAACCCATTTAAAACTACTCGCGGCTATTAATGCATTGCCGGTCCAACAATACACATAGAAGTTCATTGATAAAAACGGCATGGGAATTCCCCAGAGGGGAATCCCGAACCAAAATTAAAAAAAAAAAAATGACGTGGGGGTCCCCCTAAATTCCATACCAGGCCCTTCAGGTCTGGTATGGATATTAAGGGGAACCCCGGCCAAAATGTAAAAAAAAAATGACGTGGGGGTCCCCCTAAATTCCATACCAGACCCTTCAGGTCTGGTATGGATTTTAAGGGAAACCCCGTGACAAAAAAAAAAAAAACGGCGTGGGGTCCCCCCAAAAATCCATACCAGACCCTTATCCAAGCACGCAACCTGGCAGGCCGCAAGGAAAAGAGGGGGGGACGAGAGTGCGCCCCCCTCCTGAACCGTACCAGGCCACATGCCCTCAACATTGGGAGGGTGCTTTGGGGTAGCCCCCCAAAACACCTTGTCCCCATGTTGATGAGGACAAGGACCTCATCCCCACAACCCTGGCCGGTGGTTGTGGGGGTCTGCGGATGGGGGGCTTATCGGAATCTGGAAGCCCCCTTTAAGAAGGGGACCCCCAGTTCCTGGTCCCCCCTGTGTGAAATGGTAAGGGGGTACTTACACTTACCATTTCACTAAAAAACTGTCAAAAATGTTAAAAATGTTAAAAATGACAAGAGACAGTTTTTAATGATTCCTTTATTTAAATGCTTCTTCTTTCTTCTATCTTTCTTCATCTTCTTCTTCTGGTTCTTCTGGCTCTTCTGGTTCTTCCTTCGGTGTTCTCGTCCAGCATCTCCTCCGCGGCGTCTTCTATCTTCTTCTCCTCGGGCCGCTCCACACCCATGGCATGGGGGGAGGCTCCCGCTCTTCTCTTCATCTTCTTCATCTTCTCTTCTTCTTTTCTTCTCTTCTTCTCTTCTTCATTTTCTTCTCTGGGCCGCTCCGCACCCATGCTGGCATGGAGGGAGGCTCCTGCTATGTGATGGCGTCTCCTCATCTGACGGTTCTTAAATAACGGGGGGCGGGGCCACCCGGGGACCCCGCCCCCCTCTGACTCACGGTGACTTGACGGGACTTCCCTGTGACGCCCCACCCCCCGTTATTTAAGAACCGTCAGACGAGGAGATGCCGTCACACAGCGGGAGCCTCCCTCCATGCCAGCATGGGTGCGGAGCGGCCCGGAGAAGAAAATGAAGAAGAGAAGAAGAGAAGAAGAGAAGAAGAGAAGAAGAGAAGATGAAGAAGATGAAGAGAAGAGCGGAAGAAGAAGATGAAGGAAGATAGAAGAAAGAAGAAGCATTTAAATAAAGGAATTGTCAAAAACTCTCTTGTCATTTTTAACATTTTTGACAGTTTTTTAGTGAAATGGTAGGGGTAAGTACCCCCTTACCATTTCACACAGGGGGGAGGGCCGGGATCTGGGGGTCCCCTTGTTAAAAGGGGCTTCCAGATTCCGATAAGCCCCCCGCCCGCAGACCCCCACAACCACCGGCCAGGGTTGTGGAGATGAGGTCCTTGTCCTCATCAACATGGGGACAAGGTGTTTTGGGGGGCTACCCCAAAGAACCCTCCCAATGTTGAGGGCATGTGGCCTGGTACGGTTCAGGAGGGGGGGCGCACTCTCGTCCCCCCCTCTTTTCCTGTGGCCTGCCAGGTTGCATGCTCGGATAAGGGTCTGGTATGGATTCTTGGGGGGACCCCACGCCGTTTTTCTTTTTTTTGGCTCGGGGTTCCCCTTAAAATCCATACCAGACCTGAAGGGTCTGGTATGGAATTTAGGGGACCCCTACGTCATTTTTTTTTAAATTTTGGCTGGGGTTCCCCTTAATATCCATACCAGACCTGAAGGGCCTGGTATGGAATTTAGGGGGACCCCCACGTCATTTTTTTTTTTAAATTTTGGTTCGGGGTTCCCCTGTGGGGAATTCCCATGCCGTTTTTATCAATGAACTTCTATGTGTATTGTCGGACGGGCAATGCAATAGCCGCGAGTAGTTTTAAATGGGTTTTTTCCTTCAAATGTCATTTTGCTGTCAGACTGTTCTAAACACGGGAAACATGCGCCCCTTTACAGGCATACTATAGACACCCCCCAGCTACAAAATTTAAAAGGATATTACACTTTTATTGTTTGTTTGACTTTAAGCATTATTAAAATCACTGCTCCTGAAAAACGGCCGTTTTTAAAACTTTTTTTGCATTGATCCATGTCCCCTGGGGCAGGACCCAGGTCCCCAAACACTTTTTATGACAATAACTTGCATATAAGCCTTTAAAATTAGCACTTTTGATTATTCATGTTCGTGTCCCATAGACTTTAACGGTGTTCGCATGTTCGAACAAACATTTTTACTGTTCGCATGTTCTGGTGCGAACCGAACAGGGGGGTGTTCGGCTCATCCCTACTGATGACTGATCATTGTACCGGCCCGCTGCCAGGACCATGTGACTGATGTTACCAACCACAGCATGTTACATGACAGTTGTAAACAATGGATAGCTTTCTTTCAAGTAATCCATTGTGTACAATTGTGTTCCTAGCCGTGATTGGTCACTGTGATCACATGGTATAGACTGGGCAAATCATAGCCCATCTGTGCCATGTGATCAGCTGTGGCCAATCACAGCCAATCACAACAAAACAAACTGAATTAATCAATTTCATTTTTGTAAAATGCTAGCTTGTAGCAATTAAATTCTTTGCTACAGTATATGCGAACATAATGTGTAAAAAAAACAAAAAAAAAACTGAGCACTTACCCAGAGTAGTACAATGTTACTATGGTAACATTATATTGCTCTGGTCAAAGTGTGTTAAAAAAATGTAAAAAAAAAGAAAAAATATAATAAAAAATATTTTTTTTCTGTACCTTCACCAGTCAGTGTCCCTAATCACCACCACACCAGTTATATGAGGATGCTGTACTGCACTGGTGACAGTATGTAAAAAATCTTAATTTTCCAAAAAAATTAGGACAAAAAATGACAACTTCAAAAAACTTGCCATGCCTTTTACGAAATACATTGGACTGTCTACATTCCAAAAAGGGATCATTTGGGGGATATCTGACATTTTTGGGCCTCAAGAAATGTGATAGGCTGTCAGTACATCAGATCAGGATTGATCAATTTTCAGATATATACCATAGTTTGTGGAGTGTATAACTATTCTACAGACTAAATTATATACCTGGGTGTATTTTCACCAAAGATGTAGCAGAATACATGTTGGCTGAAATTTATGAAGAACAATTATTTATTTGCTAAATTTTAAAACAGGAACTAAGAAAAACATGTTTTTTTTTTCAACTTTTTCACTCTTTTTTGGTTTATTTAGCAAAAATAAAAAATCCATTGTTGATTAAATAGCACCAAAAGAAAGGTCTAGTTGTGGGAACAAAATTATAAAAAAATAGTTTGGGTACAGTGTTGCATGACCACCCAATTGTCATTCAAAGTGTGACAGTGCTGAAAGCTGAAAATTGATCTGGGCAGGAAGGGGGTAAAAGTGTTCGGGATTGAAGTGGTTTAATATGGACCTAAAATTATTGACAAAAATTTTAGTGAACCATCAAAGTCCCTTTTTGACTAAACAAACCAGTCCAGGCTTTATACCTGGAAGAGAGGCAAGAGATAACATCATTTAGCACTGAACCTAACCCATCTTAGGCCTCTTTCACACTGGGTGCTTTGCAGGTGCTACAGCGCTAAAAATACCGCCTGCAAAGCGCCCTGAAAGAGCTGCTCCTGTCTCTCCAGTGTGAAAGCCTGAGTGCTTTCACACTGGAGCGGTGCACTGGCAGGATGTTAAAAAAAGTCCTGCTAGCAGCATCTTTGGAGCGGTGAAGGAGTGGTGTGTATACCACTCCTCCACCGCTCCTGCCCATTGAAATGAATGGGCAGCACAGCTATACTGCCGGCAGCGCTTTGCGGGTGCTTTTAACCCTTTCTCGGCTGGTTTTAACCCTTTATCGGCCACTAGCAGGGGGTAAAAGTGCCCCGCTAGTGGCCAAATAGCGCAGCAAAATTGACGGTAAAGCGCCGCTAAAAATACCACCGCCCCAGAGTGAAAGGGGACTAAGTCTTATGGCTCTGGAGAATTCCAACTCCTGTCTACTGACACACATACAGTAGGTGACCGCGATATTGTGTCAATCTCGCCGCATTTCTCGGCGAGATTTGACACCTGCGAGCCCCGTCGCAGAAGCCAGCGCCGAGATGGCTCACTCATTGGTAAAGGAAAACTTTGTTTTCCTTCCGCGATGAGTGACAGGCAGTGCTGACAGCTGTCTGGTATGAATCCTGAGGCGGGAACACCGCGCCAAATTTTAAGTGAAAAAAACGGCGTGGGTTCCCCCCCAGAGGCATACCAGGCCCTTAGTTCTGGCATGGATTGTAAGGGGAACCCCCTACGCCGAAAAATTGGCGTGGGGGTCCCCCCAATCCATACCAGACCCTTATCCGAGCACGCAGCCCGGCCGGCCAGGAAAGGGGGTGGGGACGAGCGAACGCCCCCCCTCCTGAGCCGTACCAGGCCGCATGCCCTCAACATGGGGGGGTGGGTGCCTTGGGGTAGGGGGGCACCCTGCGGGGCCCCCCCACCCCAAAGCACCTTGTCCCCATGTTGATGAGGACAAGGGCCTCTTCCCGACAACCCTGGCCGTTGGTTGTCGGGGTCTGTGGGCGGGGGTCTTATCGGAATCCGGGAGCCCCCTTTAATAAGGGGGCCCCCAGATCCCAGCCCCCCACCCTGTGTGAATGAGTATGGGGTACATGGTACCCCTACCCATTCACCTAGGGAAAAGTGTCCATATAAAAAAAACATAGTACACAGATTTTAAGAGTAATTTAATAGTCAGCTCCGGGATCTTCTTCCAACTTCGGGGGGTCTCCTTCCGACTTCTCCCAGTGTTCGGCCTCTTCTCCCGGGCCCCGCCGCTATCTTCTTGCTGCTCTATTGCCAGCGAGGGACCCGGTCTGCTGCCGCTGTCTTGTCGCCACTGTCTCTCCGCCGCTGTCTTGTCGCCGCTGTCTCACCGCTTCTTCTCTTCTTCTCTTCTTCCCCGATGTTGACACGACGCTCTCTCCGGCTCGAATGCTGTGTGCGAGCTGCGGAGCCATTTATATAGGCAGTGACCCCGCCCCCTTACGACGTCATGGTCCCAGCATGCGCAGGGACTCTGGGGCCATGCCCCCTTATGACGCCAGAGTCCCTGCGCATGCTGGGACCATGACGTCATAAGGGGGCTGGGTCACCGCCTATATAAATGGCTCCACAGCTCGCACACAGCATTCGAGCCGGAGAGAGCGTTGTGTCAACATCGGGGAAGAAGAGAAGAAGCGGCGAGACAGCGGCGACAAGACAGCGGCGGCGAGACAGCGGCGACAAGACAGCGGCAGCAGACCGGGTCCCTCGCTGGCAATAGAGCTGGAAGAAGATAGCGGCGGGGCCCGGGAGAAGAGGCCGAACACCGGGAGAAGTCGGAAGTAGACCCCCCGAAGTTGGAAGAAGATCCCGGAGGTGATTATTAAATTACTCTTAACCTCCCTGGCGGTATGATTATTTCAGATTTTAGGCGCTGAAAGCGGTACCATTATTTTGCACAGAAATTTGACGTTTTATATTGTAGGCCTGTAATTCTTAGGAATAGTTCACTTAAATCTGTCCAAACCAAAGTCTAGTAGACATCCCGTGTAGGGATGAGCCGAACACCCCCCGGTTCGGTTCGCACCAGAACCCGCGAACGGACCGCAAGTTCGCACGAACGTTAGAACCCCATTGACGTCTATGGGACTCGAACGTTCGAAATCAAAAGTGCTCATTTTAAAGGCTAATTTGCATGGTATTGTCCTAAAAAGGGTTTGGGGACCCGGGTCCTACCCCAGGGGACATGTATCAATGCAAAAAAAACTTTTAAAAACGGCCGTTTTTTCGGGAGCAGTGATTTTAATGATGCTTAAAGTAAAAAAAAAAAAGTGAAATATTCCTTTAAATATCGTACCTGGGGGGTGTCTATAGTATGCCTGTAAAGTGACGCGTGTTTCCCATGTTTAGAACAGTCCCTGCACCAAATGTCATTTTTAAAGGAAAAAATCTCATTTAAAACTGCTTGCGGGTTTAATGTCATGTCGGGTCATGGCAATATGGATGAAAATCAGTGAGACAAACGGCATGGGTACCCCCCAGTCCATTACCAGGCCCTTTGGGTCTTGTATGGATATTAAGGGGAACCCCGCACCCAAATTAAAATAAGGAAAGGTCCCTATATACTCTGAACAGCAGTATTCAGGCGGTGCAAACAAGACAGGGACTGTAGGTTTGTTGTTAAGTAGAATCTGTTTGTAATTTTGAACATTTTTAATGTGTTTAGCTCGGGCCAAAAAATCTTTTCTAAGCTTTTTGGAAAACATAGGGAAGGGTTATCACCCCTGTGACATTTGTTTTGCGTCTTTCCTCCTCTTCAGAAGATTTCACCTCACTTTTTTGTCCCAATGAAAAATGTTTTTGGAAAATTTGGGTTTTTTTGTGGAACAAGGATTGGAAAGCATCAGTGGAAAGGAGAAATTGTTTTCCCATATTAACTCTTACAGGAGAGAATTTCCCTTCCTTAGGGGTAGATTTCATCTCACTTCCTGTTGTCTCCTTCCGTTTGCAAGTAGGAGTCGTTTGTAAGTTAGATGTTTGAAAGTAGGGTCCTGCCCTATATACTCAGCAGAAATTTGGGCCTTAGGTGTTGCTGTGGCCAAAACACTGTAAGCCCTCACAGGGCCCTGCTGTGAAATATTAGATCAAGAATTATAATTACATGCCCCTGTTGAACAGGAGCTGAAAAATTAGGCCTTAGGCACTGGTGCTGGTGCCACAACACTGCAACCCCTCACAGACACTCTAGTTGGAACGCAGGAACGAGCCCTGCTGCAAAGTATTGCATCAAAAATTGTAATTACACGCCCCTGTTAGACAGGGGCAGAAAAATTGGGTCTTAGGCACTGGTGCTGGTGCCACAACACTGCAACCCCTCACAGACACTCTGGCAGTATGCTGCAGCAGGGGGAGCATGACTGCCAGATTGCTGTCCTTCTTGGGCACCCCCTCTGTCCGTGCTCATGTTACTGCCTTCATTGAGCTCAGTATCATCATCAGAGCCTTCCAAACGCTGGGCATCCTCCTGGAGCATGTACCCAACACTGTGGTCAAACAGTTCGAGGGAATCCTCATGAGGACATGGTGGAGCTAGGGAAGGAGTCACTGATGACATTGAGCTGAGGGAAGAGGCCGCTGCTTTGCCAGACAAAGCACCCTGGGCATGGGTGAGAGAGGATGAGGAGGATGAGGACGGCTTGGTCATCCACTCGACCAAGTCTTCCGCATGTTGCGGCTCAACACGGCCAGCTGCCGAAAAAAAGGCCAAGCGTGTCCCATGGCCACGTGCTGATGAGGATGCACCGTCTCCACGACCAGCACTAGACACAGAGCCTGCTTGCCCTCTCTTATTGGCTTGTGACTGTCTGCCTCTCCTTCTTGGCCTTCCAGACATACTAATGGCCTGTAGCTGCACTAAGCTGGGATAGAACACCTGTAATTTTCTTCAGGTAGCTTTATATACTGTAACCAGACAAGCCTGCCTGTCAGTAGGAAGATAACAGGAACGGATCTAGCTGAACACTGTGAGCAGGACGTACTGCACTAAATGTATATAGCAGGAACGGATCTAGCTGAACACTGTGAGCAGGACGCACTGCACTGAATGTAAATACCAGGAACGGATCTAGCTGAACACTGTGAGCAGGACGCACTGCACTGAATGTAAATACCAGGAACGGATCTAGCTGAACACTGTGAGCAGGACGCACTGCACTGAATGTAAATAGTCTAGCTGCCTGACCGTGGTACTAATAGGATCAAAAAGAACACCTGTAATTTTCTTAAGGTAGCTTTATATACTGTAACCAGACAAGCCTGCCTGTCAGTAGGAAGATAACAGGAACGGATCTAGCTGAACACTGTGAGCAGGACACACTGTACTAAATGTAAATAGTCTAGCTGCCTGACCGTGTTACTAATAGGATCAAAAAGAACACCTGTAATTTTCTTAAGGTAGCTTTATATACTGTAACCAGACAAGCCTGCCTGTCAGTAGGAAGATAACAGGAACGGATCTAGCTGAACACTGTGAGCAGGACGTACTGCACTAAATGTATATAGCAGGAACGGATCTAGCTGAACACTGTGAGCAGGACGCACTGCACTGAATGTAAATAGCAGGAACGGATCTAGCTGAACACTGTGAGCAGGACGCACTGCACTGAATGTAAATAGCAGGAACGGATGTAGCTGAACACTGTGAGCAGGACGCACTGCACTAAATGTAAATACCAGGAACGGATCTAGCTGAACACTGTGAGCAGGACGCACTGCACTGAATGTAAATAGCAGGAACGGATCTAGCTGAACACTGTGAGCAGGACGCACTGCACTAAATGTAAATACCAGGAACGGATCTAGCTGAACACTGTGAGCAGGACGCACTGCACTGAATGTAAATAGCAGGAACGGATCTAGCTGAACACTGTGAGCAGGACGCACTGCACTGAATGTAAATAGCAGGAACGGATCTAGCTGAACACTGTGAGCAGGACGCACTGCACTAAATGTAAATACCAGGAACGGATCTAGCTGAACACTGTGAGCAGGACGCACTGCACTGAATGTAAATAGCAGGAACGGATCTAGCTGAACACTGTGAGCAGGACGCACTGCACTGAATGTAAATAGCAGGAACGGATCTAGCTGAACACTGTGAGCAGGACGCACTGCACTGAATGTAAATAGCAGGAACGGATCTAGCTGAACACTGTGAGCAGGACGCACTGCACTGAATGTAAATAGCAGGAACGGATCTAGCTGAACACTGTGAGCAGGACGCACTGCACTGAATGTAAATAGCAGGAACGGATCTAGCTGAACACTGTGAGCAGGACACACTGCACTGAATGTAAATAGCAGGAACGGATCTAGCTGAACACTGTGAGCAGGACGCACTGCACTGAATGTAAATAGCAGGAACGGATCTAGCTGAACACTGTGAGCAGGACGCACTGCACTGAATGTAAATAGCAGGAACGGATCTAGCTGAACACTGTGAGCAGGACACACTGCACTAAATGTAAATAGTCTAGATAGAAGATAACAGGAACGGATCTAGCTAAACTGAATACAGTGTATATATATATATGCAACACCTGGGATGCATATATATACACAATACACTGTAAGTGCAGCTAACTGACTGACTGTTCTGCCTAATCTATCTAACTCAAATCAAATGACACTGTCTCTCTCTCTCTCTATCTCTCAGCACACCGGAACACACACTACACAGGGCCGCCGTGCAGGCGGCCTTATATAGTGTGGGGTGTGTACTAAATCCCCTGAGCCATAATTGGCCAAAGCCACCCTGGCTTTGGCCAATTACAGCTCTCTCTACTGACGGCGCTGTGATTGGCCAAGCATGCGGGTCATAGTGCATGCTTGGCCAATCATCAGCCAGCAATGCACTGCGATGCCGCAGTGAATTATGGGCCGTGACGCGCCACACGAATTTGGCACGAACGGCCCATATCGTTCGCAATTCGGCGAACGACCCGAACAGCCGATGTTCGAGTCGAACGTGGGTTCGACTCGAACACGAAGCTCATCCCTAATCCCGTGTATGATAAAGTTTGAAAAATGAAATAAAAAATTATAATATAATAAATAACTATAAATAATTATATCAAATAATAATATAATAATAATAAAAATTATTCAATAATGTAATCAAATCAAAAACACTGAAATTTGCTCAGTTGCAGAATTGTCGCTTTCGTTACTTTTAGTGTTTGGTGACGGATTTCCCCACAAATCACTATCGCTCAATTCTGCGAGTGATTCTAATTTATTATCACTGTTTTCTAGCTGGTCTAAAACCACTTTTGATGTAAAGGGACAGTTTTGGTTGCTATGGACAATCTCCAGTTTCCAGGCAGAAAGAACAGTTTTTATAATATAAAACTGCATGCAGGACACTGGACAGACCACTAGGGACAAAGGGGATATGCAATTATTTGATACAGTACTGTAATCTGTAAGATTACAGTATACTGTATCTGTACTGTGTGTTTCACTTTTTGAATTTTCCGCCGAACTCCGTCCCCGTGCGTCGCAACGCTCGCAGGGAACGGAGCTCGGCACTGTGAATCGAGCGAGACACGGCGGCTCGCCGATCATAGCGAGGAGACATCGCAAGATCCAGGGGACAAGGTAAGTAAACTCTTCCTGGATCCTGCGATGCGATCCCGAGTCTGGCTCGGGGATACCGCTTTTGGTATTAAAAATCCACCCCGAGCCAGACTCGGGAATACCGCCAAGGGGGTTAAAACCTGTGTACTGTGTTTTTTTTATATTGACACTTTTTCCTAGGTGAATGGGTAGGGGTACCATGTACCCCATACTCATTCACACAGGGTGGGGGGCCGGGATCTGGGGGCCCCCTTATTAAAGGGGGCTCCCGGATTCCGATAAGCCCCCCGCCTGCAGACCCCGACAACCAACGGCCAGGGTTGTCGGGAAGAGGCCCTTGTCCTCATCAACATGGGGACAAGGTGCTTTGGGGTGGGGGGGCCCCCGCAGGGCGCCCCCCTACCCCAAGGCACCCACCCCCCCATGTTGAGGGCATGCGGCCTGGTACGGCTGAGGAGGGGGGGCATTCACTCGTCCCCACCCCCTTTCCTGGCCGGCCGGGCTGCGTGCTCGGATAAGGGTCTGGTATGGATTGGGGGGGACCCCCACGCCAATTTTTCGGCGTAGGGGGTTCCCCTTACAATCCATGCCAGACCTAAGGGCCTGGTATGCCCCTGGGGGGGAACCCACGTCGTTTTTTTCATTTAAAATTTGGTGTGGTGTTCCCGCCTCGGGATTCATACCAGACAGCTGTCAGCACTGCCTGTCACTCATCGCGGAAGGAAAACAAAGTTTTCCTTTACCGATGAGTGAGCCAGCGCGACATGCACAGTACCCTGTCGTTGAGAACCAGCGCGATACCATCACAACCTCATCACAATCTCGCGGTCAGGTACTGTACCTGAAGAAAATTAGTGGTGCTCTTCTGATCCTATTAGTACAGTACCGCAAGCAGCTGCAGTATTTACAAGTTAGTGTACAGTTAGTGTACTGTGTCCTCTGCACAGTGTGCACCTAAACTACCTGCAGAAAATTAGTGGTGTTCTTCTGATCCTATTAATACCACAGGCAGGCAGCTACAGTATTTACAGTTAGTGAAGTGCATCCTCTGCACAGTGTGCACCTAAAGCTACCTGGAGACAATTACTGTAGTTCTGCTCCTATTAATATCACAGGCAGGCAGCTACAGTATTTACAGTTAGTTTACTGTGTCCTCTGCACAATGTGCACCATAGGCAGGCAGCTACTGCATTTACAGTTAATGTAGTGCGTCATCTGCACAGTGTGCACCTAAAGCTACCTGGAGACAATTGCTGTTGTTCTGCTCCTATTAACCACTTCAGCCCCGGAAGGATTTACCCCCTTTCTTACCATATCACTTTTTACAATTTGGCACTGCGTCGCTTTAACTGCTGCGCGGTTATGGAATGCTGTACCCAAATGAAATTTGGGTCCTTTTCTTCCCATAAATTGAGCTTTCTTTTGATTGTATTTGATCACCTCTGCGGTTTTTATTTTTTGCACTATAAATGGAAAAAGACCGAAAATTTTGAAAAAAACTGATATTTTCAACTTTTTGTTATAAAAAAAATCCAATAAACTCAATTTTAGTCATACATTTAGGCCAAAATGTATTCGGCCACATGTCCTTGGTAAAAAAAATGTCAATACGCATATCTTTATTGGTTTGCACAAAAGTTATAGCGTCTACAAACTAGGGTACATTTTCTGGAATTTACACAGCTTTTAGTTTATGACTGCCTATCTCATTTTTGAGGTGCTGAAATGGCAGGGCAATACAAAACCCCCCCAAATGACCCCATTTTGGAAAGTAGACACCCCAAGAAAATTGCTGAGAGGCATGTTAAGCCCATTGAATATTACATTTTTTTGTCCCAAGTGATTGAATAATGATAAAAAAAAAAAAAAAGTTTACAAAAAGTTGTCACTAAATGATATATTGCTCACACATGCCATGGTTATATGTGGAATTGCGCCCCAAAATACATTTAGCTGCTTCTCCTGAGTATGGGTATACCACATGTGTGGGACTTTTTGGGAGCCTAGCCGCGTACGGGGCCCCTAAAACCAAGCACCGCCTTCAGGATTTCGAAGGGCGTAAATTTTTGATTTCACTCCTCACTACCTACCACAGTTTTGAAGGCCATAAAATGCCAAGATGGCACAAACCCCCCAAATGACCCCATTTTGTAAAGTAGACACCCCAAGTTATTTGCTGAGAGGCATGTTGAGTCCATGGAATATTTTATATTTTAACATAAGTTGCGGGAAAATGACAAACTTTTTTTTTGCACAAAGTTGTCACTAAATGATATATTTCTCAAACATGCCATGGGCATATGTGGAATTACTCCCCAAAATACATTCTGCTGCTTCTCCTGAGTATGGGGATACCACATGTGTGGGACTTTTTGGGGGCCTAGCTGCATACGGGGCCCTAAAATCCAATCACTGCCTTCAGGATTTCTAAGGGCATACATTTTTTATTTCACTCCTCACTACCTATCACAGTTTCGTAGGCCATAAAATGCCAAGATAGCACAAAACCCCCAAATGACCCCATTTTGAAAAGGAGACACCCCAAGCTATTTGCTGAGAGGCATGATGAGTATTTTGCAGCTCTCATTTGTTTTCGAAAATGAAGAAAGACAAGAAAAATGTATTTTTTTTTCTTTTTTCAATTTTCAAAACTTTGTGACAAAAAGTGAGGTCTGCAAAATACTCGCCATACCTCTCAGCAAATAGCTTGGGGTGTCTACTTTCCAAAATGGGGTCATTTGGGGGGGGTTTGTGCCATCTGGGCATTCCATGGCCTCCGAAACTGTGATAGGCAGTGAAGAGAGAAATCAATAATTTACACCCTTAGAAAGCCTGAAGGCGGTGCTTGGTTTTCGGGGTCCCTGTACGCAGCTAGGCTCCCAAAAAGTCTCACACATGTGGTATCACTGAACTCAGGAGAAGCAACAGAATGTATTTTGGGGTGTAATTTCACATATTCCCATGGCATGTTTGAGCAATATATCATTTAGTGACAACTTTGTGCAAAAAAAAAAAAAAATGTTATCTTTTTCCCGCAACTTGTGTCACAATATAAATATTCCATGGACTCGACATGCCTCTCAGCAAATAGCTTGGGGTGTCTACTTTCCAAAATGGGGTCATTTGGGGGGGGGTTGAACTGTCCTGGTATTTTATGCACAACATTTAGAAGCTTATGTCACACATCACCCACTCTTCTAACCACTTGAAGACAAAACCCTTTCTGACACTTTTGTTTACATGAAAAAATTTTTTTTTTTTGCAAGAAAATTACTTTGAACCCACAAACATTATATATTTTTTTAAAGCAAAGGCCCTACAGATTAAAATGGTGGGTGTTTCATTTTTTTTTTTTCACACAGTATTTGCGCAGCGATTATTTAAACGCATTTTTTTGGGAAAAAACACACTTTTTAAAATTTTAATGCACTCAAACACACTATATTTCCCAAATGTTTGATGCAATAAAAAATATGATCTTAGGCTGAGTACATGGATACCAAACACGACATGCTTTAAAATTGCGCACAAATGTGCAGTGGCGACAAACTAAATACATTTTTAAAAGCTAGATTTACAGAGGAGGTCTACTGCTAAAATTATTGCCCTCGATCTGACCTTTGTGGTGATACCTCACATGCATAGTGCAATTGCTGTTTACATAAGACACCAGACCGACACTTGCGTTCGCCTTTGCGCAAGAGCGGGGGGGACAGGGGTGCTTTTTTTTTTTCTTTCTTTTTTTTTCTTTCTTTTTTTTTTTTTGCATTTTTATCTTATTTTTAAACTGTTCCTTTCATTTAATTTTTTTTTTAGCATTTTTATTGTTATCTCAGGGAATGTAAATATCCCCTATGGTAGCAATAGATAGTGACAGTACTCTTCTTTAAAAAAATTGGGGTCTATTAGACCCTAGATCTCTCCTCTGCCCTCAAAGCATCTGACCACAGCAAGATCGGTGTGATAAAATGATTTCCTAAATTCCCAATGGCGCTGTTTACATCCGAAATCTAAGTCATAAAATGCTCGTAGCTTCAGGTTTCTTAGGCCATAGAGATGATTGGAGCCATTCTGGTCTCTGATCAGCTCTATGGTCAGCTGGCCGAATCAACGGCTGCATTCTCAGGTTCCCTGTTGGAACAGGAGAGCCAGAGAAAAACATGGAAGACGTTGGGAGGGGGGTGTCATTCCCTCCCACTGCTTGTAAAAGCAGTCTAGAGGCTAATTAGCTGCTAGGATTGCTTTTACATAAAAGCCGACCGCTGGCTGAAAAGAATGATACCAAGATGATACCTAAACCTGCAGGCATCATTCTGGTATAACCACTTAAAGTCCAGCAACATACCAGTACCTTGCTGGTCCTTGTTGGGCATATATTGTAAACTTTTTTATCATGCAGCCTGAATGAAAAAAAGAGATTGATCGGTGGATATGCCCATTATTAAAATACCTCCCTTCATCCACACATTTCTAATGATGGGTATATATGCACCGTTTATATATGCAGAAGCATGGGGGCATCTTCCCGCAAAAGGTAGGAGCAAATCGCTCCTCCGCCCACTGCTGCCCCCACGCTTCGGCATATATGCTGAAGTATGTAACTGTGGTGGTGAAATCACCTCCAACAGCGCTGGAGTCATGGCTTTATGTATCGTGGGAGCAAACGCTGTTGCTGTCAAGATAAGTAAATCCGTGCTGCAACTGAATGGCGTACCTGCTAAGCAAATGATGGTTAACAATAAAACAAAGTAATATTACAGTATAACAGTAAGCCTTACCATACCTGCAAAGCAAATACAAAAAAAAACATAGTAAAAAATAAAACATTTAACGCAACCTGTGCCTAAAATATATATATGCCGAAGCATGGGGGCATCCTCCCGCAAAAGGTAGGAGCAAATCGCTCCTCCGCCCACTGCTGCCCCCACGCTTCGGCATATATGCTGAAGTATGTAACTGTGGTGGTGAAATCACCTCCGACAGCGCTGGAGTCACGGCTTTATGTATCGTGGGAGCAAACGCTGTTGATGTCAAGATAAATAAATTTGCGCTGCAGCTGAATGGCGTACCTGAAAACAAAAAAATGCTTAACAATAAAACACAGTAAATGATAAAAAAATTACATACCTGAAAAGCAAACATGATAAAACATAACAACAATAAAACATTGCAGAATAGAATACAGTAAAAAAGAGCAGAACAATAGAGAGAGAATAGAGAGAGAGAGAACAATAAATCGACAACTATTTTTGGTTTTTTTATTTTATATTTTTTTGTGTATTTTTTTTTTTTTTACATTTTTTTTATAACTGTAACTTTTATACCTGTAACCGGTTCCACGTTTGGGTCTCTCAAAATGCGATGGCATCTTGGGAGACCCTGTGAAAGTGTGTCCTAGTCTGTGCAATGCTGTACCCTACGCTAAAACTCAACTAGTGTATGGTAACGCTCAAAACATTCACCAATGCATAGACCAGGATTGTCAGGATAGGAAGGACAATAATACCGGGTGTCACGCCTATATCCGCGCTTTCTGCAGACACAACATTTTCTTGGGGGGCTCGTTGGGTAGGGGTACTCGGGAGGACATAAGGAAAATGCCTCTCATGCAGCCGGCTTACTGCATTTGGTTGGGGAAGGTGAGGTGGAGCACCGTCTGGATACAGAAGGGCTCTGATGATCTCTTCCTGGAATTTAAGGAAGGATCCAGTCTTTCCTGAAGCTCTGTATAGCACATGAGCGTTCAGCAAAGCCAATTGAAATAAGTATACAGACACTTTTTTATATCAGTGTTTGGCCTTACGGGCAACTAGGTACGGCGCCAACAACTGGTCGTTGAGGTCCACCCCTCCAATATTTTGGTTATATTTGTGGACACAGAGGGGTTTCTCCACAACACCAGTAGCTGTAGTAATTTGGACCATCGTGTCTGCATGAAGGGAGGTAAGAACGAAAACATTCTTATTGTCCCTCCACTTCATAGCGAGCAAATTATTACACCGCAAGCAGGCTCTCTCCCCCAGCCTAAGACGGGAATCTACAAGCTGCTGGGGAAAGCCCCGGCGATTAGATCGCACGGTGCCACATGCTCCAATTTGATGATCAAAAAGGTGACCAAAAAGTGGCACGCTGGTGTAATAATTGTCCACATTTTTTATTATTGTCCTCGTAAACCATAAAACTACATGTATAGCCTGTGGCCCTGTCACAGAGCTTATACATCTTGACCCCGTATCTGGCACGCTTGCTGGGAAGGTACTGTTTGAATTACAAGCGGCCAGAAAACTTAATCAGGGACTCATCAACGTAGAGAACTTGATGGGGAGTAAACAAGTCTGCAAAACGTTGGTTGAAGTGGTTTACGAGGGGCTGAATTTTGTAGAGCCAATCATTGTTGTTGAAGTGCATGAACAACAAGATCTGCTCGTATTGTGCCCTGGTCATGGAGGCAGAGAACAAGGGCATATGGTGAATTGGGTCAGTGGACCAATATGACAGCAACTCACTCTTTTTAGTTATGCCCATGTTGAGGGAAAGGCCCAGAAAGATCTTAAATTAGGAGACTGTAATTGGTCTCCAATCTCTGGCAAGGGAGGACTGGGGAATAGTGGCAGTGTGTTGACCAGCGTATAAATTGCTTTGGTCCACAATAGATCTATAGAGATCTTCGGTGAAAAACAGCGAATAAAAATCCAGTGGTGTAAAATCAACGGTTTCCACCTGAATTCCGGGTTAGCCAGTGAATGGGGGAAGTACGGGTGCTGCAGAAGTGGTGGGCTCCCAATTCGGATTGGCGAATGCAGCAGGAAGGGCACTATGGGCACTACGGGCCTGTGTTTGTCTTCTTGGTGGCAGCGGGACACTACTTGTGCTTGCCACCTCGCCACCTTGAACTGCACTTATGGGACTCGCCACGTCACCACGTGATACTGCAGTGCTGGATGTACGACCAGGGTGTACTAGGCCGCTGGTGCTTGCCTGTTCACCAGAAGGAATAGCGGCGCTAGTACTGCTCTGCTCCATACGAGAGCCCTGCAGTTCTTGCACATCAAGGACAGAAGATCCCGCTAACACTGTGTTTTAGGGGACTCTAAACTGCTGGGGACGATGGTATAGATCTGATCGGATCAGATATTGATCCGTTCAGATACTATACCACTAAGGGAGGTGTATGCTGCGTGCGTGGGTGTTAGCGGTACTGGCACTAACCTGACACTGCCTGGGGCGACGCAGACCTTATCTGACCCTAAAAACTTAACTTATATCACCGCCTGGCAATTAGGGGTTTAAACCTTTATAAGGTAATAAATGGCGGTGCTCTGAAACTATAATAAACTATAATAAACAAGCTAACTAACCAGCGTCACCCGTAACACTTATACGGTGATCACTGGTGAAAGGCTTAACTAGGGGCAATCAAGAGGTTAAAACCTTTATTAGGTAGTATATGGGGGTCCCTGTCGCTATAAAACACTGACGGCGCACCTATATACTTACCTCCCTAACTAGCATCACCTGTGTCACTAATACAGCGATCAGAAAAATTTTTGATTTTTTCATAAATTTTTGCGATTTTATATATATGCGATTTTTTGCGATTTGGTAGCAATTTTTTTCACATTGGTTTTTTAGCACAAAAAATTATTTTCTCACGATGATTGAACTTTGTATCAGAGTGCATCAATCTATGCTATATGTATTAACCACTTGCCGACCAGTGCACGACGATGTATGTCGGCAGAATGGCACGGGCAGGCAGAAGGACTTACCTGTATGTGAGGTATGAGAGGATGAGGAGGATGAGGACCAAGCCGTCCTCATCCTCCTCATCCTCTCTCACCCAGGCTCAGGGTACTTTGTCTGGCAAAGCAGCTGCCAACATGGCCTCTTCCCTTGGCTCAATGGCATCAGTCACTCCTTCCCTAGACCCACCATGTCCTCCTGAGGAGTCCCCCTAGCTGTTTGACCACAGTGTTGGGTACATGCTCCAGGAGGATTCCCAGCATTTTGAAGGCTCCGATGATGGTACCCAGCTAGAGGAAGGCAGTAACGTGAGCCCAGAGAGAGGGGTTGCCCAAGAAGGACAATAATCTGGCAGTCATATTCCCCCTGCTGCAGCATACTGCCAGCGTTGCTCCAGTGATGAGGAGGGAGGGGATGATGAGGTCACTGACTCCACGTGGGTGCCTGATAGGAGAGAGGAGGAGAAGGAGGAGGCACATCACCAATGAGGCAGGATGCCCTCCAGGGGCCAGCTTAAGGGCAGCACACCGACTGCATCACACCCCAGAGCTCCGCATGTGCAGGGTGCTGCTGTCTCTACGCGTTATTCCAAAAGTTCTTTGGTGTGGGCCTTTTTTGAGACGAGTGCATCAGATCCCACCTCTGCTATTTGAAACGACTCCTACTTGCAAATGGAAGGAGACAACAGGAAGTGAGATGAAATCTACCCCTTGGAAGATAAATTCTCTCCTTTAAGAGTTAATATGGGAAAAACGTGTCTCCTCTCCACTGATGCTTTATCACCAATCCTTGTTTCACTAAAAACCCCAAACTGTCAAAAAACATTTGTCATTGGGACAGAAAGTGAAGTAAAATCTTCTGAAGAGGTGCACAGACAGCAAAACAAATGTCACGGGGTGATAACCCTTCCCTATGTTTTCCACAAAGCTTAAAAATTATTTTTTTGGCTGGAGCTACACTTTAAAAATGTACCAGTTCAAAATTACAAACAGATTCTACTTAACAACAAACCTAAAGTCCCTGTCTTGTTTGCACTGCCTATATACTGCTGTTCAGAGGGCCTGGGGCCCCATACCTTTCCTTTTTTAAATTTGGGTGCAGGGTTCCCCTTAATATCTATACAAGACCCAAAGGGCCTGGTAATGGACTGGTGGGGGGGGGTACCCATGCCATTTGTCTCATTACATTAAAGCCGTAAGCAGCTTTAAATGACTTTTATTCCTTTAAAAATGTCATTTTGTGCAGGGACTGTTCTAAGCACTGGAAACACGTGCCACTTTACAGGCATACTATAGAAACCCCCCAGGTATGATATTTAAAGGAATATTACACTTTTGTTCACTTTAAGCATCATTAAAATCACTGCTCCCGAAAAAACAGCCGTTTTTAAAACTGTTTTTTGCATTGATACATGTCCCCTGGGGCAGGACCCGGGTCCCCGAACCCTTTCTAGGACAATGCCATGCAAATTAGCCTTTAAAATTAGCACTTTTGATTTTGAACGTTCGAGTCCCATAGACTTCAATGGGGTTCTAACGTTCGTGCAAATTTTCAGTCCGTTCGCAGGTTCTGGTGTGAACCGAACTGGGGGGTGTTCGGCTCATCCCTAACTGTCACCATTTGAGGAGGCCACAAGGATGGTGAGCTGTGACAATGCATGCATTAGTGACACAATCCCTGTTGTGTTCCTGCTGAAGCAGACACTGCGGAAATGGAGGAGGAGGAAGAGAATTCTGGCAGTTTTGGAGGCATTGAAGCAGAGCAAGACATATGTCACGCCTTAACAGATGGTTTTCAATCCCCAGAACCCTTGGGAGTAGTATGTGGCTAGGAGGAGGCAGTTCAGATACTGTAATCCTCAGTGACCCAGAGGATTCTGCTTCTCATGCCTCCGCAAACTTGCAGTGCATGGGCTCCCTCAATCCTCAAGCCATGCAAAAGGATCCGAGAATAAGTGGCATCAAAGAGAAGGATCAGTATTGGTTGGCAAACCTCCTTGACCACTGTTACAAGGCGAAAGTCTCAGAACTCATCCCATCTCCACAGAGGGAGCAGAAGATGAAATTTCTTGAGGACACCTTAAAAATAGTTTATGTAATGCCTTTCCCAGTATGCAATTGAGCTGCTGCATCCAGCTTGCTTTCAGAACAGGCATTCAGTGCTGCTAGAGGTTTTGTGACAGATAAGAGAGTGCGTCTGTCCACAGACTCCGTGGACCGGCTAACATTTATCAAAATAAATCAGTCCTGGAGAAGCAGCAGCTATCAAGCCCCTGATGACGATGTCGCTGATTAAATGCTTTCTGGATCTGGATTCCCTGAAAGACTGTCTAGGGTGCCTAGCTTTGCGTGTGTTGATTTCATCTGGAAGAACTTTTTTGGCCAGGGCCAATTGTTGCTTTCATCCAGAGTACCTCTAAAGAGTGACAGTGCGAAGGCACCACCTACACCCAAAGACCAATTTTTCCACACCTGTTTGACAGGTGCCTATATCATTTAAATTTTTGACAGTAAGACCAATTCTTGCCTTCATCAAGAGTACATCTATAGGGTTACGGTGTGAAGGCAACACCAACACCCAAAGCTCAATTTTTCCACACTGTTTGGCAGGTGCATATGTTTTCAATTTTTGACAGCAAGGCCAATTCTTGCCTTCATCAAGAGTACATCTATAGGGTTAAGGTGTGAAGGCACCACCGGCACCCAAAGACCAATTTTTCCACACCTGTTTGGTGGGGGGGCATATCATTTCAATTTTTGACAGCAATGCCAATTCTTGCTTTTGTCAAGAGTACCTCTATAGGGTTACTTTGTGAAGGCACCACTGACACCCAAAGACCATTTTTTCCACACCTGTTTGACAGGTGCATATTGTTTAAATTTTTGATAGCAAGGCCAATTCTTGCTTTCATCAAAAGTACCTCTATAGGGTTAAGGCGTGAAGGCACCACTGACACCCAAAGACCAATTTTTCCGCACCTGTTTGGCTGGGGCATGTCATTTCAATTTTAACAGCAAGGCCAATTCTTGCTTTCATCAAGAGTACCTCCATAGGGTTACAGTGTGAAGGCACCACCAGCATCCAAAGCCCAATTCTTCCGCACCTGTTACTTCTATCCAAAGTCTGCTAATGAGACACCAGGTTTTATCCAAAAAATCTCTAATCTTATTTTGAGTGCACTAAATTGTGGCCTCATCATACAAACTGGCTCCCCAAGCCGTTGTTTACAAAATAAAAAAAGCTTGCAGGGAAAATTTCATTTTTTTGGCTTTATAAATGTCATTATTGCTGCAGCAGGTTCTATACAATGGTACAGATGTGCCACTTTACAGGCAGACTAAGGGGACCACCCAGGCACTATATTTAAAGGAATTTTTCATTTTTATTGTGTGGTAGTGTGGTACCTCACCAGTGTATGGGTCCATAATTCTCAACCAGGCAGGTTGAGGGGCTCCAGTGTATTTTCTTGTTTAGGAGGAAACTGGCTTTTCAGTTTCCTCATTATTTAGTAAAGTCCACTTTGGGACCTGGAGCTCGGGGATTTCTTAGAGATCCGGGTGGGATGAAATCCTTAGTCCTGGGTCCGGGTTTTGAGACTCTCCGGCACACTGATTGTTCAGGTGTGTGTGGGCCTGATAGTAGAGTCAGGACCATTGTTCTGGATTCCACCCTCCTGAGGAGTCCAGGCTTGCGAGGGAAAACCCAGAGAGTGCAGGTGTGCACTGGAGTAGTCAGAGAGTGCATGCTGCACTGCGAAAGCCAGAGACCCCAGGCTGAGGTTGCTGACAGGAGACAGGAGGGCTCCTTGTGGGAGCCTGAGCAGTGGTGCTGCAGCTGAAGAGAGCCAGGCAGCTCTGTATTTTTGGTTGCAATTTTGCATGTGTAAGCCAGGAGGCTGAACGTACTGTCATTTAATGCTGATGGTGAAAACCCCCTGCGAGGGAAATCACTTTTGTTTTCATTCCTGGAACTTTGTTTGATTTTCTTTAATAAAAGTGGGCCAACAAACCCTGAAAACGAATCATTTGTGTGGACTGTTCTCACTAGCGGGTGCCCCCAACTTTACAATTGTTATTTCTCATTTTTATGGTTTTAACTTTAAGCATCAGTAAATCACTGCTCATTTAAAAATGATGTTATTTACAAACTTTTTCTTTCATTGATTCATGTCCCCCAGGGCAGTACCCAGACCCCCATAACCATTTAATGCCCAATTACTTGCATATAAGCCTTCAAAATGGGCACTTTTGATTTTTCCACTTCAGGTCCCGTAGACTTCGATGGGGTTCGTTATTCAGTTCCCAACTGTTGCGATGTTCAAAAATTCTGTGTCGAGGTGTCGTTTGGCCCATCTCTATTGCACACTCTTTATGACCTAACATCTTAATCCAGCTTTTAATGCAAAGTTACTCTTGCTTGAGTGTTTGATTCATTGCCTATTATACAGCTATTGTACTGTGATTCGGAAGGACATGTCTTTTTTTTTTTTTTGAAAAATATTTATTGATTTTTTCAAAATATATTCATAGAAGACATTGTACAGAACAATTGTAAGGCATGAATATAAACAATTATTCTATATATAGAATGCATGTTCTATCTAAACATAACAAAAACAGATTTATAGGGGTCGTTGGGGAAGGGGAGGGGAGAGAGGGGGGGGAGGGGGGTAAGCAATTCACATTTGCCAGCTTGTCACTAACATTGGGCAATAAGTTGCCAAAAAGGTTGATCCTACATTTTCGTACCTTTAGGGAATGGAGGCGACTTATGAGTCTATCTAGCTAGATAACCTACAATATGGTCTAGGTGAAACATGTTATTTGGGTAAATATAGTCCCGAAGTGTAATAGCTGAAGTTGATGGATGTCAAGGAGCTTCAGGTGATTGTATGCCGCCTACGGTGGTTTAAATGAAGAAGGATCAGAGGTCGGAGGAATTTTAAGTTTGCCAAGTGAGTTGGTGATGTCTCTCGTCAGGTACCATTCTGTATATCTAAATGGGTGCATTATGTCTTGGATGGTCTGTTGGGGAAATGTGGCTTCCAGGAATCTTCTCCAGCGTTTGAAAAATCGTGGGGTAAAGCGAAGATTTGACTTGATGAGGTCCAATCTTTCTAGATAGAATAATGAAGTCAAGGCTTTTATAACCGCAGGTAGACTGGGCGGCGATGTCGATATCCAGTGGGACATAATAGTCCTGCGGGCTACAAGAAGGCAGATATGGGCCCAGTGCGGTATGTTTGAAAAGTCCAATGTGGACGAGGAGGATGCTGGAGGGGTGATGCTGAATAGGCATAGTAGGCAGTCTCTATGTAGTTTGATATTGCAGATTTTATTAATGTAGGCTATCACATCGTTCCAGTAGCTGTTAATAGCAGAGCACTCCCAAAGCCTATGGAGCAGCGTAGGACGCTGCAGTAGGCACCATGGACATAGAGCTTGAGACGGGTCCTCTTTGTTGAAACGGAATGGGAAGTATGCTCTGTGGATAATCTTGAATTGAGTTTCACGCCATATTTCAGAGATCGTAAGTTTCCGGGTGAGCCTATATCCCTCAAGGATTTTGTTGGGTAGGTCCTCATCTCCTAGTATTTGAGACCATTTTTGAAAAGGCGTGAGGCGGTATTTCCGTGACTGGTGCTGGATGAGGTGAGAATAGATGTTGGAGATAGAGTAATCTTTGCTTTGCAATAGATTGTCGACAAAGAAAGGTTTAAAAGGATCAGTCTTGGGACCATAGCAGGTTTTCAGATAATTTGTGAGTTGGTAATGGAAGAAGCTGTGTGCTGGCGGTAGGGAGAATTCCCGCATCAGATTTTGGTATGGTTTGAGCTTGCTTGTGTTGTTTTGGTATAACGAGGTTATCTTCATGAGTCCTTTGGATTGCCATTGGGTATAAGCTTTATGTAAAGTGGAAGGTAGGAACATTGGGTTGCCTTGTATTTTGAGATGTTTCGAGATACTAGAAGGCAGACCAAGCAGTTTTCTGACCTCTCTCCAGGCGATGACAGTGTCTCTGAACAAAACGCTGGTTTTGAGGTGGTGCGGCAGGTTGTTAGGATTGGAGTGTAGGATGCCTGCAAGGTCGTATGGAGAAGCCATAGAGTCCTCTAGGGCAAAGTTGGAGTATTTGGACCCTCCTGTTAACCAGTCTAGTCCCTGTCTAAGTAAGCAGGCTAAATTATAAAAACGAATATTGGGGAGCCCCGCCCCACCCTCGCTCTTCGGGAGACATAGTTTTTGGAGCGCGATGCGTGGTTTTTTGCTAGACCATAGGAAAGCTGTCACAGCTCTCTGAAGTTTCTGCACGTCTGAATGCCTCAGTAGTAGAGGTATGGTTTGCATAGGATACAGTAGGCGTGCGAATGATACCATTTTGAAAAGATGAGCTCTCCCAAAAAGCGAGAGGGGAAGGGCACCCCAAGCCTCCAATTCCCGCACAATTTTGGCCACCAGGGGAGGATAATTAAGTACATATAAGGAAGATGGGTCTCGGCCTATATGTATTCCTAAGTATGTTATATGATGGGGTGCAATAGTCAGCGGGGATAAATGTATCCATTTAGTGGATAGTCGAGGGTGTAGTGTTAGGATTTCACTTTTATCAAAGTTTATACGAAAGCCTGAGCAGAGTCGGAAGGTCGTAAATATTTGTTTAAGTCTATCAAAGTCTGATACGGGGTCAGTAGAGAACAGTAAAATATCGTCCGCAAATAGTGCAGAGCGGAGTATTTGGTTTCCCAAGGTGATGCCACTAACCCCTTCAGTTGAATTGAGGATTCTGGATAAGGGTTCAATCGCAATGTTGAATAACAAGGGGGATAGGGGGCATCCCTGTCTTGTTCCTTTCGCTAAGGGGATGGTGTCCGAAATAAAATTCGGGGTGACAAGGCGTGCCGTTGGTGAGGCGTACATTTGTGCGAGGAATCTTGTGATTTGACCTGAAAAGCCGAATTTTTCCATTACCGTAAAAAGCCATGAAAAACCAATATTGTCAAAGGCTTTTTCGGCGTCTAGGGACATGATTGCTACATCTTGATCGGGGTGTGTTTTAGCGTATTCTAGCGCCATTAAGACCTTACGTATATTTAATGTGGCTGATCGTCCTGAGACAAAACCTGATTGGGCTGGGTGTAAGAGGGACGGAAGTAAGAGAGCTAGACGTGATGCTATAATTTTAGACAGGATTTTAACGTCTACATTTATTAATGAGATTGGACGATAAGAGCCTGGGAGTAATGGATCCTTTCCTTTCTTGGAGATTAGTTTAATATGAGCTTGTGTCCCTGTGGGGAGGTAAGGACCTCCGTCCCACATGGCTGCATATACATGCTTCAGTGTGTTGGGGATGAAGTCAGTCGTTAATTTGAAGAATTCCGCAGTGTACCCGTCGGGACCCGGAGCCTTAGCAGAGGCCATAGATTTGATCGTGTGTTGTATGTCTTCTAAGGTAATAGGCGCATTAAGTGCCTCCAAGTGTGACGTTTGAAGCCTGGGCAGGCGTATCTTGTCAAGCAGGGCTTCAACGGCAGGTTGATCCGTTGGGTCTGCACGGTACAGATCAGTATAATAATCTGCAAGTAGTTTGCTGACTTCGGTAGGTGAGGTAACTAACGAGCCGGAAGCATTTCTCAGAGTTGGGATATGTGTAGGACGTCTTGGTCCTGAACATAGTCTGGCTAGCATTCTGCCTGCCTTGTTGCCAAATTTGTGAAAGTGGAGGGTGGAGTACGAGGTTTTAGCAGCTTCGTGTTGTTCTGCCCAGAGATCAAAGGCACACTTGGCCCATTTCCATTCCTGTATATTAGCTAAGGTGCGGTCTAATGTTAGCTTGTCATGAGCTAGGCGTAGGGAGTCGCTTGCTTGCATATATTGTTGTCGAGTGTGTTTTTTAAATTGTACAGTGTACGAGATAATTTTGCCCCGTAGGAAAGCTTTGCCTGCTTCCCAGAAGAGGTTTGGGTCAGAGATATGTGCTCCATTCGTGGTGATATATTCTTCCCATGTTTGGTGCAAGACTTGTCGGAAGTCTTCATTATCCGCCAGATATGAAGGGAAACGCCAGATAGGGGAAGGAGTTGAGGGTGTGAGTTGTGTCATATGGACTGCGATGGGACTGTGGTCTGAGATTCTGGCATCGTAAATGTCTGGGGTGTTTATTACAGATACTAGGGCCGGGGAGACAAAGAAGTAGTCTATACGAGAGAAGGTATTATGTGGGGGCGAGAAGAAAGTATATTCTCTGTCAGTCGGATGTGTCAGGCGCCAGATGTCTACAAAATGCATAGATTCAATAGAGTGTGCTAAGGGAGTCGCGTCCGGTGTATGGGAGGGACCGGGTCTTGTCGTTTGCTTAGGGAGATGAGTGCGGTCTGCTAGTGTGGACATGGCAGAGTTGAAGTCCCCGCCCACTAAATGTAATACCTCGGGGGCCGTGAGAATCCATTGAACCATGTCCTGAAAGAATGAAGTGTCTGGAGAGTTGGGAGCATAGATATTAGTGATAGCTACGGCTTTGTCACCTATGGTCATATGTAAGGTCAGTTTGCGGCCTAAGGTGTCAGCCCTCACTTCTCTGACAGAGTGTTGTAGGTTTTTATGAATTAAAATAGCTACACCGGCCTTGCGGCCCACTGCAGGGGACCCGTATACAGAACCTACCCACAGTTTTTGAAGGCGTGTTAAATCGTCTGCGGAGAGATGTGTCTCCTGTAATAGGGCCACATCTGCCCGAAGACGCCGTAGGTGTCTGAGAATGGACATTCGCTTATTTGGGGATCGGAGCCCCTTAACATTCCATGATATAAATTTTAGGTGACTCCCGTCGGCAGAAGAGGACATGGTTGGATATGATAGTTGCTATATAAGGGAGGATGATCAGGGAGCCTCCCGACATGTACAGTGCCGACCATACGGGAATCACCCAAAAACCGTAAGTCACATAGTAGAAAAGGTACTAATAGGGCAAACATGAATTGCAAATGTATTGAGCAATAGGTATTGAGCTGTAACAAAGCAGGATTACGGTTATAACGTAACAAACTACAAACAGTGTACTTCACTTTTTTCCACATGGGATACAACTACCCATAATGCCTCTCAGCGACCCGCCAGCTCCTCACATATGAGCATGAATTTGGCTAGGAGGAGTGGGATAAGGGAGGAAGAGATGAGGGAAAAGGGGGGAGAGAGGGGGGGAAGGGAGGGGTAGGATCAGGGTATGGGGTTAGGGGAAGTGCTGGTTGTATCTGTGTCAAATAAAGGGCTCAATTAAAATAATGAGGTGGAGAAATAAGGGGGTGACTTGATCAAATGGTTTGCCCCGTTAGGGGTCTATAGCCATGGAGATCACCTGGGTTATTATAATAACATTTTGGGTAGACAGAGTAAGTGGGCGGTGGGTAGTGGTAAGCCAGGCTTGGAGGCATAATAACAAGACCATTAGCTAACAGATAATAGCGGCCGTGTAAAACATTGCAACTAAGACAGGCTAACATTAAAGTAAGTTAAAAAGGCAGAAGGCAGGTCAGGGACAATGAGGGGTAAAATTACCCGTCCGAGGAAATGTAGATGGTTAGATAAAGTTCCTGGAGTCCTTCATCGATTTGCAGAGCGATCATCTTGGTTAGTAAAGCGGCTGCGCTTGTATGGGGGTTTTGTGGGGCTGCATTGCTGTTTAGGTGGTATCTTCGCTGTCGATGGTGATGATGATGGTGAATTCTCTTCAAAGTTGCTATGCTCCATTTCTGTGCCTCTGGTGGCGAGAAAGTGTTCCGCCTCCTCAGGGGTATGGAACGTGAGGTGTTCTCCTTCAGGTGTTTGGATGCGGAGGACAGCCGGATAGGCTAAAGAGAACCGGATTTGGTTATGGTGAAGGTTGGAGCAGATCGGTGAAAACGCTTTACGCTGCTTCATTACCTCTATGGAATAATCTGCAAAAAGTAGGAGTTTTGCGCCATCAACCATTAAAGACCGTGAGCGACGAAACTTTTGCATTATGGCATTCTTGTCTGCGTAGTTGAGGTATTTTACAATAACGTGGCGGGGTTTGGCACGTGATTCTGAGAATTGACCTATGCGGTGCGCGCGTTCAATAGTGCAGGGAATGCGAAGGCCCAGTTGTTCTGGAATAATTTTTGCGCAGATATTGGTTAACTGTGGTGTGGAAACCGATTCAGGCAGACCAATGATGCGTAAATTGTTTCTTCTCGAGCGATTTTCCAAATCATCGAGTTTGTCCCATATGTCCCTATTAGCAGCTGTGAGGCGTGCTACTGCTGCAGATGAGGCTGTGAGTTCATCTTCCAGGGAGGAAATCCTATCCTCTACCTGATTGATTCTCTGTGCCTGTGCTTGTAGGTCAATATGTAACTGCTCTAAACCCCTATGGACTGCTGCATCCACTGTAGCTGTGAGAGTGGGGCCCAGCAGCGTGACTACAGCCTGTGCAATCCCAGCAGGGGAGGTAGGGTCCGTACCTTGTATGTCTGGAGCTGAGGGGAGCGGTGGTTGTGGCTGTGGCAGCGTGTGTGCCTGCTCCGTCATGCCTGGGGCGGTCGCCATCTTGGCTGTGTCCGCCGCTGTGTCCCCTCCGGTGGGGATCGCGGATGTGACCGCCCGGGCGTACGATCGCTCCACAAAGCGATCCATGGGGGCCCGCTGTGTGTCAGCACTGTGCTGGGGGGTCTCCTCGGAGCAATAGCCGGCTTGAGAGGCAGTTTCGTGAGGGGCGCTGCGGGAGCTGAAGCTCGCTACCTCCTCTCCATGTGGCGCCGGAACCGGAAGTGGGACATGTCTTTAGCATATACGGCTCCCAGTAGGTGATCATGGTGAAGCTTTGCCAATACTCCAGCCTCAAGTTGGTACCAGATGCTTTAGGATAAAGCAGTAAGTGTATAAAATCACCTTTGTACAAAAATAATAGACTCCTTGGACTCATAAGCAACACTGTCAAGGTTACCCATTCACTATATGAATGGTCCAATATAATTGAATAGTGCATTTATAAATATGAAGGAAAGAGGAACTGTTTGTGTGGCTTTGGGAAATGGGATAATTTAGAGTGTTTTACTGTGTACAGGATAATGAAAGGATATTTTAATGTTTTTAAAAATGTGCTTAATGCACTCTGTATTAGATGTTGACTTCAGTCTGAGCTACATAGGAAGCAATTAATGGAAGATGTCCTCTGTCTTTATTAGTGACAGTGGCATTGCTCCTGCAGTGCCAACTGGCTTCCGACCTTTGCAGGTTATACTCACAAAGCAGGAAAGCCACATTCCTTGGGCAATCCCTTCTACACTATACATAAATGGGTTTTTTTGCATTATAATAACTGACTAATGACCAGGCCATGTGTTATGTTAAGCAGTCTATTCATTTTTATCTTTAGACTGTGCAGAGTGCCAGTGGGGTGTCACGTTCCGGAAAATACAGTGACCATTCTGCAACCTCTCACTCTAACTATCCTTCCCCTGTCAGGTAAAGTTATCTCCTGCCTTTCGTATCCAGTGACAGTGAGGCTTACTTTATCCCACTGACACCAACAAAGGGGTTTATTTAATTCAACAAACACCAGCGATAGGGCTTATTTTTTCCACTGACACCAAAAAGGCTTTTTTTTAATTCACTGACACCAATCACGGGGCTTATTTTATCCCACTAACATCAATGGAGTCTATTTTACTTCCACTGACACCAACGATTAGGCTTATTTTACTCTCATGGAAACAAATGAAGGAACTCATTTTATTCCTACTGACACCAATTGTGGGGCTTATTTTATCCCACTGACACCAATGTTGGCTGTTATTTTACTCCCACTTTCTCTTCAGTGAAGACACAGGCCCTATTTTGTCTAAAATAGAGCAAAGCCACATCCATTGTTTAATCGTGCCCATGTGTGACCCCAGCGCACTTTCCTCTCTGGTCCTTAACGTGTACCTTTTTAATCATTTTTAAATTTTGGCAACAATCTACAGTATGTCTGACTTTTCATAGCAGTCAGTTATACTACCCAAGAAAACTATACATTTTTATGAGACAAAGCACTTGCTTTCAAAGTAATCCTTAGACTTGGCTTCCTGGGAAAACTGTATCAGACTAGAAAAACTTATGCTATGGCCACAGCATACACATTTATTTTATAATATCAGTAATACAGATGATAGTTAGTTTTGACAATTCAATATAAGCTTCCTTTAAAAATCTAACTTCATGTTGTGAGCTCTGTCTGTCTGCTGGCCATCTCTTTCTATATCTTCCTGTATTCTCTGCACATTTTGCAGCGTCTCCTTTGCTGTTTAGTCCTTAATTTATAAGGACTACATATCCCATGGTACCTTTCTGCCTGCAAGATGCGATTCATGTACTGACTTTGCCTCCTGAAACTCCTCCTCCCAGCACCTCTGTAGTTCAGAAGGCAGGGTCTGTGAATTCTGTGACACAGCAGTTCCTACTCACAGGGCATAGTGAATACATGTTCTGGAATTCAAGTAAGAAAATCTTTACTAAATACCAATCCTTATCTAACTCCTACTATTGCCTGAGCAAGGAACACACATGCTTCATAATGTGTAGCCACGACACACCACTCTTCCCCTGGGTTGACATCACTTCCACGCTGTGTGCTCCGAGCTGGTTACAGATGTTCTGGGCTTCATGCCTCGTGACTATATCTCTGCATTCACAGCTAGCAACCACAGCTAATCCATCTAGCAGGACCTGCAGGATATGGATTACAGCGGTGTATTTTTTGATTAGCGAGAGATATCTTTTTATCATGTGAGTTGCTTAACTGTGTGAATCTGGTGAGTGAGTGTACTATTGGGAGTTGGTGGCACTGAAGCACGAGGTGTTGGTGTGAAGATTTCACATTATTTATAATATTTACATAGAGTTATTTTGGGATCATAATAAGTGGACTTCTATAAGGACTTTTGGTTATGAATGTTTTTTTCATATTAGAACACTGGGTTTTTCTTTAATTTTTGTTTTTTACCATTTTCCTATTGTTGATATTAATGGGTATTTGGAGGATTTTTTATGTATGATATTTATTGTTTTGTCTAAGATAGCGCTGCTATTAACTCTATTGTTAACCACTTAAGGACCACCTCACGCCGATGTACGTCGGCAAGGCGGCACGGGCAGGCAAAATCACGTACATCTACGTGATCTGCCTCCCGCGGGTGGGGGGTCCGATTGGACCCCCCCGGTGCCCGAGGCGGTCCTCTTTTGTCCCCCGGCGATCGGAGGTGAGGGGGAGGCCATCCGTTCGTGGCCCCCCCCCCTCGCGATCGCTGCCGGCCAATGAGAATCTTCCTTTGCTGCTGTATGCTAAACAGCAGCAAAGGAAATTATGTCATCTCTCCTCGGCTCTGTATTTTCCGTTCCGGCGCCGAGGAGAGAAGACATTTATGTGAGTGTACAAACACTACACACACAGTAGAACATGCCAGGCACACACAACACCCCCGATCCCCCTCCGATCGCCCCCCGATCACCCCCCAATCACCCTTCCCCCCTCCCTGTCACACTGACACCAAGCAGGTTTTTTTTTTCTGATTACTGCATGGTGTCAGTTTGTAACAGTTACTGTGTTAGGACAGTTAGTATTAGCCCCCTTTAGGTCTAGGGTACCCCCCTAACCCCCCCTAATAAAGTTGTAACCCCTTGATCACCCCCCCCATCGCCAGTGTCACTAAGCGATAATTTTTCTGATCGCTGTATTAGTGTCACTGGTGAAGCTAGTTAGGGACGTAAATATTTAGGTTCGCCGTCAGCGTTTTATAGCGACAGGGACCCCCATATACTACCTAATAAATGTTTAAACCCCTTGATTGCCCCCTAGTTAACCCTTTCACCACTGATCACCGTATAACCGTTACAGGTGATGCTGATTAGTTCATTTATTTTTTATAGTGTCAGGGCACCCGCCGTTTATTACCGAATAAAGGTTTAGCCCCCTGATTGCCTGGCGGTGATATGCGTCGCCCCAGGCAGCGTCAGATTAGCACCAGTACCGCTAACACCCACGCACGCAGCATACGCCTCCCTTAGTGATATAGTATCTGAACGCATCAATATCTGATCCGATCAGATCTATACTAGCGTCCCCAGCAGTTTAGGGTTCCCAAAAACGCAGTGTTAGCGGGATCAGCCCAGATACCTGCTAGCACCTGCGTTTTGCCCCTCCGCCCGGTCCAGCCCAGCCCACCCAAGTGCAGTATCGATCGATCACTGTCACTTACAAAACACTAAACACATAACTGCAGCGTTCACAGAGTCAGGCCTGATCCCTACGATCGCTAACAGTTTTTTTAGTAGCGTTTTGGTGAACTGGCAAGCACCAGCCCCAGGCAGTGTCAGGTTAGCGCCAGTAGCGCTAACACCCACGCACGCACTGTACACCTCCCTTAGTGGTATAGTATCTGAACGGATCAATATCTGATCCGATCAGATCTATACTAGCGTCCCCAGCAGTTTAGGGTTCCCAAAAACGCAGTGTTAGCGGGATCAGCCCAGATACCTGCTAGCACCTGCGTTTTGCCCCTCCGCCCGGCCCAGCTCAGCCCACCCAAGTGCAGTATCGATCGATCACTGTCACTTACAAAACACTAAACGCATAACTGCAGCATTCGCAGAGTCAGGCCTGATCCCTGCGATCGCTAACAGTTTTTTTGGTAGCATTTTGGTGAACTGGCAAGCGCCAGCGGCCTAGTACACCCCGGTTGTAGTCAAACCAGCACTGCAGTAACACTTGGTGACGTGGCGAGTCCCATACTTCCCCCATTCATATCCCCAACCAAATGCAGTCGGCTGCATGAGAGGCATTTTCTTTATGTCCTCCCGAGTACCCCTACCAGACGAACCCCCCCAAAAAAGATGTTGTGTCTGCAGCAAGCGCGGATATAGGCGTGACACCCGCTATTATTGTCCCTCCTGTCCTGACAATCCTGGTCTTTGCATTGGTGAATGTTTTGAACGCTACTATACACTAGTTGAGTATTAGCGTAGGGTACAGCATTGTACAGACTAGGCACACTTTTACAGGGTCTCCCAAGATGCCATCGCATTTTGAGAGACCCGAACCTGGAACCAGTTACAGTTATAAAAGTTAGTTACAAAAAAAGTGTAAAAAAATATATATATATATATATAAAATAAAATAAAAAAGTTGTTGTTTTATTGTTCTCTCTCTCTCTATTCTCTCTCTCTATTCTCTCTCTCTATTCTCTCTCTCTATTCTCTCTCTCTATTCTCTCTCTCTATTGTTCTGCTCTTTTTTTACTGTATTCTATTCTGCAATGTTTTATTGTTATTATGTTTTATCATGTTTGTTTTTCAGGTATGCAATTTTTTATACTTTATCGTTTACTGTGTTTTATTGTTAACCATTTTTTTGTCTTCAGGTACACCATTCACGACTTTGAGTGGTTATACCAGAATGATGCCTGCAAGTTTAGGTATCATCTTGGTATCATTCTTTTCAGCCAGCGGTCGGCTTTCATGTAAAAGCAATCCTAGCAGCTAAATAGCCTCTAGACTGCTTTTACAAGCCATGGGAGGGAATGCCCCCCCCACCGTCTTCCGTGTTTTTCTCTGACTCTCCTGTCTCAACAGGGAACCTGAGAATGCAGCCGGTGATTCAGCCAGCTGACCATAGAGCTGATCAGAGACCAGAGTGGCTCCAAACATCTCTATGGCCTAAGAAACCGGAAGCTACGAGCATTTCATGACTTAGATTTCGCCGGATGTAAACAGCGCCATTGGGAAATTTGGAAAGCATTTTATCACACCGATCTTGGTGTGGTCAGATCCTTTGAGGGCAGAGGAGAGATCTAGGGTCTAATAGACCCCAATTTTTTCAAAAAAGAGTACCTGTCATTACCTATTGCTATCATAGGGGATATTTACATTCCCTGAGATAACAATAAAAATGATTAAAAAAAAATGAAAGGAACAGTTTAAAAATAAGATAAAAAAGCAAAAATATAATAAAGAAAAAAAAAAAAAGCACCCCTGTCGCCCCCTGCTCTCGCGCTAAGGCGAACGCAAGTGGCGGTCTGTCGTTAAACGTAAACAGCAATTGCACCATGCATGTGAGGTATCACCGCGAAGGTCAGATCGAGGGCAGTAATTTTAGCAGTAGACCTCCTCTGTAAATCTAAAGTGGTAACCTGTAAAGGCTTTTAAAGGCTTTTAAAAATGTATTTATTTTGTTGCCACTGCGCGTTTGTGCGCAATTGTAAAGCATGTCATGTTTGGTATCCATGTACTCGGCCTAAGATCATCTTTTTTATTTCATCAAACATTTGGGCAATATAGTGTGTTTTAGTGCATTCAAATTTTAAAAAGTGTGTTTTTTCCCCAAAAATTGCGTTTGAAAAATCGCTGTGCAAATACTGTGTGAAAAAAAAATGAAACACCCACCATTTTAATCTGTAGGGCATTTGCTTTAAAAAAATATATAATGTTTGGGGGTTCAAAGTAATTTTCTTGCAAAAAAAAATAATTTTTTCATGTAAACAAAAAGTGTCAGAAAGGGCTTTGTCTTCAAGTGGTTAGAAGAGTGGGTGATGTGTGACATAAGCTTCTAAATGTTGTGCATAAAATGCCAGGACAGTTCAAAACCCCCCCCAAATGACCCCATTTTGGAAAGTAGACACCCCAAGCTATTTGCTGAGAGTCATGTCGAGTCTATGGAATATTTTATATTATGACACAAGTTGCGGGAAAGAGACAAATTTTATTTATTTTTTTTGCACAAAGTTGTCACTAAATGATATATTGCTCAAACATGCCATGGGAATATGTGAAATTACACCCCAAAATACATTCTGCTGCTTCTCCTGAGTACGGGGATGCCACATGTGTGAGACTTTTTGGGAGCCTAGCCGCGTACGGGACCCCGAAACCCAAGCACCGCCTTCAGGCTTTCTAAGGGCGTAAATTTTTTATTTCACTCTTCACTGTCTATCACAGTTTCGGAGGCCATGGAATGCCCAGGTGGCACAAAACCCCCCCAAATGACCCCATTTTGGAAAGTAGACACCCCAAGCTATTTGCTGAGAGGTATAGTGAGTATTTTGCAGACCTTACTTTTTGTCACAAAGTTTTGAAAATTGAAAAAAGAAAAAAAAAATGTTTTTTCTTGTCTTTCTTCATTTTCAAAAACAAATGAGAGCTACTCACCATGCCCCTCAGCAAATAGCTTGGGGTGTCTACTTTCCAAAATGGGGTCATTTGTGGGGGTTTTGTGCCACCTGGGCATTCCATGGCCTCCAAAACTGTGATAGGCAGTGAAGAGTGAAATCAAAAATTTACACCCTTAGAAATCCTGAAGGCGGTGATTGGTTTTTGGGGCCCCGTACGTGGCTAGGCTCCCAAAAAGTCCCACACATGTGGTATCCCCATACTCAGAAGAAGCAGCTAAAGGTATTTTGGGGTGCAATTCCACATATGCCCATGGCCTGTGTGAGCAATATATCATTTAGTGACAACTTTGTGCAAAAAAAAAAAAATGTGTCACTTCCCGCAACTTGTGTCAAAATATAAAATATTCCATGGACTCAACATGCCTCTCAGGAAATAGCTTTGGGTGTCTACTTTCCAAAATGGGGTCATTTGGGGGGGGGGGTGTGCCATCTGGGCCTTTTATGGCCTTCAAAACTGTGATAGGTAGTGAGGAGTGAAATAAAAAATTTACGCCCTTAGAAATCCTGAAGGCGGTGATTGGTTTTCGGGGCCCCGTATGCGGCTAGGCTCCCAAAAAGTCCCACACATGTGGTATCCCCATACTCAGGAGAAGCAGCTGAATGTATTTTGGGGTGCAATTCCACATAGGCCCATGGCCTGTGTGAGCAATATATCATTTAGTGACAACTTTTTGTAAATATTTTTTTTTTTTTTGTCATTATTCAATCACTTGGGACAAAAAATAAATAAATAAATATTCAATGGGTTCAACATGCCTCTCAGCAATTTCCTTGGGGTGTCTACTTTCCAAAAATTTTAGTACCTCAAGAAATGACATAGGCAGTCATAAACTAAAAGCTGTGTAAATTCCAGAAAATGTACCCTAGTTTGTAGACGCTATAACTTTTGCGCAAACCAATAAATATACGCTTATTGACATTTTTTTTACCAAAGACATGTGGCCGAATACATTTTGGCCTAAATGTATGACTAAAATTGAGTTTATTGGATTTTTTTTATAACAAAAAGTAGAAAATATCATTTTTTTTCAAAATTTTCCGTCTTTTTCCGTTTATAGCGCAAAAAATAAAAACCGCAGAGGTGATCAAATACCATCAAAAGAAAGCTCTATTTGTGGGAAGAAAAGGACGCACATTTCGTTTGGGTACAGCATTGCATGACCGCGCAATTAGCAGTTAAAGTGACGCAGTGCCAAATTGGAAAAAGACCTCTGGTCCTTAGGCAGCATAATGTTCCGGGGCTGAAGTGGTTAAAGGTGACTGCACTAATGCCGCGTACACACATGACCGTTTTTTCTGTCAGAATAAACTCGATTTTTCTGAGTTCCGACGGAGTTCCGCTGAAATGGACTTGCGTACACACGACCACACCAAAGTCCGATCGATTAGAACGCGGTGACGTACAACACGTACAACGGGACTAGAAAAGGAAGTTAAATAGCCAGTAGCCAATAGCTGCCCTTGCATTGTTTTTGGTCTGTCGGAATAGCATACAGACAAACGGTTTTTCACGATAGGAATTTATTCAGTCGGAAAGATTTAAAACATGTTCTATTTCTAGGTCTGTCAGAATTTTCGAAAGGAAAAGTCTGATGAATTCCACACACGATTGGAATATCCAATGAAATGATTCCGTTGGACCTTTTCTGCTGGAAAGTCTGCTCGTGTGTACACGGCATAAGACTTGCTTAATTGTGTACCTAATAAATGGATTGGTTTTACTACACTTAGATGGCACTTCCCCTTCTTTGCATGCTTCATTTTTCAAGGATTGCTGCTGACTTTTGGGTACAACTGCCACAAGTGTTGGGCACCAATTTTTTTATTTACTAGAGGGTATTTGATCTCTTATGCACCCTTCATTTTGTATTGAATGGAGGGCAATCTGCACTCTATTAGCTTTACTGGAGGACAAGTAAGACATCAAGGATCTTTTAGACCCTGATGTCTCATTAAAGAGAACCTTGCACCAAAAAATGCATCACATATGTAACTTTTTGTCCTCTATGTAATGTAAGAAACAAATTAGTAAAAAGTTACACCCAAGCAATTAAAATCCCCTCAAATTTTTTGGAACCCCCATCCCACATACACGAACATAAATTAGCACATCAGGGGCTACTACATGTGAAATTGTTGATTTAGCTGCCTATGTTAAATATATCCATGTGAGCCAGATCGAGATCAATAATCCTAGGCCCATTATGCATCGTTAACTCTAACCCGACATGTAGGGGCTTTTAAAGCACTGCCTATGGAAAATGTAGGGTGCTGATGTTTTTCATCGCTTAAGGGGCACATGCAATTTTAAAGCTTGGCATGTTAGGTATCGATTTATTCAGTACAACCTCATGTTTACATCATCTTTATATCTGTAGTTTACCAAAAACCGGGTAATGTATTGCATTTGTTCAACCTAAAATTAACTTTAGTGCATTTTTTACAGAAATTTAGCATTTCATAAATTATTGCGTTAATATGGTGTGACATTATGAATTGGAAATATCACTATTTTATTCTCTTGGGTCTTTGCTTACAGAAAATATATAATTTTTTGGAGATTTACATATTCTTCAGGCCAAAAAATAATTTTTTAAACACGTGTGCAAAAAAAAAACAAACTTAAAAACGGCTCTGGCAGTGAAAGAGTTAAAGGGTTAGTTCACTTTTCAGAAAAAAAGGAAGGCAAAATTATACCATGTACCCTCCCCAAGCCCGCAGGTCCCTACTGCACTTATCTCTGTGGGTGATAAAGGACTTTTCCTCTTATGTTCCTAGGGAGGCCTGAATGAATCAGAGCAGTTCTGATTGGTCAGCACCGGTATGTGACAGCACTGAAAAATCACAACCTCTTGAATCTGTCTCAGCATTCCTAGGGAAAAAAAGAAAGAACAGTGATGTTTTCAAATTCTAGGACAACTACACCAGGCTGCATGGGCAGTGAAACTGTATGTAGGCAGGTGCCTACACGGGGGTAACATGTTTTTTGAGCCAGCCGGGTGCCAAATGTTACAATGTTTTGATGTTTTCCTGTGTCCTCAGGCTGACCTGAGAGATGGTAGTAACCAGGCGGGAACTTTTTTCCCACCATTCTTAGGCAGGTTACCGCCCCCAACAGGTGAACCAATATAAAAGGGGCTGCCTCCAAGCCCCAGGGCTGAGCTTTGGGGAAATACTGCCAAAACGTAGCCTGTTACTCTGCTAGAGGGATCATCCCCTTCTGGTGGGCGATTAGAGCTTGGAGGGGGGCTCAAGCCCGGGGACCTCCTGGACATGTAGCTGCTAATCAAGGACTTGCTGACTTTATGAATTACTGCCAATCAAGGGTTCTAGGAGACTTGTTCTACCTCTTGTGGATTACTGCCTAAATAGACTCTTGGTTGATGGCCTTGCCTTTTGCATAAGGTATGCATACTCTGTGAGATATTAGAAGAGCTCTGTATAGGAACTGTGCTGAAGTTGTCTTTTTAGAACTGTACTGCTGTCAGCAACTACCTCAGTAAAAGATATAATTTGTTTTCCTGCTTTGACTGGTTTGAAGTTTCTTAAAGGGAAACATGCACAATGTATCAAAAGCACATGGCTTGCAACAAAACAAAGGGGCTGAGTTAGAGGAAGATACAGAACACAGGTTAAACACACAGCGTGCTATCCAGAGAAAGCTAATTTGCTGTTGATAAGGACTACAGTGTTTGTGTCACTTGAAAGGCAGTCAATCAGCCAGGAGAAGGGTGAAATGGCAGAGGTGAGGGTCACTTGGGTAGTGGAGGGGGTTGGGTTCTTGGCACCTCCACTAGAGGCCAGTTCCCCACTTTTTGGGACTGGACCCTTGACAAAGAGTGCCTAGGGACCCAGCCTGTAGTCATGAGTGTGATCTATAAGGTATCTCGGGAGAATAAGAGCAAGTAAGGTAATTGGAAAATGGGAGAGAGCTTTTCCTGTACCCCTTAGCAACCATGGGATTAGTCTCTGGGAGAGAGGTGATGCTAATGCTGGATTGGTAGAGACCGGTACAGGCTCAGTGGTACCGGTCCCTAAACACTGCGCACCTGGGAAATTATGTCCTATAACGGAAGATGTGTCTGCAGTCTATAAGTGTCATCAGTGTAATAGAGTCAGCCACAAATTACAACTTGTTAACAGCGCAGTTGCAGCTCCCTTCTAAGTTCAGAAAATATGCCTTAATGTTGCATGTCACATGACCACAGCTCCATGCCTGGTTCTAGGCATAAGTGAGTGCAGTTCTACTTGTCCCCACTAGGGTGCCTAAGCCCTGCCTAGAAATTTCACCAATGGAGGTAAGTGCAGCAGAGATGGGGGGGTGGCAGGTGGGGAAGGTGTAGGATGTTACCGTTTTCATATTTTCTGAAAAGGTAAGCTAACCCTTTAATTGGTGCATCTTATTAGAAATATATCTTACTGTCTGTGTGAAATTATTTAATTGTTTGAAAAAAGTTATACTTTTAAAATGCGTAATTGCATAGAAAACCAGTAGCATTTCTATTCAAGTATATATTATTTATTGATATATACTTTTCTAGGCATTAACTGTTCACATGTTTACAGCACAGAATGCATTAAAGCTGACAATGGTGCTAGAAGCTGGAAACAAAAACCAATTATAATTCTTGGTATAATTCTCCAGGTTACTTCTGAAATCCAACAAGCTCTCATTTACTGTGATGCCAATAAAAGGTTATGACTTCTTGCTACAACAAGTAATGGCATCTGTGAAGAAATTGATGCTATTGTGTGTTTTTGTGTATTGCTGCATACAAATGGCACATGAGAAAAGTGATATATAGAGTTTCATAATACATACAGTATAGAGCAACCTAGTAAAGACTGTAAGATCAGTTGAATATGTGTGTGCCATGTATGTGTCATCATTGGTTAATGCAATTTAATGCATATTTCCAGAAACTGAAATGTGATATTGGAATATTGAATGGGATAATTGAATAATGCTGTCTTAAAAAGCAAAATCAAAAATATAATTATATAAAAAATCTTTATTTAATAAAAAGAAAATATGTAGTATTTTGGACCATATAAGTTCAGTGTTTAAAAAAATGTTTTTTTTTTTTATTCCAAACAAGTTTTATTTATTAATAAACAGCGTGTACAAAATCAATGTTACAAACATTCCACAGTCAAAGACTATCATGGCAAATGAACACTGGGCAATCGCCCAAAATTTGTGTCAGCTTATAACAGCAAATGTTTGAGTTGCATATTAGACTATATATAATGTACAAACACAGGGTTATCAGTCAGGGCTATAATGTGAAGGTCCTTAACTTAGAAAGTAAACAACATAGCATGACAGAAATGGTAGTTTAAAGCGTATACATCTGTATAACATCATGAGTATAGGTGAGAATAGGGAACGGGGGAGGGGATATAGAAGATATACCGTGTTAGCAATATCTCCTACCAGGAATGAGAATATACATATTGTTGACTTTGGAGGGATCTTCTGCGATATGACAGTTTAAAGTATCAACTCAACTCTGGCCAATGTCTTCCTCCTATTAGTATTAGTATTATAGTTCCTGGGCTTAGAGTCATTTTCTAAATGAGTAGGATGGTCCAGGGAGAAGAAAAAAAAGGGGGGAGAGAGAAGAAAAGAGGGGGGCGGTTAACAAGAAATAGAATGAAAATGAAAAACCTGTGCCTAGTGTTGGGAGGGACCCCCCCCGGGGGAGGAAAAAAATAGTAAGATCTCCCAGAAAATCACTCAACAGCTTATTCATTCTTTTCTGTCTTCTTCCCTTCTCTTCACTCTGCCCTCCATCTCCAATGCAGGACGAGCCATGGAGGTGGTAATAAGTGTCATCAGTACCCCACAGCGCAATGTCGTGGGGGTAAGAATGTGCAGTCGTATTCGAAAAGTGGTATAGGTAATGGTTTCCTTGTTCCAATGAGGTGTGATTCAGGAGGTGATTATAACGTCAGTATGTGCCTGCAAGTGATGGATATTGTTCATTATGCGGGGCATTTTCTGAAAGCAGTGGGCCTGTGAGCAGGATCATAAGTTGGGCCCCCGCAGCTGAGAAAAAGTGGTTGGGTGTGATTTTCATTGAGCTGAATACTGGCTGTGGCTTAAAGGGACACAGATCGCAGGGGTTTAGTAATAAGTGATGCAAAGGTTCAGGGGAAATTTTAAAAAATTTCCCAGAGGCTCAACACTGATTCCACAAACTGTCACCTGATTGTGGTTTTCTCAATCACAGTGAAATCCCTTCTTTCTGAGATTGGTAGTGGCAACCAAGCGAGTCATCTTTCTCCATATGGGGTAGGGGGCTAGAAGGACTGTGATTGGCTTTAGCAGTGGCCAATGACAGTCCTCCTGGAAACAGGGACCGCCACCCCCCCAGCAGAACTGCGCCCAATCTCTTCCCCATAACAAAAGCTGAGGATCGCAGCTGCAGCAAAGTTAGAGAACCAAGCAATGTTTCCCATCTTTTACAATGTGTGGGGGAACAGTGCCTCCCCCTTAGTGCAGGTGTGGTGTGGGGAATTCTGAAATTGGAATACATTAGTGTCTCACTGACACTTCCCTGAGCTGCTCTGCTGATGGGGTGGGAGCCGAGTGCTGGCAAAAGAGGCTTTGCGTGCCACTTGCGGCACCAGTGCCAGGGGTTGCCTGCCCCTGCTCTAGGGTATCCGTTGTGACCTGGAGGATGGTTGAATGCACTTCAGCCCAGAAAGATTGGAGAATTGGACATTCCCACTAAATATGTAAAAGCGTGCCCACCTCCTGCTGACACCACCAGCAGCGGTTGGAACATGAAGGATCAAACTTATGTAGCAGTACTGGAGTCCTGTACCACCTGGACAAAAGTTTGTTATTAGTTTCTTGAATGGAGACATTCACCGTTTCCATCCATCCGGTGGTATAGCAGCTGGTAGATCTCCATCCCAGGTGCCGCACGCTTTCCCAGTATTCAATGGTATATGTTCTCCAAGAAGACCATAGATCATAGAGATGACATGTTGTTGAGGTATGGCTTTTGAGCATATGCTTTTGAAAGGTGTAAGCGACCGGGACATATTTGAAGCAGTGCCTGGGGTTAGAAAGAAGTGTCGAGGTTGGATATATATCCACGGGGTTATGCGAGCGTCCAGCCATTGGGCAGCTAAGTGGTCTTTATTAAGTAGTACTTCTGCAGTAAAAAAGCAGTGTGCTCATAGCACATCGTTGGGATCTGCTTCTGCTAAAAAGTTGGGAGAAATTCCAGGCTAAAAGTCTGGATTCATCCGCAGCATCGTTAGGGGGCCTGTTGGTGAGGAGATTTTGTTTTTTGCGCACACTTTGTGAAAAGAGATAATGGTCGGTTTAATAAGCAGATGGTCTTGAAAAGAGGCAGGGAGTTGACGGATTGCCCGCCATGGGGTAGCTTTCAGAGGAGCATCTGAAAATGAGGCATCCAGCCTTACCCAGTCCTTCACTGTATCGTGTGCATGCCAGTCAATGATCCTGGCTAAATGGCATGCCCAATGGTATTTATCTAGGTCTGGGATGACTTATCCCACCTTTTTGTTTAAATAGGATTAATTGGGCAGAGCTAATGCACGGGTGTTTTCTACCCCACAAAAAGGTGGCGCAAATATTTTTGTAAGTGCGTAGGAATGTTGAAGATAGTTCTATTGGCACTGCCTGAAGGACATAGAGCTGACGTGGGAGCACATTAATTTTGAGGATTGCTGCTCTCCCAAACCAGGAGAATATGGGTTTTTCCCATTATTTGAGGTCTTCTATTATAGTCTGTAGAATGGGTAAATTGTTTCTAACATATAGTTCGTGTTGGCAGTTGTATACCTTAGTAAGTAATTGCCTCTGATTGACAAGTGAAAGGGAAATTGTTCTTACATTGTTTAACTAGTGCCTCTGGCAAGGTGACATTTAGAGCGTGTGACTTGGTAAAGTTGATTTTTAAGTTAGAAACAAATTGAAAGAAGCAAAAGTCTTGTATAAGGTTGGGTAGAGTATTTTGTGGCTCAGAGGGAAAAAGTAGGACATCATCCGCAAAAGCTGCCAATTTGTATTGGCAGTTCGTAATCGTTATACCTTTTTGCTTTCATTCTCCCGGAGGCGTCTAAGTAAAGGTTCAAGTGTTAGTACGAATAGTAATAGGGATAGAGGACATAGTTGTCTTGTACCGTTGTGGATGGAGAAGGCATTTGACAGGAGGCTATTGACCCAGACTTTAGCTGAAGACGCCACAAAGAGAGCCATAATAAAATGCAACATACGAGTCTGCATGGCTAACTTCTGGAGTACCGCTGTTAAAGAGCACAAGGCCAGCCTGTCGTATGCCTTCTCCACGTCAAGGGAAAAAAAGAAGCCTTGTCTCTTGGAGGTGGTGAGCCAATGATGTATATTTATTGCTTTAATGGTGTTATCCCTTGCCTTCCTCCCTGGGATAAAACCCACCTGTTTTTTTGCAATCAGAGTGTTGATAATTGGTGTGAAGTGATTTGCTAATATTTTGGCAAATATTTTTAGGTCTATATTGAGCAAGGAAATTGGGCAAAAGTTAGTCACTAGGTTGGGATCTTTTTCTTCTTTTGGAATCATTGAGATATGTGCTTCTGAAAGATTATGCATGCTACTGCCTGGTTTTGACAGCGAATTGAATGCATGGAGAAAGGGGTGGGCAAGGGGCTCTAGGAACATTTTGTAGTAGATTGCCGTATACCGATTGGGTCCTGGGCTTTTTCATGTCTTTCGTTGTTTAACTGCCATTTTGAATTCCTCATAGGTGAGAAGGCATCTATTTGGCGGGCTTTCTCACAAGAGATAGGTTTGGGGCTATATTGCACAAGGAAATCTTTTATGATTTCCGAAAGGGGTCTGGGATTGTTAGATGAGCGTTGGGCCAGAGGTAAGTTATAGATGTCTGAATAGTACACCTCAAATTGCTTTGCAATAACTGCAGAAGTCATAACTTGACTTGTGGGGTGTGTACTTGGTGAATGGTAGATACTGCCTTTCTAGCTTGTGAGGCTCTAGCCAGGAGTTTACCACTTTTGTTTCCCTGCTCGTAAAAAAGATTTTGGGAGAGTACAAATTTACATTTAATTTTTCAGTTTAATTCATCAGCCAACCTAACACGAGCCTGAAGTAACTCCGCATACACTTGTTGGGTTAATGTGCATTTATGAGTCTCCTCGAGTTTTCCCACTGTCTGTAATAAAGAAGCTAAATAGATCTGTGCAGCCTTTTTTCGTCCAGCAGACAATAAGGAGAGCCCCGCATAGTACACATTTGTGTGCTTCCCATTGAGTAAGCGGAGTTACCTCAGGGGTGTCATTCTCTTTAAAAAAGTTTTTTTATAGAGTCACAAATGTGGGAAGTATTCATATTGTCTGTGAGTAAAGATGAGTCGAGTCTCCAGGTAATTGTAAAAGGAAGTTGGTCAGGTAATCGGAGGGTCAATGTTATTGGATGATGATTCGAAACTACCATTGGTTCAATCATCGCCTCTAGCAGGAAAGGGAGGTCTCTTTGGAAAAAATAATCTATGCTGGAGTAGCGGTTGTGAGGTGGGGAGAAGAATGTAAAGTCTTTTGTGGTAGGGTTTATCGTTCTCCATGTATCATGCAGCAGGAGGTCATTTAATTGTAGCTTAATTTGTTTGAGTGCTTGAAATGGTAGTGACGAGTTACCTGTTGAGGTGTCTTCAAAAGGACTGAGTGAGACGTTGAAATCTCCTCCCAAAATCAGGATGCCTGACTGGAAGGCAGATAGTGTTTGTGTGATTTCCCGGAAAAATCCAGCCTGAGCTTTGTTAGGGCTATAGATATTGGTGAGAGTAATTGGTCTTCCCCATAGGGAGCCTTTAACAAACAAGTGTTGACCATTGTCATCGATTAGAGAATCCACTATTTGCAGTGGCAAACGTTTGTAGATTAAAATGGATACTCCTTTAGTCTTAGCATGTTTGTTTGTTGTATGTAGAGTAATTGGGTAACCCAGGTTGGCTAGTTTCACGATGCAGTCCGAGCGGAAATGTGTCTCTTGTAAGAACAGTATATCAGCTCTCAGACTGCGTGCATGTGTTAGTAGCTGTGAGCATTTCTTTGGGAGATTTAGTCCTTTTGCATTTATGGAAACACATTTAAGTTTAGCATCAGAACTCTTTACTGTATTGGAAGACATTGTGTGAGATCAGGCTGTCAGAGCACAGGTATAGAGAAGAAAAAAAAGAAGAGAGAGAGGGGGAGGGGAGGAAAGGTGAGGGGGGAGTGAGTTTTTAGAGGAAATGTGGGATCTATGTATTCCCGGCAGTAAGATAGACCAGCTATCTACTCTGGTTAAGTAAAAGTCCAGAAAGGGTCGGTGTGATTCAATAGAATCCACCTAGTGGTAGCATGGAATGGCTCTGAACTGGATACTGTGTGGGTAAGAAGAGATTAGTGGAGGGCCTCGGGACTGGTGAGGTCAAAAGCATGTAAAGCAGGAGTATAATGGAGTAAAATCTGATTATGACAGACAAGGTCCATGGGGTGTATTCAGGTTGTAGCTCTCATTTTAGTTAGAGTAGCATCTGACGAAATCAATGCAAAAATGTGAGTGTGGTTGTACTTGCTAAGAAGGGTAGAGGGAGGGGACCCTACCTCCATGGTGCACATCCTGGGTTAAAGGCTTTAGGTCTCAGAGATACTATTATTTGTAATAGGTCAGTACCCAAAGTAATTACCCAATTCTCTAACATAGTATGGATAGTTGGAGATAGCTTCACTCAAATCAGGACTCTCTACAGAAGTCCAACGTCTCACCAGGTAAGCTAAGAGATTTATGCTTTGCAATAGGGACCACATAAGCCCTCTTGTGATCTTTGTCAAGGTGTGATCTGTTTGGAAGACAGAAATGTCTGCTAATCCACTCTAGCTTTCCTGGTGAGGCAGGTGGCACTAAGTAAATGTACCATGGCATAAGCCTTTCAAGATAATCAGGACATGTCTTGTTGCCCGTGGTCAACTTCCCCACTCCGCCAGAGCTCTCGGCAGCTATGGGGGGCGAGAGCATTGCAAGAGTGGTTAAGAGAGATGGGTCAGAGTCACGTAATTCAGTGTGAGGGAATAGTTATGATCACACAACTAGCTGGTTGGGGGAGCTGCATCATTCAGGGGAGTTAAACCTGTAAAATATGGTGTTTTCAACTATAGCAGTATTTGAAAGAACAAAAGATAATCATATAAGCACTGAACATAAGAGATTATATGCAACTCTTGGTAGGTACCTTGAGAAATGCTATACTCTCAATGATCTTCCACCTTATCAGCATGCAATCGTTCGCAAGTCTAGTCAGCAGAGTGGAGTGGGTGGAAGTCATGCACACATATGTGTTTCTATAACTTAAAAACACATATATGCCCACTCCCGTTCACTTGTCGTTAAATCAATTTCCTATAGCATTAGAATAGAAACTCCATTAGTTGGGGTCTAGTAATTTTAGGTGGTATTTTAATATCTGTTAAATACATATATATATATATATATATACATACATACATTTTTTTTTAAATTCCAAATCATTTTTATTGTAAACAAGAGATGGGGTACATAAAATGAAATGGTTGTATGGTATATAAAGTCCAGTACATCGTATTAATACCAAATATCAGAATTACCATTAGTTTTTTTAAATCAAAAAAGGTTTTATTGAACATTCACATATTATCAAACAATAATCGTTTTGCAATTACATAAGATTTGTTATAACAGATTCTGATCATGTACATACATACAGTGTTTATTTCAACTTGGCTATCCATCCCACTGCACTTCTCCTGCCAACAAAAATTCACCTTTTCCCATCTCCACCCCCCCGCCCGCACAGCTTATATTATATATACTATCCTGCATCCCCTCGTTATGTTTACAGAGATTGTAGGAGCCTGGACATCACTAGCTCTCTCGGGCTTAGACCTGGTGTGTCCAGCCATTTGGACTAAATTCGTTCAAACCTAGTAGGCCACCCTCTGTGTTGATATATATACTTTTCCCTTATGAGGGTTTGTCCCATGTGTTCCACCCAGGTGCGACTATTAGGTGGCCCCACAGACTTCCAACCCATGAGTATAAGTTTCCTGGCCTGGAATAAAGCTCTGGAGAACGCGACCCTGATCAATTCTTCAGGGATCTCATCCTCCAGGACCCCCAGTATACAACACATGGGGACCTTCGTTTGAAATACCTCATTGAGCGTACCCATCACCTCCCTCCAATATCGGTGGAGCTTCGGACATCTCCACAGGAGGTGAATAAGGTCCCCATCATGCTGACGACATCGGGAACATAGAGGGTCTACCGTCCTGTCCATTTTAAATAGCTTTTTTGGGGTATAGTGCACTCTTAACGCTATAAACAATTGGGAAACCTTTTGTGCAACGTTAAGGGAGCACGTGGATACAGACTGCAAGGCCTCCTCCCATTGCTCCTCTGTAACCTGGCCAAGGTCCCTTTCCCAAGCCGACATTGCATTGCACGGGTATGCTCGCAGGTGCCTTACTAACAACATCTGATAGCATTGAGATATAATTCCCTTGGTCTCACTACTGGACTGCAACACATGAAACACCGGCGTGGGCGACAATGTCCAACCAACCGCGTCCCCCTGCGCAAGGATTGCATGACGCAGCTGAAGGTAGGAATAGAACATGCTTTCTGGCAGGTTAAATTTATCCTGCAATTCTGTAAAAGAGAGTAGTTTACCATTTGCGAATATATGTGGTAGCAGTTTAACCCCGTGTTTACGCCATCTTGGCCCTTGTAGTAATTTATGCAGCTCAGTATAAGAGCGGTTGCCCCATATTGGGTTAAAATCAGTGAAGCCTTGCACCCCCTGAAGCTGTCTGACCTTATTCCAAATTTTTTGTACAAGTGATAATGTTGGGGTCTGTTTGTTGGATTTTGCAAATAGCTGTGCCTCAAGGCCCATGGGAATGGTCTCTGCCCCCGACGCCATCAACATCAACTGTGCCGACGAGCCTTTTGGTTCTGACGCCATAGAGCCGACCAGCTGTTGCAATTGGGACGCTATATAGTACAACCAAGGGTTGGGAACTGCCAACCCCCGTTGTCCTTTGATTGCTGCAGCTGCTCCAGCTTAATTCTGGGGTTTTTGTTATTCCATAGTAACCGGCGGAAGAGTGTATTTACTATTCTGAAGATTTTTAGTGGGACCACTACCGGAGTATTATGTAAGAAGTATAGCAACTGAGGCATTAGGATAATTTTAATTAAGTTGGCCTTGCCCGCTAAGGACATCTTCAGGTTGTTCCAGGTATTTATTTTGTCTCGAAAATGAGATAGCAAGGGATAGATGTTTAGGGAGCAGTAGTCTCCAATCCTGGGCGCCACTTGTATGCCCAGGTATTTGGGAGTACAACCCCGTGATCTCCGTCCAACAACATCAGGGCCGACTTGGACCAGTTGATGGTTAGCCCGGAATAGTGACCGAACATTTTTATTATAGACATCACCTCCACTAATGAGTGACTCGTGTCCCCTAAAAAGAGTAACATGTCGTCAGCGTACAACATTATTTTTTCATGTAGATTTCCATATTGGAACCCCTGTATCTGGGCACTATCTCTTATCAGGGCTGCTAGGGGCTCTATCGCGATCGCAAAGAGCAGAGGGGACAGATGGCAACCCTGCCTTGTCCCCCTGCCCAGAGCGAAAGCTTGCGAAACCTTGTCCGTCACTCTAATATTGGCCTGAGGGGACGCATACAGCAACTTAACCCACGCTATAAACCGTGCACCAAAACCAAACTTTTCCAGTACTGCCCATAAATATCTCCAGCTAACGCTGTCAAAGGCCTTGTTGGCGTCAAGAGACAACAGTGCCCTTTGACCCCCGTTATCTGCTTGCATTTGCATATTCAGGAACAGTCTCCTAAGATTTGTGGCTGTTGACTTTTGTGGCATAAAGCCTGCCTGATCCTGGTGTATAATGGAGGAGATGATCCCGTTGACCCGGAGCACCAGGACCTTAGCTAGGATCTTCACGTCACTCTGGAGTAACGATATAGGTCTGTAGGAGCTGGGGTCCACCAGATCCTTCCCCTGTTTGAGTAGTAGAATTACATTGGCTCTTGCCATGGATTCAGGCAGTCTACCCGCATCCAGGCAAGCATCAAAAACCTTTAGCAGTTCAGGGAGTATCTGTTCACCATATTGACTAAACACCTCCATGGGGAGGCCATCCTCTCCCGAGGCCTTACATGTGGGAAAAGAGCAGGCCGCCGTCTGTAGCTCCTCCAAAGTTATAGGAGCATCTAACTGATTTCGAGCTGCCACCGACAACGAGGGTAAATCGATTTTTGTCATATACATGGTTAGGTCTGCATCCGATTAAGAATCCCTCGATCTATACAAGTAGCCATAGAAAGATGCCAGCTCGGAAATAATGACCTCCGGAGAATTAACTATTTCCCCATTGGCTGCCCAAATAGCCCCAATGGCCGGTGACTGCTGTTGGGATCGTGCGATTTTGGCAAGTAGACGGCCTGTCTTTTCCCCCTCTTCATAGAACGCCAGTTTCGAGAAAAATCTCTTTCTCTCCGCTGTGGAGGATCTCAGCCGGTCCAGGGAATCCTGGGCCGACATCCACGCCTCTCTGGCGGAGTCGGTAGGGCTGGTGACATAAGTTAGTTCCAGTTGTCGCACCAAGTCCCCCACCTGTTCTAACAGGACCGAGGAGTTGTGTTTGACCTTCTGTATTTCCTGAATAAAAGTCCCTCTCAAGTGTGCTTTGAAGGTCTCCCATTTCAAATGAGCATTAGTTAAATGTCGATGCATTTTAAAGAAAGCCTGAATCTGGGCGGCTATTCTTTCTTGTGAAATGAAAAGTTTTAACCAGAAAGCATTTAACTTCCAGGGGGCTCTAGGTAAGTTACTAGGGGGTCGAGTAGTTAACCATATAGCTAATGGGGAGTGGTCCGAGACACCTCTCAGAAAATATGCTTTTTTAGATATACTACCAACCAGGTTTGGGGTGCCTATGCATAAATCAATACGAGATAGCGACCCATGGGTCTTAGAGAAACAAGAGAATTGCTTGTTATTTGGATTTCTGTTACGCCACATATCCATCCATCCTACCTCTGTGAGTAGGCGGCTCAGAGCTGTGCCTCGTCTGCCCCAGGAGGCTGTACAGGAGGGTGTCTGTCTAATTTAGGATCCAGGTAACAATTAAAGTCACCCATTATCAGTACCGGTATATCCGGTTTGTTAACTAAGTATGAGATTAATAGCTGTAAAACCTCCCTGGAGAACGGAGGGGGCACATATACAAAGGCTAATATCAGTGTGATTGTGTACAATTTACAGTGCAAAAACACAAACCTTCCAGATATACATATTAATGAGTCCAGTTCCTGGTACACTAGGGCTTTATGTATCAAAACACTTACTCCACGCGAAAAAGCAGAGTAAGTGGAGTGATAAGCTTTACCTACCCAGGTGTATTGTAAAAAATTGACTGTATCGCTCTTCAAGTGGGTTTCCTGCAAGCCAATTATGGCCGGGTGAAACTTCCGCAACCCAGCAGAAATCATGGATCTTTTTAATGGGTCATTTACACCTCGCACGTTCCAGGACACTATAGGTGTATCAGACATTGCGAGAGTTTGAACCATTTCTCATGGGCATGTCCCTGTCCTGTATCATTTGATGTTGCACCCGGAGTCTTCCAGGCTGCAGTCCATGTGCAAGCAAATTGACCAGCCGACTGTGCGGAGCGTGGGGCAGGTCGATGGGGCATAAAATGCAGTGGAGAGGCATCAGATCTTTGCAAAAAATAAGCAAACTCATTTGCATGGTGAAACAGACCACGTGGTAGATCCATGGATAAAGTAGATCTTGCAAAACAAGTCCCGCTGGCAATACCAAGCGGAAAGGCATCAAATACCCCAGCCGAAGTCTCTTCAGATGAAACGCGTCGGGTCTCCTTGCTGTACCCAGCCACCCACACCACGCTTACTTTCTACTGTTGGAATCGATTCTACTATTTTTATACGTTTTTATGGATTTTCTGATGATCGTAATTGATCAAATAAATAGCAATTGATCTATTTGGATTTACACCATGTGGAGGCTCTTTGTTGTTTTTTCTCTACACATGGTTTATCAATGCTGACAAGGTCGGTGGTCGTTTGGACCATCTGGGCAGGATCCGGGTCCCCCATCTGAGGAGGAAGTCCACCAGTGCACGGTCCACTCCCATACTGTCGTTCATCTTAAGACAGTGCAAGCCTGTTTGACTCACCGCCGACAGCCTGTGAGTCCACCCAAGTCAGTAAGAGTGCTTTATCCCTTATGTTGATTCGGAGTACTGCAGAGGAGCTATCAAAGTATGATCCGCATTGTATTGAATTCACTATATTTACATGAAGTAATATTGGGACTAGACAAATTTCATGCTTCATTTGATGGCTACACCTCCTATTGGATTTGTGGACATTTCATTATCATCGCTTTGTTTATTTATTTGCTGCATTTTTTTCTCCATCTATAAGGTGGGCATTCTAATTATTACCCTGTGGGTTACAACAATTTTTTCACTTATATTCCTTTTTCACTTTACTTTATATTTCTAAAGATTGTTCACGTTTACTTACTATATCTTTCAAATTGCTCATGTTTCCCTCACTATTCATGAATGAGCGTTCTATTTGCTATTAGACTATACATTTAGAATTGAGTTTGCTTATTTGTGTAGTTTTGAGACTGGATACAGTAATTTTTCACTTAAGTGTTGAATTGTTTTATTATTTTGTAACCTCTCACATATAGAGGTTTTGCACTTTAGCGCTACACTTTTTATATTTAAGTACTTTACACAATTTGGTCATTTTGTAGTGTTGGCTGCTGTTTAATTTTTCTGATTGGCGCGGTATTCTTTATTCATTTTTTTTACTCTGCCCTCAACCTTCTCTGGTAACCCCACTATGCAGACGTTGTTGCGTCGCACGCGGTTCTCGATGTCGTCGGTCTTTTCAAAGGCCTGGTGTGCATGCTGTACGGCCCCCCTCACATCTCTGTTCAAGTGGGGCATCTGGTCTTCTATGTCACTGACTCTCCCCTCCACTGCCGTGGTTCTCTCTCTAATTTTTTGAATGTCCTGACGGAGGAGGGAGACAGTCTCCTTCAGCCCCCCAAACTTTTCCTTAAGGTCATCCACTGAGGCAGTACATCTGTGGACTGCATGGAGTATTTCACTCAGTGTGGGCTGGGGGGTGTCCTCCACCTGCATATCGAACAGGCCTGGCATAGGATCTGGTACAGACTCCATGGTGTCAGTGTCTTCTGGCCTGTCTGTGTCCCCCCTGCCTGACTGCTCCATGGAAGCTGCAGGAAGCTGTGTGCTGCTCTGTGTGGAGTCTGCTGAGCCCGCTAACTTCTGCGCATAATAAAGCATATCCCTGGTCTGGTCTTTAGTCTTAGGGGGTTTCTGTAACTTACCCCCCTGCTCCGTTTTCTTCTCCTGGCCTCGTGGTGTTCTCTGAGGCTGAGATGACCAGGCGCCATCTTTTAAGTCTGCAGCGGCTGAGGCCACTTGTTCTCCGTGCTTCCCTCGGGTCATCATGCCCCAATCTGGTGCTGTTACTGTGACCTGGGGCGACAGGGAGGCTGCAGGTACCAGTATCATAACTTTTGGGCGTCTGGATACGCGAGGAAAGGATCGGTCCAAGGATCAACAGCGGGAGCTCCGTTGAACAAGTCTGTTCACATGCCGCGCTAGGTCACGCCCCAGAATTACCATTAGTAAGTTTACAATATATATAAAAAAGGGTGCAGCAAAAATAGTTGGACAATATGGGTGACTGTGCCCAAAAGAAATAGAGTAGTTACATAGAGGTCTTGGGTACTGTGTTTAAACAGCGTGTTGGAGTTTCTCTATGGTTGTACCTCAGGGAGCCCATGGTTAGAGGACCCTTTAACTTCTATGTCTTGTGTAAAACATCCGTGTTAGTTGTGTAGGCGGGGGGTATAGATCATGTAGGATATTTTAGGATAGGTTAGGAGCAATCGTGTGCGGGATCATTGCATGGGTGTTGTCCTGGGCTGATTGTCCAATATCAATTATTGGTTACGCTATGTTTTCAGTGGTTAGCAGCCTGTTGTCTCTTAAGTCTGTTATTTCCTTGTAGGGGTACAGTCACCGGACCACTAGCAACCCACACGGAGAAAGGCGGTTCTATCAGGCTTAATCAGTGGTCAAATTGCTCAAATAAGGTGGTGGGAGGATTCTGTTATGTGAATGGGGAGGTAAATGGGTTATCAGAAGAAGAGACTCCTCATGGGAGAGGGGTAAGATATCGGGAATTATTAGCGGGGGAGGTAGTAGTAAGTGTTGAGAGGGGGTAGGGGGTGGGTGAAATATCTGTCTCTATAGAGGGGCGAAGTTTAGGACTGTAAAATAGTAAATATATAAGGGGTGGGAGATGGGAGATGAAAAGGTAAAGATGGGAGGGCAGTCATTTGGGGGTGTGACTGGATGCGGCGGTGAGTGGAGGTGCGTGTGCTCCCTCCTCGCTTCGGCCCCTTGCTGCTATTGCTACTGCTAATGAGGTGATCCAGCACTAGCCAGCGTCCACCCCTTCCCCGCTTGTTACAATTCCTGTCCCGCTTGGTATCCCTCCCCGCATAGCTCACCACCTGACGGGTCTCTGGAGCGAGCGAGCCGGCGTCGTGCGGTGGAGTGGGAGAGGCGGACAGGCACCGGAGGAGACTGACGGCTGGCTCTGAGTGGCGGTGCCTTAGACTGCACGTGCCTGTGGGTTGCTCGGCAACGGTCCTGCACTCTCGTGAGAGAGCCCTACAGAGGGAAGCGCCGACAGCGGCTAAAGACGAACTCGATGCCGGTGCGGTGGATGTCCTAAACGGCACTAAACCAGTGTAAGACATACTGTGAGTAACCTGGATTTGGCTGCTGGATAACTGCATTATACCGCTAGGAATATACAGCGGTGTACCTGGTAAACTTATCAGCTTTATTATACATCGGTCTTTCTTTATGCTGTATGGTACTGAAAAAATGGAGGATCTGTTTAATGAAATATAAAGATAACATGTGACGGATGTGTAGCAGCACCTTGCTTTAGTAAAGGAACTCTTTGCGATTTTCTTGATATTTTTATCCTTTCTGGTATCCCCTAAAGCAGCTCTCTATCTTTGCTGCCACTCTGTGATTTTTTGTGATCGTGGTAATATGACTAGGAAAAAGGGGGAGGAACAGGTCCAACATACCCAGGAAAGCTCAGTAGCCCAAGCTACCCGTTCACTTAAAGAAAAGGGAAATCAGGCAACGTCTGCAATGGCAACGGCAGCCAAACTAGAAAAGTATGCGCATACTTCCTCGCACTACCTAGCCATGGGTATCCATACATTCCAACCAGGAGGCACAGGGGATAGGAAAAGCATAAAACCTCATCCACGCCATTAATCCCTGTTAAGGGGGTAAATAAAAAAAGCCCCGAGAAGACCTCATTGGGAAACATGTCAGAAGCTGCTCCTGCCCTCAATGAACCAAGTGAACCTGAACCCACACTAAAAGAGGTGCTAAACGCAGTTAACTTATGCAGGGGCTCGCTGACTAGCCTGAATGACCAGCTAGGGGGCCTTAAAGAAGAGTTACGCACCATGAGCCAAGAATTACAAAAAGCCACGGAAAGGGCTAACATATTGGAAGAGAGGTTAAGCCAAGCTGAGGATGTTCTGTACCCAATGCAACAACAATTTAAAATAATGCAAACTCAGCTGGATTTCTATAAGTCTAGAATGGATGAAACCGAGAACAGGCTACGGAGGCAGAACGTGAGGGTACTGGGCTTCCCAGAGAATAGTGAAGGCTCCCGCCCTGAAGAATTTTTGGAAGGATGGTTGAGGGAGGTTTTTGGAGCGGAGAACTTTTCGCGCTTTTTTTCTATTGAAAGGGCACATAGAGTACCCACTAGGGCATCCGTATCAAGCACTCACCCTAGACCCATGATCATGAAATTGTTTAATTATAAGAATAAGGTGACAATAATGCAGAAATCCAGAGAGAAGAGGGATATTTTCTATAACGGAGCCCGAGTTTCATTGTACCCAGACTATTCCCCTGAGTTACAGAAGAAGAGGGCTGGATTTATGCATATTAAGCGCAACCTGCGAACTCTTAACATACCATATGCGCTACTGTATCCGGCACGACTGTGCATTGAAGCCTTAGGGGGGACACAATTCTTTGATACTGCAGACAAGGCCACAAAGTGGCTTGAAGATAATAGAAGGAACTTTTAGAGCTGGATCATATTGAGTGAAATTAATGTGGACTTTTTTTTTTTTTTTTGCAGCAGGGGCTGGAGGGGGGAAGGGGATTGATGAAAGTGTTAAATGAGAGTAGGTAAAGTGTGGAAGGTTGAGGTTGTTTTTCTTCTTTTTTTTCTTTTTAGAACACTAACGCATGAAATTAAGATGGGGGTATGGTTGGGGGGATGGAGGGTGGCGAAAGGGAGGGGGGGAGGTAGCGTTGGAACGAGCACAGAGTTGGGGTTAGAATGGTCACAAAGTGTGCCCCTAGGGCATGCCAAGTCAGGTTTGGGGGAAGGAGGGAGGGACTGAAGAAGGGTAGAGGGAAGCAGGGGGTTAAAATAATAAGAAAGAGTCACATTACACAAAATCAAAAAATGGGGAGTGAGAAGTTTAAAAGAAAACACAGGTTACGGAGGCACTTTTGCACAGTTAAGAAACATAAAGCAAGTGTAGTAGCAAGGGTAGTAATGGAGCTAGAGGTGGAAACGACACTAAAAGATAGACACGCTAGACAGGGTGATTATGGCAGAAAGCACAGGAGCACTTTCGGTCATTCAGAACATTTTTTTTTTCTTGTTTTTCTTTTGCTTGGTCAACTGATTGAAGGGGTGATATGTTTTTTTGTTTTTTTTCTCATTAATGATCATTTTTTTATCGCTAATGATGCCCAGTATTATAGGTGTAACTTCATGGAATATTAGGGGTATGGGCGACCCCATTAAGAAAGCTGCTGTATTTACTGAGTTGGAGTCCCAAGGCTCGGGTTTGATATGCCTCCAGGAGACCCACCTAACCAACGTGACCAAACTATTATTTAGGAATAGGAAATTTCAAGCTCAGTTCCACTCAGTGTATTCATCTTATTCGAGAGGGGTTAGTATAGTGGTAAAAAAAGAGGTGTTGTTCTCCTGCAGGGATGTCAAGATCGACCCAATGGGTTGCTATGTATTTTTGTATTGCTTTATAGAGGGTTACCCATTTATTATAGCCAACCTGTACATTCCCCCACCTTTTAAATTGGAAATTTTGTATTGCTTGCTGGAGTATGTTGAGGACAAAGTTGATGTTCCAATTATAATAATGGGCGACTTTAATATGGTCTTGGACAGCTCCCTGGACAGGTTTCCGCCTGGGCCCAGGCAGTCAGGGGTACCTGGAGGGCGGTTGGCTCAGTTCCTGGAGGAGGTTGGGTGGTGCGACCTCTGGAGAGCCGGGAACCCAGAGTCACGGCGGTACTCTTGTTTCTCGGGGTCGTACCACACACTCTCTAGAATTGACCTAGTGATAGGAAACCAAGCGGCACAACCCATTATAGATAAGATAGAATACCAGCCGAGGGGGATCTCGGACCACTCCCCCCTGACGCTGAAGATAAAAATCCACAATAGGAACATACAGAGGGCCTGGGCCTTAAACCCGGTATGGTTGGAGATTATAAAGGGACAGGTAGACATTTCTGCAAAATTAGAAGAGTACATTGGAAATAACCAAGGCACAGCGTCGGTGGGGGTGGTTTGGGACTTCCTAAAGGCATTCCTTAGGGGGGTGCTTATACAGCACGTGTCACGGGTTAAGAAACACTCGAAGGTAGAGAGCGAACGGATTAGAGAAGAAGTATTGAAACTGGAGAGGCAGTATGTGGGGGACCCAAGTCTGGAAAATCAGGAGATATGGTTAAAAAAGCAGCGGGAGTATAAGATTGATACAATTAGAAATGCTGAGAATAGGAGACTATTCCAGAAGCAGAAGTGCTTTGGAGAAGGAGAGAGAGTTAGTCGTATGCTGGCATTGTTGGTCAACACCAACTCTCCCTCCTCACCATTGGCTATGATCAGGACCACTACTGGAGAAATTTCATCTGACCCTTTGAAAGTCAAAGAAACATTCTTTAATTACTATAGGGATCTATATAAGTCACAGCATAGATTAGAATTAAATGAAATGGAAAAATTCCTGGAGAATGTCCAACTGACGACACTTCTGGATAAGGATAGAGCTGGCCTGGAAGCCCCTATAACCCTCGAAGAACTAAAACAAGCAGTAGCAAACATGCCTAACCAAAAATCCCCTGGCCCGGACGGCTTACCCGTGGAAGTCTATAAGCAATTTGGTGCAGTGATGCTACCAGCTCTTTTGGAAACACTGAACTGGGCACTTATAGAAGGAAGGCTACCCTCTTCAATGCTAGAGGCTAACATAATATTGATACCGAAAGAGGGGAAAGACCATCTTGACGTATCTTCATATAGGCCAATCTCACTCCTCTGTTCTGATATCAAGATCTTGGCAAAAATAATGGCAACCAGACTAAATAAATGTATTTCGGGCTTGGTACACTCGGACCAATCAGGATTTATTCCTAATAGGTCCGCTAGTGTAAATATTAGACGGATGTACTTGACCCTCCAGTCCCCAGCAGGGGGGAAAGCTCCTAGGGCGATACTGTCCTTGGACATCGCCAAGGCATTTGATTGGAATGGGACTACCTCTGGTGGGTACTGGAGAGACTTGGGTTTGGCCCCACGTTCATAAGATGGGTGAAAATATTATACTCTCATCCAATTGCTAGAATAAAGTTAAATAATGACTTTTCTGAATTCATGCCTCTTGAGAGAGGGACGAGGCAGGGGTGCCCATTGCCGCTCGCGGAAGTAGTGAGAACAGCAGCCGGGGTGCAAGGTTTTAGGAGAAGCAATGGGGAAGATAAAATAGCGTTATACGCAGATGACGTGCTACTGTTTTTAGAGGACACGGGGCCATCAGTAGAAAAAGTGTTCCAACTTGTGGAAAGCTTTGGAAAACCATCAGGTCTTGTAGTTAACTGGAGTAAATCTATGCTTCTACCAATTGATTCAACTAATAATGCCCCGACCGGCTGCATGACTAGGGTAAGGGTAACAGAGAAAATGAGGTATCTGGGTATAGTGGTATCTAGCGATCCTTATCAATATATTGAAGATAAGCTAGCCCCCTTGTTGGAAAAATTTAAAAGGAAAAGCGACATCTGGGGCAAATTTCCTCTATCTATGGCAGGTAGAGCTAATTTAATCAAAATGGTATGGATGCCACAACTTTTGTACGTACTCCATAACTCCCCGGTATGGATTGGGAAGAAATGGTTTTTGAAAATAAATACCCTATTTAGAGAACTAATCTGGAGGAAAGGGCAGGCAAGGATTAGTCTGCAAACGTTACAGCGCCCTACCAGGGAAGGGGGATTAGCAGTGCCCCAACCATACAACTATTTCCTTGCTGCTCAGTTGCAGCATATAGGGGGGATGTGAGACCCAGGATTGGAGGGACCCTAGTGGGAAAATCATGCTGCAGGATAGTCCGCATAAATCCCTGATAGAGGCATTGGAGGCCGGGTCACTGCAGGACGGCCCCCCAACATGCAGATTAGTTAATAAAGTGTGGCAGATGACTAAATGGATCATGGGGTATAGAGGGCTCACTGAATTCTCGCCTGTATGGCATAACAAATATTTGCGTGAATTGATGGCCTTGGGAAAAAGCAGGTCTTGGGAATACCATGGAATAAGCAGGTTAGCTCAGTTGTACGACGACAAGAAAACGCTAAAATCCTTTACTGAGCTTAGAGCGAATATGGAATCCCAAAAACAACATTTTACTGCTACCTACAGGTTAGGCATGTTTAGTAGGAAGTGGATGGAAGGCGCGTGATCAGACGCTTACATCAAGAAATGTATGGTTTATTTATGTAAAAGAATACAGACATATAGTCATATAGATATAAAATCATACAAATACTACATAATGTTATAAAAAAAAGGAAAAACAGGTAACAAAATAAGTACTAGGAAGTTAAAATTGGGGTGTGCCCATATTAAGGAAGGTATTTAAGAAAGGCTGACGCGTTTCGAGGAAAACCTCTTCATCAGAGCCAGGAGAGCTGGAGCACAGTCTGCATGGGCCGGTAGGCCGACATGTGTACATGGGGAGAGGTGGTGTTGCTAGTAGGAGGATGTGTCCTGTGATGGACAATTGATTATTCCAAGTTCCATACCCAGGTGTTCTAGATGGGGTATAAATAAGAACAATATATACCGCACACTACAGACTGGAGACGTAAGATAAGTTTACATTGAAAAATGCATTCATAAAATGATAAAAAGTATATAATATATCGGCTCTATACTCCAATCCCACCGCAAAAGTCCAAGTGAACGGCCATCTGTCGGATGCCTTCTCCGTGTCGAACGGAACTCGTCAGGGCTGCCCACTCTCCCCTTTAATTTTCATACTCACCCTGGAACCCCTCCTCAGACGCATTAATGACAACCCAGACATTAAGGGTATTCAAATTAATCACCGCACCTACAAACTGGCAGCATTTGCCGACGACATCCTGTTATTTCTCACAGATCCACTAACCACAATCCCGAACCTACTCAATGACTTTCAAACTTTTCGTATCCTCTCCAACCTCCAGATCAATTTCTCCAAATCAACTGCACTTAACATCTCTCTACCTACCGAACTATGTCAAAGATGCCAACGTGAGTTTCCTTTCACGTGGAATAAGCGAGCCTTCACATATTTGGGCATTCAGATGCCATCCTCATTAACAGACCTGTACACCCTAAACTACACCCCACTTCTTCGAAAAATACAAAATGACCTTAAACAATGGACCACAGGACAGTTCTCCTGGTTCGGCAGGGCCGCTATAATCAAGATGAACATCCTACCCAGAATCCTCTATCTTCTCCAAACCATTCCCATAAAAATTCCACCCTCATTCTTCTCTACCTACCGCAAAGCTTGCACGGCCTTCATATGGGGTAAAATGCATCCACGGATTAGCTTTAAAAGACTCACAACACCCAAACTGTTGGGGGGCATAGGGCTCCCAGACATACACAAATATCAACAAGCATGCCATTTAGCCAGGATCATTGATTGGAACGTACACCCCAAACATAAAGATTGGATTCAGCTAGAACAATCACTATCGACTATCCCCATCCGCAACTTACCATGGATTGATTCCTCCATGATACCCCCTGAATACACACATCACCCACTTGTCCATCCTACCTTACTCTCATTCCGCAAAACATGTAGTACTAATAAAATCTCAACGGTAAAAGGCCCGATGACACCATTACGATCGAACCCTGAATTTATTCCAGGAATGCACTCCTCCTTTTTAATACACCTATGGCCCCACCAGACGGTTCGAGCCGAACAATTTTTTGAAAAAGGCAAACTCTTATCATACCCTGAACTGACCTCCAAAATGACCACGGGAACCTTTCCCTTTTGGACCTACGTTCAACTGCGTAACTTCTTCACCAGACCTAAACCCTCACCGGATTGGTCCAGACCCACTACCCCCTTTGAAAACCTATGCCTGAGTGAAAGCACCCTTACGCATCTGATCTCACAAACACATAACCTCTTATTCACTGATCACACCCAAACTGAACACTGGAATGTCAGACAGTGGGAACGGGATCTCTCTGTACACCTAAACGATCAAGATTGGACCAACATACACACACTGATTCATAGAGGTTCGCTGAATGTACAAGTCCAAGAAAACGCCTACAAATTATTCTCCAGGTGGTATAGAACCCCACTTCTACTACATCGCTTCAACCCGCAAATACCCCAAACTTGTTGGAGATGTTGCTCAGAAACAGGCTCTTTATTACACATCTGGTGGTCCTGCAGCAAAATCCAACCTTTCTGGAAAGCAGTCCACACATTGATCTCGCAGATTACCACATACTCCCTGAACTTTGACCCGGCAATGTTCCTGCTCCATCATTCCCCAACACACATACCGGCATATCGCCGCTCTTTAACCATGCATTTGGTGAACGCAGCTAGAATGTGTATACCCCCCAAATGGCGATCCCCTGATCCGCCTACCATAAAGGATTGGTTCCATCGCATCTACCAAACAATGGCGATGGAAGACCTTATCCATCAATCACATGACACACAAGCTAGGTTCACCAAAACATGGACTTGCTGGATTCACTTCACTACAACGACAGAATACGAAAAATGCACCGCATGATAAATCCCACAGGGCTGTGGCAGGCCCCCCCAGGCCCCTTAGAATGTACTCACATACCCTCCCACACAGCTCGTTTGCTAACATATCCTACAACCACTTTTTACAGCTACCCATACGACACCTTTCACTACCAGTAAATTGTAAAACTGACATATTTTACAAAGATATAATACGTCCACATGCCAACTCCCCACTTTTCATCCCCTGCACCCTACCTATACCTATCCCCTCTTAACCTTCCTCCTCAATTCCTGAAATCACATGCTCCTACGCATTGATCTGTCTCCTAATCACTCTAATCTACACTCCTACTCCCCCCTAACATGAAGACGGAAATATGTAAAATTAATACACTCTTCAATACAGCCTTAATCATAAACTGTAGGAATATATTTTGTACCCCCCATGTTATTGTAACAAAGTATGTACCATTTTCTATGCTTCTGACTATAATAGCGAATAGCTGACTTTATTATCTAAATTTTGCGATCACAGCGGCTGCGTCCGCAATGTTACTGTTACCTGTGACTTCATGTATTACATATCTCTTTCTGTACATGTTATTCCTTGCATGAAAACTTCAATAAAAAAACGTGTTAAAAAAAAAAAAATATATAAATATAAATATATTAGAACTAAAAATTACCATATCAGTACAAAAAATTAATGATAGGTAGTGGGATTTTGAAGCACAGAACATGAGATTGTAGTCTAAATACATACAAATGAAAAAATCTACGCATACATAAGTGTACACACACATACTCGTGTACACATACATGCATATACATACACATGCATAATACAAATGCATGTAAATGCATAAAAAAAAACAAAAAAACATATGCATATGAGAGGGGGGGGTGGGGAGGGGGGCGATGGTAAATGAAGTAAAAAGTAGACTGAGACACATTGAGAGATATTGTCTCTCCGCATGGTAAAACCGGTTGTGCTTTTGTCCAAAGGACATGCGCATGCGTGTAAAAACTCTGCCAGTACGTAAAATGCTGTGCTGGAAGAGATATGTGGAGGTATGCCCCTGTTCACTGAAAGCACAAATGGGGGCACAAAGATGGCCATGTGGAAATCCACAAAAATATATACAAAAATGCATATATCAAATGTACATTTGATATATGCATTTTTGTATATATTTTTGTGGATTTCCATTTGAATGAACACATTTCTGTTTTTGCACAAACCACATGGCTATCTTTGTGCCCCCATTTGTGCTTTCAGTGAACAGGGGCATACCTCCACATATCTGTTCCAGCACAGCGTTTTACGTGCTGGCAGAGTTTTTACACGCATGCGCATGTCCTTTGGACAAAAGCACAACCGGTTTTACCATGCGGAGAGACAATATCTCTGAATGTGTCTCAGTGCACTTTTTACTTCATTTACCATCGCCCCCTCCCCCCCCCCCCCCTCATATGCATATATGTTTTTTTTTGTTTTTTTTATGCATTTACATGCGTTTGTATTATGCATGTGTATGTATATGCATGTATGTGTACACAAGTATGTGTGTGTACACTTATGTATGTGTAGATTTTTTCATTTGTATGTATTTAGACTACAATCTCATGTTCTGTGCTTCAAAATCCCACTACCTATCATTAATTTTTTGTACTGATATGGTAATTTTTATTTCTAATATATTTATATTATATACTTTTTATCATTTTATGAATGCATTTTTCAATGTAAACTTATCTTACGTCTCCAATCTGTAGTGTACGGTATATATTGTTCTTATTTATACCCCATCTAGAACACCTGGGTATGGAACTTGGAATAATCAATTGTCCATCACAGGACACATCCTCCTACTAGCAACACTACCTCTCCCCATGTACACATGTCGGCCTACCGGCCCATACAGACTGTGCTCCAGTTCTCCTGGCTCTGATGAAGAGGTTTTCCCCGAAACGCGTCAGCCTTTCTTAAATACCTGCCTCAATATGGGCACACCCCAATTTTAACTTCCTAGTACTTATTTTGTTACCTGTTTTTCCTTTTTTTTTTTTTTTTATAATATTATGTAGTATTTGTATGATTTTATATCTATATGACTATATGTCTGTATTCTTTTACATAAATAAACCATACATTTCTTGATGTAAGCGTCTGATCACGCGCCTTCCATCCACTTCCTACTAAACAGTCCTTTCCAGACCACCCCTGGTCAGCTAAGGCAGCGGGACACGCTCCATCATCTCCCCCAGTCCTATCTCTGACTACAATACTACCTTTGTTTTACAGCAAACGATCTCACAAGCGCAGGAGTATTTTTCACCATATCTTGTTCACACTTTTACAGGTTAGGCATGCCTTGGGCAGTCAATTTAAGAACTGCCCGCCTGCATGGTGTAAGATCCCTTTTTTGGAAAGTATTGTTAGAACAAATAGTACCAAAGGCCTGATAACAAAGATATATGAGCAATTGTTTGAAAAACTACTTGCCCCGCAGATGACCATGGGAGTTAGGGCGAGATGGGAGGCAGATGTGGGGGAGATTACAGATGACCTGTGGAAGAAGATTTTGGAGTGTAGCCCGCTGGTGTCTGTTTCTCCGTTGCAGCAGGCTTCGCACCTCCTCCTACTGCATAGAGCCTACTACACCCCAAAAAGATTACACAAATTTGGTAATAGACTAGATGATAAATGCCCCAGGTGTCTAGACACTGGTGACCTTGTACACATAATGTGGCGGTGCCCAAAACTACAAAGATATTGGGGAGTGATAGTAAAGACTATAGAAGCTAGGTGGAAAATTAGCCTAGCGTTGGAGGCTAAGGTATGCATCCTCGGCCTGACAGGGGAGAATATAGGGAGCAATGATATTAGGATCACTGTAGGGAGGTGCCTCTACCAGGCAAGGAAATTGATAGCCCAAGCGTGGCTCTCGGCCACACCTCCAACTCCGGAGGAGTGGACCGAAGTGATGAATAAGCTGGTGTGGATGGAAAAAAATAACGTATATTAGAAGGGGTAGCTATGGTAAATTTGTAAAGATCTGGAGACCATGGTTAACCTGGATGGGCGTTTCACCTTGAGATGCAGAGGAATTGGTATCTTATGTATGTGAGATCATAGTTTACAGAAGCAAGGTGTTGTGAGGAAAGGGATTTGGGATAGAGTACTAGTCAGATTGACAATACTTCCTGTTAAACTCCCTGCTTGGGTGGGGTGGGGGGTGGGTAATTTTGTTTGGGGTGAGAGTGGGTGGGGGACGGGTAGATGCAATATAAGGGAGCGATGGGAGGGGGAATAAAGAAAGTAAGGGGTGAAAAGGAAATGAAAACTCTTCCTATGGATACCTATAGCAGTATTTATTAATTATTAACTTTTATGTTTCTGTAAATGTGCCTGCATTGGTATATGTGCACTGTACCACAATTTATTAATAAAGAACATTGAAAAGAAAGATGGGAGGGGAAAAGGGTGGGCCCTTTCCTTTTCTCCTCCTCTGACCTGACAACGTACATCCTCCGATATCACTGAGAAAGTAAGTGGGAGTATTCATCAGTTGTCTGAAAATGCTGCTAGCAAGACAAAGTTTTCTGGAATTTGCAGGGCGTGTCTTTAGATTGATGCACCAGGTCTTCCAATTCTGAAATTTGATTTATGCGTCTGATCCAATTTGCAATGGTTGGAGGATTGGACAATTTCCATTGGACTGGAATACACATTTTCACAGCGTTTAAGAGGTGCAGAGCTAGGGAGCGATGATAATCTTTTTTGTGGATGGAGGAATGATGTAAAAGCATTTGGGCCAAGGTAAAGTCTATCGGACAGGTGGTAATTTGAGTCGTGAGGCAGTGGACGTCTTTCCAAAAGTTTTGGAGTAAGGGACATGACCAGTATAAATGAAGTTGTGATCCTTCTTCATCTGAGCATCTCCAACAGTTGGGGGGTATAATGGGAGAAATTTTGTGTAATCAAAGGGGTGTCTTGTACGATCTAGAAAAGACCTCAAAGCCATTTTCCTGTGCAGAAACGTTGATTGAGCCTTTATGGATATAAGAGTATATATTTTCCCATTCCTCATCTGAGTGGTTGAGTGAGAGTTCCCTTTCCCATCTAATGCTTGCTATGTTGGATTTTGGGCTGTGGTCAGAGAACAGTATGAGATCAAGTGCCTCTGCGGTTCCTTTCTGGTACAAAGAACTTCGAAATGTGTGTGTTGTCTAGAATATTCGGAGCGTGGGGGTTATTCAGTAAGTGCCGTAATTGGACATACATCCAAAACAGGAAGGAATGTCCTGGCGTCTGTGCGGATAGTACGGGTAGGGTTAGGAAAGTGTTCCCAGAGGAGAAGTGTTCAGCTCACACATCGGTGTGAGGCCAGAATTCTGAGAGGAAGGAATCCAAAAGACCTGGTGGGAATTCCAGGTTGTTGCGGATGCGTGTTAGTGGACCCCGTGAGGAGGAAATTTTGAATTTATGGCATGCTTTCTTAAAGATTTGTAGAGTGTTGCTGAATAAAGGATGTTGTTTGCAGTCCTGTGGAATGTACAGTGAGGCGGTCCATGGTAGTTGATGTATGGGAATAGGGGAGAACGCATTTTCGATGTTTATCCAAGCTTTAGCTTGAGCTTGAATGTTCCAGTCTATTATTCTGTATTCTGTAAGCTGGAAGGCATGTACTACCTTTTAACTTGGGTAGAGTTAGCCTCTCGTAACTTAGTCTAGGGAGTGATTTGCCCCACATAAATTCCGTACAGGCTCTGCGGTATGTAGCATAAAAGGCCATATCAAGGGTTGAGATGGACTGTCTGGGAATTCTATGGATAAGGAGATGGGATGATGATCAGATAAGTACATGGAGTCTATGGTGGCTGCAGTAAGCATTTTTAGGTCTCTTTGGGAGATGAATAGGTAGTTAAGTCTGGAGTATCGGTTGTGTGGGGCTGAGTAAAATGTGTAGCCTTTTACATTAGGGTATAGTGTACACCAGGAGTCGTGTAGCGCGAGCTCTGGAGTTGTGATTCAATTGCGCATAGTGCCTTGTATGGCATAGTGGAAGTCCCAGATGATGTGTCATGCAGGGGGTTGAGGGGGACATTGAAGTCCCCACCAAGGACTAGGAGGCCTTCCTGGAAGGTTGCGAGTATTTGTAGTGTTGATCTGAAGAAAGGGACTTGTTTTGTGTTTGGTGCATTGATATTTGCTGAGGTGGTAGGTTTACTGAGCAGGGAGCCTTTCACAAAGATATAATGACCTTCCTTATCTAAACACGTGTCTTTGATTTGAAACAGGCAATGTCTAGCAAATAGGAAGGAGACCCCCTTAGATATTGATTCACAGTTAGTTGCATGTAGGGAGGTCGGGTAGTGGGCACTGGAAAGTTTCAGAATGGAATCCGCTTTAAAGTGTGTTTCCTGTAGGAAGATGATGTCTGCTTTGCTTTTTTGCATAGAGAGGAGTAGTTGGGAGCGTTTTTCTGGGATGTTGAGACCACGTGCGTTTTAGGGAGATAATTTTGATTGTGTTTTTGGCAGTTTCAGGAGACCGCTGTGTCATTGTAAGGGTAAGTTTAACGTCTTTGGCTATACTATGGTAGAGATACTGCTGGAGTCATTTGGGTTGGCGTCGGAGAGAAAGGACCAGTAGCTGGTAGAGAGTGGGAGGGCAAGACGAGTTAGGAAAAGAGAAGGAGGTGGGTCGTGGAAAGGGGTAGGGAAAGATATATATGTATAGGTTGTGTAGGGAAACGAGTCAGGAAGTATCTGAGAAAAGAACCGAGAGATGAGGATGTGAGAACTCGGGGGAGGGTCCGATGACTAGCGAGGACCTGCTCGCTTGTCCAAATGGACACTACACCTGTTCAAAGGTGTAGCCAGAGCGGTTCAGTGGTGCGGAGTATTAGTGTAATGCCCAGTACACACGGTAGGATTTTCGATGGAAAATGTGTGATAGGACCTTGTTGTCGGAAATTCCGACTGTGTGTAGGCTCCATCACACATTTTCCATCGGATTTTCTGACACACAAAGTTTGAGAGCTGGCTATAAAATTTTCCGACAACAAAATCCGTTGTCGGAATTTCCGATCGTGTGTACACAAATCCGACGCACAAAGTGCCACGCATGCTCAGAATAAATAAAGAGATGAAAGCTATTGGCTACTGCCCTGTTTATAGTCCCGACGTACGTGTTTTACGTAACCGCGTTCAGAATGATCGGATTTTCCGACAACTTTGTGTGACAGTGTGTATGCAAGACAAGTTTGAGCTAACATCCGTCGGAAAAAATCTTAGGATTTTGTTGTCGGAATGTCCGATCAATGTCCGACCGTGTGTATGGGGCATAAGTGGAGAATAGCGCGGGTAGTGCTGGATACTACTGTGTGGGAGAGGGACCAGAGTCGGTGAAGAGAAGTTAACTCAGTACATAGGGCGTGTCCCGCCGGACAGAGGAGGAAGAAATTTGTGATTGAGGAGGATACGTAAAGTAGAAGATGAGGTAAGGGGAGAGCATGTCCACATGCAAGCTGAGTGGTATTTAGGGGAGGTGTAGAGATCCTGAAGGAAATGTGCGTCTAGCAATAAAACAGGTCGATCAGACGTGAGTGGTGGATTGGCCCATGCTGCTTACTGTTATTTACTTAGAACCCGTGTAGGATATGTGTGTCATCTACGCATAACAGGTCAACTAAATAACATAAAAAACATTAACTTTAGTAACATGAAAACATAATGAATGAACATCGCAAACATATACATTACCCAATGGAGCAATCTTTTAGCGTAACTTAGCATAATTTGAGGCATATCAGTGTGACATTACGTGTAGGCGTTACACACTTTTTTCTGTCTATGAACGTGTATTTTTTAGGCTGGAGCAGCGGTAGTGTGGTGAGGGTAAGTCCAAGGCATTCAAGGAGGAAGCAGGTGGTGTTATTAGCTGGACAACCAGTGGGGTGTATGAGTATTAATATGAGGGGTCAACCGATGACCTAAGGAGCATATATAGTCTCCCTGCTTATTGTAGTGATTACAATGAGGTAGCGTGTCCCTTTAACCTTGGGTGGTAAAAGTAGGTGATGTGCGACCTGTTAACCACTGCGGAGGTAAATATCAACCACTTAAGTGATGATCCAATAGGGATTTGCAGTACATAGGAGGTTTCTGTCCCCATGAAAGGTGAGGTCTGTGGTTTAACAGGCTTTATGGGGTGGGAACATGGGATTAGTTCTCCGGAAGAATAGTTGGTGTCTGTAAATGGCCAGATACCCAGAAGGGTGCCCAACAATAGTGTTGGGGGCCAATCCGTACTGGCGAATCTACCATAATGTTCTATGCTCAATCCCTATTGGAACGTTTAGTATTAGAAGACAGTATATCTTGGTCATTTATTGGGCATGTATTAGGTAAGCAATTACCTCAGATCGGTCTGACAGACTAGGATTTCTGATAATTTTCATGTTATCTGGTGATTGACTCCCTGGTGTAGCTCTGAGGATGACCAGCAGGGGCAGCTTCCCCTAAGACTCACGTTAGGCTCATGCGGATTATGGATGGTCGGTGATATAGGAATTATATCAAGTGGTTAACAGCACAGGCAAAGAACAAGGAGTTGTTCTCTGAACGCTCATACATTGTGTGTTATCATAGGCAGATAGAACAACCCTCAGGGGGCAGCTATTGAAATTTTGTCAGTGGTGGCAAATTACCTGTGCAGGGTGTCAGGACCCTGCAAGTCATCCTCCGAGCCGGGCAACCCAGGGGAGTTGGGTGATCCCAAGTCTGTCAAACAACAGAACATCAATTGCAAAAAGGAAAAAAAAGGGGGATGTGGGGAGAGGTTTGGGGGAAAATTCTTGTGCAGGGGGATCCTGTAGCGATGTCCTGGATTTTCCTGGTGATGGGATCCGGAACAGTATAGATCATGTCAAGTGGATCAGGGTAGCCCAAGTCTGTATAGTGGAATAGTCACTTCGGCCGGGAGTGAGACAGTCTATAGTGGGGAAGCGCCAGCTGCATCTAAAGTCAAGAGGCAGGCTTCCTGGGCCAGCGTGGGTTACCGGACAAATGGACGGGGAGAGGGGACCATTGCAGAGTCAGGTGGTACAGACTCAGTTGCATGTCACCGGCTGCGCGTGGGCAATGGGGCTAGGTGTACAAAGTCAGGTAGTTAAAGGTGCTGCCGGGATAATGAGTGGAACAGGTTTAGCAGAACATCGAGAGAGGAAAAGTAAAACAGCAATTTAACTGAGTATGGAGGTCTCCAGTGTAGTGGCTCAGTGATCATGGCGAGCTCTTCGGTTTTGTGGCACTTTTGTAGGGCTGGAGCCTTGGTGTGGACCCAAAACAGATTGCTGGGAGCGAGTTTTGGAAGGCGAACGTTGCCTGCGGTAGCGATGCTCTTGTGTTTCCATGGGTTTGACTCTAGATGAAGTAAGCCTTCATCCAGAGTCAAGGGAGGAATTCTGCATACCATTCAGGCACCTCTGTAAACGGGATGTCCAAAGTGTCACAAAAGTGACAAAGATCTTCTGGCACTTTTAGAATTGCGTTGCGGCCTTGAGAGGAGGCTAGAGAAGTGGCCTCTCTACAGTAAAATATAAAGGTAGCAAAAGTGCATATGTACCATCATCCAGAAATCAATATCAAGAAGGGGTTGGAGGCCTGATCCCCAGTCAGGCGACCAAAGAATGGAGCATATTGGACTATTACGGTACAGTAATAAAGGGTAACCATAAGAGCAAGTAACAGCAGTAATAAAAATTATAATTCATTTATTGATGCAACGGACAGAGCATGATAATACAAAAACACTTAATAAAAGTACAGGCATATCACCAATGGATTCAATAGTATACAGTACAGCACAAACTCTCAGATATCATATACCTCGACTAGTTTCGCGGACACAATCCGCTTCATCAGGAGGGAATCTGGAGATGAATTTTTCTGACTAAACAGTCTGAACCTGACAATTAAAAAATACGAAGTTTACAAAAATACATGATCTGACAATTTATGTTCCAGCATCAAAATTTACACATAGGTAATGAAAATGGGGGGGGGGGACGAAACTGCTTACCCAGGTCCCAGCAGACCCCAGGCGCGAGGCCCCAACACCAACAAATGATCTCCCAGGGCGACCTGGGGGAGCTGACGAAATGACGGGATAGTAAGGATAAAAAATATTGGGATTAAGGTAACCTAGAATGCCACATACAAGAAGAAGTGAAACATAAAATAGTGAGTATGAAGAAAAGTGATGACAGGGGGAAGTGATGGGTGAATATTGTGAAGGTGCCAAAAAATGAAGTCGCATTATGTAGAGAGTAAAGGGTTGCAAAAGGTGACCAAACAAATAGGAAGGGGTGATGATGAACAGGGCATAGAAGTGTTGTATGATGTGGGTGAAAGGGTGAACAAGTGGGGAATTGGGGCAGGGGAAGGGAAGGGGAATTGGGGGTGGAGAAGGGGATAGGGGAGTGGGGAGAAGGGGTCTGGGGGATTGGAGGGGAACGGGGGGGGGGAGGGGGGGGGAAAGGAAGGGAGGGAGAGAGGGGGGGGAAAGGAAGAGGAGGGGGAAAGGGTAAGAGGGGGGAGGGGAAAATAAGGAGGAGATTAGAACAATGTGAACATATGGGTGAAAAGGGGCCAAACGGTACCTGGTAATAGTATGAGTATAGAAGGGCTCCCGAGAGGGGGACCCTGCCAGGGACTGGTTCCATAATGCGGTAGAAGGGAGGGTAATAAGGAGGACTGCAAGCGATGGGCGAACACAAACCAAGGTATGTTAACCAAGGCCTAGGACAACTGCAAGGTAGAATACGGTAGTTTAGAAATAAGCGGTGCTAGTGCCCAGGGATATGGGACTTAGGTAAAAGGGTGGATAGGTACTTACCATAGACTTGCACTAGGCTGGCTGAGGTATAGGCACCCAGGGGCAGCAGACCGAACCGTCGGGCTAGCAGGCATAGCCTGCTATAAATAGCTCCCAACCCTGCGACGCTGCGCCGCGCGTCGGTGGGACGCCGGCGCCTTATATACTATACAGTAGATGTAACCGCCCATGGAACTAGGAGACGATTATGCAAGGGATGAAACAAGCGCCGGGCAGACTTATACATCAGTAAGTCTGCCTGCTCAGCAATCACCAGTGATCAATTCATAAACAGCTGATCTTGCCGCCTTTGGAACCGCATTTCCTCCCCCTTCTAAAACCGCCTCCCCCCTCCTAGTCGGCCTCACTCACCACTCTGAACTCTACAACAGCCCACACGTTTGACCTGATATATACCGGATGCCACTCTGTATGAATAATATACCAGTGACTTTTAATGATCATTGTACCTTAGTCAGTGATTCTATTCCCTCATATATACATGTATCTCAGGAATTCCAATTATTGTAGTTAGGTGAATCGCACATTGGGAAGCATAGACACTGGTGATCACCAGACAGGTCATACACTTTCCCCCGGAGATTACCCGCAGGAAATCAGCACAGCACGGTGAACTTTTTTTGGGCAATGCCTAATCACCCTTCCATGGATTTTCCTAATTGATATATTTTCATTAATCATAGCTGTCCTTTTTTCCTTTGCGGGTAAAAGCTTACAAGTTGACGTCCGGACTTGTGTTGTGTGTATGTGTGGAAGTGGGGTGTCCTCCCCTTGTAAAATCCATACAAGGGCAGTATAAATGTTTTGCATGTTGGTGTGTTTGTCTGTGTTTGCACGTAATTTTAGAACTTCTGGGTAACTCATCCCCAGTATGAGACCCGTGAACAACATTGCATGGAGCTGTATTGTGTTTTTTCACACATGATGAATTATCATTATTATATAAATAAATTCTGTATTTTTTGAACCAAGTGATCTTAATTTCTGCTGCATAGGTAGCCACTTTTTTGAGCTTTGGTAGCGTTACCTAAACTCTTGATATATATATGCTAGTCGTCTTTGGCTACAGCAGCAGCACCAGCACAGGTGTACTTCATTTGGAAAAAACTGTGAGATAACCAATACTTGTGCTTGGTTTTGCGGGAAAGGCTTTTCTTTTTCTTTGCTGTTTTCTTTTTTTGGTTCCTAGTTTATAATGCAGCAGACTATATCTCTGGGAGGATCAAACTCTCTGCCTCTTGGGCGAAGAGCAAGATGAATGTGTTTCGTACCGATCGGTGTGGTGGGGGGCCTATCCAGTAGATTATTGAAGAGGCTCACCACCTCAGCTCGCAGCCGATCTGCGTCCACCATTTCAGTGTTAGGTTGTGGCGTCTGCCACGGTTGTCCCGATCTTCCATGTAATGGTTCAGATCACAGAGTTGAAGGGTGTGCACGGCGGATCGCTGTGGATTGATGTACCGTCACCTTTTCCATTTCTTGGACCCTTCCTGCGATGGATTGTCAATCCGGAGGTCGGTGATTGCTGCCATTATGGTCTCTTTGATGTCCGCCAAAATGGAGCGAAGGTCATTCAAGGTGGAGTGCTGATGTGGGGTACGCACTATCTCTCCATTAGCAGCAGAAGTATGTAAGGTGGCTGTCCCTCCTGATGCTGGGCCTGTAGGTGGATGTGTGCCCTGAGAGGATGCCATGCTGCCCGTATGTGTCTGGAACATTTCCAGGATGTTTTGACTCAATCTACCCATCAGATCATGGAGAGAGAGGGATGGTGAGGCGGAGGAGCTTTGGGACGAAACAGCCATGGTTTGCGGGTGTGTAGAAGGGAGAAATACCTCAGTGGAAGTCAGTTTGATTCCTCTGCTGGTGGGAGCTCATGAGCTAAGCAGCCATCTTCCTCCGAGGTCCAGCCAGGCCCCCAGTTGAACTATATTTTTGCAGCTCTACTGAGGTGATCTGTGGATGATCGTGATTGAAGCAATTATTAACAACAAGGATAAACAGGCTTGTGAAAAACTGCAGGTGTAACATACAAGTTATGAAGTACTAGTTGCGGTTAGGTGAAATTAGGAGGTCAGGCTGGCTTGCATACCTCTCCTCACAGGGATTGTGACATATATCAATGTTGTCAAGAGGAAGAGGATAACCAAAGTCTGTTAAAGGCATGTTAGAGTATCAATTTTTAAGCAAATGGATGCTAGAAACAAGAAGACAGTGAATGTTGAGCATCCTCCAGGGCTAGGGGGAAAAGGATAGATATCCAAGCAGTCACTCCTAGTCAGTTGGTGATTGTCAACATCTATTCTCTTGTACACAGGTTATAGGAAGATCCCCACTAGCTCACTGTGGTGATCATTAGAATTAACATTTGAACAACCTATAGGTATAAGGGAGGGAGGAGATAATGTGGCATATCCTGCCTCTTGCTGCAAAAGTTCCGAGCAGGACAGTCTTGTTTGAGCAACAAGAGTTTCTTGCTTGCTATAGCATGCGGTGGGAGTAATGGCTTGCTAATCAGCTAAGTATGCAGGCAGAGAACTGAGAGCTAAGGGTTTCAAAAAAGGAAAATAAGATAATCTAGCAATCATATCACGTCAGTGTACTGAACCTGAACTTTTAACAATAACCATCCCACTTCACACACAACGGTGTGTTTAGGCTGGGATAACGAAGATGAGCAACATTAAAGACAGAATAGGTAGATGGATTTTAGTCTCGACTGGCTCTGCACTGTGCAGGGGGTGTCAGTTGGCTTCCTCCGTGTGATGCGCGTTGATGAGCTGGGTAAGCTGGCTGCGGTGATCTCGGACATCTGGAGGTGGGAAGTCTTCCCTGCATCTGCAGTTCCATGGGTTCTCCTTTGGGTAGAGGTGGTAGACGCAGGCCACTGTACCAGTCAGGAAGTTCCACTGGGGCAGATCTAGGTCCTCACAAAATGGTTGCAGATCTTTTGGGCCTTTCAAGGTGACTGTGCATCCCAGATGAGTGACTGACAGGCAAAATGGAAACTTCCATCTATAAGCTATGTTTCTGGCTCGGAGTTCTGGCTCTGAGGTGTTCAAGTAGGGGACGTAGGTCTTTCCTGTGATGTAAAGTGATATGGGAGAGATCCTGATACAGCTTAATTTCTGCACCATGATACCGGATACGCCCCCTTTGCGAAGAATCTCTTCTTTTAGCTGCAAGTTAGCTATACAGCACACTACATCCCTGGGGGAGTCTGTATCTCTGCCCCTGGGACATAGAGCCCTATGTATTCTTTCTATTTTAATGGGAACATCTGGTGGTCTCTCCAAGATGTGATTAAAGATTGCCAGAACAGTCTGGTTCAGTTAGTCGGGTTCAGTTGTCTCTGGGAGCCCTCATACCCGGAGATTGTGGCGTCTGCCCCTATTGTCCAGTTATTCCATGTGGCAATGAATCTCACAGAGATATAGAGCCTGTGTATCTGAGACATTCTTGACTTCCTGCAGTGCAGCATCATGGCGAGCAGACACTTCGTCCACTTCTTCCAGTCAAGCAGCCACTCTTTGGATATCTAGTCTCAGGTCGGATATAGCCGCTGACAAGGTTTATTTTATATCCATAGCCACAGCCCTTAGATCATCCAAGCTGGGTGTTCTATAAGGGATCAGGGCGGAAGTCTCTTGCTACGATGAGAGAGAGCACCCAGGGATTTTGCTGGCTGTGCTGTGTGGAGGCCATCACTCCTTTCTGCTGAGTCCAGAATAGCTCCGGAATGTTACTGCTCAGCTGCATGTTTGTGCCCCTGGGTGAACGGGAGCGTGATCCTGAGGTACTCCGGTCTGGTTTCCCGATGCTTTCCAATGTGTATCTCCTTCAGCAGGGTATATAGTGGACCTCAATTAGCTGGGTCAAGGAGTTTAGGCAGCCATCTCAGTCAGTGTCCAGACCACGCCCAGTATGTTTTAATATTTCTTTGTAGTCAGTTAAATTTAAAATATTTCAAAGGAATATTTTCAGAATTGTTGCACTTTCGGCAGTTCTTCACCACCTCTGCTGACTCCATTTTTTATGCCATGAATAGCCTGCAATTTGCTCTAGAGATATTCACAAAACACATGTACAGCTGAATGAATTAGAGGAGCTAAACATGCCATTCTTCTCCTCCTAGCAATGGCCCAGAATGCTTTAAACACTGTGTTTTGATAGCAAGCTGTAGTAAATGATTGTTTGTACAGTAAATGTTTCACACAAGTAATTAAAAAGATACTTGAAATATACATTTATAAATGTATAAAGAATACAATAATTAAAACTGACAAAAAGGAATTATAGTTTTCCCATGGAATATTGTAAAATGTTGAAAGCATAATTTAGTTCTGTGTAATCTATGTAAATGCCTTACAATTCAAGAAATTGCATAATTGTATTAAATATTTTTGGCATAGTATAATATAAATGCATTATAATTACATGCATTCCCTAAGGAAAACCCTGCACAAAATTAAATAGTTAATTTTTCCATAATACAATATCACACATATGCTTTGCTGTCTATTCTCAGTGCTGAAAGTCTGCGTTAATGTAAGGAGATCAAATTGATTTTTTTTTCATTTTTATGTCAAAGCTTTCATCTACATCTATGACTCATACAAAACCCCATCTATTGCATCTCAGTTTTAATAGAAAGGAATGTCAGTATAAAATTACCTTTGAATCAAAATCATGTGATACTCTGTACCTTATAAATCCAAATTATAACCACACCACCTTGCGTGCTGACTGAACAAAGACTAAGTATTAAACCACCACAATCCCCTTAAAGAATAAATCAGCTGCACTGCTTTTATGAAACATACCGTATCTCACAAAAATGAGTACACCCCTCACATTTTTTGTAAATATTTTATTATATCTTTTCATGTGACAACACTGAATAAATTACACTGTGCTACAATGTAAAGTAGTGAGTGTACAGCTTGTATAACAGTGTAAATTTGCTGTCCCCTCAAAATAACTCAACACACAGCCATTAATGTCTAAACCACTGGCAACAAAAGTGAGTACACCCCTAAGTGACCTAATGTCCAAATTGGGCCCAATTAGCCATTTTCCCTCCCCACAACAACAAAGAGTTGTTTCTCTACATAAAGATGCCCTAGGCTAAAAGAAGATTACCAAGACCCTGAAACTGAGCTGCAGCATGGTGGCCAAGACCATACAGTGGTTTAACATGACAGGTTCCACTCAGAACAGGCCTCGCCATGATCGACCAAAGAAATTGAGTGCACATGCTCAGCGTCATATCCAGAGGTTGTCTTTGGGAAATAGATTAAGTCAAATCATAAGAAAAGGCACATGAAGTATATGCTGGACAATAGTTCTGGCAAAATATGCAGCTGCTGGGGTAGTTATGATAGTCTCTGATGCATGGGCACAAGTTAGTGATGCACTGTGGGGCTGCTATCCTAGAAAGGGGGAAGTTCCACCTAAGGCAGGGAGCTGTCCAGCATTCCAGATAGCTCAGCGAGAAGAGTCAATGCCAGACACAGAAGAGTTCCCATGTTCAAGCCCAGATCCTGACAGCTTCTCCCTATATAAACCATAAGCATGCAGTACTACCCCAGGCCTTCAGAAGGAGCAGACAACTCTGAGTGTGTAGCCTGTTACTTTCCTATTCCAGCCACTCGGTGCCCTCCTGGTGACGTCTTGTCCACCTAAGTGTTCCAGGCTGTTTTGGCGTTGACTTTCGTCACACCACAGGAACTTTCTTCCACCTCCACTGCTTCCAAGGGGAACCTGAACCTGGCAGACCATGCAGGAGTAAGGACTCAGGACCTTTGGGCGGTGTACAATAAGGCTTCTTATATCTTACTTGTAAGTGTTTTTTACCATTGTTTTAATAAACCCCTTGTGATACTGCACTTAGGTGGTGCTTCCACCTTCCTTCCTTTTTTGGGAAATAGATGTATGAGTGCTGCCAGCATTGCTGCAGAGGTTGAAGGGGTGGGGTGTCAGCCTGTCAGTGCTCAGACCATACGCCACACACTACATCAAATTGGTCTGCATGGCTGTTGTCCCAGAAGGAAGCCTCTTTTAAAGATGATGCACAAGAAAGCCCGCAAACAGTATGCTGAAGACAGGCAGACTAAGGGCATGGATTACTGGAACCATGTCCTGTGGTCTGATGAGACCAAGATAAACTTATTTGGTTCAGATGGTGTCAAGCGTGTATGGCGGAAACCAGGTGAGGAGTACAAAGACAAGTGTTTCTTGCCTACAGTCAAGCATTGTGGTGGGAGTGTCATGGTCTTGGGCTTCATGAGTGCTGCCGGCACTGGGGAGCTACAGTTCATTGCGGGAACCATAAATGCCAACATGTACTGTGACATACTGAAGCAAGGCATGATCCACTCCCTTAGGAGACAGGGCAATATTCCAACATGATAACGACCCCAAACACACCTCCAAGATGACTACTGCCTAGCGTAAGAAGCTGAGGGTAAAGGTGAAGGACTAGCCAAGCATGTCTCCAAATCTAAACCCTATTGAGCATCTGTGGGGCATCTTTAAATGGAAGGTGGAGGAGCGCAAGGTCTCTAACATCCACCAGCTCCATGATGTCATCATGGAGGAGTGGAAGAGGACTCCAGTGGCAACCTGTGAAGCTCTGGTGAACTCCATGCCCAAGAGGGTAAGGTAGTGCTGGAAAATAATGGTGGCCACACAAAATATTGACACTTTGGAACACTTAGGGTGTACTCACTTTTGTTGCCAGCGGTTTAGACATTAATGGCTGCGTGTTAAGTTATTTTGAGGGGACAGCAAATTTACACTGTCAAACAAGCTGTATGCTCACTACTTTACATTGTAGCAAAGTGTCATTTCTTCAGTGTTGTCACATGAAAAGATATAATAAAATATTTACGAAGATGTCAAGGGTTTACTCACTTTTGAATTTGTATTTGTTTTTAGGATTTAGGATGTTATATGCTTTTTTTATTGTATGTAAAGGGATGTTTGAGGGTATTGTGGTGGTTTTATACACTGTGGCTTAGATTAAAGTCAACACTAAACTAAATATTTCCGTTTTGGGAAGAAGCTGGAGCATAAACCATTAGTCAATTCCTTTTGCTAATCACTTGGGGACAGTAGAAGATGAATATCTTAATTTGTTTACCCAAGATCCAAATTTACACACTTGTTGCAGGTATGAAAAGGGGGTTACCATTCTCACTGGATTTTGAATTGTTTTATATAATGGAGGCTACAACATATAGGTCAGAAGCACCTTATTGTTGTTAGAAAAGGCCATAATTTTGAGATGTGCTGTAACATAACAAGTAGCTATTGGTAACAAGCCACGGGTATTGTTTATTATTTGTGGGACTATTTACATAGTTACATAGTTAGTCTGTTTGAAAGAATACACAAGTCCATCTAGTTCAACCAATTGGACCAATGGAAAAAAATCCTAAAAAAAATTAAAAAATCATACAATCCTATATACACAATCCTATACCCACAGTTGATACAGAGGAAGGCAAAAAACCCAAGCAAAGAATCATCCAATTTGCTCCAGCAGGAGAAAAATTCCTTCCTGAACCCCCGAGAGGCAGTCAGATATTCCCTGGATCAACTTTACCTATAAATGTTAGTATCCAGTTATATTAGTACATTTAGGAAAGAATCCAGGCCTTTTTTAAAGCAATCTACTGAGCTGGCCAGAACCAGCTCTTGAGGGAATCTTTTCCACATTTTCACATATTTTACAAATATAGTTTTTCCATAGTACTTACTATACAAGTGTTGCAAATCTATCATTGATGAGGAATACAAAATCTCACAATACCTCACCAACACAAACTGTGTATGCTTGGCTGAAAGGACATGCATACCTATTCCTGTAATAACAGGACAAGGAGCTAAGTTATTACTTGGTACTACTGGCAAAAAGAGGGAGAGCAGAGAACTGTAAATGCTGAAAATGGAACATCATTTCATCTCATATGTGCATCTAAAACTTGCATTTGTGACAAATAACTCTATGATTTAAGTATTTTGACATCAGTTCATCACAGCAGATAACATTAAATATCTTTAAAAATGTCCATCTGAAATCTAAAAATGTTAATAATTCACACTGAAAAGGTGGTCTATATTAGAAAACATACATTTTAAAGTCAGCAGTATCTCTTCATCAGGGCTTTAAAACACAACAGAGGGATTACATATAAGGGGATCCAACCCTTTGCTGTGTTTTTATACCCCTAATGAAGGGGACAGGTTCTGACCCCCTGAGACACATTGTCCCTGTTAAAAATACTTTTTAATTGGATAATGAACTCTCAGCGTGGTGCTTCTAACAGGTATTTATTGCTGTCTGTGTCCTCACTGGGGTGATTAACCCATCTTTACATGTGATGAACGTCACTGAGAATGGGAGTGAGGAAAAAAACTAAATTTAAAAGTTATCCCCAGAACAAGAGCTACGGGAAAATCTTTCTATGGGGACCACTGTTTTGGGATAACTATCTAAGAGGGAAATTCCTCTTACTTTTGAATATTTCCTCCAATGTCCTGTTTTGTCTCTGAGATAGGAGATAAAGGGAATACATTGACAGCAAAAAGTAAACAGACAGGGTTTGTACCCCTTCCCTACTCTTTCCAATATGGGCTATACATTAACTTTAAAAATAGCCTATTGGACTATGGGAACTGGTGCTTCTAAACAGTTCAATTTAATACATTTTTTGACTTGGTATAAAGGGACAGATTTGGGCACTATCAATGACATTAAATGAACATTTATCTTTTGACATATCCACACAGATTGTAAAAGCAATGATTCTTCTTTTTTCAAAGTTGATTATGTTGCCTGCAACATGTGTCCCACACTAGGTAAAGCAGAGTTATTCTATCATTGCTTCCATTCAAAGGCTTTCCATGGCAGAGGGACAATTTAAGCAGAGTTTTACCCAAAAGTGGAAGCTCCGCTCATCTGCTTCCTTCCCCATTTGGCACCTTTCAGGGGAGAGGGGGGAACGGGTACCTGTTTTTGACAGGTATTCTTCCCTACTTCTGGTGCCACGGCGCCGTCCCCCAGAAGTTTGCCCCCCCCTCCTTCTTGCACCGCTGGGTCAGTTAGAAATGCAGTGCGCTTCACGCATTCACAGTAGGGAACCGGCTGTGAAACTAAAAGGTTTCACTGTCAGTTTCCCTTACCATGAATGGTGACGGCAGCACCTGAGAGCCGATTCAAAAATCTGCTGGGGTACCAACATCGTAGGAACCCTGGACAGGTAAGTGTCCTAATATTTAAATATTTTAATATTTAAAAGTCAGCAGCTACAGTATTTGTAGTTGCTGACTTTTTTTTTTTTTGTTGGGGGGGCGGAACTCATCTTTAAAAACAAGGTATCAAGATATAAAGCCATTTGAAGACTTTCAAATTCTAGAAATGGTTCTTCATCTCTGTATTAGCTGCATCAACAGTCAGCATGAGAAGGAAACTTTTGAGACACTTAAACATAAACTGGCACTGAAATCTACCAAAAATAATGTGCTTATCATGGTGAATTATAAAGGCTAGGCACAGCGGTTGTTGCCTCAAGGATACAAACTATGTCTAGTGGGTGGAAAAGCTATCCAAACTGACCCGTAGAGCAGAAAGAATCACAGATGGATATAGAAAATGCCAAAAGGTGAATTACACTGGGTGTATAGCAAAGTCACCAGAAGTAACCAAAGAAGAGCATCAAACTAAAGCTGGAATATCAATGACTGCTGGCGCTCAGATGTGCTAGGACACGTCACTTTATGTGAGAGCATAAAGAGAATGATATGACTTGCATATGGGCACAAAAAGGAATCTGTCGTTTCCAATATTGGTAGCCAAAGAACAAAATAACCCATGCCCGTTCGACAAACACCCGAATTGGCGGGGAGTTCAACCCTTTGTTCCGCACCGCACAGTGCATTCTAAGCCCTGATTGGCTGAAGCAATGAAGGTTAAAAGGGGCACAGAGCCATGATTGGAGAAAGTCATGATGATTTTGCTCAATTATGGCTGATTGCTCATAGACCCACCCCACACTATAAATCGTTCCTCCCCAGAGGAGCCATTTTCAGTGTGATGCTGAAGTGGAGATAGAACAGGGCTCCGTTTATTGCTACTAGCGAATTAGTGTGCTATGCTATTGTAATTCTATTGTGAGTGTCAGTGTAGTGTGAATATAGTGATAGTTCAGCATCAGTGAAGTGCGTCCATGCAGTTTTACTGTAGTGTTATGCCCCGTACACACGGTCGGATTTTCCGACGGAAAATGTGTGATAGGACCTTGTTGTCGGAAATTCCAACCATGTGTAGGCTCCATCACACATTTTCCATCGGATTTTCCGACACACAAAGTTTGAGAGCAGGATATAAAATTTTCCGACAACAAAATTCTGATCGTGTGTACACAAATCCGACAAAGTGCCACGCATGCTCAGAATAAATAAAGAGATGAAAGCTATTGGCCACTGCCCCGTTTATAGTCCCGACGTACATGTTTTACGTCACTGCGTTCAGAATGATCAGATTTTCCGACAACTTTGTGTGACCGTGTGTATGCAAGACAAGTTTGAGCCAACATCCGTCGGAAAAAATCCTAGGATTTTGTTGTCGGAATGTCCGAACAAAGTCCGACCGTGTGTACGGAGCATTAGTGTAGTGTGTCAGGGCAGTTGTACTGCAGTATATTTAAGTGTGTCAGTGTAGTGTGTCAGTGCAGTTTTACTGCAGTATATTGTAATGTGTCAGTCCAGTATTACTGCAGTATATTGCAGTGCTTCAGCGCAGTCTTACTGCAGTATATTGTAGTGTGTCAAAGGAGTGTGTCTGTGTAGTGCAGTGTTTTATACTGCATTACATAACATTCAGTGCTGTATACAATGCTGTATACCCCCCCATTTTTTTGGTTGCTGCATGTTATTTTTGTCCCATTCCTTCTCCCCCTTTTTGAAATTGTAAGCTGCAGTTTTTGTGCTTGGGGCGCTGTTGTTCCCCTTTTGAATTTTTTTATAGTTTTAACATTTCTGACAGCGGCAGTCCTCAGGTTAATGTGCACCAAACACCACTTTCCATTTATTATGAGCAACCAATTACACATTTCCCTGTCTCTATTACATTTAGATAATAAGCCCCCCCCATGTCTGGGAGGCCAACAAGGAGAGGCAGACATTCCCATGCCACTGTAAGGGGAACAGCAGCGTATGTGTCCACAGGCAAAGGTAGATGTGGTCCGTCCTCAGGCAGGGCACCATTTTCTCTGTTTAGTGATGTTGCCCATGCTATCCAGCCACAGCATGCAGAGGAGGGGATGGACTGGCTTACTAAACCATCCTCATCATCTTCATCCTCTATAACCCAAGCAGAGATTAGTGCGCAGTCCACCACAGCTTAAATAGTCCTTTTTGTCCACAGCTACTTATGCCATAGCCCCAGCATCATGCATGGAGGAGTCAGCTGAGTTATTCGAACACAGCATCAGCCCCTTGTTCCTTGATTATGCACAAACATTACTTGATTCTGATGTTGGGAATGAGGTTGAGGAGGTTGGCAGCCATGTTCCCCCAGCTTCAGCGTATTGCCAAGTTGGCTCCAGTGATGATGAGGATTGAGGGAATGATAATGATGAGGTAACTGATGCGACTTGGGTGCCGGATAGAGCAGAGGAGGAAAGTGAGGGTGAGGCACAACCCCAATGAGGCAGGATATTCTCCAGAGACAGCCATCATGGAAGATTAGAGAGCAGCCACCATATTCCATGACATTGTGGAGCTGTTATCTCCCGACTAGGGATGAGCCGAACACCCCCCTGTTCAGGTCGCACCAGAACATGCGAACAGGCAAAAAATTTGCTGGTCCGACAATACACATAAAAGTTCATTGATAAAAACCCATTACCCATTCCAATGCCCGTCAAGTCCCTGTGCGTCAGAGGGGGGCGGGGTCACCCGGTGGTCCCGCCCTCCGTTATTTAAGAACCGTCAGAAGACGAGAAGCGTCACACAGTGGGAGCCTCCCATCTAGGTGGATGCGTAGCGGCCCGAGAAGAAGAAGGGAAGATGACGCCACGGAGGAAGATGCCAGACGAGAACACCGAAGGAAGAATCAGAAGAACCAGAAGAAGAAGAAGATGGAGGAAGAAACCAAAGGACGATAGAAGATAGAAGAAAGAAGACAGAAGATGGAAGAAAGATGGAAGAAAGAAGAAGCATTTAAATAAAGGAATTGTCAAAAACCGTCTCTTGTCATTTTTAACATTTTTTACACTTTTTTTTAATGGTAGGAGTACTTTTTTCCCCCCTACCATTTCACACAGGGGAAGAGTTGGGATCTGGGGGTCCCCTTGTTAAAGGGGGCTTCCAGATTCCGATAAGCCCCCCACCCGCAGACCCCCACAACCATCGGACAAGGGTTGTGGGGATGAGGCCCTTGTCCCCATCAACATGGGGACAAGGTGCTTTGGGGGGCTACCCCAAAGCACCCTCCCAATGTTGAGGGCATGTGACCTGGTATGGTTCAGGAGGGGGGGCGCTCTCCCGTCCCCCCCTCTTTTCCTGGCAGGTTGCGTGCTCAGATAAGGGTCTGGTATAGATTTTTGGGGGGACCCCACGCCATTTTTTTTTTTACATTTTTTCACGGGGTTCCCCTTAAAATCCATACCAGACCTGAAAGGCCTGGTATGGAATTTAGGGGGACCCCCCACGTCATTTTTTTTAAATTTTGGTTCGGGGTTTCCCTGTGGGGAATTCCCATGCCGTTTTTATCAATGAACTTTTATGTGTATTGTCAGACCAGCAATTCATTAATAGCCGCGAGTAGTTTTAAATGACTTTTTTTCCTTTGAAATGTAATTTTGCTGTCAGACTGTTCTAAACATGGGAAACATGCGCTCCTTTACAGGCATACTATAGACACTCCCCAGGTACAAAATGTAAAGGAATATTACACTTTTATTGTTTTACTTTAAGCATTATTAAAATCACTGCTTTTGAAAAAACGGGCGTTTTTAAACCTTTTTTTTGCATTGATCCATGTCCCCTGGGGCAGGACCCAGGTCCCCAAACACTTTTTATGACAATACCATGCATATAAGCCTTTAAAATTAGCACTTTTGATTTCTCCCATAGGCTTTTAAAGGGTGTTCCGCGGCTTTCGAATTTGCTGCAAACACCCCAAATTGTTTGCTGTTCGGCAACTGGCGAACAACCGATGTTCGAGTCGAACATGAGTTTGACTCAAACTCGAAGCTCATCCCTACTCCCAACCCACTTCCCACAGCTCAGCTGTCTGGGTCTTAGCACATGTGCAGCCGATCACACTGTTGCAATTTGCAAACTTTGCCTCAAGCAGATCAAGCATGGCAAAAAACACCAGCCATTTGGGTACCACATGCTTGGCAAGGCATTGAACATCCCACCACTACAAATGGGCAGAACACCCCCCCCCCCCCTTCCAGTTCAGTTAATCACAAAAGTTTGGAGCCAAACAACCAACCCTATTGAAGTCTATGGGACCCAAACTGGAAAAAGTGTACATTTTAAAGGTATTTAATCAAGTTATTGGACATACAAAGGGTATGGGGGTCTGGGTATTGCCCTGGGGGACATGAATCAATGAAAACATTTTGCAAAAAAGATAATTTTTAAATGAGCAGTGATTTACTGATGCTTAAAGTGAAATAATAAATATGAAAAATTCCTTTAAAAATAGTGCCTGGGGGGGGGGGTCCCCTTAGTCTGTCTGTAAAGTGCTGCATCTGTACTGTATATGGAAACTTCTTCAGCAAAAATCACATTTATAAAGCAACAAAAATGACATTTTCCCTGCAAGCTTTCTTTATTTTGTAAACAACAGTGGTCTGTATGATGAGGCCACAATTTAGTGCACTTGCAACAAGAGTAGAAATCTTTTGGATAAATCCTGGTGTCTGTTTTGCAGACTTTGGATAGACGTAACATGTGTGGAAAAATTGGACTTTCGGTGTTGGTGCCTTTACACCATAACCCTGTAGAGGTACTTTTGATGAAAGCAAGAATTGGCCTTGGTGTCAAAAATTGAAATTATATGCACCTGTCAAACAGGTGTTGAAAAATTGGTCCTTGGCTGTTAATTGTGCCTATGAAACCTATACCGAAAAAAGTCTTCACAAAAACACAACCCACAAAGCTAGGCAGCCTAGACAGTCTTGTACAGATTACACATCCCAAAAAAAAGGTCAACGAAGTCTGTGGACAGATGCGCTCTTTTATCTGACACAGCACCTCCGGCAGCACTGAATGCACATTCGCTAAGCACGCTGGATGCAGGGCAGCCCAGCAGCTCTTTTGCATACTGGGCAAGTTCTGGCCAGTGGTCTATTTTCATGACCCAGTAACCCAGTGGATTGTCAACTGGAAAGCTCACCATGTATGTTTTCACCACCAGATAATTTCCTACTAGGCATGTGCAATTCGTTTTGTTCCGAATTAGTTTTTTAACGAATTTCGACAAATTCGTTAATTCGGAAATATCCGAATTAACGAAAACCCGTTTAACGAATTTTTCAGAATATTCGTAAATTAGAAAAATTTGTACATTCATAAATTCATACATTCGTAAATTCGTACATTCACAATTTACGAATGTACATTTGTACATTCGTAAATTCGTACATTTGTACATTAGTAAATGAGTGAATTCGTAAATTTGTAAATTCAGAAATTCGGAAATCTGAAATAATTAACTAATAATAACGTAACTATTACTAGTAACTATTAAATTATAGGTATTGTAATTTCCTTTCAAATTTGGCTGTTAGTGAACGTATCGCGTACAAATTTACCCGAAGTTATGAATGATCCGAAATAACGAATGCTGTATCCAAACGAATGGAACGTAATGAATTAATAATAATAAATAAAAATAATAAAATTAAAACATTTTATTATTATTATTTATAATGAATTTGTTCCGTTGCATTTGTTTAGATGAAGCATTCGTTTTGGATAATTCGTAACTTCGGATAAATTCGTATTTGTTACGTTCACTGACAGTTAAGTTTGAAAGGAAATTACAATACCTATAATTTATTAGTTAGTTACTATTTCTGATTTTCTAATTTTCGGGTTTTTGGATTTTCAAATTTCGAAGTTTACAAATTTCCGAATTTTCAAATTTACAAATGTACGATTTTACGAATGTACGAATTTACGAACGTACAAATTCACGAATGTACGAATGAACAAATGTACGAATTTACGAATGTACGAATTTATGAATTGTGATCATAACGAATGACCTGAAAAATGGAAAAAAAACTAAACGAATGAAACGAAAATGAACAAATTTTTTGGCTGTGCACATGTCTATTTCCTACCATATGATGTAGACGCTGCCGATGGGATGTGGAAGTTGACAGTCCTGAGTGCAGAGAACTAAAAAAAAAATTGAAATGCATCACTGAGGCGGCCCCCATCTCCACTGCTCCTCTCTTGGCCAACAGAAGCCTCAAAACTAGCCTTTCAATGAGACCTAACCTACCAGAGTCTGGAAAGGTGTTACATATACTCCTCTTTAAGGTGCTCTCAAGATATTTTATCTTCTGCTCCCTCTGTGGGGATGGGATGAGTTCTGAAACTTTCCCCTTGTAACAGTGGTCAAGGATGGTTGCCACCCAATAGTGATCCTTCGCCTTGATGCCACAAATTCTCAGGTCCTTTTGCAGGCTTTGAAGAATGAGGGAGGCCATGTTCCGCAAGTTTAGGGAGGCATGAGAAGCAGAGTCCTCGGTGACACTGAGTATTACAGTATCTGGAGCTACCTCCTCAAATGGTGACAGTACAGTGGATGCATCCTTTATCAGTAGCCATTAGCATGGACAAAATAAGCAGAACCGCCCTGAGCCTGTCGTTGTGCCATACTCACACAGATACTCATTGATGGCCCTCTGCTATATGCGCAGCCACTGTTGCATTGACAACGTTGAGTTTCACCTGGTAGGCATGTCAAAAATCAGGAGGTTTATGGGCAGGTGGAATTCCCACTAAATTTCATCCAATCAAGCACTGGCTGTGCATGACCGCCTGAAATGGCTACAGACTCTTCTGGCCTGTTTTAGCCTGCCTACCCTGAGAACACTGCACCACCAAATTGAGGACAGGTGCCAAACATGACACATGTGTCAACTTTCCCTGTTTAAGGGTGGACAGTAGGTTAGTGCTATTATCACACATCACCATTCCTGGCTCAAGCTGGCATGGTCGTAAACCACCTCTGGGCCTGCCCCTGCAGAGCTGAAAGAATCTCTGTTTCAGTGGGGCTCCTGTCCCCCAGACAGACCACCTGAAGCACTGCATGGCATATTTTAGCCTGCCTCATTAAATAGCCCCTTGAACGCTTAGGGGGTACTGGTGGTTTATGGGAAAACTCAGCAGAGGAGGGCATGGAGGAGGAGGGGATGGAGCTGACAAATCTCGCATCATCATCACCAGCTGTATAGAGACGTGGTGGAAAAACAAGCTCCAGCACTGAGCCCTGTCCTGCATCCTTCGAGTATCAAGCAGAGTTACCCAGTGTGCTAAGAACAAAATATACAATCCCTGACCATGCTTGTTGGACCACATGTCAGCAGTATTGTGGACCTTGCGGCTGACTGCCTTGCCCAACGATGGCACAACATTTTCTTCCACATGATGGTACAGAGTCAGAATGACCTTACAGGCAGGGAACCTGCCATTGTGATACAGCAAATTCTGCAATTCGGAAGGGGCAGAATCCACCAGTTGTAAAGCCAACAGCTTTGACAAGCTGGAATTTAGACGCCGGGCATGTGGGTGGCACTACACAGACACACTACACACTGACACACTACAATACACTGCAGTAAAACTTGACTGACACACTTCAATATACTGCAGTAAAATTGCAAAAATGCACTTCAATATACTGCAGTAAAAGTGCACTAACGCACTTCAATATATTGCAGTAAAAGTGCCCTGACGCACTTTAATATATTGCAGTAAAAGTGCACTAACGCACTTCTATTTATTGCTGTAAAACTGCACTGATGCACTAACATATACTGCAGTAAAGGTGCCCTGATGCACTAACATATACTGCAGTAAAAGTGCACTAACGCACTTTAATATACTGCAGTCAAGGTGCACTAATGAACTTTAATTTACTGCAGTAAAGTGCACTAACACACTTTAATATACTACAGTAAAAGTGCAGTAACGCACTTCAATACATTGCAGTAAAAGTGCACTAACACATTTTAATTTATTGCAGTGAAAGTGCACTAGTGCACTTAAATATACTGCAGTACATGTGCACTAATGCACCTCAATATTCTGCAGTAAAAGTGCACTAACTCAACACAATATACTGTAGTAAAAGTGCACTAACGCACTTCAATATACTGCAGTAAAAGTGCAATAATGCACTTCAATGTTTTGCAGTAAAAGTGCACTAACACACTTCAATATATTGCAGTAAAAGTGCACTAACGCACTTCAATATACTGCAGTAAAAGTGCACTAATGCAACTCACTGTGGGGTTGCTTTTCAGGGGTTGGGCATGGCCCCTTAGTTCCAGAGAAGGGAATTCTTAAGGCATCAGCATACCAAGACATTTTGAACAATTTCATGCTCCCGACTTTGTGGGAAAAGTTTGGGGATGGCCCCTTCCACACCTTTGGGATGAATTTGAGTGGCGACTGTGAGCCAGGTCTTCTCATCCACATCAGTGCCTGACCTAATTTGCTTCTGGAAGAATGGTCAAACATACCCATAGACACGCTCCTAAACAGCCTTTCTAGAAGAGTTGAAGCTGTTATAGGTGCAAAGGGTGGACCAACTCAATAGTAAACCCTACAGACTAAGACTGGGATGCCATTAAAGTTCATGTTGGTGTAAAGGTAGGCATCCCAATACTTGTGGTATTATAGTGTATCTTGTGGACACCTTAAAGAGGGGTTTATGTAATGCCTTTCCAGACTCTGGTAGGTTACAGTCTCATGGAAAACTAGTTTTGAGGCTGCAGTTGGTCAAACGAGGAGCGGTGGAGAAGGGGGCTACCTCAGTGATACATTTTAAAAAAATGTAGTCCTCTGCGCCCAGAACTGTCAGTTTCCACATCCCATCAGCAGCATCTGCATCATATGGTGGAAGATTATCTAGGGGCCAAAGCAAACATGGAGAGCTTTCCAGTTGACGATCCACTGGGTTAATGAGTCATGGGAATAGACCACCGGCCAGAACTCTATCCAGTATGCAACTGAGCATCATCCAGCGTGCTTTCCAAATGGGCATTCTGTGCTGCCAAAGGTTTGTAACAGATAAAGGAGAGTGCCTGTCCACAGAGTCCGTTGACTGACTGACATTTATCAAAATTAATCATTCTGGGATTAGCAGCAGCTATCAAATCCCTGATGCTGATGTCACAGATTAAGTGTTTTTGGGATCTAGAATCTCTGAGCTGCCTAGCATTGTGGTTGTTGATGTTATCTGGAAGAACTATTTTGGTATAGGTTTCTTGGGCACCACCAACACCCAAAGCCCAATTTTCCTGCCATTGTTTGACCGGGTAATAAAATTTCAATTTTTTACAGCAAGGCGAATTCTTGCTTTCATCAACAGTGACTTTATAGGGTTATGGTTTGAAGGCACCACCAACACCCAAAGCCCAATTTTTTCCCACCTGTTACTTCTATCCAAAGTCTACGAAACAGACACCAGAATTTATCCAAAAAATCTCTAATCTTGTTCTGACTACACTTAATTGTGGCCTCATCATACAGACTGGCTCCTTAAGTCGTTGTTTATAAAATAAATAAAGCTTGCAGGGAAATTGTCATTTTTTGGCCTTTATAAATGTAGCAGATTCTATACACAGTACAGATGTGCCACTTTACAGGCAGACTAAGGGAACTCCCAGGCACTAATTTAAAGGAATTTAGCTTTTTTATTGTTTCACTTTAAGCATCATTAAATACTGCTCATTTAAAAATGATCTTTTTTAAAAAAAATTGTCCTCTTTGTCCCCCAGGACAGTACCTGGACCCCCATACCCTTTGTATGCCCAATAACTTGCATATAAGCCTTTAAAATGATCACTTTTGATTCTTCCAGTCCCACAGATTTTGATGTAGTTCGTTACTTGGCTCCAAACTTTTGCGATGTTTGAAAGTTCTAAAGTAAACCGAACTGGGGGCATTCATCTCTAACTGACAGCCAAACTCTGTGCTCCAAAAAGCCAATAATTGAAAAGGCTATTAGTAGGGATGGGCTATCGCTGAACAGCGAACAATTTGGGGTGTTTGTGGCAAAAGTCCCGGAACACCCTTTAAAATTCTAAGGGAGAAATCTAAGTGCTAATTGTAAAAGTTAATATGCAAGTTATTGTCATAAAAAGTGTTTTGGGACCTGGGTCCTGCCCCAGGGTACATGTATCAATGCAAAAAAAAGTTTTAAAAACTGACATTTTTTCGGGAGCAGTGATTTTAACCACTTGCCGACCGCCTCCCGCAGATATACTGCAGCAGAATGGCACGGGCAGGCAGAGTAACATATGGGTACGTTACTTGCCACCCGTGGTCGGGGGGCGCATCGCGCCCACCCCCTCTGCCCAAGGCTTCAGGAGCGATCTGTGCTGAGGGGGAGGCCACTTATTCATGGCCACCCCCTCGGGATCGCTCCTGGCGAATGGAATGCTTCCTCTGCTTCTGTAATGTAAACAAAAGCAGAGGAAGTGATGTCATCGCTGCTCGTGAAGCCTTTTCGTTCCGGCTTCCAAGGAGAGAAGACATCAAGTAAGTTTGCACCAACACTACACGAACAGTAGAACACGCAGGCACACTAATCACCCCCCAATCACCCCCGATCACCTCCCCCTGCACCCCCTGTCACAGTGACACCAATAGCAGTTTTTATTTTTTTACTGATTACTGCATTGGTGTAATTTGTGACTGTTATAAGTGGTAGGGCAGTTAGTGGTAGGCCCCTTTAGGTCTAGGGTATCACCCTACCCTCCCTAATAAAGGTTTAACCCCTTGATCACCCCCCCAGTTAACCCCTGTCACCACTGTCACTAAATGATCTTTTTTCTGATCGCCGTATTAGTGTCACAGGTGATGCTAGTTAGCCAGGTAAGCATTTAGGTTCACCGTCAGCTTTTTATAGTGTCAGGTACCCCTATATACTACCTAATAAAGGTTTTAACCCCCTGATTGCCCCCTAGTTAACCCTTTCACCAGTGATCACCGTATAACTGGGTGACGCTGGTTAGTTAGTTTGGTTTTTATAGTGTCAGGGCACCCGCCGTTTATTACCTAATAAAGGTTTAACCCCCTGATCGGCCGGCGGGTGATATCAGTTAGGTTTTAGGGTCAGATAGGGTCTGCATCGCCCCAGGCAGCATCAGGTTAGTGTCAGTACCGCTACCACCCACGCACGCAGCATACACCTCCCTTAGTGGTATAGTATCTGAACGGATCAATATCTGATCTGATCAGATCTATACTAGTGTCCCCAGCAGTTTAGGGTTCCCAAAAACGCAGTGTTAGCAGGATCAGCCCAGATACCTGCTAGCACCTATGTTTTGCCCCTCCTCCCAGCCCAGCCCACCCAAGTGCAGTATCGATCGATCACTGTCACTTACAAAACACTAAACACACATAACTGCAATGTTCGCAGAGTCAGGCCTGATCCCTGCGATCGCTAACAGTTTTTTTGGTAGCGTTTGTTACATTTGCTGTCAGTCTAGGAGCTTTTTTACCTGCGAGTCTCACTACTGTACCAGTAAATTTAGAGCCCAAAATGACAAATCAAAGGTACAGTAGTGAAGAGGCCTATATGTTTCTGAACATTACAGATAGTGAAGAGGAAGTCACTCATCTGTCAGATTCAGGCTCAGAATACAATCCTGTAGATGAAAGCGGCTCCATGACAGATAGCTCTGACAACGGAGTTGTGGTCCCTGCCAAGGTCAGGTATACGAAACCCCGATCTTCTTCTGCTGTTAAGGTGCAAGAACCGCAGGGCTCTCGTATGGAGCAGAGAAGTACTAGTGCCGCTATTCCTTCTGGTGAACTGGGAAGCACCAGCGGCCTAGTACACCTTGGTCGTAGTCAAACCAGCACTGCAGTAACATGTGGTGATGTGGCGAGTCCCATAAGTGCAGTTCAAGCTGGTGAGGTGGCAAGTACAAGAAGTGTCCCACTACCACCAAGAAGAAGACAAACACAGGCTCGTCGAGCCCATAGTACCCTTCCTGCTGCATTCGCCAATCCTAATTGGGAACCCACCACTTCTGCAGCACCTGTACTTCCCCCATTCTCTGGCCAACCCGGCATTCAGGTGGAAACAGTTGATTTTATGTCACTTGATTTTTATTTGCTGTTTTTCACTGAAGATCTCTATGGATCTATTTTGGACCAAAGCAATTTGTATGCTGGTCAATACATCGCCGCTATTCCCCAGTCCTCGCTTGCCAGAGATTGGAAAACAATTATGGTTTCCGAATTTGAGATCTTTCTGGGCCTATCCCTCCTCATGGGCATAACTAAAATCATATTGGTCCACTGACCCAATTCACCATATGCCCGTGTTCTCTGCCTCCATGACCAGGGCATTAAACAAGCAGATCTTGTGGTTCATGCATTTCAACAACAATGAACTCTGTCGTCCTCGTGGAGACCCTGGATACGATCGGCTCTACAAAATTCAGCCCCCCGTAAACCACTTCAACCAACGTTTTGCAGACTTGTTTATTTCCCATCAAGTTGTCTGCGTTAAAGAATCCCTGATTAAGTTTTCTGTCCGCTTGTCTTTCAAACAGTATCTTCCCAGCAAGCCTGCCGGACATGGGGTCAAGATGTATAAGCTCTGTGACAGGGCCACAGGCTATACATGTAGTTTTATGGTTTATGAGGGAAAAGATAGCCACGTAGAGCCGACAAACTGCCCAGTTGACATAGGGAGCGCTGGCAAGATTGTGTGAGACTTGGTGTCACCCTTATTCGGAAAGGGGTACCACTTGTACGTAGACAATTATTACACGAGCGTGCCACTTTTTAGTCACTTGTTTGATCATCAGATTGGAGCATGTGGCACCGTGCAACCTAATCGCTGGGGCTTTCCCCAGCAGCTTGTAGATTCCCATCTTATGCTGTGGGAGAGAGCCTGCTTCAAGTGTAATAATTTGCTCGCTGTGAAGTGGAGGGATAATAAGAATGTTTTCGTTCTTACCTCCCTTCATGCAGACACGACGGTCCAAATTCCTACGGTGACTGGTGTTGTGGCAAAACCCTTCTGTGTCCACAAATATAACCAAAATATGGGAGGGGTGGATCTCAATGACCAGTTGTTGGCGCCATACCTAGTTGCCCGTAAGGCCAGATGCTATTACAAGAAAGTGTCTGTATACTTATTTCAATTGGCTTTGCTGAACGCTCATGTGCTATACAGAGCTTCAGGACGGACTGGATCCTTCCTCAAATTCCAGGAAGAGATCATCAGAGCCCATCTGTTTCCAGACGGTGCTCCACCTCACCTTCCCAATCCAAATGCAGTAAGCCGGCTGCATGAGAGGAATTTTCCTTATGTCCTCCTGAGTACCCCTACCCAATGAGCCCCCCAAAGAAGGTGTCTGCAGCAAGCGCAGATATAGGCGTGACACCCGCTATTATTGTCCCTCCTGTCCTGACAATCCTGGTCTTTGCATTGGTGAATGTTTTGAATGCTACCATACACTAGTTGAGTATTAGCGTAGGGTACAGCACTGCACAGACTAGGCACACTTTCATAGGGTCTCCCCAGATGACATCGCATTTTGAGAGACCCAAACGTGGAACCATTACAGTTACAACAGTTACAGTTGGAAAAAAAAGTTTAAAAGAAAAAAACCCCCAAAAATATATAAAATAAAAAAACAAAAATAGTTGTTGTTTTATTGTTCTCTCTCTCTCTATTCTCTCTCTATTATTCTGCTCTTTTTTACTGTATTCTATTCTGCAATGTTTTATTGTTATTATGTTTCATCATGTTTGCTTTTCAGGTACGTAATTTTTTTATACTTTACAGTTTACTGTGTTTTATTGTTAACCATTTTTTTGTTTTCAGGTACGCCATTCGCCAGCGTGGATTTATTTATCTTGACAACAACAGCGTTTGCTCCCACGATACATAAAGCCATGACTCCAGCGCTGTTGGAGGTGATTTCACCACCACAGTTACAAAAGGAGCATATATGCCGAAGCATGAGGGCAGCAGGGGCGGAGGAGCAATTTGCTCCTAACTTTTGCGGGCGGATGCCCCCATGTTTCGGCATAAATATATTTTAGGCACAGATTGCGTTAAAAAATGTTTTATTTTTTACAATGTTTTTTTGTATTTGCTTTGCCGGTATGGTATGTCTTACTGTTATACTGTAATGTTACTTTGTTTTATTGTTAACCATCATTTACTTAGCAGGTATGCCATTCAGTTGCAGCACGGATTAATTTATCTTGACAGCAACAGCGTTTGCTCCCACGATACATAAAGCTGTGACTCCAGCGCTGTAGGAGGTGATTTCACCACCACAGTTAAAAACAAAATGGTGCATGTATGCTTATCATTAGAAGTGGGTGGATAAAGGGAAGTATTCTAATGGTGGGCATACCCCTCAATCAATTTTTTTTCTCAGGCTGCATGAATAAAAAGATTATAATATATGCCCAACAAGGACCAGTAACGTACTGGTATGTTGCTGGACTTTGAATGGTTATACCAGAATGATGCCTGCGGGTTTGGGTATCATCTTGGTATCATTCTTTTCAGTCAGCAGTCGACTTTCATGTAAAAGCAATCCTAGTGGCTAATTAGCCTCTAGACTGCTTTTACAAGCAGTGGGAGGGAATGCCCCCCCCCGCCATCTTCCATGGTTTTCTCAGGCTCTCCTGTCCCAACAGGGAACCTGAGAATGCAGCTGGTGGTTCTGCCAGCTGACCATAGAGCTGATCAGAGACCAAACTGGCTCCAATCATATTTATGGCCTAAGAAACTGGAAGCTACGAGCATTTCATGACTTAGATTTCGCCGGATGTAAACAGCGCCATTGGGAAAGCATTTTATCACACCGATCTTGGTGTGGTCAGATGCTTTGAGGGCAGAGGAGAGATATAGGGTCTAATAGACCCCATTTTTTTCAAAAAAGAGTACCTGTCACTACCTATTGCAATTATAGGCTATCATAGGGGGTATGTACATTCCCTGAGATAACAATAAAAATGATTAAAAAAAAGGAACAGTTTAAAAATAAGATAAAAAAGCAAAAAAAAAATAAAAAAAAAAAAACACCCCTGTCCCCCCTTGCTCTCGCGCAAAGGCAAACGCAAGCGTCGATGGCATGTTTTTGCAATATATCATTTAGTGACAACTTTGTGCAAAAAAAAAGTTTGTCATTTTCCCGCAACTTGTGGCAAAATATAAAATATTCAATGGACTCAACATGCCTCTCAGCAAATAGCTTGGGGTGTCTACTTTCCAAAATGGGGTCATTTGGGGGGGGTTGCCATCTTGGCATTTTATGGCCTTCAAAACTGTGATAGGTAGTGAGGAGTGAAATAAAAAATTTACACCCTTAGAAATCCTGAAGGCGGTGCTTAGTTTTCGGGGGCCCCGTACGTGGCTAGGCTCCCAAAAAGTCCCACACATGTGGTATCCCCGTATGGAGGAGAGGCAGTAAAATGTATTTTGGAGTCCAATTCCACATACAACTATGGCATGTGTGAGCAATATATCATTTAGTGACAACTTTTTGTAAAAAAAAATTTTTTTGTCATTATTCAATCACTTGGGACAAAACAATTAAATATTCATTGGGTTCAACATGCCTCTCAGCAATTTCCTCGGGGTGTCTACTTACCAATATGGTCATTTGGGGGAGGGGGTTGTACTGCCCTGCCATTTTAGCACCTCAAGAAATGAGATGAGGCAGTCATAAATTAAAAGCTGTGTAAATTCCAGAAAATGTACCCTAGTTTGTAGACGCTATAACTTTTGCGCAAACCAATAAATATACGCTTATTTTTTTACCAAAAGCATGTGGCGGAATACATTTTGGCCTAAATGTATGACTAAAATTGAGTTTATTGGATTTTTCTTATAACAAAAAGTAGAAAATATCATTTTTTTTCTAAATTTTTGGTCTTTTCCCATTTATATCGCAAAAAATAAAAATGGCAGAGGCAATCAAATACCATCAAAAGAAAGCTCTATTTGTGGGAAAAAAAGGCCGCAAATTTTGTTTGGGTACAACATTGCATGACCGCACAATTACCAGTTAAAACGATGCAGTGCCAAATTTTAAAAAGTGCTCTGGTCAGGAAGGGGGTAAAACCTTCTGGGGCTAAAGTGGTTAATAATGCTTAAAGTGAAACAACAAAAGTGAAATATTCCTTTAAATTTCATACCTGGGGGTATCTATAGTATGCCTGTAAAGTATCACAAGTTTCCCGTGTTTTTAATAGTTCGAGAGCAAAATGACATTTCTAAAGGAAAAAAGTCATTTAAAAAGTGCTAGCGATAGTTCCGGCTATTAATGAATTGTCGGTCCCGACAATACACAAAAAAATCATTCAAATTCATTGAAAAATAAAAAAAAAATGCGTGGGGGTCCCCCAAGATTCCATTACCAGGCCCTTCAGGTCTGGTATGGATATTAAGGGGAACTCCGCACCAAAATTTTTTTAAAAATGGCGTGGGGTTTCCCCCAAAAATCCATACCAGACCCTGGAGGGTCTGGTATGGATTTTAAGGGCGAACTCTGCGCCAAAATTTTTAAAAAAATGATGTGGGGTTCCCCCAAAAATCCACACCAGGCCCTTAACCAAGCACGCAACCTGGCAGGCTGCAGGAAAAGAGGGGGGACGAGAGAGTGACCCCCCCTCCTGATCGTACCAGGCCACATGCCCTCAACATGGGGAGGATGTCCCCATGTTGATGGGGACAAGGGCCTCATCCCCACAACCCTTGCCCGGTGGTTGTGTCTGCAGGCAGGGGGCTTATTGGAATCTGGAAGCCCCCTTTAACAAAGGGGACACCCAGATCCCAGCCCTCCCTATGTGAATTGGTAAGGGGTAATGTGTACCCCTACCCTTTCACAAAAAGAAAGTGTCAAAATGTTAAAAAAAACACAGGAGACGGCTTGAGACAAGTCCTTTTTTAAAAATAAAAAAATAAAAAAGAGATTCCAGCGATGTAATCCAATAAATCCATGCTCCTACTCCAGCTATGTAATCCAATTCTCAACTTTTTTCCTTTAGAAATAACATTTTGCTCTCGGACTGTTGTAAACATGGGAAACATGCGTTACTTTACAGGCATACTATAGACACCCGCCAGGTACGAAATTTTAACCACTTCCCGACCGGCGCACGCCAATGTACGTCAGCAGAATGGCACAGCTGGGCAAATAGACTTACAGGTACGTCCATTTGAATTCCCTGCCGTGCCATTGCGTGCACGCCGCCGCCGGCGCGCTGGCCGGAAACTCCGTGAGTCGGGTCGCGGGTCCCGCGGACTCGATCGCCGCAGGGATACCCGCGATCGCCTCACGGAGAGGACGAACGGGGAGATGCTGATGTAAACAGCATCTCCCCGTTCTGCCTAGTGACAAGTGTCACTGATCACAACTCCCTGTCATCGAGAGCAGTGATCAGCATAGTGTCACACACAGCCCATCCCCCCCCACAGTTAGAATCACTCTCCTAGGACATACTTAACCCCTCCCCACCCCCTAGTGGTTAACCCCTTCACTGCCAGTGTCATTTACACAGTAATCAGTGCATTTTTAATCGCACTGATCGCTGTATAAATGGCAAATGTGTCAAAAATGTCCGACATGTCCGCCATAACGTCGCAGTCACAATAAAAATCGCTGATCGCCGCCATTAGTAGTAAAAAAAAAAATATTAATAAAAATGCCATAAAACTATCCCCTATTTTGTAAACGCTATAACTTTTGCGCAAATCAATCAAAAGCTTATTGCGATTTTTTTTTTACCAAAAATATGTAGAAGAATACGATTGGCCTAAACTGAGGAAAAAAAAAGTTTTTTTTTATATATTTTTGGGGGATATTTATTATAGCAAAATGTAAAAAATAATGCGTTTTTTTCAAAATTGTCGCTCTTATTTTGTTTATAGCGCAAAAAAAAAAAACAGAGAGGTGATCAAATACTACCAAAAGAAAGCTCTATTTGTGGGAAAAAAAGGACGTCAATTTTGTTTGAGAGCCAAGTCGCACGACCGCGCAATTGTCAGTTAAAGCGACGCAGTGCCGAATCGCAAAAAGTGCTCTGGTCAGGAAGGGTGTAAAATCTTCCGGAGCTGAAGCGGTTAAGCATTATTAAAATCACTACTCCCGAAAAAACGTCCCTTTTTAAAACTTTTTTTTGCATTGATACGTGTCCCCTGGGGCAGGACCCAGGTCCCCAAACACTTTTTATGACAATAACTTGCATATTAACCTTTAAAATTAGCATTTTTGATTTTCCATGTTTGTGTTCCATAGACTTTAACTGTGTTTGCATGTTCAAACAAATTTTTTGCCTGTTCGCATGTTCTGGATGCGAACCGAACAGGGGGGTGTTCAGCCCATCCCTAGCTATCAGGATGAACATACTACAGGTAGGTCCCTGACAATGTGTGAAAAAGATTTAAAAAAGCCAAAAGGAGCTAATGTATCATGGGAATAATTATAAAAACATGTTTTTTTCACTATTAATATCTAAATTGTTAAAACAGAGACTCCTTTTCTTTATTTTTGCCCATGTCTATTTTAAGAATACTTATTTATAAGGAGATACATGCTATCTGCTACTCTTTGGCTAATGCTTAATGCTTAAGTGGCCCACAAACTGAGGTTCATATGTATTTGTTCACTCATCCTTAATGCTAACAGTGAATTATTACCTTTTGCTTCTGCAGTTTGTCATCATCAGATATGAGTGGTATTCTGTGGTTCCAATAAATGAGGTGATATATTACAAATATTTTGTTTGATGTTTTGTATTGAATTCAGTAGGCATGTTTATTGTATGTACTGCTTTTTTAGAATACATTCATTGTGCCAAAAGGTCTCAATTTTGTGTAGCAACAGGTATGCTTTTATCAGTTCACCATAACAAAACAATTTCTGCACATACTTTGTCACTAGGGAGATTTAATATTGATATGATTGCCAGATGTTATGTTAAGACTCTTATCTCTTTCAGTAAATCTATAAAATGTATTGACTGGAGGTTAAATATCGAAATGAAAGGTTTATGAAAAGAAGCACATAATTGACTGTAACACAAATGCTAGAACATATATATGTGAAGAAGTGGATGGGAAATAATTGTAAGGAAAAAAATTGTAAGGAAAAATTAAATTTCTTGTCCTGCAACCTCAAATTTGTTTGGATCTTTCAGTTTTTAAATATTTTGTTTATGCAACTACAGTATTTACTTTTTCATAGAACTACTGTGTAAAGGGTTAGTTTACCTTTTCAGAAAAAATGAAAAGGTGAACTAAGACTGTACACGCCCCCTGCTCCACTTTGCATGTGCAGGAGGTAGTCAAGTGTCTGAAAAAGCATTGCTTTTCTACTTCCTTCCAGTTGCACATCAGCCAGTTGCCTTCAACTGCTACCAATGCACCCTCTTGTTCCTCCTTCTCTTCTTTGATCAATCCTTTCATCGCCCCGCCTCCCAAACTGGCAAATTGAAAAAGATGAGTTGGCATAATTATTTGATCACATGATCATTGACTTGCTGCAGATGGATGATAGTGGTCATGCACAAGCATCCCTCCTCTCCGATATCAGGGATGAGGAAGATAGTGTCATGATGATAGAAGCAGGGAACATAAGACAGGGTTCAACACAAGACAAGGATGTTTTGCAGCTGGAGCTTACTGCTAAGTTGTTTCCAGCCTTGAAGAGAGGTTTGATGATGAGGTAGGGAGAACAGACAGAACCACAACGAGGGAGGATTTTGTCCATGGCAGGGGCAGCTTGCAAATAAACTGGATGGAACAGCCATCATAATCCATCTGATGGCATTGTCCCACAGGTACAGGCCACCGATATCTCCATGGCCGGTCCATAGAGTTCTGCAGTGTGAGCCTTTGTTAAAGTATTTGCTGCTGGCAGCATTGCTTTGATCTTTAGCCACTGCCAGCATCCCTGAAAAATGCTTGGTTTATTCCAGCATTTAAACATCATTGCTGAAGCCTTTCATTATTTCGGTGGTACTGCCTGGTACACTTATGTTGAGAATATTCTGCAGAAATTGGCAGTTCACCCCTCTTTGCATTGGGGGTCTAAGGACGTAGGCATATGGTAAAATCTCATGTTGCCGCAAAAGCCTTCATTCACCTTGAGGGTAGTGTCTAATCCGCAAACTCCATTTCGCAAAGGATTTTGTTTTGCCTTTAATGAAGGGCAATGCAAGTTTCTCTCTAACTGCAAGTATAGGCACGAGTGCTCATGCTGTAACAGGAACCATTCTGCCAGCAGGTGCCTTCGTAGATCTGCAGCAACCTCTTTTCCATCACTTCCCAGGGACGCTAGTGGGAAAAGCCTTTATGAAGGTAGGACAGCTGGCCCCTTTTCTCACCATCCATTTCCAAATTTTAGGCTCTCTCCTTTGGGTATCGTTCCTAAGAAAGAGCGAGGCAGTTTTCGATTGATACATCATCTTTCCTATCTGACGGACTCTTCACTTAATGATGCAGTTTCTGATGTCGAAGCCCCAGTATTCTTCCTTAGATGAAGTTCTTGTTATTTTAGGGCAGCATGGATGTGGTGCTTTGTTGGCTAAGGCGGACATGAAATCTGCCTTCCGTTAGCTTCCAGTTCACCCACAGAGTTTCGATTCACTAGGTTTTCGCGCTTGGCTGCCTGAATGGATACCTTGGGGAGTTTTCAAGCTTTGGCTATGGAAAGTTTGGAGCCTAGGAGAATGTAGTCAAATAACAATAAATGTCAACGTTTTTGAGAAAATTTCGTGATTTTAGGGATATGGATGTTCAGGAGGGCCGTTGCGAAGACTTGGGAACTGCAAGCCCCGTGACTTTGAATATTATTTGGAATATTTATTATTAATATCAGAAACTTCCTATTTTGGGACAATCCCACCATATGTGTAACATGGAACCTATCATTTGACATCCTCAGAAACAAAGAGGGACACTGAGGGATAGATATTTGAGAGTTTCAATGGAGTCATGTACCATCTGGTAAGAACTTTCAGGCTAGCTTCCATTAGGGAAGTGTTGAGGATACCTTTATAGGATCTTGAGAAGGCACTATGCCAAGTTTCTAGGTCCCATTGTTCCTGGAGGTCAGCTTCCCATGCTAGCATGTAGGAGGACTTCGACTGGGTTTGAGCAAGTGACAAATAAATTATTTATTTGCCTCCCCTCTGCTCCACGACCTGTCCGCACCAAAGTTCGTAGGGTGTTATATGAGGGGGTTAGGTTTTGTCGACCAGATAGAGTGGAGAAAATGGGAAATTTGCCAGAACATGAAATGTTCTGAGTCAGGAAGATCCAGTTTGCTAACACAGTAGGCAAGCGAGATGGGGCCAGTTGAAGTGAAAAAGTGGCCAATCCTGTATACCCCCTTATCCAAACACCACTTGAAGGCTTTATTTCTATTCCTGGGCAAAAGTCTGGGTTGTGGAATAAGGGAGCCAGAGGAGAACTATCTGATACCAGAAAAGGGGCCTGCTTGAGCTTATCCCACAGGGCAATAGAGTGAGTAAGGAAGGGGGATAGGATAGGAGGGCGAGTTGAAGGTGGGCTCCATAAGAGATAGTCTAGAGTATATGAGGGAACTGCCTGTCTTTCAATGTCTACCCAGTCTGGCTTGGCCAACTTGGAATATACTGTAGATAGTTGAGCTAATCTAGCCGATTGGTAATACCAGAGCAGATTTGGGAGGCGCATACCTCCTCCAGTTCTTAATCTGAATAGTGTGTGTCGAGAGAAGCGATGTCCTGCTTTCCCCCATACAAATCTAACAATTTTGCTTTGGAATGAGCCCAAGTGGTCCTTCTTTATTAAAATTGGGAGGGAGCGGAAGAGATATAGAAGTCTTGGGAGGATAATCATTTTAACAGAGTTAATTCTACCCAACCAGGAGAGTTCATGTTGGGCCCAAGTTTTGAGATCAGTTTCTAGCTTCCGATACATGGGGGGATAATTAACAACATACAGGTGTTCAAACTTGGGAGTGAGGTTTATCCCTAGGTACCGAATAGAGGAATCGCTCCACTCAAATTTAAAGACTTCCTTCAGCTGCGTCACTAGTGATGCCTGGAGAGAAACACTCATTGCTTGGGATTTGGCATAATTCACCCATAGTCCAGAGACCTTACAGAATTCCTCTAGGAGTTTACATATGACAGGGAGGGAGGTGATGAAAAGGAGAAGGTCGTCTGCAAAGAGATTATATTTATGGGTATTGGGTCCACACTTGACCCCCGCGATATTTGGGTTTGTTCGGATTGCTATGGTCTATGGTCCAAGAGGGAGGTAGGTACTCGAGATGCATTTTTCTTGTGGTTAAGCTGGAGAGAAGAGTAATTCTTTTCTAATTTTTCGATGTCTGCACGTCTCTCCCTTTTTATATGGGTGGCCATTTGAATGATTTTACCCCGGATAGTGACTTTGTGAGCATCCCATAAAGTTTCTGAAGAATTGTCATTTAGGGAAAAGTATTCGGTAAGGGCCTTTTCTAACTAGATTTTCCTAATGGGGTCAGCTAGGATGGCTTCATTAAGTCTCCAGTAGAGCAGGTTTGGTTGGTGTAGTCGGTTACGTATTGTAATTATTACCATGGAGTGGTCCGACCAGACTGTGTCTGTGATGTGTGCTTTGAGCACTGAGGGGATTAAAGTGTTGGAGAACAGCGGATGGTCAATCCTGGCATATGATTGATGTGAGTGGGAAAAGTGTGTGTAGTCATTTTGGATAGGATTCAAATCTCTCCAGATGTCAGTGAGGCCCAGCTGGAAAATTATTTTGGCAATCTTAGAGCTGCTCCTGGTTGGGTGAATGGTTTGAGCATTGGGCGGTTTAGATTTGTCTGGTTTAGATTTGTCTAGGCCTTGGTCGAAGGCCATATTAGAGTCCCCTCCAAAGATTACAGCCCTCTAACTGGGGACTTAGAGTCTTAAAGAGTGAGCGGAAAAATTTAGATTGGCCAGTATTAGGAGCATAGTAGGGCATGAGGGAATACAGATGGCCTTCTATGGTCCCTTTGATCAGGAGGAATCTGCCCTCGGGGTCTCTATTTTCCGAGCTCAAAGAAAATCTGCAGTTCTTTGAAATGAGAATTGCTACCCCTCTGGTTTTATCTTCTGCGTTTGACAGGAAGTATATGGGGAAATGAGCGTGGATGCAGGAAGGTTTGTACCGGATTGGGAAGAGCGTTTCTTGAAGGAAGACCACGTCCATTTTGAGTGATCTCATGTAGTTAAGGACTTTTCTGCGTTTGATAGGGTAATTTAGCCCCCGGGCATTGTGAGTGGCTACTCTCAAAGGAGCAGCTGGTGGTGCGCTACAAGTCATGGAGCTGGGAGGGAAGGCCTATGCCCAATTCATCACCACTTACCTGTGGGGAGCTATTGGTCTGGTCCTGGATTCGGAAACATTTGTAAGCTTTGACCTCCCGGAAGGTAAGTATGCTGCACGGAGTCTGGTGGTTGGCTGGAAAAGAGAAAGAAGTAAAGATGGAGATAAAATGACATAACATTCAAGCCCCTCTAAGGGCCTTAGAAGACAGCAGGGGAGGAGGATCCTGTTGCCCAAAAAAAAAGTGAACAATGTCCACTCCCTCTAGGAGTGGTGGTGACCTAACCCAGTGAGAAGGATAAACCAAATCCATGGGGTAGGGGGAGGCACAGCAAAACTGCTTCAGCCTCGGCAAACTAGTGTAACTACTGCGAAAGATAGCTAAATTGAGGGGTACCTTCTGGACCCAGGAATGCAATCCCAGAGGACCCGCCCCCTCCCCCCTTGTGGGGGACAGACCCAAGCCCCTAGGGACACCCCCCAGAGTGTCAAGATTGTAGCATAAATTGTACTAACGGGAAACTCAAACTTAGAAGAAACCGAATACAAAGTTCAGGCAACAAAGTTCAAACCTGTGGGAGAAAATGTTCAAAAAGCATAAGATAGGTAAATAACAAAAAAGTATTAAGTCAGGGAACTGAGGGTTAACTGCTCTGTGATCACTGGGCCCTGAAATACTCACACTGATGTCAGGGTTCAGAGCTTAAAGTATCAGGGGGCCCAGCGTCCTTGGAGCATTTTGGTTTAGATTTGTTCCAGATGGTCGTCAGGGGGCTCGTAGGAGAGGGACATTTGGCTGATCCTGAACTGGAGTTAGCAAAGTCCATTGCTGCTTCTTGTGAGATGAGTCTCAAGTCCAGGAGGAGGCGTTCACCTTCTGGGAAGCTGTGGAAGGAGTGCGTCTTGCCCTTTAAATCAAACTTTAGAGCAAAGGGGAAGGCCCATCTGTACTTGATGTCCTTCTGGGACAGAACTGTTAGGAGGGGTTTCATGGTTCTTTTTTGGATGGAAGTAGGTGAGATGTCAGCAAAGACCTGTATGGCATGCCCCCGGCATGCCAGCGGAGACTGGAAGCGACACAGTTTCATTACTTCTTCCTTGACAGAGAAGAAATTGGATTTCCCCACTGTGTCTCTTGGGGAGTCCTCTTTTATGGGGGGGGCCCAGGGCCCTGTGAAGTTTTGTCTTCTGGACCTATTTTCCAGGTTGTCAATCCTGGAGAGGGCCGTATTCAGTTAATCCTGGAGAACTCGGATATGATCTGAGTTTTGTTTCGTTTTAGAGACAGTCATGTCCAGTTTCTGTTCTATCCGGATGTCACCAGTGATTTTAGCTGCCGTTTGTGCAAGGCCCCTGTCCAGCAGTTCTGACAGTTTCATGAAAAAGTCAGGAGCTGAGAGGATAGATGTATGGGGGAGTACATCTTGGATGGCCCGTGCTGCTGCTGTAGCGAACTGCAGCCCCATGTCTCTCCAGGCCAAGCCCGCGGACATGTGGCTGTTCGTGGAAAGTTCTGCTGTTGGCTGGTGTCGGTTCAATGGGTTCCGGGTTCCCGTAACCCCTGCTAGGTGCACCGTTAAGCTCCAGGCTTAAGCAGCCATCTTGGACTCCTGCGCATGCGCCTCACTAACCCGTGTTTCTTAGGGGCCACTCCTGTGACCAACCCAGGGTCGCAGAATGCATAAAACCCCAGGCAGTCCTCCAGCAGGGGACAACCCTGGGTGCAGTGACAGGAGACACACACCATACTCCTGACATGCCCCTAAATAGGGGACTCAATCAAAGAGCCAGGGGGAATCAGTGTTGGGTTGTTAATTCTGCTCCTGTTTTTCAGTATCCTTCTAAGCCCTTTAATGTAGTTGAGCTGCTGGGAGTCGTTGTAAATGACCAATTGGGTGGGATGCCTACTACTCCTTGTGCTTCCGTCTCGGAAGGACATCCCGCAGGAATCATAAGCGCAAAGAATCTGTGACATGCGGTGAGATAAATGCCAACTGTAAAATATTGGAAAATCCACAGATCCTCAACCACGCTAATTTCATGTGTTTGTTGACTGAATCTGATAGAAGATATTTCACTACAGTATAGGTACATGAGGCCGGTGATCACCCCATTTCAGGTTTAATTGACACGGGGTACCAAGCCACCATCCTATCTCAGGAACAATTTAATGAAGTAGTAAATAAATGCCAAACAAACAAAGACTTAGGAGCTTTGATTGCTCAATAATCGGGGTGGGTGAAGAGCCAGAGAGCCACTGCAAGTCATTGGTACTGCCTGGCTTTGAACTTAAATTAGATAGTAAGGAAATTAGGCACCCTATTATTATTGCATACCTCCCACACCATCATATGATAATTGGAATGAATAAGAGGCTCAACACAATTGTTGACTGTGTGAACCAAGTAATGTGGTCACAAGTCAATTCCCCGATTAAATATGAGAGACTAAAAAGTCCCCATTCCCGGCAACACTGCCACCTGGTGGAAGAAAGGCCTGGTTCCCTAGAAATGCATTTCCGCAATAGTGAGTACCCCAATGTTATGGTTATCCAACCTGACAACAATCGCCTGGGAGTAGGAGATGAGGACCATATTTTTAAAATTCCCCGTGTTAAAATAAAAGAGATCTCCCTCCAAGATAACGTGCTGACCATATCCTTCCATCAGGAAAATAAAACTAGGAAAGTGGGAAATCACGCCCAGTTCCTGACAGGAGTTGAAAGGATTAGCAGCAACCTATTTATCCCTATCCGAATAAATAGTCTTAATACGTCAAAATATGCCAAAATTGATTTAAGACAAGAGCATAGCTTTGTGAGCCATGGGCTTGTTAACCACCTTTCCAAAATGGACATGATCCGTTTCTCCACCCCTCATCGACATTGGATGTCAGATGCCATTGAGTATTCTGAGGACCATAAATCAATTGCTAGATGCCTTTTAAATATCACTATAGGTCAGGGATATGCAATTAGCGGACCTCCAGCTGTTGCAAAACTACAAGTCCCATCATGCCTCTGCCTCTGGGTGTCATGCTTGTGGCTGTCAGAGTCCTACTATGCCTCATGGGGCTTGTAGTTCTGCAAGAGCTGGAGGTCCGCTAATTGCATATCCCTGCTATAGGTAATAAGACAACCACCCACATATTTATAGTGCTGGATAATCCCCAGTCCAAAATTTACCTCGGCAACGACTTACTGCATCGTTTAGTCACTCAAATTGACCTGATAAATGACTGCTTATGGAGTGGACTAAAGGGGGACCCCGAGGGATACCAGGATATGACCTTAGCCCTGAATTTCCGGCAACGGGTGCCTTATGCTGTTGAGGTCCAGGTAGCTCGAGAAATTGTCATTCCCAGGGGCATAAACAATTTCCTACTCCCTATAAACATAAAAAAGGGACAAAACTGAAGGGGTTAGATGCGTTAGTATGCCTATCCCAGAGAATACAGTAGGAGGGAATGAAAATTATTCACACGCCTCTGATCAACACACATCAATCTACAATATCCATCTACATTCACAACCTCTCAAATCAGGACCTTAACCTACCCAACGTTCCTACCTGTACGTTCACAGAGGATTTTAAACAACAAGCCAATACACTTCGCGATCGTATGAGGGCAAGGGTATACAGTAAATCACTTCTTCGCCGCGCCTACAATAAAGCGCTGCGTCAACCACGAAATTCTCTTTTATACCAAAATAAAATTCCTAAATCCAATTTGATGGTAAGATATATCACCAAATATTCCCAACATCACTCAGAATTACGTGGACATCTTAACTACACATTGGTCTTTGCTACGTGAGGACCCAATCCTGGCCCAAATATGTAACCCCTACCCCAGCTATTACATTTCGGAGATGTAGATCCCTTAGGGACAAACTTACATCTAGTCACTTTTTTAATGACCCTCTAGTACAACTTTATCCAAAAGGGATCACCAGATGCGGGAGATGTTCCTCTGCCCCTGGGGAAATATTCACCCCTCACTTTCATGCCAACTGTGAAACTGTCAAGCTTTTCTATGTCGGAAAGACTATCAGACAATTTCGTTCACGTATTAAGGACCATATATATTACTCTGGAGGGGGGAAAATGATTACATCAGTGAGCAGGCACCTAGATCTCTATCACAGATTCGACACCTCGGTGGTCTCCTTCATCGCCCTTGCGGTGATTCCAAGGAGCCCCCGAGGTGGCGACTGGGACAAACAGATTTTGAGACAAGAAACACTCTGGATAGAACGCTTGAATGCGACCCGGGCCCCTGGCATCAATGAAGCGCAGTCCTACAAACCTTTCCTTTGATAACCATTTTTGACATATAGGCTTCAATCATAGTCAATCTATGCAGGGATCCACTGGTTTTTATAGTATATAGTAATGGTCTGGAAACATATTGGTCCATTTCTCTATTTTTCCCCACCGTAGCTATTCCTCCTTCTCTCTCTCCCCCCTCTTGTCATGATATACTCCCCCCCTTTCATACATCTTTTATACATGACCTCCAACATATTGCTGCTATATAAGTCCATATCCTCTTAACCTCAAATACATACTTTTAAAGATAGATCTATACATATACATAGACATAACTAGGTGTTTATTAATGCTCGAGTTCAGAGCAAGTATTCCTTATACTAACACTATAGATATTGAGGTATGTATATGAATAAAGACAATTATCTTTAATGTTTCAATGTTAAGGTACGTTTAGATTTATCCATTGTATATGTCTTATTTTTTCTTTGTTGCTGAGTTCACACAGTGCGGCTGATGTAGGCGCCACCTAGTGGTGGGTTCTTGGCTGCTATGCGGCCGCCCAGGGTCACACCAGCTTCCCTTGATGTGACGCTTACATCAGCTGGTATATCACATGTATAACAATAAATAAATCAAGAGGCTTGTCTTCGAACATGTACATAATACCGTGACTTCAACCTTATGGTTGCCTACCAACCCCTATAGTCAGCAAACCAAAAAATATGTCCCAAACAGATGGGGACCGAGAGAACAGCGGGGCTTATTGGAAAGGCAATAAAAAAGGATATGTATGTCAAGGAATTAATTTATTGTGAGTACACAGTAGAAAAACATGTGGAAATATACAGCAGCTTTACCATAAAGTAGCCTTGCCCTAATAAAATATGATCAAAGTCTAGATTGATCAAAAAACAAAAAAACACAGACAAGGGGAACATGTAACAAGACATACAAGAAACGGCCGTCCGGACGTCAAAGCTTATTGATGTCTGCGCAAACCCACAGTGTGGAGTGTACAGCAATTGCTGAATAAGATTTTGCTTGAGCAGACATCAATACCCCCGGGGGAGGGGTGGCTCAATAGGTGGGGTGGGGGATGGGGGGGGGAAGGGGGGGGGGGGGGGAGAGGGGTAGGAGGGACAGGGGCTGTGGGAGAGAGGGGTGGTGACCGTGGGCAGGGATGCCGAGAAAAGTCCAGGGGCATCAATTGTAATTGATGAGAATGTGCCGGTCTTCCATGTGAGATGGATGGGTTGTAATGACCAGGATTCAAGGTAGTATACCGCTATGCTGTAGTTATATACAGTACTTTCCGGAATGGTATAGGTACTCCTAAATATAGCCTCCCTGTGGTTGGAACAGATAATACTGTGCATGAACTGCCCTACATGTACAGATGGCTATGTACGTTACCGCTCCCGGGTCCCTGTTGGGAATCCTCATATGATGCCGGATAGCGGTAGCCTCTGTGTGTTTGAGCTGCTCCACTGGTTGCTATGAATGGTACCAAGCACTCTCCCGGTAAGGTTGTTCACACACCCTGGATCAGAAGGTGTAGTCCATGGGGGTAGATGGATGGCCGTGCGGCTGCATCTTTTACCTTGCCCTCCGGTTCGTTCACGGTATAGGGCGGAACGTCCTCTCAGTCGGTGAGCCGACTAGCCCCAACGGGGGATGACAGCGGGCGTGACGTCCGGACGGGATGACGTCAACGCGTTTCACAACATAAACTTGTGTAGCTTCGTCTGGACGGGTGTGTGAGGGCTCCTTCTTATAGTGATCCCTCCCTCTAACACGCGTGTGGTGGGCGTGTTAGAGGGAGGGATCACTATAAGAAGGAGCCCTCACACACCACCGGTACGTCCAGACGAAGCTACACAAGTTTATGTTGTGAAACGCGTTGACGTCATCCCGTCCGGACGTCACGCCCGCTGTCATCCCCCGTTGGGGCTAGTCGGCTCACCGACTGAGAGGACGTTCCGCCCTATACCGTGAACGAACCGGAGGGCAAGGTAAAAGATGCAGCCGCACGGCCATCCATCTACCCCCATGGACTACACCTTCTGATCCAGGGTGTGTGAACAACCTTACCGGGAGAGTGCTTGGTACCATTCATAGCAACCAGTGGAGCAGCTCAAACACACAGAGGCTACCGCTATCCGGCATCATATGAGGATTCCCAACAGGGACCCGGGAGCGGTAACGTACATAGCCATCTGTACATGTAGGGCAGTTCATGCACAGTATTATCTGTTCCAACCACAGGGAGGCTATATTTAGGAGTACCTATACCATTCCGGAAAGTACTGTATATAACTACAGCATAGCGGTATACTACCTTGAATCCTGGTCATTACAACCCATCCATCTCACATGGAAGACCGGCACATTCTCATCAATTACAATTGATGCCCCTGGACTTTTCTCGGCATCCCTGCCCACGGTCACCACCCCTCTCTCCCACAGCCCCTGTCCCTCCTACCCCCCCCCCCCCCCCCCCCCCCCCCCTTCCCCCCCCCCATCCCCCACCCCACCTATTGAGCCACCCCTCCCCCGGGGGTATTGATGTCTGCTCAAGCAAAATCTTATTCAGCAATTGCTGTACACTCCACACTGTGGGTTTGCGCAGACATCAATAAGCTTTGACGTCCGGACGGCCGTTTCTTGTATGTCTTGTTACATGTTCCCCTTGTCTGTGTTTTTTTGTTTTTTGATCAATCTAGACTTTGATCATATTTTATTAGGGCAAGGCTACTTTATGGTAAAGCTGCTGTATATTTCCACATGTTTTTCTACTGTGTACTCACAATAAATTAATTCCTTGACATACATATCCTTTTTTATTGCCTTTCCAATAAGCCCCGCTGTTCTCTCGGTCCCCATCTGTTTGGGACATATTTTTTGGTTTGGTATATCACATGCCGGCTTTTGTAGCTTGTAGTGGGCGTGCGCTGCTTCTCCCACTGGAAGCGCCGTCGTTCTTGTTGACGGCGCTCCCGGCTGGCTGGCGCGCATGTGCACTGTGAGCATTCGGCCGGTCCGGATGACGTCACGTCGGCGCCGCCGGTTGGATGACGATGGACGGGACGTGCACACAGATAGGACGGCGTCCTATTACAGTGTGTATTCCGCTCCAGTCATAGGAAGATATTGCACGCTGCAGGTCTCTTTCTTACCTGATCCAGGTACCCTTTTCTATTATAGTACTAGCTATTAGGAATCTGCCACTGCTGGATGTTTTTTATTGCAGATTATATACCAGCTTACCCCTCCCCTTATTCTGTTTATATTCTAGGACAAAGTATTGTTAGCCTATCCTTGATGATACTGTTTAATTATCTATGACTGCCTGAGCCCCACTGCGGAACCCAGGTGCATATAGAACATAGATTGTCATTTCCAAGATTAACACTGGTGAGTGCTCTATACCATAGCGGGGGCCATATCACCAGAAATTTATATTTACATATTTTTACTCTCTTGTTTCAAATCAGCTGTTTTCCTTTTAGCAATAGGCCTACGCAATAAGCTAGCATCAGTTTACATCTACCCCGACGTGCACAGGTACATTAAATTGCCGGTTTTCCGGTTCCTCCTGACCTGCGGACTATTACCCTTTTCATGATTTTATATATGTTCTAGATGTGAGTATTCCCTTACACACATACTATTCTCCTGTCTCTTTCTCCTTATTTCTTTCTTCGCTTCCTTCTCCCCCCCCTCTTCTCCCGCCCCCCCCTTCTTTCTCCCTTTCCTTTCCTCCCCCTCCCCCTCCCCTTCCTTTCCCTTTCCCTCCCTCCCCCCCCCCTTTTTTGACTTCCCTTTATCTTCCATCCCCCTTTCCCATTTCTTGTTCCCTTTTTCCCTTCCACTTTTCTTCCCCCCCCTTTTTGCTCCCCCCTGTTCCTTTTATCTCCTTTCTTTTCTTTCAGTTTTTTCTTTTTCCTTTTTTCTTTTTTGTCTTTTCTCCCTCTTTTCTCTCCCTTCTTCCCTTCCCCCTCCTTTCACTCCCTTTTCTAGGCATTGGGAATACAAAATTCTATCTACTCCATGAACTTTCTTTATTGTGTCACACCCTTGAGGTATCATTTAAGATTATGTTGTGCACGCCCCCATAGTAGCCTTTCATCACCGCTTGGGTCTTTGCACTCATCACCGCTCTGTCTGAACCAGCATACATCTTTTTAAATACAATATATGTGGCGTCAATATAGATGTCTGTTCCTTATGGATGTATATAATAATCATATATTTGCTATGTTATGTACTTTGATAGCCACAACACATACTGTTTCGCTCTTGAAGAAGCGTGACGACACGCGAAACATGTCGAGCATCGAATATTTACGTGACATGAGTTGATTGCGGATCTGCTATCTAGCCATCTTCTCGGACCGATCTATATTTGGAGTGATTATCCAGACGTCCGAACAACTGTGCACTTTAGATGGTGTTGTATAGCAAGCACTTGAATATATACACATGTTGTGGTTTTTAAGCAATGTTTCTTTTTGCTATGTATTTTTCTAAGTGAATAAAATAATATTTTATATAACTATTTTTTTGTAGTTGTGCCTAAAAAGCCCAAAAGCCCCTCCTCTTTGGTTCTTAACCTACCCAAGGGCACCCTTATCGGCCTTGCGGTAGAGATGGGGTACGATTATTATGTATAATTGTCATTAAGACCGATTGATTATCATTTACCATCAATATGTTTATGGATGACCACCTTTTTTTGCAATATCGCATGAGAATTGTTTGAATATATAATACCATTATTTGTTTTAACATGTTCAAAAATAATGATGACTTGGTTGATTCATCAGAGTACTCTCATACCTGCTTCATCCATATAGTAAAATCATGACACTTTAAAACTAATTCGATACGTGGTAAAAAAAATATAACAGACATGTACAATACACCCTTCTTTTAGATAGGGTGTTTTTCATATAAATAGATAACCATACAAAAATATCCTCTCATTCCGTTTTAATCTCTATAATACACCTCACTCTTGTGATACAAGCTGGCCGTCAATGAGATAGCATATTGACTAAATCTCCACCGAAAAAATGGCCGCTCACACAGGAGTACACTATATAGAGAAATAACTTATACATCTACAACAAAATGGAGGAATTCTTATCCCCTTAGTCAAAGGAAAAATGTCCGCCGAGCAAAGCTAATATAACCACAAGTAAAATGGCGGTTCGGGTACTTCCGGTTCTAATATACTAGCCGCCTGTCTAAATGAATACAACCACAACTAAAATGGCGGTTATAGAACTTCCGGTTTCAATACATATAAGGTAATATCGAACAGCCAATCCGGTTCCCCAGATGAAGACATGTGACGGTGTCGTAATGCGTAGGGATTGGCTGGAGCGGCTTTGCACATTGAAGCTCAGCCCCTACCCTGTCCACCTTTAGGAGATCCTTGAAAACTCATTTATTCAGGGAAGCCTATCCCACACCCACATAACTGTCCCTGAGCCACCCCCATCAAATCATTCTTTGCAGCTATAACCTTTTGTACCACCACCCCCTCCCTTTAGAATGTAAGCTCTACGAGCAGGGCCCTCCTGTACCTTTTGTATTGAACTGTACTGTAATTGTGTTGTCCCCCTTATACATTGTAAAGCGCTGAGTAAACTGTTGGCGCTATATAAATCTTGTATAATAATAATAATAATAATTGAAGCACAAGTGAGAGGGCGCTGAGAACGCCAGATCATTCATTTTTTACTCTGCCTGTTTTGAATGTTTTAAATGTAAGAAGAATAACCTAATAAACACCCCCCCCTTGATTTTTAAAACGTTAATACACTAGTGGAGCCTTTCTTCTCTCTCCTCCTCCCCTGTTTATATTTCTTGATACTGAGTTTACCAGAGCGGAGTGACAGAGAAGATAGCATGGAGAGATAACAGCAAAGAAGGAGAGGCTCCCAGACACCGCTTCCACGTCTTAAAGTCATAACAACCCATATGCCTGTTTATTGCAGAATCAAGGTGAGAGTTCTGAGAGACCACACTAGGAGGCACCACCACAAGATCTATATAACCAGCATACAAGATAGAACAGATCCAAATAGAAAAACCCATTTTTAATATTTTTTCAACATTTGCCACCTTGTTTTCATGAACTTTTTACTGACATCTATAACTATCCACCTCATCACTTGCACTTTATAGTCACACTTTTATGAACTTTGACACCCCTTTTAAATAATTATTGCTGAATTGTGATTTCTTATGTATTTATGTATAATGGGTTATACATATCATTTGTGGTAGCACTTTAGAACAAATGAAGTTCACTCATAATTATTTATTTATTTATGTTTATTTATCCACGGATTTAATTTGTTCCCACGATTTTTGTGTCACAAGAGTAAAACAGATTCTTTTTTAGTATATTTTAGCACCATCACTTTATCTATAGATAGTGGGTATTGTCACATGTGGCTAATATAGAGATCTTTGATTCCAGTAATTATAGCCGGAACAACCACTACCCAATAGCTTTATTTATGTCTACCCAACTTGCACATATGAAGGACTAATATTGCGCGAAATATATTTAATATCTACTGTATCAAGTGTTTGGTGTGAAACACCCCCATTTTGCTGCAATATTGACACCTGCTTATAAGATTTTTTATTAGAAATTATCTAGTCACCATTTATTTAATTTACATCTACCAGCGCGAAGAAAATTTTTCACTAATTCAGAGATGGGGTATTATACATTTGGAGTCACCAACCAAGTGATTGGACTCATCAGATGAATATTTATCTGAGGAGAAATTAATTGAACAATTGTTCAATTCTTTACCCGAGGGTATGTTCATCATAGAGTCCATTTATCCCTTCGATTCTAAGGATGGTACCTGTAGAATTGAAGAGACATCTCTTGTCTTTGATCAACCAATCAAAGAACAAGAGTACCTCAAGGGACCTGACTGGGAGCGAAGTACACATCACATACCCAATGATCTGACCACCAGGCTTGAAGAGGCCTATGAGATAGGGCAACCTGAAAGCTTTCCTGGATTCAACTAGATAGTTGAAGAAATGATAGCCCTAGCCGATGCATGCACCAATGATCTTGAGCGACAATTGCTCAGTGAGCTTCTCTTTGAATTCTAGGAAATCTTTGCTCAGGATTCTTACAATTGTGGGAGTACTGAACTCCACATCGCCGGAATCCAGACCGACCCTCAGGCCCCACCGGTGTTTGTAAAGCAATATAGACTTCCTCTAGCCTCCTATGAGTCTCTAGCCAAGATCATTAGGAAGTTACACGAACGGGGTATCATTAGGTCCATTCACAGATCGTACGATCACCCCACCCTGGGTATTTTGAAACCCAACGGACAGTGGCGCTTGTGCGCTGACCTCCAACAACTCAACAAGTGTGTCTACATGTCAGGATGGCCCATACCCTACATAGACCAGTGCCTCGCCCAACTCCAAGGCTCCCAGGTATTCTCGGCCCTCGATTGTGCCCAGGGGTACTGGACCTTAAAAGTCTGTGAAGAAGAGCAGTATAAACTAGCCTTCAGTTTTGGGAACCAACAGTACTGCTGGGTGCGTATGCCTTTCGGCTATATTAATTCTTGCCATGAATTTGTTGTCTCCATGCACAAGGCTATGCCAGATGCCTTAATACGAGGAACATTGGCATTCATTGATGACATCCTCGTCAAAAGTACTGATGTGACCAAGCACCTTACAGAACTCCGACATATCCAGGGCCGGTTAAAGACGGCCGGAGTGAAGTTATCCATTCAGAAAGCACAGTGGTGTCGCACGCGGGTAAATTTCTTAGGCCATGAAGTTACCTCAGAAGGTTTAAATCCCCAAAAGGAAGAGGTTGAGGCAGTACTCAACTGTAAGGTCCCTACTAATCTTAAAGAATTAAGATTGTTTCTAGGAATGGTTAACTATTCGCAAGTTCATAGACAATTACGCTGAGATTAGCAAACAGTTGCTTCATCACCTGAAGAAAGGCACTGAATGGTCATGGGGCAAGGAACAAGCAGACGCTGTGAAGGAAATGAAGGTATGACTCACCCAGGCCCCCTGCCTTGCATATCCAGAAGGAGGTAAACCCTTTTATCTTGAGACCGGGTACACGCAGGTGAGAATGAGTTCCGTTCTTTACCAAAAACAAGAGAATGTAAGTAAGATTATCGCCTATGTCAATAAAACATTGTCCTCTGTAGAGATGAAGTTTTCTGACTGTGAAAAAGCTTTATTGTCCACTGTCTGGGCATTACAGAATTTCTGCAGTTAATTTCAAGGTGAAATAATTATTCTTGAGACGGCACACCAGCCTTTACAGTATTTACAGAGTGAACGTATCAGGGATGGAAATATGTCTAACAGCTGCATCACTGCTTGGACTTTGTCCTTGCAAGGGTGGTCCCTGGAAAATTGACACAAACAGAACAAGAAAAGTCCAGTAGCCCAGGGTCTTGCTGAGCTGTATGATTGTTCTGCCCCCGATCCCTGAGCGGGGACCATGGACGCTAACTTTTTAGAAGAACAACTGTTGTCTCCCTACAAGGTTTATGATGATGAACACTGTAAGTTGTTGCCGTGTGTAAATGTAGATGGTTGTGCATATCACCAAGGACAAAGAACAGCTCCAACTAGTGGCTGGTATCAGGATTATATGGACCCACGTTGTAGCCCCAATTTCTGTGGGATACAAGCTTGGGCCGAAGAGCAGCCAAGTTGCTAAGTTTGCTGCAATCCTGAAAGCTGTTGAGATGGCTATAGATTACCACCTTAAAGAATTTGCCATCTTTACCGATTCTAATTATGTCAGGAATAGTTTTGTTGAATACCTTCCCCGTAATGTAAAGTAACCATAAACCTGTCAAACATGGTAAGTTATTTCATCAAATTGACCAATTGGTAAGGGAACACAAGATCACTCTGTATTTTAAGAAAACCAAGGGTCACTCCAAAGTCCTAAGTGAAGAAAAGGAATGGAATGATCAGGCTGATTCTAAAGGCCAAAGAAGGGGCCCTAACAGGTGAGTTGCTAGACATAGATCATCTCTTAGGTTCAGTACAGTTAGAAGCTGTCACTAGACAACAAGCTACGATGACGGATGATTCAATTGTATTGCAATGGTGTCATGAAGCCCCCGGTGAAGATTTAATCACAGCCCAAAAAGAAAACCCAATAATTGGCTTATTTTATAACCATTTAGAACACCCGGACCAAGATCCCCTTAGTCAAGAAAATTATACTGGCAAGGAAGACGTACGTATATTAATGAAATCCAAATCCCAGTTTACGCTGTATCAGGGATTGTTGATCTGCACCTCAAAAGGGGGTATCCAACTATGGGTAGTCCCATTTAAATTCAGAGGTTTAATGCTACAGCATGCCCATGATGCACCTACGTCTGGGCACCTCAGAGAAGAGACTATGAGATCTTTCGGGATTACACCCACTGGCTTCATATGCTGCGTAATGTGAAGGCGTATTGCCAAGGCTGCTTTATATGTCCTCAATTTCAACCAGCTTCACCCACCCATAGGGCACCCCTTCAGAAAAGGGGGGTCTGCATACCTTCGTCAGGTCTTCAAATGGATTTCATTGGACCTGTCATTAATCTTCATGAGGGAATCGATTTATGTTAACTGTGACATATTTATTTACCAAGTATGTTGAGTGTATTCCAGCACCAAATAACAGCTCTGACACATGTGCCGCTCTATTGATCAATCATATATTTTCACGCTTCGGCCTTCCCCAGGGTATAGAGTCTGATAGGGTTTCACATTTCACTAGTGAAGTAATGCCTAACTGGAAAATATTGGGCGTAAAAAATACATTTCACATCGCCTATCGGCCCGCCTCTAGTGGTGGAGTAAAATGGTACAAACCGACAATTGGAAACATACTCAAGAAATTTGTCAAGGAAACAGGCAAGGACTGGGATGTAAAGCTTCCCTTAGTCCTGATGGCTTTAAGGGAAACCCCGAATATGGTCACGAAAATGTCACCTTTTAAACTTATGACCGGAAGGCGGATGGTCCTGCCCCAATACCTCTTGTAGCGCACCACTGACCATAATTTGGTCAATGTCACCACAACTCACCAATACATAGAGGATTTATGGAAACACTTACAAAATGCGTTCTCCTTCATCCAGCAAAATATTGAAAGAGCCGTAAATAGCACATAAGACATAAGCGCACAAGACATACTATGATCTTAAGACCACCAAGAGGGAGTATGAAATTGGGGACAAGGTATATCTCTACAATTTCACGAGGAACCAGGTAAAGGAATGGAAATTCCTGCCATCCTGGAGAGGTTAATTTAACATTGTTGACAGGATCTCCCCCATCGCATATAAACTGCATATCCCACGGAATGGTGAAATCAGTGAGAGATGGGTGCACATCAATCAATTACGTGCTTGCCATCTCAAGTCCCAATTACAGTTGTTGGAGGACTAACCCACCTACCCCTCCTTGGTGATTGAAAGATCATGATTGGCAACCTCTAAATTAAAGATAAATTAAAAATGTTACATCATCAGCATATATATATTTTCCATACATATGTGATACTCACACTGTCCATTTCCTTGCAGTATACATAAGCGCAATGATGTCACTACCGCCATCCAAACTAGTGATTGGAGGTGATAGTGACCGGGTAATGGAAGGAAGGTCCATTGATAACCCAGTGTTCTGAACCAGAAACCCGACCACCAACAATCACACCAGAAAGGACAACCATATGCCCCAAAGAAGGGATCTGACCCTGAGACCAACCCGGGAATCCACCCTATGGAAAGTCCTAGGTATTCTGCTATGGATGTCCATGCCAGCCTCATCGCTCGACCAGGACCTTCCTCTGGGATACTAGTCCAGGAAGCACCCGGATTCAACTTGATGGACAAAAGTATCACAAAAAATTCACAGACAAATACTGACGGTCCTAAGACTCAACAGCGGAAGTTACCAATAACTATAATCTTCACTACCCTGTCTACAAATTGATTCCCCTGTACAATACCAACATACAAGTAAATCAAAAAGGGGGATTTGTCATGGCGTGGATACATAAAAATATGCACAATTCATGAAATACTCAATCAAGGAGTCGTCATATCAGAGGAGCGTTTCCCCCCTACCAGAGGAAAGGTTGATTGGATTATCCTCTCCAGTGGAGTGTGAAGATCAATATGCAAGTCCTTATGTTGAAATAAAATAACCTGAACAATGATGCCACTTTACATGAAACCAACTGATAATGCAATGGCCTAGTGTTTTCAGATCAGGATATCAAGACCTTTGTGCAAAGAAGGCCCAGGGTAAATAGCCCCATTGTTTCAAAGGTTAAAACCGTCTCTTCAGATTTAACGATCTGCCATATACCATTTGGTGCAATACAGCCTTTAGTGCTACATCCCCTGGTGCACTAATGTGTTATACTCCCTGTGGTATGAAGACCATAACTTGTCCTACTCAAATAAAAATAAAAAGTGTCACCCCCTCTGCCCAAAATTGCAGAGTATATAAAGTAAGTGCTAAACTGCAAACAAATAAGGCTGGCCACCGTGTTATAGCCTCTGGTATAAAACCACCTATCTGTGCAGTAAACTAAAATGATAAAGAAAAGAAACTCTCCATTCTCTATTTGATAAAATTGACCCTCTGTATCAAGACCAGAAGCAAAAAACATACATGAAATGAAAAAAATTATATATGTAAAACCACCAAGCAGTGGCAGACATGATTGGCCAAAGGCAGGGTGCCTTTGGCCAATCATGGCTCAGGGGCTGAGTCCATGCCCCACACTATATAAGGCTGCTTACACGGTGGCTGTATGTAGTGTGTTGGAGTGGACATAGCGTAGGCAGGTTAGATAGTGGATAGAGTGTGTAGTCAGTGTAGTATATATAGAATGCAGGCAGTGTAGAATATATACTACAGTGCAGTCAGTGTAGAATATATATTACAGTGCAGTCAGTGTAGTATATATTACAGTGCAGTCAGTGTAGAATATATATCACAGTGCAGTCAGTGTAGTGTATATATATTACAGTGCAGTCAGTGTGAATACATATTACAGTGCAGTCAGTGTAGTATATATATTACAGTGCAGGCAGTGTAAAATACATAATACAGTGCAGTCAGTGTAGTGTATATAACGCAGTGCTTAGTATATACTACAGTACAGTGCAAAGTGTATATACCACAGTGCAGTGCAAAGTATATCGTGCAGTGCATAGTGCATAGTATATACTATAATACCGTGCAGAGTATATAGTGCAGTGCATAGTATATACTACAGTGCAGAGTGTATATACTGCAGTGCAGAGTATATAGTGCAGTGCATAGTATATACTACAGTGCAGTGCAGAGTGTATATACTGCAGTGCAGTGCAGAGTATATAGTGAAGTGCATAGTATATACTACAGTGCAGTGCACAGTATATAGTGCAGTGCATTGTATATACTACAGTGCACAGAATATAGTTCAGTGCAAAGTATATACTACAGTGCAGTGCAGCGTATATATTACAGTGCAGTGCACAGTATATAGTGCAGTGCAGAGTATATAATACAGTGTACTGTGGTGTGAATAACACAGTATAATGCAGTGTATATAATACAGTGTAGTGTAAATACCACAGCATTGTGCTGCTACTGAAGTGTCGGTGTGTTACCACTGATCCCATTTATTTTTCATTAATCTTTTTTTGTTGTTGTTGCAGTATCAGGTCCTGTTGCAGCATTATTAGTACTCCCCCTTCTGTGTCGCAGGTGTTATTCCTTCTGCGTCAGCACAGCAGGGGTATACCTTTGATTTATTTTTTTCCGTGGCGCAGAAGCACTAAGAATATGTAAGGCATAATTGCTGTCCCCCCTTCTGCGTCGCAGGTGTTTCTCTTTCTGCATCAGCAGTGGTTCCCTTTTTCTTTTTTTTGGCCTTTCTTATTTTTGTTTACGTTTATTTTATATTAGTTTTTTTTGCAGCAGCAGCAGTGAAAACAAATTCTCCACAGTTGCTGCATCGTTATTTTCTTTAAAAATATATATATAATAAAACTGTTTATAGTGCACCAAGCACAAAAGTATTGCACCCAAGCACCATATTCCCTTCCCACACTCTGTAATAAAGAGTTATAAAAATCCCACCCAAAAAATAAAAAAACAAGAATAAAACGGTTTATATTGTAGCAAGCAAAAAAATAAAAGAAAAAAACAAAAATCCCCATCATGTCCGTAAGGCCAACAAAGAGAAGCAGACACTCACAGGCCACTAAAAGAGGGCAAGCAGCCTCTGTGTCTACAGTGCAGAAGTGCAGTACAGTTCTACAACATGCAGAAGAGTTGGTGGAGTGGATAACTAAGCCATCTTCATTCTCCTCATCCTCTGTCAGCCAGGCTCATACTAGTTTGCCTATTCCACCGACTCCTTGTCCACAGCTACTCCTTCCGTAGATTTGATCACAGTGTTGGTTACATGCTGCTGGAGGATGCGCAGCAATTTGAATGTCCAATGTTGGTTCCCAGGTTGAGGAAGGGAGCAACGTGAGCTTAGAGAGAGGGGGTGCCACAGAAGGACAAGAAACTAGCAGTCATGTTCCCCCAGCTGCAGCATACTGCCAAGCTTGCTCCAGTGATGAGAAGGGAGGGGTTGATGAGGTCACTGACTGTACTAGGGTGCCTGAGAGAACAGAGGAGGAAAGTCAGGAGGAGGCACAACTCCAACGAGGAAGGATGTCTTCCAGGGACCACCCTATTGCATCACACCACAGAGATCTACAGGTGCGGGGAGCTGCTGACTCCCTGCTGACTTCCAAAAGTTAATTAGTGTGGGCTTTTTTTCAACACATGTGCAGTAGATCGCAGTGTTGCTGTTTGCAATCTGTCTGAAGCGGATCAAGCGTGGCCAGAACACTAGCCGCTTGGGCACCACATGATTGACATATGACGACCTGCCATGCAGTCCGTTGGCAACAGTACCTGAAAGACCCCCATCATAAAAAAATGCAGACTTCTCCTTGCTCCTCATCTGGGATCTCTACCCTTACTATACCTCAAGGCTTTTTAAAAACCTGCACTGAGAGGAATGATGGTATAGCAATGGGTGCCACAAGTACTTGCAGCCAATCTGCTAGCAGTATACCACCTGTTGATTTCAGCAGGCAAATTTTGCTACCCCAGTTGCTGAACCGTAAAAAAAAAAATACTGTCCCAGCCATCCACATGCTCAGCGTCTAAATGCTAGCTTGGCCAAATTGCTAGCCCTACAACTGCTGTCTTTTTATCTGGTAGACTCTGCCCCCTTTCGGGAATTTATGGAATGTGCTTTGCCAGATTCCAAAAAAAAAAATATTTTCACATAAGGCCATTCCAGCTCTGTTCCGTCATGTGGAAGGCAATGTTTTGGCCTCTTTGGACAGGGAGGTCAGCAGCAAGGTTCACATTACTGCTGACTCATGGTCCAGCAGGCATGGTCAGGGATGCTACATTTCCTTCACGGCACACTGGGTAACTCTGCTGGCAGCTGGGAAGGATGCAGGACAGGGTTCAGTGCTGGATCTTGTACCGCCACCACGCCTCCAAAAAGCTGGTGGTGATTCTGCCACATCTGTCTGCTCCACCCCCTCCACTTCTTCTTCCAGTGCCAGTGCCAGTGCTCGGCTGGCTGACATTCAACAGGAATTAAACCTGCCCACCAACCGCCTCATTTGTGACATGCCCACCAGGTGGAACTCAACATTGGCAATGCTGCAGCGGCTGCACACACAGCAGAGGGCCATCAGTGAGTAGCTGCAGTGAGTATCTGTGTGAGTATGGAACACGGACAGGCTCAGGGGAGTTTGGCTTCTTTTCGCCATGCCAGTGGCTACTGATTAATCACTTCAGCCCCGGTAAGGATTTACCCCCTTCCTGACCAGAGCACTTTTTTCAATTTGGCACTGCGTCAGTTTAACTGCTAATTGCGCGGTCATGCAATGCTGTACCCAAACAAAATTTGCGTCCTTTTCTTCTCACAAATAGAGCTTTCTTTTTATAGTATTTGATCACCTCTGCGGTTTTTATTTTTTGCGCTATAAACGGAAAAAGACCAAAAATTTTTTAAAAAAATGATATTTTCTACTTTTTGTTATAAAAAAAATCCAATAAACTCAATTTTAGTCATACATTTAGGCCGAAATGTATTCGGCCACATGTCTTTGGTAAAAAAAATGTGAATAAGCGTATATTTATTGGTTTGCGCAAAAGTTATAGCGTCTACAAACTAGGGTACATTTTCTGGAATTTACACAGCTTTTAGTTTATGACTGCCTATGTCATTTCTTGAGGTGCTAAAATGGCAGGACAGTACAACCCCCCCCCAAATGACCCCATTTTGGAAAGTAGACACCCCAAGGAAATTGCTGAGAGGCATGTTGAGCCCATTGAATATTAATTTTTTTGTCCCAAGTGATTGAATAATGACAAGAAAAAAAAAATACAAAGAAAGGAAAATTTATTATCAAATACTTACCGTAATTTTCCTTTCCTGATGGACTCCATGGCAGCCTACGTGTGGGTTAACCCCGCCTCCTCTCCAATGCTATAGGACCCCATTCCCATAAATGAGCACTCACCACTAGCTACTGCGTTCCGTAACTAGCCTACTCTTTGACTAATGGGTGGGAACTCCGTCTGCCATGGAGTCTATCAGGAAAGGAAAATTACAGTAAGTATTTGATAATAAATTTTCCTTTTTCCTGACAGACTCCATGGCAGCCTACAAGTGGAAAATAACTAGCCAGCCACACGGGTGGGTATGCTGAATCAAAACATAATTTTAATTTGTCCTATCAACCAATAGGATTCTCTAACCAAAGTTTACAGAAGACAGTGAAGCAGGCTCTATACAGTAATGAGACATGAAAGTGTTGATAGAAGCCCACGAGGCCGCTTTGCAAATGGTGTCTGGAGCCACATGTCAGGCTGCCGCCCACGAGGCTGCCATTCCCCTGGTGGAGTGAGCTGTCACCGCCTCTGGAGGAGCCAAGCCCTTATCCCTGTATGCTTGTTGGATGGTCTGCTTTCTTCCCTTTATTGTTGCCCGAGTGTAAAACAAAGAGATAGTCAGAACGTCTAAAGGGAGAAGTAACTTTCAGGTATTCTATTATAGCTTCTCTTACATCTAGAGGATGAGTCTCGGAGGACCCCGGAGACCTAAACGTAGGTAGGACAATCTCCTGATTATCGTGGAACACAAAGGACACTTTCAGGTTAGAACCCAGCATAGGGATGAGAACTACACGGTCCGGGAAGAACGTCAGGAAGGGTTCTTCATGACCCAGCGAACCGATTTCAGAGACCCTTTTAGCCGAGGTGACGGCCACTAGAAAGGCGACTTTTGCTGAGAAGTTCTTGATAGAGAGCGGGGAGGGCCCCGTAGTACTGAGTCCAGAAATTGAGTCAAGGACAAGTGGAAGGTCCCACTTGGGAAATCTGGATTTCCTTTGGGGCTTGAGTCATGAAGCCCCGTGAAAAAATTGCCAGATTAATGGATGAACCGCCCAAGAGGAACCGGAGAAGGCCGATAGTGCAGATACCTGGACTCTAAGAGAGCTGATGGATAAGGGTAAATCTAGGCCTGTTTGAAGGAAGCTGAGAACATCTTGAACTTCTGGGTGTCTGAAAGACCTGCCCTTGGAAGAGCAAAATTCCACGAATTTGGACCAAATTCTACCATAGACCTTATTTGTGCTAGATCTTCTTGAACTCATGAGGGTGGAGATCACTCTAGAGGCACAGCCAAGAGATTCTAGCCTCTCCCTCTCAAGAACCAGACCATCAGTCCCACTACTGCCGGACACGGGTGCAGGACTGTCCCCTGAGAAAGAAGGTCCAGCCTGAGAGGAAGAGGCACTGGGTCCCTGAAGCTGAGTTGGACAAGGAGAGGGAACCAAGGCCTGTTCGGCCAGTATAGAGCCACTGTCACCACTTCGACCGCTTCCATTCGGAGCCTCTGCAGGAATTTCAGGATAACTGGAAGTGGCGGAAAGGCATATGCCTTCCTGAACCTCCACTGATCCGTCAGGGCGTCTGTTCCGAAGGCCTGGCTGCAACGGCCCCTGGTGTAAAACTTTTTCAGCTTGAAGTTGTAGAGGGAGGCGAACAGATCTACGTCGGGATCGATTCCTAGTGACGAGATCCATCTGAACATCTGCACATGAAGGGACCATTCGTTGTTGTCCAGCTTGGTACGTGATAGGAAGTCCGCTTGAGTATTCTGGACTCCTGGGACAAAGACTGCTGAAATGTTGCAAAGATTCTTTTGTGCCCATGATAGAATGGGCTTGACTTCCCGAAGGAGAGTGGAACTCCGGGTACCCCCTTGCCTCTTCACGTAGGCGACCACCGTGGTGTTGTCCATCTTTAACAATACTGACTCCCCTTTCAGAAGGTGAGAGAAGGACTGTAGTGCACACCAGGCCGCTCGAAGTTCCAGGACGTTCGAACCTGGGTCATGGAGACAGGAATCCCACTCGCCCTGAGCGAGGTTCGAACCGCAGAGGGCTCCCCAACCGGTCCCGCTGGCATCGGTCGTGACCGGGAGATGGGAGCAATAGAGTGACAAGTCAGAAGATTCTTGCGCTGAAGCCACCAGAAGAGGCTGTTCCTCGTTGTCGATGTCACGTGTATAACCTGATTCTTGTCCCCTGTCTTTCATTGCCGTAGGAAACCTGACTGGAAGGGACGTAATCTCCACAAGGCCCATTTGACCATGGGAGTCGTAGAGACCATCGTGCCGACGGCTTCCAGGCACTGGGAGGCTTTTAGGCGTGTGGCGCATAGAGCCCGAGAAATTCTGTCTCGAACAACCGGTATTTTCTGTAGTGGAAGGGAGATGGTGCTTTTCACGGTGTCAAACTGAGCTCCTAGATATAATAGGCGTTGAGCTGGGTTTAAATGACTTTTTGCTAAGTTCAGGAGCCACCCGAAGCTGGACAAGGTGGAGATCACTTGTTCCCAGTGGACCAGCAGCTTCTCTTTGCTCTGCGACAGTACTAGGAGGTCGTCGAGGTAATGGTAAAGACGTACCGCCTTTAATCTTATGAGAGCTACTATGGCTAAGAGAACTTTTGAAAAGACCCGGGGGGACGTTGTCAGCCCGAAGTGGAGGCAGATAAACTGAAGATGATCTTGCCCAACATGGAATCGGAGATATTTGTGGAACTCCTCTTCTACTGGGACGTGGAAATAAGCATCCTTCAAGTCAATGGAAATCATCCAATCGCCTGGCTGTATAGCTTGCAGGATGGTCGACAGGGTTTCCATTTTGAATTTCCCATGCTCTATAAATTCATTGAGGTAGGTCAGGTCTATGACTGGGTGCCAAGAGTTGCTCTTTTTTTGAACTAAGAAGAGAGGGGAGTACACCCCCTGGAACCATTCATTTCTCGGGACGTGTACCACTGCTCCCTGAGACTTCAGAAGGTCCACATAGGACAGCAGCACCTGTTTCTGGTCCTCTGACCAAGGAAGAAGAGTGGAGACAAATCTGGGGGGAGGAGTACTGGAGAAGGTCCATCTGTGACCTGCCGAGACTGTCCTCACCACCCAAAAGTCCGAGATCAAGGCCACCCAGACATGTTGGAAGAGGCGCAGACGTTCCCCCATCCGACCCACCTGGGCGGGCGCAATCTCAAAAAGACTTCGCCTGCTCACGACCGCTGGATGTCTGGCCTTTAACGGACTTGCGAAAGGATGTCTGACCTCTGCTCCAATTTTTTCTGAAGTCCCTGCTGGGTTTGTATGAGCGTGCTTCCCTAGAATGCTCCGGAGAGCATCTTCTGAATTAAGGTTTCTTCCATCCAAGAAGACGCCTGTCCTGGGGGAGAAAGCCTGACTTGCCACCCGTGGCCCATGTTATGGCATCGTCTAACTTGTTGCCAAACAGTGAAGATCCCTCAAAGGGGATTTTACACCAGGCTTGCTTGGAAACCGGGTCAGCAAGCCAAGGACGTAACCATAAAGCCCGTTTGGCCGTGACCGATGACAACATAATCCGTGCCAATAGGCGGATCAAATCGATGGGCGCCTCTCCCAGGAAGATTGCCGCTAGCTTCAGTTCTGCAGCTGCTGAGCTCCCAGCTAGCTCCTCCGAAACCCCCTTAAGGAAGGAATCCACATTCTCCGTCCAGGCCTCCATGGCCTTCGACAGGGCCGCAAGTGCCAGGGCCGGTTTACAGGCCGTGCCGGCCAGCCCATAAATCCTCTTCAAGTCCTGGTCTATCCTTCTTTCAAGACCATCCTTGAAGGACACCGCATCTTCTAGGGAAGCGTAACATGCTTGGCCAGACGCATTATTGCTGCGTCTACAAGAGGAGCATTCTCCAGATGCTTCACCTCCTCCGACTTGAAGGGATATAATCTGGAGGTTTTATTTGACATGGAGGACTTCCTGTCCGTCTTACTCCATTCCTCATCTATAATGTCTTTCAGTTCAGAAAGGAGCGGAAAATTTGAGCGTTCTTTCCCCAGGTGTTTGAAGAATTTTTTCTGTTTGGCTGGAGGGGTAGAGGGGTCCTCCCACTTAGGAGCATCCTTGATTGCTTTTATTAATGGCGACACCATACTAAAGTCAAACCCTCCGATTTCCTCTTCTTCCTGAGGATCATCATCTGAAGAATCAAGAGAGGCCACGTAAGGCTGGGAAGTGCCCGGGTCTTCACAGGTCTCATCAGCCGGGGGGCCAGATAATGTAGTAGATTGACTCAGCGTGTGTGGTGAATCCAACTCTTTCAGGGATTGTTGCACCACGCGTTTAACAAGAGACTCCAAACGCTGGTTCTCCGTCTCTTTTTCCCTGACCGCACGGGCATAGCAACGGTCACATAGTGACTTGCCCTCCGGAACTCGTGTTCCACATCCCCAGCAGGCTCTTCTGAATCTTACCTGAATTTAGACCAGGGCCAGGTATGGGGAAAAGCGCTCCACTCCCACTCACTGCAAGGGAATTCCCATTGTGCAGGAGTTTAGGAGCGGAATTTAAACTCCCCGCCCATGACATCATCGCCCAACCTAGCGCCTGCGCCATAGGGCGGCGACCGTACTGCGCATGTGCGACCACTGGGACCTGCCACTCTGCGCACGCGTGAGCCAAGTCTCAGTCCCAAGGAGACTACAGCGCATGCGCAAGCAGCGAAGACGGCCGCACTCGGAAGTGCCAAGGCGAGCTGGAACGCACAAGCGCTCCAGCCACCATGAGGGGAAAAACGGTCCCAGAGCAACCATATAGGCCTTAACATGAGCCGGGAATCTCTTAAGGGGAAGACAAACCACACAAAAATACAACTGCCATTGAGAAAATACCCATGCTGCCGACCTTGCCAGCCGTTGATGCGTCTATCCATTTTGCATACAGAGGCGACCATCCCTCCACCAAAGGGGTAAACTCCAGCCTCTTAACGCTACTCACCCGCCAGTGGCTGGGCCCTGAGCTGCACCGCATGAGGTATGCCACAATCTTGGATCCGTACGATCGGACGCGAACATCTTGTGTAGGTCCATTGGAGGAGGACAAAAAAGGAACGCAGTAGCTAGTGGTGAGTGCTCATTTATGGGAATGGGGTCCTATAGCATTGGAGAGGAAGCGGGGTTAACCCACACGTAGGCTGCCATGGAGTCTGTCAGGAAAGTTGTCACTAAATGATATATTGCTCACACAGGCCATGAGCATATGTGGAATTGCACCCCAAAATACATTCAGCTGCTTCTCCTGAGTACGGGGATACCACATGTGTGGGACTTTTTGGGAGCTTAGCTGCGTACGGGGCCCCGAAAACCAATCACCGCCTTCAGGATTTCTAAGGGCGTAAATTTTTGCTTTCACTCGTCACTACCTATCACAGTTTTGAAGGCCATAAAATGCCCAGATGGCACAAACCCCCCCAAATGACCCCATTTTGGAAAGTAGTCACCCCAAGCTATTTTCTGAGAGGCATGGTGAGTATTTTGCAGCTCTCATTTGTTTTTGAAAATGAAGAAAGACAAGAAAAACATTTTTTTTTCTTTTTTCAATTTTTAAAACTTTGTGACAAAAAGTGAGGTCTGCAAAATACTCACTATACCTCTCAGCAAATAGCTTGGGGTGTTTACTTTCCAAAATGGGCTCATTTGGCGGGGGGGTTTGAACTGTCCTGGCATTTTATGCACAACATTTAGAAGCTTATGTCACACATAACATACTCTTCTAACCACTTGAAGACAAAGCCCTTTCTGACACTATTTGTTTACATGAAAAAATATTTTTTTTGCAAGAAAATTACTTTGAACACCCAAACATTATATATTTTTTTAAAGCAAAGGCCCTATAGATTAAATTTTTTTTTTCACACAGTATTTGCACAGCGATTTTTTTGGGAAAAAAACACACTTTTTTAAATTTTAATGCACTAAAACACACTATATTGCCCAAATGTTTGATGACATAAAAAAGATGATCTTAGGCCGAGTATATGGATACCAAACATGACATGCTTTAAAATTGCGCACAAACGTGCAGTGGCGACAAACTACCGTATTTATCGGCGTATAACACGCAGCGGCGTATAACACGCACCCCAATTTAGGAGGTAATTTTAAGGGAAAAAAACTTTTAGGAGGGAAGTTGAAGGGAAAAAAACTTACATTTAAATGCCCATCATTGCAGCCTTCTCAGTGCAGCCTTGCCCCAGTGCAGCCATGTCAGTGCAGCCTTGTCAGTGCAGCCTTGTCAGTGCAGCCTTCCCCAGTGCAGCCTTGTCAGTGCAGCCTTCCCCAGTGCAGCCTTGTCAGTACAGCCTTGTCAGTGCAGCCTTCCCCAGTGCAGCCTTCCCCAGTGCAGTCTTGTCAGTGCAGCCTTGTCAGTGCAGCCTTCCCCAGTGCAGCCTTGTCAGTGCAGCCTTGTCAGTGCAGCCTTCCCCAGTGCAGCCTTCCCCAGTGCAGCCTTCCCCAGTGCAGCCTTGTCAGTGCAGCCTTCCCCAGTGCAGCCTTCCCCAGTGCAGCCTTCCCCAGTGCAGCCTTGCCCCAGTGCAGCCATGTCAGTGCAGCCTTGTCAGTGCAGCCTTCCCCAGTGCAGCCTTGTCAGTGCAGCCTTCCCCAGTGCAGCCTTGTCAGTACAGCCTTGTCAGTGCAGCCTTGCTCCAGTGCAGCCTTCAAACCTCTATCCCAGCTAACCTGGGCTTCAAAATCGCCGACCGCGATTTGAAAATGGCGCCGCCGGCGCCGAAATACACAGAGCCGGTCCTCTGCTCTTCCAGGCGGCTCTCGTTCACTTTCGGCTCCACTCGTAGTCCCGAGCGGAGCAATCGAACCTAGCCGAGTAGGTTCGGATAGCTCCGCTCGGGACTACGAGTGGAGCCGAAAGTGAACAAGAGCCACCGGAAAGAGCCGAGGACCGGCTCTGTGTATTTCGGCGCTGGCGGTGCCATTTTCAAATCGCAGTAGGCGATTTTGAAGAATTGACAGCTCGGGATCGCAGGGGATCGGCGTATAACACGCACCTGCGATTTGCCCCTGATTTTCAGGGGAAAAAAGTGTGTGTTATACGCCGATAAATACGGTATATACATTTTTGAAAGGCTTTAAAAGACTTTACAGGTTACCACTTTAGATTTACAGAGGAGGTCTACTGCTAAAATTACTGCCCTCGATCTGACCTTCGCGGTGATACCTCACATGCATGGTGCAATTGCTGTGTACATTTGACGCCAGACCAACGCTTGTGTTCGCTTTTGCACGAGAGCAGGGGGGATAGGGGTGCTTTTTTTTTTTATTATTATTTTTTTTGCTTTTTCTTATTTTTAAACTGTTCCTTTCATTTTTTTTATCATTTTTATTGTTATGCCAGGGAATGTAAATATCCCCTATGATAGCAATAGGTAGTGACAGGTACTCTTTTAAAAAAAAAATGGGGTCTATTAGACCCTAGATCTCTCCTTTGCCCTCAAAGCATCTGACCACACCAAGATCGGTGTGATAAAATGCTTTCCCAGTTTCCCAATGGCGCTGTTTACATCCGGTGAAGTCATGAAATGCTCATAGCTTCCGGTTTCTTAGGCCATAGAGATGATTGGAGCCATTCTGGTCTCTGATCAGCTCTATGGTCAGCTGGCCGAATCACCGGCTACATTCTCAGGTTCCCTGTTGGGAGAGCCAGAGAAAAACATGAAAGACGTGGGGGGGGACATTCCCTCCCACTGCTTGTAAAAGCAGTCTAGAGGCTAATTAGCCCCTAGGATTGCTTTTATATGAAAGCCGACCACTGGCTGAAAAGAATGATACCAAGATGATACCTAAACCTGCAGGCATCATTCTGGTATAACCACTCAAAGTCGTGAATGGCATACCTGAAAACAAAAAAATGGTTAACAATAAAACACAGTAAACAGTAAAGTATAAAAAATTACATTTCTGAAAAGTAAACATGATAAAACATAACAATAAAACATTGCAGAATAGAATACAGTAAAAAAGAGCAGAACAATAGAGAGAGAATAGAGCGAGAGAGAACAATAAAATGACAACTATTATTGTTTTTTTATTTTATTTTTTTTTTTGTTTGTTTTTTTTGTAACTTTTATAACTGTAACCGGTTCTAGGTTCGGGTCTCTCAAAATGCGATGGCATCTTGGGAGACCCTGTGAAAGTGTGCCTAGTCTGTGCAGTGCTGTACCCTACGCTAATAACTAGTGCATGGTAGCGTTTAAAACATTCACCAGGATTGTCAGGACAGGAGGGAAAATAATAGCGGGTGTCACGCCTATATCCGCGCTTGCTGCAGACACGACATCTTTTTCAGGGGGGTTCGTCGGGTAGGGGTACTCGGGAGGACATAAAGAAAATGCCTCTCATGCAGCCAACTGCATTTGGTTGGGGATGTGAATGGGGGAAGTACAGGTGCTGCAGAAGTGGTGGGTTCCCAATTAGGATTGGTGAATGCAGCAGGAAGGGCATTATGGGCACGACGGGCCTGTGTTTGTCTTCTTATTGGTGGCAGCTACTGGACACTACTTGTGCTTGCCACCTCACCAGCTTGAACTGCACTTATGGGACTCGTCACGTCACCACGTGTTACTGCAGTGCTGATTTGACTATGACCGGGGTGTACTAGGCCGCTGGTGCTTGCCAGTTCACCAAAACCCTACCAAAAAAACTGTTAGCGATCGCAGGGATCAGGCCTGACTCTGCGAACGCTGCAGTTATGCATTTAGTGTTTTGTAAGTGTCAGTGATCGATCGATACTGCACTTGGGTGGGCTGGGCTGGGCGGAGGGGCAAAACGCAGGTGCTAGCAGGTATCTGGGCTGATCCCGCTAACACTGCGTTTTTGGGAACCCTAAACTGCTGGGGACGCTAGTATAGATCTGATCGGATCAGATATTGATCCGTTCAGATACTATACCACTAAGGGAGGTGTACAGTGCGTGCGTGGGTGTTAGTGGTACTACCGCTAACCTGACGCTTCCTGGAGCTGGTGCTTACCAGTTCACCAAAATGCTACCAAAAAACTGTTAGCGATAGCAGGGATCAGGCCTGACTCTGCGAACGCTGCAGTTATGCATTTAGTGTTTTGTAAGTGACAGTGATCGATCGATGCTGCACTTGGGTGGGCTGGGCTGGGCTGGGCCGGGCGGAGGGGCAAAACGCAGGTGCTGCTACACAGATACTATACCACTAAGGGAGGAATATGCTGCGTGCGTGGGTGTTAGCTGTACTGGCGCTAACCTGACGCTGCCAGGGGCGATGCATATCAGCGCCGGGCGATCAGGGGGCTAAACCTTTAATCAGTAATAAACGGCGGGTGCCCTGACACTATAAAAATTAAACTAACTAACCAGCGTCACTCGTAACAGTTATACGGTGATCACTGGTAAAAGAGTTAACTAGGGGGCAATCAAGGGGTTAAAACCTTTATTAGATAGTATATGGGGGTCCCCGACGCTATAAAACACTGACGGCGAACCTAAATATTTACCTCCCTTACTAGTGTCACCATTGACACTAATACAGCGATCAGAAAAATGATCGCTTAGTGACACTGGCGATGGAGGGTGATCAAGGGGTTAAAACTTTATTTGGTGGGGGTTAGGGGGGTACCCTAGACCTAAAGGGGGCTAACACTAACTGCCCTACCACACTAACTGTCACAAACTGACACCAATGCAGTAATCAGAAAAAAAAAACTGCTTTGTGTCAGTGTGACGGGGGGGTGATTAGGGGGTGATCGGGGGGTAATCGGGGGGTGATGGAGGGGTGTAAAGTATGCCTGGCATGTTCTACTGTGTGTGTGTGTTTGTGTAACTCACTCGGATGTCTTCTTTCCTCGGCGCCGGAACAGAGAATACAGAGCCGAGGAGAGATGACATCACTTCCTCTGCCTCTGTGTACTATACAGAGGCAGGGGGAGATTCTCATTGGCTGGGAGCGATCGCGAGGGGGGGAGCCACGAATGGATGGCCTCCCCTTCATCTCTGAACGCTCCCAGACAGAAGCCGACCGCCTCGTACCAGGTACGTGATTTTGCCTGCCCGTGCCATTCTGCCGCAGTATATCTGCGTTAGGCGGTCGGCAAGTGATTAAGGATGCATGCACTGTCCTGTCACCATTTTTTTTTTTTTCCAAAGATTTTATTGAATTTTTCATAATAACAAAGGCATGAATACCAGTGTTACAAAGTTACATACAATAGGAATCAAAATCTTACAACACAGCAGAAATATAAATGACAAGTACATTGCAAGTATTCATTTTAATAACTTTTGTATTTATAATGCTCTAAAAATAAACATTTGCGTGCCGATGGACAACTGTAGTTGTATAGGGGGAAGGCTATTAACGGGCAAAAACCCATTATCTCTAAAGCCTCTATGAAGCTAGGGACATCATGTATGCTTATGAACCAATGGCGCAGTACATGTCATATAGAGACAAACCTTCACTGGCTACCCCAATGCCCGCACACCCCTATAGGGAACTATCTGTGTATGTGCGGGGGCCAAAGAGATGTATAAAGTATTTAGCTTACATGTTCGTTTGTGGTCATATAATGGCCCCTACATAAGGGATTACTTCCTCGGTCTGGGTAGTTACCAATATAATTTTGGCAGGTCGCGATGGTGTGATACACCTTGCAGGATGGGTGGCAAGGTCTTCGGACCTGGTGTCTCAATATGGTGTATCTAGGTAGTGGAAGGTGTTAGGTAGGGTGAGCTAGAATGGGGGTAATGGGGTGGGGGATGACGGACTGTCTGTGCGGTATAGTTGGCTGCTAATTATCCTTCTGTTTGTGAGAGTTCAAGTGTTAATTAGGGGGGGTTGCCAGCGCTCATGGAATGTCTATAATGCGTCCAATGGACAACTGTAGTTGTATAGGGGGAAGGCTATTAATGGGCAAAAACCCATTATCTCTAAAGCCTCTATGAAGCTAGGGACATCATGTATGCTTTTGAACCAATGGCGCAGTACATGTCATATAGAGACAAACCTTCACTGGCTACCCCAATGCCCGCACACCCCTATAGGGAACTATCTGTGTATGTGCGGGGGCCAAAGAGATGTATAAAGTATTTAGCTTACATGTTCGTTTGTGGTCATATAATGGCCCCTACATAAGGGATTACTTCCTCGGTCTGGGTAGTTACCAATATAATTTTGGCAGGTCGCGATGGTGTGATACACCTTGCAGGATGGGTGGCAAGGTCTTCGGACCTGGTGTCTCAATATGGTGTATCTAGGTAGTGGAAGGTGTTAGGTAGGGTGAGCTAGAATGGGGGTAATGGGGTGGGGGACGACGGACTGTCTGTGCGGTATAGTTGGCTGCTAATTATCCTTCTGTTTGTGAGAGTTCAAGTGTTAATTAGGGGGGGTTGCCAGCGCTCATGGAATGTCTATAATGCGTCCAACAGGCCCACGTGGTTTGAAATTTAGTGGGGTTATCTTTGGCTTGGTGGATACGTTTTTCCATCTCGGCTATTTTTTTTACGCGGTTAATCCATTCGGCAACCGTAGGTGTGTTAATGGTTCTCCAATGAACCGGTATACATTGGGTGGCAGCATTGATCAGGTGTAGTGTGAGAGATTTTTTATAAGATGATAGTGGTAGGCATGTGTGGTGAAGTAAGTATTGTGCTGGGGTGAAGTCTGGGATATAGGTTGTGATTTTAATGATCATTTCATGGATTTCCTTCTAGAAAGGTTGTATTAGCGGGCACTCCCACCAAATGTGGAGTAAGGAGCTGTGGGCGGTGTTGCATCTCCAGCAGAGCGAGGGGATGCGCGGAAAGTATTTGTGTATCTTATCAGGTGTTCTATGCCATCTGGAATAGAGTTTATACCTGTTTTCTTGTGCAGAAATGTTGATGGACCCTTTGTGTGTGTATTCAAAAATGCGTTCCCATTCTTCTTTGGATATGACTGTGGCTAGTTCAGTCTCCCACTGTCGGTTTATCTTGGAGTTTGGGTTGTTGTCAGTAAAAAGTAATGAGTATATTTCTGAGATTAGGTGTCTCTGGGGTTCCGAGCTGTTGCATATATGTTTGAAGGGGGTGAGGTCCCTACACCATTGGGCGAGTGGTTGTGTGTTTTGAAGAAAGTGTCTGATCTGGAGATATTTAAAAAAGGGTAAGTTAAGCTCCGGGAGAGCTGCGGAGATTGCCGAGTAAGACAGGAGCGCCCCATTTTGAAAGAACTAATCAGTGTTGTACAGGGGGGGTCCCTTGGGCTATGTGCAAGAAGACCAGGCTGGAACTCAGGGTTTTGGGTCAGCGGTGTCATGGGCCCTGGAGAAGGAATCATATTGAGAGTTTTGCAGGCCGATCCAAAGTTAAGCAAAGTGGGGCCTATTAACGGGTGGGTGGAATATTCTTTTGGTATCGACTTCTGGGTGAACCAAGAAAGGTGGGCGACCGTTATCTGAACAAAGGCATTTTCGATTTGTATTCAGTCTTTGGTGTGCGTGTGTACATGCCAGTCAACAATTCTCGTGAGCTGGCTCGCCCAGTAGTATTTGTGAATATCTGGGAGGCCTATCCCACCTTTCGGTTTAGAGAGTGTCATTCTATTCCAGCTTAGTCTAGGGGTGTTTGAGGACCATATTTGGGTTCTGCACATTCTCCTGTATGGTGTGAAGAAAGAAGGGGGGAGTTTGATGGGGATGGCTTGTATGAGGTAGAGTAATCTGGGGAGGACATTCATCTTCAAGATGGCAGCTCTGCCAAACCACGAGAAGGGGCCTTTGTGCCAGTTTTGTAGGTCTCCCTGGATTTTCTGCAGGGTTGGCAAGAAGTTTATGGCATATAGTTCAGCCAGTTTGGTAGGGAGTTTAGTGCCCAGGTTTGTTAGTGCCTGCAGTTTCCAGCTAAAGGGGAAGTTGTGTTGGCATTGGGATACTAAGGTATTCGGGAGTGTGATATTGAGGGCTTTTGATTTGTCAAAGTTGATCTGTAGGTTGGAGAGTTGTTTAAACAGGGCAAAGTCTTTAAAAAGGTTTGGAATAGTAGTAATGGGGTCTGAGAGGAATAGTAGGATATCGTCCGCGTATGCAGCGAGTTTGTATTGTTTGTGTTTAATATGAATCCCTTTTATATCAGGGTTCTCCCGTATTCTGCGAAGGAGGGGTTCCATGGTTAATACAAAGATAAGTGGAGAGAGTGGGCAACTCTGGCGTGTACCATTGGCTATGGAGAAGGCGTCCGACAGTCGGCCATTGACTCTGATTCTGGCAGTAGGGGACGAGTATAGGGCAAGTATCATTTGGAGCAAGCGTGTGGGAAGACCCAGACTTTTTAGTATGTAGTCCCAGGCCACCCTGTCGAACGCCTTCTCCGCATCCAAGGATAAAAAGAATTCCTGGGAAGAAGTTGTCGTTAGCCAATGGTGCATGTTTATGGCTTTTATGGTGTTATCCCTGGCTGTCCTACTAGGGATAAAACCGACTTGATCAACAGAGACCAATCCGGGAAGGAAGGGAAGTAACCGGTTTGTCAGTATTTTGGCATACAGTTTTACGTCTACGTTGAGTAGGGATATAGAATGATAGTTAGATACTAACGCGGTGCCTTTGCCTGGCTTGGGGATCAGTGTGATGTGGGTCTCTAGGATGTCTTTATTGGGGAGGGGGGAGGAGGCTAGGTTATTAAATGCTGTGACAAAGTTGGGGATAAGAATGTCAGAGAAAGATTTGTAATAGTTGACTGTCAATCCATCAGGGCCTGGGCTTTTTCCTGTCTTTAGTTGTTTTAGTGCGGTCAGGGTTTCTTCAGTCAAAATTGGAAGGTCTAGGTCTAACGCCTCTTCCTCTGTAAGAGGAGGGGGGTATAGCTAGATAGGAAGTCATTTATAGTCTTGTTCCGATCAAATAAAGGGTCGGTAGATTTTGATGTAGGTAGGTTGTACAGTTAAGAGAAGTAGCAGACAAATTGGTCTGTTATGGCTTCTGGAGTGACTAGGGCGTCGCCCGATGGGGTCCTAATGGTGTAGATGGTGCGTGCCGCTTTTTTAATTTGTAGGGCTTTAGCCAATAATTTGCCCGCTTTATTGCCGAATTCATAAAATAGTTTATGATTAAGTGTATATTTGCGTTTCAGTGTTTTTTGTAATTCTTCCAACAGCTCTTCCCTTGCTTTCTTTTTTTTTTTTTTCTAATCACATTGGTGACCTTTAATATTAAACATTTGATATGATAATTATTATAGCCATATCCCATCTGAAATACAATACTGCTTCTTTAGGGGATTCTAGTATATGATTGTGTATTGCTTGCGGATATTAGCTGTCTTATTTCCTCCATTGTAAATGCTATGTCGGGTTCTATTCTACTGTGAATCCAGCTTATAAATCCAGCCACAAGGTACAGAACTTCGCCAATCCAACCAAAGACTAAGCCAAATTTGATGCGCACAAAATAGGAGATACTGGTAAGGATGACTGTTGCAGGGATCATTCCACACACTGCTGAAAAGCCTGTCAAGAACGTTGCTCTCGCTTTCAAGTATTTCAGATACTTCACACCTTTCACCAGTGCCAGGATGCCTCCAATATTGGTAGAAGCTTCGAACAAAAGGGCAATCACAAGAAGGATCTTGGAATATACAATGGTACTGTCAAAAGATGATATTGTCCTTAGCTTACAATGGAGAATACATGTGCCCTGCTACATGTGGCTTGTTAACTGCCCTCTTCCCTTGCTTTCAAAAGATCAGCATAGCATTTGGTGGCTAGTGAAAGTTTGTGTTTGTGTTCCAGGGAACGTATCCGCATGGACAGTTCCTCGATGCGGGCTTTCCTTAGTTTGTTTCTTCTGGCAGCTATGGATATAAGTTCGCCTCTTATTACACATTTATGTGCAGCCCAGGTGACAGTGGGTGATGTGTCCTCTGAAATATTTTCCACAAAGTATTGGGAAAGGCATTTAGAGATGTTGTGTGTGTTTTCCAGGTCCATCAGAAGGGAGTCATCCAGACGCCAGATAGCTGATGACTTTGACACTCAACGGGAGTGTCAAAGTCATAGTTATTGGATGGTGGTCTGACAATAGCATTGGTCCGATTGACGCCCAAGTAAGGAAGGTTAGGTCGTTTTGGGAGAGGAAGAAGTGGTCTAGTCTGGAATATTTGTTGTGTGGTGGGAAGAAGAAAGTGAAGCCTTTTACATTCGGGTGTAGCGTGCGCCAAGTATCGTGATGGGTTAAGTTGCTGAGTTAGGTTTTTATTGCGCGAAGGGCTCTGTAAGTCATATACGAGGTCCCGTTAGAGGTATCTTGGGAGGGTGTCAGGGGAACATTAAAATCTCCTCCCACAATAAGAGTACCCGACTGGAAAGCTGTGAGTTGTTGTAAAGTCTTACTGAAGAAAGGCACTTGTTGAGAGTTTGGGGCATAGAGGTTCGCAATGGTGATCGGTCTATTTTGAAATGTTCCTTTGAGAAAGAGAAATCTACCTTGACTATCACTTTGTACGTCAGTTATCTGGATAGGGCAATTTTTTGAGATTAGGATAGATACCCCTTTAGCTTTAGCAATATCGTTGGCAGCGTGGTATACCGTTGGAAAGTTATGGTTGTGGAGTTTAGGTATATTGTCGGATCTGAAGTGAGTTTCCTGTATCAGGGCGATGTGTGCTTTGGTCTTCTGGAGTGTATAAAGTAGTTGCGATCTTTTCTCAGGTGTATTGAGCCCTCGGATATTTAGTGAGTATAGTTTAAGTTTCAAGGGAGAGGGAGCAGATTTTGGACTTGTTAAGGAAGGGTCGGTGTTGTCCGCCATAGTGGGGGGGGGGGGGATGGTGGGGTAAGTGTATCAGAGAGATAGGTGTAGCCTAATGGAGTACGAAGAGAGTCCGTTAATTACTGCCTTTAGAGGGAGATCACTGAGGGGAGATGGACTCGTCTAACCTCCTCAAATTGGGGGTCAGATCCGGGAAGTACAGAGCGCAGGTGGTGCGTGCACACCTGTCGGAATGCCCGTACCGCGGTATGCTGCTGTTTGGGGGTTGACCCAGACTACACTACAAAGAGTGTTCAGTGACTGGTTAGATGGCCCGTCGCCACAGGGAGTTCAGTTGAGTAAGGAGGAGGTATCACTCACTATAGTTTGATGCAATAGGGAGTGCTTATTGTGTTACTCTGTAGACGGAAGGGGGAGGTATGTAGAATGCATATTATTTCCAGGTAGGGTATCAGCTCAGTAATATTGACAGTTTGTCAATTCTGTGGTATTGTAATAGTGTACATTCCTGCGATAAGGTCCCCACTGGATTTGCAATGGGGAGTCCATGTCAGGGGTTAAGAGACATAACAGAGGTTGAAGACTCATTATCTATGGTGAAGATATGAATCTTTGTACACTGTACATGTTATTATAACTCGCATGGAACTAGTGAAATGATGATCTGTTATAAAATTAACCATAAGTATTACACCTTAGTTAAGTATGTCTGATACCTACTAGAAAAGTCTTTTTATCAGATGAGTAGAGTTCAGTGACTTGCTTGTAGAACTCAGCAGCCCATTTAATCTGTGCTTAGCAGCATCTGGAGGGAGACGTGTATACAGAGTCATGTGGTCGCACAGCAATTTTCGGGGAGGCATTCATCACTGGTCTGTGAGAAGAAGGGAGGCATCAGTGTCCGGTTGAGAGTGCAGGATGACAGCGCTGCTAAGATGATGGTCACTTATCTGTGTAGGAAGTAGCGTCTGGGGGGAGTCCTTGTGGATCAGAAATACAGTGCCATCATTGAATTAATGTGGTCAATTCCAGCAGTATTTCGGAGTTGTAGGGACAGAGATCCAGCATAAGTGAGTGTCGTATAGCTCTCAGTTGTGGTTGGTGTGCAGCTTTCAAAGTGTCCGGTCATTCATTGCCAGATTCGGAGCAGGAAGTGATCTGTGGTGTGTTCTTCTCCAATCGGGCGCTGCTTGGATGCTGCAGTGTGTTATGGGAGTTGTAGTATTGGCCTGTATGCACAGGTTCTGAGAGCTCCAGGCGTTAGAAAGTTTTTCACTAGGTGTAGTGAACTGTACTTTGAACAAAATAACACACTGGCAGCGTGTACTGGCACCATTTAGTTTGCTGTGAAAAAACTATGATAGGAGAAGACATAGAGCAAAGAGCCGTCACAAGACTGAAAAACTGTCAAACTATATAGGGTGTAAACCAGAGGATAAGAAAGAACTTGGCAAAGTCATATTTTAGGTAACTGTAGCAGACTATGACTGTGTGTGGAGAGGTATGCGACTGGGGATTAGCGATCCCTCCGGGCTCTACTGGAGCTGGGTGGAGTGGTGGGACTCAGGTCTCTTTGCGGGTAACGGGACTCTGTGTGATGCCTGAATCCTGAGGGGGACCGTCTCCTACGGTACCTGGTGTCTTGAGCTTCCATCGGTTCCTCTTGTTGTTTCTCCATCCTGCTAACGGTGTGACGGAAGTTAGCATACCAGTTAGGGACTTCTACAAGCTGAAGAGAGGGAGATCTTCTGGTACTTTGAGGAGTGCTGTGTGACCTTGTATGTTGGCAGATAGACAGAAAGGAAACTTCCATTTGTAGTGTATTCCTTTACTTTTCAGGATGTCCAGCAGGGGCTTCAGATCTCTGCGATGCTGCAGAGTGATGCCTGAGAGATCCTGGTATATCTGGATGTTTGTTGATTCGTATGTGAGGTAGGGTCTGCTTCTCGCCTGACGTAGAATTTCCTCTTTAAGCTTGTAATCTATCAGGCAACAGACTATATCTCTGGGGGGGTCTGTGTTTCTGCCCCTAGGTCTCAAGGCTCAGTGGATTCGCTCCTTGTCTATGGCAGATTGAGGTGGTCTGTGCAACAAATCATTAAAAAGTTTAGTTACTGCCGTGGGAATCTGATCTCCTTCAATGGATTCTGGCATACCTCTGATCCGCAGGGTATGTCATCTTCCTCTATTGTCTAGGTCCTCCATATGGCACTGTATATCCCTTAGCTGGAGAGTGTGGGAGTCTATCTTTCTTGTGGCCCAGCGGATGACTATATCTTGTCTCTCCGTCACTCTTTCTACCACATGCACTCTGTCTGCCAAGGCATGTATGTCCAAACATGGCCGCCGAGAGAGTATCTTTTATATCTGCGGCAATGGTTCGCAGGTCCTGGATACTCAGGTGGGATTGAGAAGGGATATCCATCCCTGTATGGTTAGTTGTGGCTGGCTGGGCAGGGGCAGGAGGTGCGCCTGACAGTGGAGATCCAGTCAGAGGCGAAGAGGGTGCCTGCGATTGTCCCTGTGAGTTACTGTGGCGGGAAGGCGCCATATTATCTCTGTGGGCTTGGAACATCTCCGGTATATTCTGGCTGAGGTTTCCATTCTGCACGCGGGGAGAGCGGGATCGGGATGCCGACGCTTGTCTGGAAGCGGTTCCAATGTCGCATGTGAGGTTCAGGGAGATAATACCTCCGTTAGCTGGGAGAATGTCCTGTGGCGACGGGAGCTCTGGAATCAAGCATCCATCTTCGAGCAGGGTCAAGCCACGCCCCGTCCTGTAACCATTTGAGGAGGCCGCAAGGATGGTGAGCAGCACAATGCATGCATCAGTGACCGTGTCCCTCTAGTCTTCCTGCTGGAGCACACGCTTCCTGGCATCATGGACAAGGCACTTTTTAAAGAGTGATTCACTGTGGAGGATTAACCTTCAGGTGACGGCAGTGTTTTTTCACCTATTTATTGCACACTCACCTGGGAAGACTGAGCCATTGAGGAGGAGAACTCTTCAGGTGACGGGCAGCGCCCCCCACCCCTATATTCATATAATTAAAAAAAAAAAAAGGATTTTGAAAGCACAGTTTATCCAACCACTTTAGGAGATTTCATAACAGAGACCCCTCAAAATTAACCTTTAGTGGTATAGACAGAGCAGAAAGACACTGGAGAGGCACCAATATGAAAAAAGCCATTTACAGTCAATGGCACCTGCAGGGTTGAACATAGATTTAGATATTAATTGTTTTATTACTGATTATTAGTTATATGAATTTTATACATTCATTTTATATATGAATTTTTATACACATGTATGTTTTTCTAATATTTGATCATTTTGATGTGCATTATATAAGCAAATTTAATAACAAAATATATCAATTATAATTTATGTATACAGTTAAATCTTAATTTCTTTTTATAAACTGCAGCATATGTATGTATTGTTTGAAATGTATTGCAGCGTACTTATATGCTGTGGTCTCTAATTTTGTGGACTGCAGCACATGGGTATATTATTCAAACCTCTAAACAAACTTCCCAGTAAGTGGCACTCATATAACAAGCATCTACATTATAATTCATGTGTCACCAGGAATCTGATCTAACACGTGGGAGTGCCAAGATGGCAACCGTGATGTAGAGTAGATCATATAAGGAGTACCAATGTGGCGCCAATACAGTTTCCTATTTATACAGGAAGCAGGAGGGGTCTATGCGAGTGCCAATATGGTGGCCGCTATACTTCCTGTGTGCGCAAGTAGGTGATCACAGGGAGTATAAGCATGGTGGTTGATGTGGCTTCCTGTGTATGAGAGAGGCCAACATATGAGAGTACTAAGATGGAGACCACAACACTTCCTGAGATAACAGGAAATGGAATTTTAAACATTGTAGGCTGCGAGAGTAGTAAGAGGGTTGGGTGTAGTGGGTGGGACTTAGCAAATAAATACAGCCAGTCACGGGCCCCCCTCGCTTCTGAAGACACCCAGTGGGAGGGGAGAAACATGTCAAGCAGGGACAATACACACAAGGTTCAGTGATGGCTGGCAGCACACCAAGGCAGCGATTTTTGTCTGTATTCTTTTGACGTAAGTTCATTTCTTTGTGATTTTAACAAATAAATTATAGCAATATTACACGTGCATCTCTCTTCTTTGGCACATGCATTGTCCATATTACTGCAATGGAGAATATTAATGGAATAATAAACAGGAGACATCTTGACTTATTGTGGAATCTTTTATAACCAATGGTGTAAGAAGACATCTTGATCATTGTTGGATAAAGATCTTGCGTGTTTATAACTTATCGCTGGTGAGTGGGGACCCAGGAGGCTAGCACAGAGTGGCAGTCGAACCCTCACAAACAATAGTCTACACATGTATTTTGTATTGAAAGGACCTGATACAGTTTTGCAATTTATTGCACATTTTGCACTTTATGTATTTAATAGCACTATATTTTATGGCTTATTGATTATTAAGAATATTTATTTGGAGCAGCGATGAGTTTCTGACAATGTCATCCTTAGTGACGCAGAGGACTTAGTATCTCATGCCTGTTCAAACTTATGCTGCATAGGCTTCCTGATTCTGCAAAGCCTGCGAAAGGACCTGAGGATTCGTGGTATCAAGGAGAGGGATCATTACTGGCTGTCAACCCTTCTTGATCCACGTTACAAGGGTAAAGTTGCAGAGCTCATCCTGCCTTCACAGAGGGAGCAGAGGATGAAACATCTTCAGAACGTCTTGAAGAAAAATTTGTGTAATTCCTTTCCAGAACCTGGGAGGTTACTATTTCCTGGACAATGTGTTTCTGAGGCTTCGTTCAGTCAGAGGAAGAGCGGCGGAGAAGGTGGCCAGCTGACCGATGCCTTTAAACAATTCTTTAGTCCTCAGCACCCAGGGCTGTTAGGTTTAAGCAACCATCGGCAGCGTCTGCATTATATGGTTCAGGAATATCTAGGGGCAAGAGCAGACTTGAAGAACATCCACTGGGTTACTGGGTCTTGAGGATGGACCACTGACCAGAACTTGCTCAATAGGGATGAGCTTCGAGTTCGAGTCGAACTCATGTTCTACTCGAACATTGGCTGTTCGCAAGTTCGCCGAACAGCGAACAATTTGGGGTGTTCGCGGCAAATTCGAATGCCGCGGAACACCCTTTAAAAGTCTATGGGAGAAATCAAAAGTGCTAATTTTAAAGGCTTATATGCAAGTTATTGTCATAAAAAGTGTTTGGGGACCCGGGTCCTGCCCCAGGGGACATGGATCAATGCAAAAAAAAGTTTTAAAAACGGACGTTTTTTCAGGAGCAGTGATTTTATTAATGCTTAAAGTCAAACAATAAACGTGTAATATCCCTTTAAATTTCGTACCTGGGGGGTGTCTATAGTATGCCTGTAAAGGGGCGCATGTTTCCTGTGTTTAGAACAGTCTGACAGCAAAATGACATTTGGAAGGAAAAAACTCATTTAAAACTACCCGCGGCTATTGCATTGCCGACAATACACATAGAAGTTCATTGATAAAAACGGCATGGGAATTCCCCACAGGGGAACCCCGAACCAAAATAAAAAAAAAAAAATGATGTGGGGGTCCCCCTAAATTCCATACAAGGCCCTTCAGGTCTGGTATGGATATTAAGGGGAACCCCAGCCAAAATTTTAAAAAAAAATTGACGTGGGGTTCCCCCTAAATTCCATACCAGACCCTTCAGGTCTGGTATGGATTTTAAGGGGAACCCCGCGCCAAAAAAAAAAAAAAAAAACGGCGTGGGGTCCCCCTAAAAATCCATACCAGACCCTTATCCGAGCATGCAACCTGGCAGGCCGCAGGAAAAGAGGGGGGGACGAGAGTGCGGCCCCCCCCTCCTGAACCGTACCAGGCCACATGCCCTCAACATTGGGAGGGTGCTTTGGGGTAGCCCCCCAAAACACCTTGTCCCCATGTTGATGAGGACAAGGGCCTCATCCTCACAACCGTGGCCGGTGGTTGTGGGGGTCTGCGGGCGGGGGGCTTATCGGAATCTGGAAGCCCCCTTTAACAAGGGGACCCCCAGATCCCGGCCCCCCCCCCTGTGTGAAATGGTAAGGGGGTACTTACCCCTACCATTTCACTAAAAAACTGTCAAAAATGTTAAAAATGACAAGAGACAGTTTTTGACAATTCCTTTATTTAAATGCTTCTTCTTTCTTCCTTCATCTTCTTCTTCTTCTGGTTCTTCTGGCTCTTCTGGTTCTTCCTCCGGCGTTCTCGTCCAGCATCTTCTCCGCGGCATCTTTTATCTTCTTCTCCTCGGGCCGCTCCACACCCATGGCATGAGGGGAGGCTCCCGCTCTTCTCTTCACCTTCTTCTCTTCTTCATCTTCTTCTTCATCTTCTTCTTCATCTTCTTCTTCTTCTTCTCTTCTTCATGTCTTCTCCGGGCCGCTCCGCAGCCATGCTGTGGCATGGAGGGAGGCTCCCGCTGTGTGACGGCGTCTCTTCGTCTGACGGTTCTTAAATAACGGGGGGCGGGGCCACCCGGTGACCCCGCCCCCCTCTGACGCACGGTGACTTGACGGGACTTCCCTGTGACGTCACGGGGAATGCCACAGGGAAGTCCCGTCATGTCACCGTGCGTCAGAGGGGGGCGGGGTCACCGGGTGGCCCCGCCCCCCGTTATTTAAGAACCGTCAGACGAAGAGACGCCGTCACACAGCGGGAGCCTCCCTCCATGCCACAGCATGGCTGCGGAGCGGCCCGGAGAAGACATGAAGAAGAGAAGAAGAAGAAGAAGATGAAGAAGAAGATGAAGAAGAAGATGAAGAAGAGAAGAAGATGAAGAGAAGAGTGGGAGCCTCGCCTCATGCCATGGGTGCGGAGTGGCCCGAGGAGAAGAAGATAGAAGACGCCGCGGAGAAGATGCTGGACGAGAACGCCGGAGGAAGAACCAGAAGAGCCAGAAGAACCAGAAGAAGAAGAAGATGAAGGAAGAAAGAAGAAGCATTTAAATAAAGGAATTGTCAAAAACTGTCTCTTGTCATTTTTAACATTTTTGACAGTTTTTTAGTGAAATGGTAGGGGTAAGTACCCCCTTACCATTTCACACAGGGGGGGGGGGCCGGGATCTGTTGGTCCCCTTGTTAAAGGGGGCTTCCAGATTCCGATAAGCCCCCCACCCGCAGACCCCCACAACCACCGGCCACGGTTGTGAGGATGAGGCCCTTGTCCTCATCAACATGGGGACAAGGTGTTTTGGGGGGCTACCCCAAAGCACCCTCCCAATGTTGAGGGCATGTGGCCTGGTACGGTTCAGGAGGGGGGGGGGGCCGCACTCTCATCCCCCCCTCTTTTCCTGCGGCCTGCCAGGTTGCGTGCTCGGATAAGGGTCTGGTATGGATTTTTAGGGGGACCCCACGCCGTTTTTTTTTTTTTTTTTGGCGCGGGGTTCCCCTTAAAATCCATACCAGACCTGAAGGGTCTGGTATGGAATTTAGGGGGAACCCCACGTCAATTTTTTTTTTTAATTTTGGCTGGGGTTCCCCTTAATATCCATACCAGACCTGAAGGGCCTTGTATGGAATTTAGGGGGACTCCCACATCATTTTTTTTTTTTAATTTTGGTTCGGGGTTGCCCTGTGGGGAATTCCCATGCCGTTTTTATCAATGAACTTCTATGTGTATTGTCGGCAATGCAATAGCCGCGGTAGTTTTAAATGTGTTTTTTCCTTCAAAATGTCATTTTGCTGTCAGACTGTTCTAAACACGGGAAACATGCGCCCCTTTACAGGCATACTATAGACACCCCCCAGGTATGAAAATTAAAGGGATATTACACTTTTATTGTTTGACTTTAAGCATTATTAAAATCACTGCTCCTGAAAAAACGGCCGTTTTTAAAACTTTTTTTTGCATTGATTCATGTCCCCTGGGGCAGGACCCAGGTCCCCAAACACTTTTATTGACAATAACTTGCATATTAGCCTTTAAAATTAGCACTTTTGATTATTCATGTTCGTGTCCCATAGACTTTAACGGTGTTCGCGTGTTCAAACGAATTTTTTTCCTGTTCGCATGTTCTGGTGCGAACCGAACAGGGGGGTGTTCGGCTCATCCCTATTGCTCAATATGCAATCATGCTACTGGCCTTTTGTATCCAGCATGCTTTCTGAATGGAAATTCAGTGCTGCTGGAGGGTTTGTGATGGATCAAAGAGTGCACCTGTCCACAGACTCCATTCATAGGCTGACATTTATCAAAATAAATCAGTCCTGGATCAGCAGCTATCAAGCCCCTGATGCTGATGTAACTGATTGAATTTGTTGGGATCTGGGATCTCTTGAAGACTTCCTATGCTGCCTATCCTATTCTTGAATTTTGATTATGCTAGCTTCCAACAATATTTTTGGTTTAGGGCACCACCAACACCTAAGGCCCGATTTTTCTGCACCTGTTTGACAGGTGCAGGTAATTTAATTTTTTTTCTATTTTTTAACTCTTGTTGAGGGAAGGAACGGGCCTTGTTCCTGTGCCCAACAAGAGTAACTGTGAGGGGTTACAGTGTTTAGCCATCACCAACACCCAAGGCCCAATTTTTCTGCACCTGTTTGACAGGGACATGTAATTTCATTTTTTTTCTAATTTTTAACAGCAGGGATCGTTCCTGCGCCCAACAAGAGTACCTGTGAGGGGTAACAGTGTTCAGGCTCTAGCAACACCCAAGGCCCAGTTTTTCTGCACCTGTTTGACAGGGGCTTGTAGGTTAAAAAAAAAATCTAATTTTTAACAGAAGGGCCCATTCCTGTGCCCAACAAGAGTAATGCCGTGTATACACAAGCGGACTTTGCGGCAGACGGACTTTCTGAATGAACGGACTTGCCTACACACAATTCACCAAAGTCCGTCGAACTCGTATGTGATGACGTATGACCGGACTAAAACAAGGAAGTTCATAGCCAGTAGCCAATAGCTGCCCTAGCGTGGCTTTTTGTCCGTCGAACTAGCATACAGACGAGCGGACTTTTCAACCGAACTCGATTTCAACGGATTGATTTAAAACATGTTTCAAATCTAAGTCCGTCCAACTTTTGAGAAAACAAAGTCCGCTGGAGCCCACACACGATCGAATTGTCTGACGAAATCCAGTCCGCCGGGCAAAGTCTGCCGTAAAGTCCGCTCGTGTGTACGCGGCATAACTATTAGGGGTTACAGTGTTCAGGCACCACTTGGGATGGGCAAACGGTTTGGGCCAAGCATAAGTTTGGCCTGAACATCGCCCATTCAGGTACTCGCCTAACACCCACATTTTCTGGGCACTTAGTGGGATGTTTGCCCTCCGAGCACACAGTCAATAGGTTGTTAAGGCTTCCCTGCTGAGAGCTAAATTTTAAAAAAATGATTGCACAAAAAAGAATGTAAAACAAATTGGAGAAAAAACAGCGTGTGGGGACCCTTTGGGTCTGGGTTGGATTTTAACCCCTTCCCTACTGGCGCATTGTAAAATGACGCCAGCAGGAACACTCCCTCACTCCTGCAGCCCATCAGAGTACTCGAGTTCCTATCTGCAGCCCATTCCTCATAGATTTTACATTGGGGTGTTATCTTTCCAAAATGGGGTAATTTGGTGGGTAATTTCACTGTCTTGGTGCTCCATGACCTTCAAAAGGTTAATAGGTTGGAATGAAATTAGATGTGTAATTTATGCTCCTAGAACGTCTGATGGTGCTCCCTACATGTTGGGCATCTCAATGTGGCCAGGCTGTGAAAAAGTCTCACACATGTGGTATACTGAGTCAGGAGGAGTATCAGAATGTATTTTGGGGCGTAATTGGAAGTATACATATGCTGAGTGTGAGAAAAATGTCTTCATTTTCCCAATAATTGTGGGAAAAATGTACTACTTCAAAAAAAACTCACTATGCCTATTACTAAATACCTTGGACTGTCTACTTTCCAAAAAGGGGTCATTTGGGGGGGTATTTGTACTGTCCTGGGGTTTCAGGGCCTCAAGAAATGTGATAGGCCATCCAGAGCCGGTACAAGGCAGGGGCAGAAGGGGCAGATGCCCTGGGCGATAGAATTTGCTGAAGGGAGGGGGGCGCCGATGAAGTGCTGGCAGTGTGCTTCATCATAGTAGTACATACACACCAGCCGGCGCTGCTAATAGCTGTACTGTAACTATGTGCCGAGTGCACTCCTGCACCCGGCACAAGCCTAGACAGACCGCACCAGCCCAATCCCTGTCAGCGCTTCTCTCCCCCTATGAAGGCGATTCGTAGTCCCGTCCCGGCGGCATGACGTCACTGACGGCCGGAGGAGGGATGGGAGGAGATAGAGAGCTGCTGCAGAAGCTGCAACCTAGAGAAGCCACCGAGGAGGAACCAACAAAGTGTGTATATCACACAACGGACACAAGACAAGACACAAAAGTAAGCACTAAACAGATAATAACCAATGCAATGCCATCTGCAGATATAATATGCAGCATGGGGGGGGGGTTAATGTACTGCCACTGGTCACTGATGCATCAGTGACCAATGGCAATACATTACCCCCCATGCTGCATATTACAGAAATTAAAAAATAGGTAGCATTGGTAATTAACCTCCCCTCAGCCTCCTCCCCTCCCCCAATCAGATCCAGACCGTTCATTTATTAATCTGCAGCAGAATAATAAATGAACGGTCTGGATCCGATTGGGGGAGGGGAGGAGGCTGAGGGGAGGTTAATTACCAATGCTAGTTTTAATTTTTGTAATATGCAGCATGGGGGGGGGGTAATGTATTGCCATTGGTCACTGATGCATTTGTGACCAGTCACAGTTAATTAACCCCTTTGTGCATTAGTAGCACCAGGCTCTATATTAAAAACCTTAAGCCCCCTTTTACACTGGGGCTGTAAAACAGCGCTATTTTTAGCGCCGCTTTACCATTGTTACACACCACTCCTTCACTGCTTCAAAGATGCTGCTAGCAGGACTTTTTTTACCATCCTGCCAGCGCACCGCTCCGGTGTGAAAGCCCTCAGGGCTTTCACATTGGAGACACAATAGCGGCTCTCACAATAGCGGCTCTTTCAGGGCGCTTTGCAGGTGCTGTTTTTAGCGCTGTAGCGCCTGCAAAGTGCCCCAAGGTGAAAGGGGTATAAGTGTAAACATCTAAAATAAAAGTTTTTGTCCTCCTATTTACTTCCTCCCCGGGCGCACTTTAGGGGAAAATCTGTGAAAAGTGGGGGTCGGGGGGGGGGGGCGCAGTTTGCCATCTTCGCCCTGGGCACCAAATGGCCTTGTCCCAGCACTGAGGCCATCAGTATATCAGATATGATCAAATTTTTATGATTTGCACCATAGCTTGTAGACTCAAATTCACACAAACTAAATAATATTCACTAATTTGGGTTATTTTTACCAAAGATAGGTAGCAGTATAACTTGGCCCAAATTTATAAACAAAAATTACTTATTTTCAAAATTTTATAACAGATAATAAAAAAGTGTTTTTTTTTTCAAAATTTCCGCTCTTTTTTTACTTATATTGCAAAAAAGAAGAAACCCAGTGGTGATTAAATACCACCAAAAGAAAAATATATTTGTGTGAAAAAAATATTAAAATTTTCTTTGGGTATAGTGTTGCATTACTGAGTAATTGTCATTCAAAGTGAGAGCACTGAAAGATGAAAATTGGTCTGGGCAGGAAGGGGGTGAAAGTGCCCTGTATTGAAGTGGTTAAGGGGAAAGCTATGACAGAATTAAGAAAAAAATGACTAGAGGTCCCCTCCAAAATCCATACCAGGCTCTTTGGGTCTGGTGTAGATTTTTAGGGGAACTCCACGCCAAAATAAAAAAAACAGCGTGGGGTGCTCCCAAAATCCATACCAGGCCCTTTGGGTCTGGCATAGATTTTAGGGCAACTCCCCGCCATTTTTTTTTTTTTTTAATGGCGTGGGGTCTCCCAAAATCCATACCAGACACTTATCCGAGCATGCACCCTCTTGAACCATACCAGGCCGCTTGCCCTCAACATGGGGAGGGTGCCATGTTGATGGGGACCAGTCCCTCTTTCCAACATCCCTGGCCAGTGTTTGTCGAGGTCTGCTCGCAGGGGCCCACCAGATCCTGGCCCCCCCATGTGAATCGGTATCAGGTACATTGTACTCCTACCCATTTACCAAAAAAAATTCTTTTATTAAGAAAGAAAAAAGTGTCCCGCAATGTCCATCCATCTTTAATCACGCTGTCCGACGGACCCGAAAAGTACAAAAAATTTAAAAAGCTCCTCCTCCATGGGAGGCCTCCCAGCGACTGCTGTCTCATGACTTTGAAAGCTGTTATATAGGCAAGGGCGGGGCCACCCGGTGACGTAACCGAGTGACCCCGCCCCTTCTGATGTTATGTGAGGGATATCACAGGAGTTGTCAAAAACTGTTTGTTGTGGTTTTTACTTATTGACACTTTTTTTGGCGAATGGATAGGGGTACAATGTACCCGATACCCATTCACATGGGGGGGGGCTTGGATCTGGGGCCCCCCTGTTAAAGAGTGCTTCCAGATTCCGATAAGCCCCCCACCCGCAACAGCCAATGGCCAGGGTTGTTGGGAAGAGGCACTTGTCCCCATCAACATGGGGACAAGGTGCTTTCCTGGCCTGCCAGGCCGCTTGCTCAGATAATGGTCTGGTATGGATTTTGGGGGGACCCAACGCCAATTTTTTTACATTTTGGCGTGGAGCTCCCCTTAAAATCCATGCTAGACCCAAAGGGCCTGGTTTGGATTTTGGGAAGGACCCCCATGCCGTTTTTTTTCCTAAATCTGTCATAGGGTTCCCCCTAACCACTTCAATACACTGTATTATATACTGTACACTGACTGCATTGTATTATATACTGTACACCGACTGCACTGTATTATTCACTGTACGCTGCCTGCACGTATATACTGTACATCGACTGCACTGTATTATATACTGTACACTGACTGCAATGTATTATATACTGTACACTGACTTCACTGTATTATATACTGTACACTGACTGAACTGTATATATATATTTTACACTGACTGCACTGTATATATATATATATATATATATATATATATATATATATATATAGACAGTGACAGCAGTCGGCATGAGGCCTCCCATCAAGGAGGAGCTTCTTTGTTTTTCATTTTTTGGGGGGGTTTTTGGGATCGGGCGGCCTAGTATGGTTCAGGAGGGGGGGTGCTCGCTTGTCCCCCCCTATCCTGAGCTGCCAGGCTGCTTGCTCGGATAAGGGTCTGGTCTGGATTTTGCACTAGATGCAGATTTAAATAGAGTGCATATATTTTTGATACCCAAACCAGATAAGGGCCGTGATGTTGCTAACTATTGTCCAATATTGTTTATAAATAATGACTTAAAATTACTATTCGAAAATCTACGCTAACTGGTTCAATACATTTCTGGCCCAATAAAGTCACTCAGATCAGGTGGGATTCATTCCTGGACAACAGGCCACAGACCAGATCCAACGGGCTATAGCTCTCATCTCTTTGTTATGTTTGTTACCCTGATGTCACCACACAATTGGAATCTGCTGTGAGAGCCACGATTGGCCAAAGGTATATATATATCTATATATATATATATATAGATATATATATATATACACACACAGTGCATTCAGAGAAGACTATATATACAGTGCAGGCAGTGTAGTAACAGGCAGCTTGCCCTCAACATGGGGAGGGTGCTTTGGGGTGCCCCCCCAAAATCCACACTAGACCAATATCTGAGCAAGCAGCCTGGCAGGCCAGGAAAGGGGGGGGTGAGCGAGCACCCTCCCCTCCTGAACCAAACCAGGTCACTTGCCCTCAACATGGGGAGGGTGCTTTGGGGTGTCCCCCAAAGCAACTTGTTCCCATGTTAATGGGTATTGGGTACATACCAAAAAAAGTTATAAGAAGTAAAACCACAACAGACAGCTTTTGACAATTCCTTTAAAAAAAAAAGCTGTTATATAGGCAAGGGCAGGGTCACTCAGTGATGTAACTGAGTGACCCCGCCCCTTCTGACATCATGTGATATCAGACGGGGTGAGGTCATCCGGTTACGTCAGCGGGTGTCCCTGTTCTTGCCTATATAAGAGTTATCAAAGGGAAAAGACAGCAGTTAGTGGGAGCCCTCCCATTGAGGCGGAGTTTCTTCAGTTTTTTTTTCTATTTGTCAGGTCTGTCGGGCGGCGTGATTGATGATGGATGTACATCACAGGACACTTTTTTCTTTTCTTTTTTTTTAATAAAGGAATTGTCAAAAACTGTCAATTGTGGTTTTTATTTTTTTACACTTTTTTTTGGTGAATGGGTAGGGGTACAATGTACCTGATACCCATTCACATAGGGGGGGGTGGGATCTGGGGGTCCCCTTGTTTAAGGGGGCTTCTATATTCCAATAAGCCCCCCGCCCACAGACCCCGACAACCAATGGCTAGGGTTGTTGGGAAGAGGCTTTTGTCCCCCTCAACATGGGGACCCCAAAGCACCCTCCCCATGTTGAGGACATGTGGCCTGGTATGGTTCAGGAAGGGGGCTCGCTCGTCCCCCTCTATCCTGACATCCAGGCTGCATGCTTGGATTAGGGTCTGGTATGGATTTTGGGGGGACCCCACGCCAATTTTTTTTTTTAATTTTGGCATGGAGTTCCCCTAAAAATCTATACCAGACCCAAAGGGCCTGGTATGGATGGGGGGGGACTTCACCCTGTTTTTTTCCTTGAATTTCTATATTGCTGGGAGCCGGCAATACATTACAGCCTCGAGCAAGTTTAAATGAAAATGTTTACCTTAGAAATGCCATTTTGCTGCGGCACTGTTCTATACATCGCACAGATGCAGCACTTTACGGGTAGATGAAGGGGACCCCCAGGCACGATATTTATTGTTTTCAATTTTTCTTTATTAATTTTTTTTAAAAAGTAACAACCCATGCATTATCATTTATACAACATTTCATATTCATTACAAACATTTAAAAGTATATTTATTGCAATAACTAATCTCTTATCACTCCTCTTTCTAATTCCTTTTATTCCTTCCATCCATCCTATACCTTCCCATACCCCCAGACATAAAAAAAAAGAAACACCCCCCTAAACCTGTTCCTATTATATGAATTTTAGCATTTCTTTTGAGAACCGAAACTCATCCCATTTTTGCTATATTTCTTGCAGTTTGTTTATTATATACCCTTCTTCTCTTATCTGTTTTTCCATATACTGAATTTCGTTCATTTCACATATTCATTCTGCAATTGTAGGTCCTTCTTCTCCTTTCCATTTTCTTTCTATTAGTGTTCTAGCCGCAGATTTCATGTAGTGCAGGATATCTTTTCTAACTTTCTTTGTTGGGTCCCGTGTCAGAGAAAATATAGAGATTTTTACACTTGGCTTCGCTACTTCTCCTGACACTTTCTGATAGATCTCAAAAATTTTATTCCAAAATTCCCTCACCCTCTGACAGCCAAACCAAATGTGATCCATTGTCCCTCTCTCCCTCTTACATCTCCAACAGGTCTCAGCATTACCCTTGTTCATTGTATTTAGTGCTACTGGGCACCTATATCATCTCATTGCGATCTTATAATTTCTCTCCTGATATTTGTTTGCTATTGTTTTATGTATTATTTCAAAAAAAAATTCCCATTCTTCCTCTACTATTATGTCTCCTATTTCTTTTTCCCATTTTTTCATTCCTGTTAGTTCTCTAAAGGGACCGGAAGGGAGTAGTAGATCATATATCTTTGATAGTTTCTTATTTGGGTTCTTCTCCTCTACTAATATTTTTTCAAGTTTAGTTAATGGTCTATTTATCTTCAATATTTTTTCTTCTATAAATGACTTTAACTGCTGGTATTGTAGCCATTTGTTTTTATATTCGAATCCTATATCCTGCAATTTTGGCATTTTCCCATCCTCTAAAATCTGTACCATTCTTATATTCTCATTCCTATACCATTTAAGGTGTTTTGTAACCTCCAGAGCTGGCGGGAATTTGGGGTTGAGGAACAAAGGTGTCATGGGTCCAATTATTGTAGAAAGATTCTCCCCTTTTATTAAAGTATCCCAGATTTTTAGTGTAGCATTAACAAAAATTGTTAGTTCTTTTTTTTTGGTCTTAGATGGGGGTTTATCCATGGGAGAAACCTCAATTGTGGACCTATTATCTCTTCTTCTAGTTTAACCTATTGTTTGGCTTCTTTATTATGATACCAATCAATAATACTAGTCAGTGATGCTGCCTGTAGATATTTTACAAAGTCTAGTAATGCCAATCCTCCATTTTTTTTCTAATTAGTATTTCTCTCTTAATACGGGGAGTTTTATGAACCCATATAAAGCTCACTACAGCTTTTTTTTTTATTTAAACAAGAGCATGTTTATTGATTGTCAGCAATGAAAAAAAAAACAACAAGTAAGAAAACAGCCATACATGTATGGAATACATTTGTTTCCCAGATACAGATTGTTCAAAGTACATTAGTGCAAACAAAGAAGAAAATAAAGAAAAAAGATCAGGGTTCACATAAGTATTAGAGTTTCTAGATACCATACGCTGAGTATTATTCTATTCTTCCCTATGTCTTCCAAGCCACATCCATTTTTTCTTTTTGGGTCATACATTTAACATTACGAAGTAGTCGGTATAATATGAGTACTGTAGAAGTCAATGTTACCTTTGGTTATGTAATTATTCAATGCAAGTTTCACCGGAATTTAGCCACCTGTCCCATATTCTGTTATACTTGGCCGGGCACCCTCTGTGTCTGTATAGTACTTGCTTATATGGCAATGTTTTGTTTATTTCCCCAATCCAAGCTTGGACTGTGGGGGGGCTAGACCTCATCCAGTGTCTGGCAATCACTTTTCTGGCACAGAACAAAGTTTCGTGGAGGAAAGTTGCCAAGTACTTTTCGGTTTCGGCGTCTGGCAGAATGCCTAGCAGGCATGATTTGGGATCAAGTTGTAAGGGTGAGCCCATGTGATCATATAAAAATTTTATAACCTGCGTCCAATAGTGCTGGATATTTGGGCATTCCTATATTAAATGAATAAAAGAACATGGGCTGGCTGAGCACCCTGGACAGTTGGGATCCTGGTCGCGTGAAAATTTGGCCAACCGTGAGGGGGTAAGATAGGCTTTGTGGATAATATACAACTGGGTCAACCGGTTGGAGAGTGTTGGGGATGATTTCTTGACATTCTCCAGTGCTTCCTCCCACTCCGAGTCCTCTATTGGGCCTATGTCCCCCACCCACCTATTTTTAGCACTGTCTATTATTCTTGCTACTGAGCGCGCCCGTATGATACTATAGAGATTGGATGTCAATTTAGCTGGTTCTTCACCTATATTCACTTCAACCATAGGTAGTGTCTGTGTGTTGGGAAAACCATCTATGAATTGGGCCCGTAGGGCATGTCTCATCTGCATATAGCTGAATAGCATGTTTTCAGGTAGGTCAAATTCCTCCCTAAGTGCTTGGAAATGTCTTGCTTCTAGGGGCGTGAGTACCTGGAATAAGTATGTGATTCCCTTTGTAGCCCACATTTTAGCACCAGGTAAGTGCATTAGTTCCTGCAGTTGGCGGTTGTACCATAATGGTGTGTGTGAGTGATAAAAATCAGCACCAGTTAGTTTAAGCGCAATTTCCCAAACCTTTTTATGCTGGTGTAGCAAAGGGTTCTGTGTCGTGTCTATTCCCTTACCTTCCCTGCCTCTGAAAATTACTTGTAGGGGGGAATCTATATCTTTGTTTGATTTCCTACATACTAGGGCTTGGTATCTGTCTTTGTCTGTTTTATGTAGATGAAATAAATGTGAGGTCTGTGCCGCAATATAGTATGCATGTAAATCCGGGAGGGCAGCTCCTCCATCGGCGGTGGGGTTTTTTAGGGTGTTCCACGCTAGCTTATGTCTATTGGATCCCCATATAAATGAATTGACTATCTGATCTAGGGCTTTGAAAATTTTGGGAGTAGAATCATTTTAAAAAGATTGATTCGCCCCATTACACCCAATGGGAGTCTGGTCCAGGCTTGTGTTCTGGATTTCAAATATGTGAATAAAGGCTCTATGTTGTTGGCAATAAATTCCTTGGGTTCTCTAGTGATTGTTACACCTAGGTATTTGATTGAAGCCACTCTAAGTAATGGGAGCGAGGCTGATTGTCTCGTGGGTGACATTAAATCTAGGGGCATAATTTGCGACTTGGACCAATTCATACTTAGTCCAGAGTGTTTCCCAAACTCCTCTATAGTCTTCAGGGCCGCCTGGAGGGACGGGCCAGTATCCTCCAGATATAAAAGCATATCGTCAGCGTACAGGCTCACTGTCTCGACCAGGTTACCAGCCCTGAGTCCTCTAATTCCTGGGTGCATCCTGAGAGAGATGGCCAGGGGCTCGACAGCTAGGGCATACAAAAGTGGGGATAGTGGGCATCCCTGACGGGTGCCACGTTCCAACGGGAAGGGGTCTGATATTGTTCCATTCACTAACACACTAGCTTCTGGTGAGAAATATAATAGTTGTACCCATTTAATAAACCTGGGCCCGAACCCGAACCTTCTAAGGCATTCCCACAAATAATCCCACTCCACGGAGTCAAATGCCTTGGCGGCGTCCAGCGCCACCACTGCACGATCCCCTATATTTTCATGAGTCGCTTGAATGTTCATATATAACCGACGCAGATTCATGGCCGTATTTTTTCCAGGCATGAATACCGTCTGGTCGGTTTGGATAATGGAGAGAATAATTTGGTTAAGTCTAATGGCCAAAACTTTTGCTAGAATTTTAATATCAGCTTGGAGCAGTGATATTGGGCGATATGATTCCGGATATTGGGGATTCTTTCCTGGCTTGGGGATCACTATAATTACTGCCCACCGGAGGGATTCAGGCAGGGAGCCAGATTCGAAAATGTAGTTGTATAGCTTGAGCAGCTCAGGGACAAGTATCTCAGAGTATTCTGCATAAAAATCCAGAGGTATGCCATCTTGACCTGGGGCTTTCGCTGGGGCTAGGGACAAGATCGCAATTGTAATCTCATCCGCAGTGATAGGGGCCTCCATTTCTGTCATCTGGGGTTCTGAGATCTGGGGGAATGTTATATCATGAAGGAATGTCTGTGTCTCCTGTCTGGTGACGTTTACTTTAGAGGAGTAAAGGTCGGCATAGTATGTTCGGAATGCTGATGCTACCAAAGTGGGGTCTGTCAAGGGAGCATTATGTGAGTCTAGCAAGGATGCCACCACCGGTGGATTGGTGTCCTGATGGGCCAGGTATGCTAATAGTTTACCCGCTCTTTCACCTAGTTCAAATATCCGTTGTCTTGAGAAAAAAAGTTTTTGTTTAGCTTTCTCGAAGTGTAGCTGGTTCAGAGTTCGGGTATGTAGTTTAAGTATTGATACCGTAGCCGGTGTGGGGTCTAAATTGAATTCTTTAGTTGCTATTTCCACTTTTTCAGAGGCCATGTGAAGTGCAGCTTAAGATGAAGCCTTCAGTCTATTTATGCGTGAGGAGAGGATTGTACGGACATGTATTTTAAATGTCTCCCAAACCATATTTACCGAGGCGGTGTCCCTATTGTGGTTGAAAAAATATTGCCATTCCTCCTGGATATCCACCTGATCTTTCAAGGCAGACAGCCAGAAGGGATGGAGGCGCCATGTGCGGGATCCCGTATGTGAGGTGAGGCGTAGGGTAGCCCAACAAGGAGCGTGGTCTGAGAGAGATCTGGTGTGGTATCCTGAGTCTACTAGGAGAGGGAGGAGCATTTTTGAGATTAATATGAAATCTATACGGGACATAGTGGAATGTGTTGCCGAAAAGCAAGAAAAGGCCTGGGTGTTCGGGTATTTAGATCTCCATGTGTCTATTAAGGAGAATTCGGACATTAGTCGTGCAAATCTAGTGCTGTCTGGGGTTTGAGTGCCCTGGGAAGATTGCAATCTATCTCTGGTAGGGTTAAGAACTGTGTTAAAATCCCCAAGCCAAATAGCAGGAATGGCAGGGTGCTGTGACATATACAGTAAATAAGGTGGGGGTATGTAAAAGGCAAGAATCAAGTATTGTGAACCACTGTGCATTGTAGGAAGATGAACCTGCCCTGAGGATCCGTCCGCACTGAAATTATGCCAAATTGGGTAGTTTTAGCAATGAGTATAGAAACCCCTCTGGAGTAGGAGGAGTGCGTAGCATGGTATGCCCACCCTATCCATGGGCGCTTCAGTGCCACTTGTAGTTGGCCTGTTATGTGCGTTTCAACTAGCACAAATATGTCCGCCCGGTAGGACTTGAGGCAACTAAAGATTGCCGTACGCTTAATTTTGTCCCGGATACCCCGGACGTTCCATGTTAGGAATTTTACATTAGTCATATGTGTCGTAGGGGTGCGTATATGGGTGCGGTTGGATATTTCTTCCATGGGCAGGCCCAGCTCCAACATACATCATTTTACACCCTGTAGTCGATCTCAGAATCAGGTAGTACCATAAACAATCAGTGCTGTTATAATCCAACATATCCAAATGCATGCTCTGTGAACGTGTATATAACATTTCCCATTCCCTCCTCCCTGCTCTCAGCCTCCCAAACTTGGCTGGAGCATAAAACCCATAACCTGAGTGAGCACTAGTAGGCACCATGGTACCCAGTAGTACACTCTAACTGTATTGACACCGGCTGAAGCCTATTTGACTATGCCGGTGCCAATATACCACGCTAGTGGTAGGGGCGAATAATTCGCTGGTTGATAGTCCAGCAACGGTCTTTTAGACGGTATGTCTATGGAACACTTGTTAGGAATATGTATTCCATTTTTACGCCCATATGTGGTATATAGTAATAGATAACGTATTCCCCATAAAACACAGTGTAAAACATAACTTTTAAGTTGAACTGGTAATCCCGTGCCCTCCTCTCTCATCCCTCTTGGTGCAAACATGGCTGTGACCAATATTTGGAGGCCTAAATGGCCGGCCGAAAAGACCAGATGGAGGGATACAGTCTCTTCCTTCGATGAGATAAAGTCCTGGGGGCCCAGATAAGAACGTGTGTACCCCCGGTCGGGGCGGCACAGAAATATATATTGGGGTTCGGGGAATGTGTTCTGAGCCGAGTTTGCAGAAACAAGTCTCCGCAGCGTTCAAAGTGCAAAATGTGTTGTGAGGCCTGCACCTGGGAGACTCCCAGCGGGGCTCTGTCTCTGTAGGGTATTATCAAGTGATGTTCAGCCGCTTCCAGTAAAGCCAGGGGCTTTAATTAGGGTACTGTATATGTGTTAAACGACAATGGAATATGTGGGGGCACAAAGTCTCACCTAGTCCTCTGTAGGCGGAGGTATCTTCTTTAGGCTGGCCTGTTTCTCTCTGCATCCCGCCTGTCGATCCACTCCGATGCAAGTGTTGGATCATCAAAGAAATATGTGCGGTCTTCTCCCACCACGCGCAACCGGGCCGGAAACAACATGGCATAGTTGATGTGGTGTACTCTCAGGCGTCGCTTGACCTCCGTGAATCTGGAGCGTTGTTTCTGCACCTCCGCAGAAAAGTCGGGGAATGCTGCAACAGTTCCTGTCTGGAACGGAATATTGCCTTTGATTCTGGCCAAGCGAAGGACTGCATCGCGGTCTCTGAAATTTAGCATCTTCGCAATGAAGGTGCGTGGAGGGGCTCCTTCCGGTGGTCGGCGGGCAGGCATGCGATGTGCGCGCTCCACCACAAACGTGGTGGAGAAAGCCTCTCTTCCATAGGTTGCAATGAGGAGCTTTTCTAGAAAGGTAGCTGGGTCGGTACCTTCTGATCCTTCAGGTAGGCCGATAAAGCGCAAGTTAGATCTGCGGGCGCGATTCTCCAGGTCGTCATGCTTCTGCGCCAATAGTTGGACTTGCCGCTTAAGGTCCTCTTGAGAGTGTTGGAGAGGGTATAAGGTATCCTCTGCCCGGCTAATTCTGGCCTCAGTTTCAGTGACAAGTTCTCGGATTTTAGTCATGTCCTGTCTTATGAGTGAGATGTCCACCTTTACCTCTTCTAGCTTAGTAGTAAGTGTGGACTGGCAGAGGGAGATCGCCTCGAGGACTCGCGCTGTGTCGGCCGCCTCGTGCTCTGTGTGAGAGGCAGTGTGTAGTGGAGGCGGCGCCATCTTGTCCCTCTCCGTCCCGCTCTGTTCTGCGATACCGCTCCAGGGATGATGAGGCCACAGCATTCCGTTTTGGTGGCGACATGGCTCGGCAGGCACAGCGGGTCCCCGTGACTCTGGTGTGGGGCTCAGAATACCGTTTGGGGTCGCAGGATATGTGTGTCAGTATCTACCACGGACGGAGCGTTACTCACACACGTCTTATCCCATTGCCGTCCAGGCCACGCCCCCCACTACAGCTTTTTTAAGTCCAACAATAGCTTTTTAGGAGGAGCAAGGGGGATTGTTTGAAAAACATATAATAATTTTGGAAGTATGTCCATTTTAACTATATTAATTCTTGCCGTCCAAGAACGTGCTATTTTATCATATTTTTGTAATAACTTAATTAACTTATAAATTGTCGCATCATAATTCAACTCCTGTAATAAATCAAAATCTTTCGGGATCATTATTCCTAAATACTTAATTGCTTCATGTTTCCATTTAAATGGAAAATCTTTCTGCAAGAGTGAGTATGTTTGTTCTGTTAACAATATGTTCAATATCTCAGATTTATCGTAGTTAACTTTAAAGTTACTTATTTCCCCAAATCTCTTAAATTCATTTATTAAATTTGGTATTGTTATGACAGGATTAGTTACATATATTAGCAAGTCGTCTGCATATGCAGCAGTCTTGTATTCCTTATCTCTCACTTTTATACCTTTAATATCTTTATTTTCTCTTCTAGCCATGATTAGATGTTCCATTACTATTATGTATAGCAATGGGGAAAGAGGGCATCCTTGTCGAGCTCCATTTGATATTTCTACGTATTCTGATAGTATTCCATTTGTTCTCACTTTGGCTCTTGAGTTGGAGTACAATGCGACAATTCTACTAAACATCTTTGGGCCCATCCCTAGTTGTATTAATGCTTCCTTTAAGAACCGCCATCCCACCCTATCAAATGCTTTTTCTGCATCCACAGTCAGAAGGCATGCCTGGATGGCGGTTCTCTGAGCATATTCTACCAGTGTACATGTTTTTATGATATTATCTTTAGTTTATCTTCCCTTCATAAATCCCGTCTGATCTAACTTAATATAGTTAGGTAAAATGGGTGTTTATCTATTCGATATCATTTTTGAGTATAATCTTATATCTATATTGGTCAGGGATATTGGTCGATAATTTTTACATAGTGTGTGATCTTTCTCTGGCTTTGGGATTAATATAATATGGACTTCTGTACTTTGTGGTGTAAAAATTTGTGTGTTGGATATAGAGTTATAAGTTTTCTTAAGAATAGGAATAATTAGGTCCTGGAATTTTCTATAAAAATCTGACAGTATACCCATCAGGTCCGGGACTTTTTCCCGGGACCAGTCTGGCAATGGCTTGTTGGATCTCTTCTGTAGAGATTTCTCTTCCCAGATCCTCTATTATTTCTTTAGAGAACCTAGGCAATGCTGTCTCTTCCATATACTTATTAATCTTCTCCCAATCCTCATCTTTTTCCTTATTCTCTTGATGTGATCTAATATTATACAATTTAGAATAATATGTATGGAACGTTTTGGATATCTCCATTGGGTCATAAGTCAATTCCCCATTTGTTTTTAAAATCTTTACTATAGAGGTCAGGGATTGTTGGTCCTTTAATGTTTTCGCCAATAATTTGCCTGTTTTATTACCATATTGATACCATTGTGTTCTATTTCTGTCTCTTAACAGGAGGGATTCCTCGTCAAGCATGGTTTGTAGTTCCATTTGTTTATTTTTTAAGTTTATTTTATCTATTGAGTAAATACTCTGCTTATGTTCCCTTTCTAATTTATCAATTTCTAAGATCAGCTGGGATTTTTTTTTTGGTCTTTTTTTTTTTTTTTTAGTCTTGAACCGTGCTTGATGAATACACCCCTCAGGACACACTTTAGTGTTTCCCACTGCATGGGAATTGATGTTTCATCTTTTTCATGGACTATTAAAAACTCTTTTATTGTTTTTTCTATATCCTCTTCACTAGGGATGAGCTGAACACCCCCCCGGTTCGGTTCGCACCAGAACCTGCGAACGGACCGAAAATTCGCACGAACGTTAGAGCCCCATTGACGTCTATGGGACTCGAACGTTCGAAATCAAAAGTGCTCATTTTAAAGGCTAATTTGCATGGTATTGTCCTAAAAAGGGTTTGGGGACCTGGGTCCTGCCCCAGGGGACATGTATCAATGCAAAAAAAACTTTTAAAAACGGCCATTTTTTCGGGAGCAGCGATTTTAATGATGCTTAAAGTAAAAAAAAAAAAAGTGAAATATTCCTTTAAATATCATACCTGTCTATAGTATGCCTGTAAAGTGGTGCGTGTTTCCCATACTTAGAACAGTCCCTGCACAAAATGTCATTTTTAAAGGAAAAAAAGTAATTTAAAACTGCTTGCGGCTTTAATGTAATGTCGGGTCCTGGCAATATGGGTGAAAATCAGTGAGACAAACAGCATGGGTACCCCCCAGTTGATTACCAGGCCCTTTGGGTCTTGTATGGATATTAAGGGGAACCCCGCACCCAAATTAAAAAAGGAAACAGCAGTATACAGGCTCTGTACTCTGAACAGCAGTATACAGGCGGTGCAAACAAGACAGGGACTGTGGGTTTGTTGTTAGGTAGAATCTGTTTGTAATTTTGAACTGGTACATTTTTAACATGTTTAGCTCCAGCCAAAAAATCTATTTTAAGCTTTTTGGAAAACATAGAGAAGTGTTATCACCCCTGTGACATTTGTTTTGCTGTCTGTGCTCCTCTTCAGAAGATTTCACCTCACTTTTTGTCCCAATGACAAATGTTTTTTGAAAATTTGGGTTTTTTGTGAAACAAGGATTGGTGATAAAGCATCAGTGGAAAGGAGAAATGTTTTTCCCATATTAACTCTTACAGGAGAGAATTTCCCTTCCTAGGGGTAGATTTCATCTCACTTCCTGTTGTCTCCTTCCGTTTGCAAGTTGGAGTCGTTTGTAAGTTGGATGTTTGAAAGTAGGGGCCTGCCCTATATACTCAGCAGAAATTTGGGCCTTAGGTGTTGTTGTGGCCACAACACTGTAAGCCCTCACAGGGCCCTGCTGTGAAACATTAGATCAAAAAATTGCAATGACATGCCCCTGTTGAACAGAGGCAGAAAAATTGGGCCTTTGGTGGTGGTGCTGGTGCCACAACACTGTAAGTCCTCACTCGCTCTTGGTGGGTGCAGAAATGGGCCCTGCTGTGAAATATTAGATCAAGAATTGTAATTACATGCCCCTGAATAGGGGCTGAAAAATTGGGCCTTAGGCACTGGTGCTTGTGCCACAACACTGCAACCCCTCACAGATACTCTAGTTGGAACGCAGGAATGAGCCCTGCTGCAAAGTATTGCATCAAAAATTGTAATTACACGCCCCTGTTAGACAGGGGCTGAAAAATTGGGCCTTAGGCACTGGTGCTGGTGCCACAACACTGCAACCCCTCACAGATACTCTAGTTGGAACGCAGGAACGAGCCCTGCTGCAAAGTATTGCATCAAAAATTGTAATTACACAGGGGCTGAAAAATTGGGCCTTAGGCACTGGTGGCAGCGCCCAGAACCAAAAATGTTCTTACAAGCTATCAGCGTGATCATTGAGGAGGAAGAGGATAATTACTCAGGATAGTCACTCAGCATCAGCATAGGCAGTCTTTGAAGGGATCTGAGATTTCAAAAAAAATTATTCGGTTACATCAGCATCAGGTGCTTGGTAGCTGGTGGTGATCCAAGACTGATTCATTTTTATGAAGGTCAGTCGATCGACCGAGTTGGTGGACAGACACACCCTGTGATCGGTTACAAAGCCTCCAGCAGCACTGAATGTGCGTTCCGAAAGAACGCTTAATGCAGGACAGGCCAGTAGCTCAATTGCATACTGTGCAAGCTCTGGCCAGTGATCCATCCTCAAGACCCAGTAACCCAAAGGATTTTCAGTGTGAAAGGTGTCGAAGTCAGATCTTGCCCCTAGGTATTCCTGCACCATGTAAAACAGACGCTGGCGATGGTTGCTGGAACCGATCATACCTTGGGCTGCGGGCTAAAAAATTGTCTGAATGCATTGGTCAGACGGCCACCTTCTCCACCGCTCCTTCTTTGACTGACCAAAGCTTCAGCAACATGTTGTCCAGAAACAGGAGTTTGTAACCTCCCAGTCTCTGGGAACGCGTTGCACAGACCTTTCTGCAAGGCCTCCCGAAGATGTTTCATCCTCTGCTCCCTCTGCGACGGCAAGATAAGGTCTGCAACCTAACCTTTGTAACGTGGACCAAGGAGGGTTGCCAGCCAGTATTGGTCCTTCTCCTTGATACCACGAATACGAGGATCCTTACGCAGGCTTTGCAGGATAAGGGAGGCTATGCAGCGTAGGTTTGCTGAGGCATTCGGTCCGGAGTCCTCTGGGTCACTAAGGACGACATGGTCCGCAGCCACCTCCTCCCAGCCACGTACAAGTACATGTGTTTCTTTTGACTGATCCCTTAAAGACTGCTGCTGATGCTGAGTGCCAGGCTCCACCTCCATGCTGACACAATCCTCCTCCTCCTCGTCCTCTTCCTGTGTGAGTGGCGGGCACGCAGGAACACTGTCTGGATAAAGGGGGCCTTGAGAGCTAAGGAAGTCCTCCTCTTCCTGCCTCTGTTCTGCCTCAAATGCCCTGTCCATTATTCCACGCAGCGTGTGCTCCAACAGGTGGACAAGGGGGACAGTGTCACTCATGCATGCACTGTTAATGCTCACCATCCTCGTGGCCTCCTCAAATGGTGACAGGACAGTGCATGCATCCCTGATCATGGCCCACTGGCGTGGGAAAAAAAAACAAGCTCCCCTGATGCTGTCCTGGTGCCATAGTCGCACAGGTACTCATTGATTGCCCTCTGCTGCATGTGCAGCTGCTGCAGCATGGCCAATGTTGAGTTCCACCTGGTGGACATGTCACAGATTAGGCGGTTCTTGGGCAGGTTAAACTCCTTTTGGAGGTCTGCCAGCCGAGCACTGGCATTATATGATGGGTGGAAATGCACACAGACTTTCCTGGCCTGCCTCAGGACATCCTGTAAGCCTGGGTACCTGCCCAAGAACCGCTGCACCACCAAGTTAAGGATGTGAGCCAAACAGGGCACATGGGTCATTTGTCCCTGTCAGAGGGCAGAGAGGAGGTTGGTGCCATTGTCTCAAACCACCATTCCTGCCTTAAGTTGGCATGGCGTCAACCACCTCTGAACCTGCCCCTGCAGAGCTGACAGAACCTCTGCCCCAGTGTGGCTCCTGTCCCCCAAGCACACCAGCTCAAGCACCGCATGGCATCTTTTGGCCTGCATACTTGCGTAGCCCCTTGAACGGCTTCAGAGCACCACTGGTTCCGAGGACAAAGCATAGGAAGAGGCCATGGGGGAAGAAGAGGAGGGGATGGAGGAGAGAGGTGTGTCACAATCATTAGTAGTGGCATTTTGGAGGCGTGGTGGTGGAACAACCTCCAACACTACTGCACCTTGTCCTGCATCCTTCCCAGCTGCCAGCAGAGTCACCCAATGCGCGGTGAAACTTAGGTAACGTCCCTGTCCATGCCTGCTGGACCATGAGTCAGCGGTAATATGCACCTTACCGCTGACTGCCCTGTCCAGCGAGGCATGGACATTGCCTTCCATATGCCGGTAGAGAGCCGGAATCACCTTCCGTGAGAAAAAGTGGCGTTTGGGTACCTGCCACTGAGGAACCGCACATTCCTCACGGAAGGGGGCAGAGTCTACAAACTGAAAAGGCAGCAGTTGTTGTGCTAGCAATTTTGCCAAGCTAGCATTCAACCGCTGGGCATGTGGATGGCTGGGAGCGAACTTCTTTCGGCGGTGCAGCTGCTGGGGCAGGGAAATTTGCCTGGTACAATCCGGCGTCGGTGTACCGAAAGCAGATCGCGGTGCGATCTGATGCACTCGTCTCAGAAAAGGCCCATACCAAAGAACTTTTGGAATAATGCGCAGAGAGAGCAGCGCCCTGCACATGCGGAGCTTTTGGGTGTGATGCTGTCAGTGTGCTGCCCTTAGGCTGGCCCCTGGAGGGCATCCTGCCTCGTTGGTGATGTGCCTCCTCCTCCTCCTCTCTCCTATCAGGCACCCACGTTGGGTCAGTGACCTCATCATCCCCTCCCTCCTCATCACTGGAGCAAACCTGGCAGTATGCTGCAGCAGGGGGAGCATGACTGCCAGATTGCTGTCCTTCTTGGGCACCCCCTCTATGCTCACGTTACTGCCTTCATCTAGCTCAGTATCATCATCAGAGCCTTCTAAAAGCTGGGCATCCTCCTGGAGCATGTACCCAACACAGTGGTCAAACAGTTCGAGGGACTCCTCAGGAGGACATGGTGGGGCTAGGGAAGGAGTCACTGATGCCATTGAGCCGAGGGAAGAGGCCGGGTTGGCAGCTGCTTTGCCAGACAAAGTACCCTGAGCATGGGTGAGGGAGGATGAGGAGGATGAGGACGGCTTGGTCATCCACTTGACCAAGTCTTCCGCATGTTGCGGCTCAACGCGAACAGCTGCCGAAAAAAAGGGCCAAGCGTGTCCCACGGCCACATGCTGATGAGGATGCACCGTCTCCATGACCAGCACTGTTGCCTCTAGACACAGAGCCTGCTTGCTGTCTTTTATTGGCTTGTGACTGTCTGCCTCTCCTTGTTGGCCTTCCAGACATTCTAATGGCCTGTAGCTGCACTAAGCTGAGATATAAATATATATATATATATATATACATACATACATACTGATACTGCAGCTAGCAAAATCAACTGCCTGCCTGTAGTATGAGAACACCACCAACCTTCTACAGGTAGCTTTAGGTGAACACTGTGCAGAGCTCACAAAAAAAACTTGTAGCTTATTTAGCTGCCTGCGGTAGTGATAGGATCAGGAAAACACCACCAACCTTCTACAGGTAGCTTTAGCTGAACATTGTGCAGAGCTCGCACTACACTAACTTGTAGTTTTAGCTGAACACTGTGCAGAGCTTGCAAAAAAACAACTTGAAGCTTATTTAGCTGCCTGCGGTAGTGATAGGATCAGGAAAACACCACCAACCTTCTACAGGTAGCTTTAGCTGAACACTGTGCAGAGCTCGCATTACACTAACTTGAAGTTTTAGCTGAACACTGTGCAGAGCTCACAAAAAATTAACTAGTAGCTTATTTAGCTGCCTGCGGTAGTGATAGGATCAGGAAAACACCACCAACCTTCTACAGGTAGCTTTAGCTGAACACTGTGCAGAGCTCGCAAAAAACTAACTTGTAGCTTATTTAGCTGCCTGCGGTAGTGATAGGATCAGGAAAACACCACCAACCTTCTACAGGTAGCTTTAGCTGAACACTGTGCAGAGCTCGCAAAAAAAACTTGTAGCTTATTTAGCTGCCTGCGGTAGTGATAGGATCAGGAAAACACCACCAACCTTCTACAGGTAGCTTTAGCTGAACACTGTGCAGAGCTCACAAAAAACTAACTTGTAGTTTTAGCTGAACACTGTGAGGAGGACGCACTACACTAACTTGTAGCTTTAGCTGAACACTGTTCAGAGGACGCACTGCACTAACTTGTAGCTTTAGCTGAACACTGTGCAGAGGTCGCACTACACTAACTTGAGGGGGGTTTTTAGGCGACAAAGTGTGTAAGTCAAGGCAATGACAATGTTATACAATTGATTCTTGTTTTTAATTATACAATAAATATACAATCGGATCGAATTCTAAAATCATTAAGTTTGTAGTCTCTGATTAATAATCACATAAAAAATATACTTCAATGAAGGATTTGTAAAAATTATGTACATTCTGGTTACAGACAGTAATGACAAATACCATAAAAATGGTCAATGATAAGATACATTATATTGCAAAAGGTAGGTTGTCATCCATATGAGTATCCGATGCGTTTCGACCAATCATGATCTTCTTCAGGGGAATTTGTACTCTGGTGAAACATAGTAGAAAAATAATATAATTCTGACCTTCTACCAAGGTACCAACATCTATTATGTATAGAAATAAAAATATATTTACCACTCAAGAGAGGGGAAATGATTCGTAACCAGAGAGTGTGAACATAAGTGCACAGATCCGGAATCCTACACGAGGATTCCGGATCTGTGCACTTATGTTCACAGATGTTTTTCGGAATGTGATCTGAACGAAAATGCGTTTCTTGAAACAGAATAATATCTATTTTTTGTTTATTAAATGAGTTTAGTAATTGATTTCTTTTAGAGGGAGAGTTTAGGCCTCTTGCATTAAAGGAAAAAAATGTAATCCAACCCATAAAAAAAATAAAAAACACACAAATGCCCAATTAACTCACTCACTTCACCTTTCAACCTATTTCTATTTGACGTCTATTAAGTCTTTCTTACAAACCTAAGTTCCCTAATGAGGGGGGAACCGGACCTGCTGTTTCCAATCAACCGCCCGGTCGGTTGCTGCATGCCGCTCTTTCTTTTCTTTATAATTTACCTAACCTTATTATGTTACCTAACATGTTACACCTATGCCCATTTCCACCCGTTCCTATTTCCCATCCCATAGACCCTTTTCTCTTGTTATACTCACAAAGGCTGTAGAGACGTATAATAACTACACCTACGGAGAAGGAGAGAAGAAGAGAAAAAAGAAAAAAAATTTAACAAACCCCACTCTACCCAACAATGTGTTATACCTTAGACTGACCATATTGTAACCACAGTGCTTATATATGTTACTTAATAATCTCTGTGATCCTTCAAAACATTTGGATATTAAAAATAACAGTTGAAGTTAATAACAAAAAAAAAAAAAAAAAATAAGGAACCCCTCATTTTCCCTTTTCAATGTAATGTGCCTTAATCTGACCATTTAATATACATAGTGTTGTGCATATTGCTCCTATATTTTAGTAATCACAGTGAACTTTCAAAACATAGAAATATTACAAATTTAATTTGTGATTATTAACCCCTTTGTCCACCCTCCCCCCTACCCTCACGGAAAAAAAAAAAACCCTTCCACCTAACAATGTGTCGGGTCTTGGTCTGGCCCTTTTATAACCATCGTGTTCTTATAATTTAATAATCGCAGTGAACTTTCAAAACATACAAATATTACAAATTTAATTTATGATTAATAACCCATTTATCCTCCTACCCCCCTATCCTCACCCAAAAAATAGGAAAAAAAAACAATTACTCCTTCCACCAAAAAACAATGTGTCGTGTCTTAGTCTAGCCCTTTTTTAACCATATTATTTATACCTATTATACCTATCCATTATTATTCACTGTGAACCTTCAAAGCATACAAATATTATATATTACAATTCCACTTGATAAACCATTTATCCCATCTCCACCCTGTCCCCAAGAAAAAAATAAATGAATTAATTAAAAAAACCCAAATCCCCTTTATCTAATATGACATTATACCACCATATCCTCACATTCCCTTTTTCCTCTCTTCTTCCTCACTGACGTCTGAGACGTCTGCAATATTTGCCTTGATTGGGGAGATTGCAGCTGCAATTGCTGAAAATATTCTTTAATGTCTGTCGTTTGAGTAGCTTGTACCTCAGTAGTGTTTTTGTTTAAATTTACCGTTTTGTCCCTTTTATTCTTTTGAGGTTGTGTTTTGTTGCCTTTCTTAGGTGCCATATTAAATCCCAAACTATAACCAGCTGGATAGGCAGACAGGAAGGGAACAATGGCCACAGGCCAATAATTTTGTTGCTATCAGCAAAGCCCACCTTTTGCTCTTAATTCATAGTAGGACCTTCTTTAAACAAAAAATTCTATATATTTCAAGAGAGACCAGTTCTTATACAGTCTACAGGCAGTGGGCTAAATATGGGTTTAGTGTCAGAAAATATGTCTTTAACTCACCACCCTCTTCTTCCTGCTCCCATCCACTTATGGGTCCAACTTTCGTACAGGCAGTGTAGATCTGTTTACTTATTATTTTCCTTCTTTACTTTACTTTATTTTCACCCACTTTCATCTGTGTTTATTCATCTGTGTTTGATACCGCTTGCCTTTTGCTGCCGTCAGCATCCTCGTGTCCTCGGAGCTCCCGAGATCCTCCTGATCACTACCGCTTGTCCTCGAGGAAACCGCTGGAGGGCGGGTCCCGAAGTGATCAGCCTCCGCAGTCTGCTTCTGCTGACAAACGAATCCGCTCGCTGTCTCCCGGCTTCGACCTCAAACCCAAATCACGGCACCCCACAGGCACGATACCCGCTCTTCTCCGAGACACCTCCACCTGCTCCAGCCGAAACCATCCAGAGATGGGTAAGGCTGGCGGGCTTACCCGGGTAAAGCAGAGAACACAGGCATATATTCAAGGCTGGTTGTAGGTTAGGCATGTTGCCTTAATCCTGGGTAGCTTCATGAACAGCGTCCATACAAGCCTCCTGTGCTTGCAGCATGTTAGCCTCCCGACCTTAGTGAGCAGCCATCTTTGTCAGCAGCTCCTCCCCCCCTCACAGCATAGCATCTGCACTGCAGTCACCGCAGGCACGATATTTAAAGGAATCTTTAATTTTTATTGTTTCACTTTAAGCATTATTAAAATCACTGCTCCTGAAAAAATGGCTATTTAAAAAACTTTTTTTTGCATTGATAAATGTCCCCTAGGGCAGTACCTGGGTCCCCATACACTTTTTATGGCAATAACTTGCATATAAGCATTTAAAATGATTACTTTTGATTTTTCATGTTCGTGTCACATAGACTTTAATAGGGTTTGCATGTTCGCTAGAACTTTTTGCCTGTTAACGTGTTCTGGTGCGAACCAAACTGGGGGGTGTTCAGCCCATCCCTACTTATGAACAAGCTTATTTAGCATTAAAATCACTGTGACGCATTACACGTGCATAGTTATGTTGTTTTAAGTTGTGATGTTTTCATTTTCGAGGCCTCTAGTTTTTATGCTTACCTTCAGATACTGTGCCTATATACTATTTTAGTTTTCATGGTTTCATTATTTCTGTATTTTCCATATTCACTTAATTATTTATGGTTCAGTTTTACATGTGTGATTGTCTATAATTGCTGTTACATTCCACCATGTAAGCTGACATTTTTGTTTTATTTTGTTTGTTTTTGGTTTCATGATCATGACATGTCCAGTTTTTAGGTATAGTAATACCCTGTTGTTTTTATCAACTTTGTATTGGGCTTTGATTCATTGTCTTTATATATGTGCTGTCCCCCTAAGGTAGACAGGCTACTGCTGATATTGAGATTGCTCAGTACCATCATCCTTTTAAAACACATAACATGCCCCTTGGTGACATCACTTTTGGTTTTGTTCCACGCTGGCTCTGCTATTTCCAGTCACAATCCCCCATGGTCTTTGAGCGCGGTGAGGAGCAGAAACATCAGTCCAGTTGGAGAACCTGACTTGTGCCCACCATTAGACAGCAGATAAATCAGACATGCCTGCCTTTCTCTTTTTACATGTGAGTTGCCTATTGGCTTAATAAACTTGAATTTTTAATACTGAATTTAGTCGGTGCCCACTTGTGTTCCTTTTCCAGACCGACAGAGTTTGCTACACTCTATGGGACTGATGCCACTTTCTGTTATGAAAGCCATGGACTATTATGGACTTTAATGCTTATGGACTCTTTGTTTACTTTGTGTATTGGAGTAGTACACGCCTCTTCCAACACCATTTGTATCTAATGCATAGTCTGTTCACTTAGCCAAGTGAATTTCAAGTGACGTTCTGATGACTTTAATCATCCAATCATTTACCAACAAAAATCCCTTTTGTTAAATTTTCCTTGCACGTGATTGGGTATTCTTTGCAAAGGGGATTTTCAAAGCATTCACTAAGCTAAATAAAAATTTCCATGCAAAGTGAGATTTCACTTTGCATGGAAAAGTTACATGCTCTACTCCTTTAGCACATCAACCCCAATGTTTATGGATATAATTACAGAGCATTGTATAATTCTCTTAAAATATATTAAGCCATCTGCCAGTAGATTGCTTAGGCAACAGATGGCATCTGTTCCATGCAGAGTTACTACCGGAACATTGCATGTAACCAGCATGTACAGCTGACTCCCTTACTGTTTGAACAAATGTCTGTATTAAATAGCTTTTCTATGACACTACACATGTCAACTCTTGATGTAAACCTGTAGTTCAGAGTGATTCACAACATATTGACAAAATTACTTACAGTATGTGTACAACATATCCTGTACACCTTGTCATACATTCATTTTATTTAACAGATGGCTTTCTCCATATAACCAGACAATTTTTTTTTTGAGCGGGCTTTGAAACTATGACTTGCCTTGATGAAAAATCTGCGGCTTCAGGTGCAGGGATCTGGAAACAAGAGTTTGAGTCTTACAGGTAATTTCCAGAAAGGAAGGCACAGGCAAGGTCTTTGCATCAACCAGAATATACACAGCATTAAGCATGTCAGAATGTTTAATAGCCTGCTTAAAAACAGATCCCACAAGAGTAGGCTGTGAAAGTTCTGACTTGAAATTAGAAATATGATAGGAGCCTATGGCACACTTGAAGGTGAAGTGCCAATAGGTTCAGAGGTATGTGATTTTGAAGAGGTAGCAGTGGAAAGTTCTGAACATCTGCAAGAAGACTGATTGTATGCCACAGCATTATTTGCTGAAGACTGAATACAATGCAACATTGAAAGGGGGATAATGCTCTCCTAAAGTAAAACTCATACAGTATGTTCATTTTGAGCTTTTACATTCAGTACAAAATATTTTACAGCACACACATACAAGAATGACATTTCCTGCAGGGCTAGTTAAAAACACCTCAACACCTGAACATATTCAAAAAATACGGGGGTTTGGTCACACTATATGGTCATATAGTGCTAAGCCCACTTACTGCAACAAAGTACCCCAAATTACATTCCACTACATTAAATAAAAGTGACACTAATGTGATATTATTTTAATCACCAGAATTTGTTGATTATATTTTGATGTAAATTTATGGGGGTGCAAAAAATTACATAATAAATGATGTGTTAGGGATAAAATACAGAAAAATGCATTTACTTTATATTCCCAATAAAAACGAAGAAAATAAAAGTATTCATATCAAAATCTGCTATAAAATTGAAGCCCTCTCTGTCCTAAAAAAGAGGGTAGGGTAGAAAAAAAAAAAGGAGTAGACTAATGCTAAATGGTATAATGCACAGAACCGAAACATCACCAAAAACAAAAATCCCTGTAGTACTCAAGAAGGGTTTAAGCAGAAAAAGTCCTGGAGGCTCAAGTGGTTAAAGCAGAAAGCTATATATGATTTGCAGGGCATCCTATAAAACATACATGTATCAGGTATTATTAATCAGTTATTATAGACTATTAGGATTCATAATTACCTCCTCTCTATTCGACTTTAAGCTCTCATTATTCTTTCTTTTTTCTCTGTATCATAGATCTTGAATATTTAAACACACTAACTTTGTGAAGTTTCTTATTTTGATATTGTTTCAACATTTATGTCTTTCTTTGATGTAATAATATATTCAGTATTTATGATATAAGGTGGGCACAATAATGAAATTATCTTTTTTTACCTGTGTCTATGCTTTCTAGGTTTATCTTTGTCTATGTTTTCTAGGTTTATCTTTGTCTATGTTTTCTACGTTGTTTGCCAGTGTATTACATATTGGGTTGTTTTACTAAAGGCAAATAGACTGTGTACTTTGTAAGTGCATTTGCACTAATTTTCCTTCCTAAATGTAATGTGGTAAAAACTTCACTTTGTAAAGAATAACCAATCAGGTGCGGGGATTTTTTTTTTTAAAAGAGCATTTTTGCTTGCACATGATTGGATGATGGAAATCAGCAGAGCTTTTCTACATGTACTAAGTTCTGGGGAAAATTAGTGCAACTGCACTTGCATAGTCTTTTTGCCTTTAGTAAATCCACCCTATTGTGTTCTGCAGTGGTTAGTATGAGTGATCATTAAAACAGGTCACTTGTACGACTTCCAAAAAAGTTTTTAAAACTTCTTCAGAGGTGAATGGTTTTCAAAACTGAAATTAGATTTTACTGTTGGTTTCAGCTCTCCCATGAAATTAAGTTCTGCTGTGACTTTTGCTGCTGTAAATCCTGGTAATTTGGCCACAACCCTTATTAGTATTTGAAGATTTGTGTCATTTAGTTTCCGTTTCAAGCATTCTGGGTGCACTTCGCTGAATTTCAATATAGCTGTTTGTGAGTACTGGTGGGTGTTATCACCTTTGAATATTGTTTGTCTATTATTGTTTGTCTATGTTTGGCACTATTTTCTATCAACCTATCTATTTTCATATATATCCGGGTAGCAGATACCCACGTGGCCCCTATACTGTGTCTGGAACTAATGTTCTTGAGCCTCCCCCAACTTTTTCATAATAGTATCCACTGTATTTAGTGGGTACCTTTGAGACTGTTTTCTTTGATTACCCTTCCCTTTTCTTACCTTTTTCCTTTCTTTCTGCCATCTTTTCCAAATAATGGCAGAACTATATAGTCAATCATGGGATAACTTTGTCACTAAACTTCAGCAAGACTATGGCCAGAACGAATCTCGTGAATCAGAATTAAGCTTTTTGTTCTCAAGCCTAACTAAATGGCTGGAGAAAAAATCGCTGACCTATTGGCACATCCAAAGTTTTAAGGACTATATCAAAGACGACCTAAACCCTCTAGGACTACGAGTCCAAATTTTTCCATCATTCGACAACATAAGCGCTACATTTAAAACTGCTTGGGAACAGAATCTCAAAGCATGCTCTGTGGGAATGATGAAACTATTGATGGAAGAATACCAAAGACATATGACGGAAATAGATGTAATCATAGAGCAAATATATTCCAAAATTAAACCACTAGAAGCCCATCCCTCCTTTTCAAAATTAAACGAAAAATTAAAAATCCATATCGAACTCTTCAATAAAAATATTCTCTTAAAGAAAGAGAGCAAATTCCTTCGAGACAAACAAGCGTTTGAGGAAGGAAGAGCTTATAGATGGGCCCAAACACCAGGAAATAGAAATACCAAACGTAATTCAAGATCTTATTCTAGAAATAGAGACACATCCGATTCGTCCTCTACTTCATCTACTTCCCAGTCCATACATAGACAGCCAGGACGCAATAGAAAACCGAAAAGACGCCAGGAGGGTGATTCCCCCATAGGCAATGATATGAAGAAAAAACATTTCCTAAACCACAATCCCGAACCCCCCGAGGAGGGAACCAAAACTCCATGACGAATCCTTTATCGTCCGCTAATGACTCCAGCATACCTCCTCCAGCGGAAACTTCCGCATTAGTATCCTCAGGTAGGATCCCATCAATATTCTTTCCAAAAAACCAGAGCAACCCCCAAACACCTCCGAACCCGTAACCACCACAATCGCACCATCGACTTTAGATGTGGTGAATCTATCTTCATATAGCCCTACCCCAGAAGAAATTTCAGTGTTATCAAAAGGCCTCACTTTCTGTCCGAATAAAAAATTAGATAAATTCACAGTGATTAAAGATTTACATTTATATACGCGTAAATTACTCTTAAAAAACATGTTTGACAAACACAAACATGACTATGAGGGCTGCCGCACCTTCAGTGAGCGACAAGCCCTTGACAATCTCCAATCACTATTACAAGAAAACGAGACCTTAGATCTAATAGACACCATAGACCTAGAGGCTCTCCTGGAAGAAAATGAGGCCACACCCATTACTATCAAAAAATCCTCTTTGAAGAAAGCTTCTTCAATTTACCCAGCCCCTAGCTCAAATCACGGAGTAGCAACATTTTTAAAAATGATATCTCAGGAGATAAAATCGATCCACTCCACATCCTTTCACACTCCTAATTTGACCAAAAAGGAAAGAACAGCTTTACACAATCCTTCCACCAATTACAATATCACCATAAAACCAAGTGATAAAGGGGGAAACATTGTCCTCATGGACAATGATTTCTATAAAAAAATGTGTCTCAAAATTCTTAGAAATCGGGACTGGTACCGCCCTGTAGGCACTGACATAGTCGAAGCTTTCAACAAAAAATTCTACACATTTGTAGATGAGGCCTTCCGAAACAATATCATCTCTAAACAGACTTGGGAGTTTATTCGAACTCCGTACCCCCGCGTACCAACATTTTACGCCCTCCCGAAATTACATAAAAATCTGAATGATCCCCCAGGGAGACCAATTCTCTCTGGGAATGGTTCAATCACGGAAAACTTGTCCAGACTCATAGACGAACACATTAGACCATTTGTTCTGACTATTCCCTCTTACATTAGAGACACGATTCATCTTCTTCAGATTCTACAAGATGTTCAAATCCCAAGTCACTGCATATTAGTAACTATAGATGTAGAGGCTCTTTACAGTTCGATTCCTCACTGTGAAGGGCTGGCCTGCATCCGTAGGGTCCTATCACAAACCAGTCATCATGAGACACCATTTAATGAATTCATACTTGAGTCCCTAGACTTTATCCTCAATCATAACATCTTCTCCTTTGACAGTGGACTCTTCCTCCAGGTGCAGGGCGTAGCCATGGGCACCTGCTGTGCCCCTGGCTACGCCAACCTATACCTGGGGGAGTGGGAAAAAACCATATTCAGCGACGAGGATCTCTCTATGTACCTGTGCCACGTCCTTATGTGGCACAGGTACATAGACGACATTTTCGTCGTATGGGATGGAACTCAATCCCTTCTCAATGAGTATTTAGAAGCGCTCAATAATAATTTGTTCAATCTCAAATTTACCATGACTTCTGATAAAAATACCATCACGTTTTTTTTTTTTTTTTTTTTTTTTAAGCCACATCAGTTAACTTTATCAAGAGACTGACTTCAGACTGATATTCATATATGTCTCTAATCAAGTCGCATCATTGTGGCTTATCAAGATTACCCTTTTTTTTTTTTCTTTTTTTTCCTTTTTTTTTCTTTTTTTATTGAATCTTCTGTGCAAATGTTGTATAGCAATATACATTACAAAATATGTGTAGTTGCAGTAGTGCCGCATTACAAAGAGCATAACATGCATCCTGCAGCGCGAGACCAATTAGCCGTATGTCCTCGCAATTGCTATTGTGCGTTTTTATATATTGGTACTTTTCTTTTTAGTGAAACCACCCACCCGCCCCCTGTGACACCCCCCTTGTTGAATCCCTATATATTCAAGGCGCATCCAATGGCCGACATAGGTTCCATGCATTATTCCTACTCGACTCTAAGCTCTGGACTGCTCCTAGTACAGCCCACCCCATTAATAGGGAGTGGGTATTCTCGGCGCTAGAGTATCACTGATGGCGGGCACGGCATTGTCTGAATCCACGGGTTCCACATTCTCACGAACTTATTATAATTACCTGACCTCATATAGAA